>JBBMJY010000021.1:13791037-13834992 GCA_037833715.1 Toxotes lorentzi
AGATAGATAGATAGATAGATAGATAGATAGATAGATAGATAGATAGATAGATAGATAGATAGATAGATAGACACTTTTGTCGATACAGTGAGCAACATCATTAGCAGGGCAAAACCATCTTTATGTTACTAGACAGCATAGTCATGATCATCATTGTTATAACATAATGACTTTCAATATCTCAAAATCATCTCATAACATTTACAGTTGAGACATTTTCTTAATCATCTTTAATCTGCATGCCCTTTATTATGCCACCAGCCACCAAGTAACTATTCCCACATCCACAGTGATACCATAATCGCTCTGGTCGGCCTCTGATTTGAAGATGCCAGGGCCGTTTTTCTTGTCATCAAGTATTGCTAATAAACTTTATTGCACTTGCATCACATCGCTCAAAACAAACAAAAAAAAAAACAATTATGATTTTCACGACTACGTTCTCCAGATTTTTGCATCATATGTTGTTGGTGTAGGTAGCACAATACATGATGTGTGAAAAGTGTGTCATTGCATGATTGTATTCCACTGTGTTCATTCAAAGGTTTTATTGCACTTTAAGTTTTTAAGTGTGAAGTTACAGCTGACATGTCCTGCCAAACAATTTGCAAAACAAGCACAAGTCCTGCTCCTTGCCCTTTCAAATAACACCAGACAATCATTTTGAAAGACAGGACAAATGGGATGTAAGTTTTCCAAAAATATTATCATAAAAGAGGCTGGAAACACACACACACACACACACATAGGGTTATGAACAAGCCAACCTGTTAAGATGACAGCTAATCGCGTGATGCGGTGAGGAGAGAAATGCAAATTTCTCAGCTGTTGAAATTCTAATATTTTGGCTGATTGATAAAAAAGTAAACACCTTTTAAAATCAGTAATGTTGCTTTCATCCAAATTAACACAGCAACAAAGTGACACTGATGAATAACACATTACCAACCAACGCCGCAAACAACACATTGTGCCTTGAGCCGCTTGCTGTGTTTTAAAAAGAAATCACCAACATTACAGCTGATTGTGTGCTGCACATTTAATTGGCCCAAAAGAGAATGTATCTATTCATGTTCTTAAAGTTTCCACCTGAGATATCTTAGCGAGTGTGGTGCATAATGTATGGTTCATTTCAAAAACAGGCACTCCAGTTGCTTAATGTTAGCATAAAGCAGGCCATGTAGATGTGGTGCTTGCCGTTTCAATGAAGAAATCTGAATGGCTGTAAGCTGCCAGGCAAACCTTTATATCTATTTGTTCCACTTGTCTGGCTCTCAATGAGTTTAATCAGCTGAGAAGAAGCCGTGAGGGGGGTGTTGCCTTACCCGCCCATACATTAGAGAGCCCCCCCTGAACCACACACTCACACTCAAATACACACAACCCCACAGCCCCATTCTCTGTGCATCGATGTGAGAGTTGAGGGTCTCCCTCTCCCCTGTTGCCTTACGGATTATCAAGTACACTTCAATTACTGCCGATCGATACACTTCTGGCTGCAAAAGGGAGTGTGAGGGAAATTAGACAGACTTTGGGTATGGCCGTGACTACAAAGCAATGGATTAACACTGATATGCATCTCTTCATTTACATCAGGAATGGGCCCATTCTCCATCAGCATACTGCACTCTCCTCTGAACGGACGCACATTCACATAGGCTTTAAGGGGACTTTTTGAAAGATTGCTTCTTTAAGTGCTGGGCAAGGTGAGGGCAAGCCTGTCATATACTGTGGGAGGATTAAAACCTACTGTAGTCACTATGGGAAAAGAGCC
Organism: Toxotes lorentzi; assembly: GCA_037833715.1. Lineage (NCBI taxonomy): Eukaryota > Metazoa > Chordata > Actinopteri > Toxotidae > Toxotes > Toxotes lorentzi. The sequence goes on from JBBMJY010000021.1 coordinate 13,792,812, forward strand.
ACTGTCACCAGGTTTTCAAACAGAATACAAGAAAAAAGGTCTTGTGTAGAACCATTAATGTCATCACGATAATACTATGCCTTTGTAGGGCTGTCTTTTGTGTGTACGTGTGCATGTGTTGTGCTCCAAATTGGCCAGCACTCATTAAATGATTAAAGACATACTAATCCCAGAGTGCATCAACACTAAGATTTATAATCCAGCCAGGTTCAACTGTTTGCTGTAAAGGAGAAGAAAGGAGCATTTCCAGTCTTTAGAACATGCGTGTCAGCAGATAATACAATGGGTGGCGCTGGTAGGAAATAACGCCGGCGTACTCGTCCTCCTAAACTGAGAGGAAAAGGAAATGAAAGCAGTACTGTGGAAGAGGATAAAAAAGAAGTAAAAGTGTAGGAAGAGATAAGCAGTGGCTGTATCCCCCTGAGGCAGGCTGTGAAGGTCTCCCAAGCACGGCCCCTGCCTCTGAACCCCCTCCAGGTCATCTGCCCCCGCTCTCCCACCCTTCCTCTCTACGGAGGCAGTAAAAACACTCCAACACCTGGGTTCCCCCTCTGCTCTGCACAAGCTACAGTACAACACACCTCCGACTACATTTTTCATCCGCAGACAACACGAGCTCACACACAGAAAGAAAGAGAGCTTTGTGATTAGGTCCTGACATAAAAACAAAATCTCATCTCTAATAGGTTATTGTGAAGGCCAAGTCATAATGACTGCCATTACAACATCTGTAAAGAGATTATTATTGACTGACCTTCAAACATTCCTAAAACATAATGTCATTGATGGGTTTTTTTTTTTTAAGACTAAAAAGGCTAAGGGGGTTTTATCTCAACTTTTAGAAATCACCCACGTGTTTTCATCTATCTCAAATTAATTAGTGCTAGAAAATATCACCATGTGCCCTCCAAAGCTTGTGAATCAAACAGTTTGTTTTGGTCATGATAATTTAGACGTGTCTGTCACCAAAGCTTGCGTTTACAAGGCCCGCTGAACCATATCCACTTCGCTCATCTCAGGGTCAGAGTCACATTACACATTACTACCCAGAGTGGGAGTTCAGTTTTGCGTCTAAAATGGCCTCCCTCTCCAAATAAAGATGCCTCCCTATTGAAAGCTCCTCAATCCACCATGAATTTGGTTCCCCCTCCCTCCCTCCTTCCCTCCCACTGCAATCTGTCCTGCCAGCTCCCACGGTTTGTCTTTGGAAGTGATCCGTCCCTGAGCGTTGAGCAGAGCCACTTCATGTTCACATCGGCCCCAGAGGCATTCCTGCCTGCCCACTACTCTTGCTTTCTTTTGTCAGACAAATGGATACCAATTAAATCAACTGTTCTCCAATTTGAATTTGGAAGAATCTATCTTGTTCAGTGTTCTAAATCCCACTGCTTGACTTCTTCCTCTCATGTAGCTGCTTTCCTGGAATCAGTTACAGAGAAAATGAGACTAGTTATTTCCTGCAATAGGATACTCCTGGGTTTCTTTGTTTTTTCTGTTTGCTCAATATGTTAATAGTGCATTTAGTCAAATGTTTATAGGACTGTACACAAGGGACATTATTAATGTGAAAGTCGGGCCGAGGGCAATGGTCACTTCTGGAATAACGAATCAGTTATTAAAAATCCCCACAACACGGCAATCATTAACAGAAACCATTAACATTACAAACCGGAGCTTCTATCTTTTAATTTTATGATTCAAAAGCAGAATTTTCTTTTTTTTTCTTCTTCCTTCTATCTTCACCAGTGAAAATAAGGTACAGTAATACATTTCTGCCTCTGGAAACGTGCGCAGACACTTCAAATGCATGTACTCACACGCTGCCCTCAGACAAAGGCCACTATTTGATTAATACAAGGAGGGGCATATCATAATCTGCAGACACAGACAGCAAATGGTTTGGACTTGAGCCACGTCATTATTGCCTAATAGTCGTGTTCAGAAAGTATGCCCCATTGTGTTGCATACGACCAGGCAACACCCCCTCCTGCCACTCGAAATCACATCCAGCTAAACAAGCCACCCGGCCTGCTTCCTGTGGAGCAGCGATTCAAATCCCAGGCGCTAGTTTAGACCTCTGCAGCCTGCAGCATGCCACCATCCACATGTGGACCGCTCACCTCTTCTCCTACTCCTCCACATACAAATGAATGTTACTTATGAGATTAGTTATACAGAAATAGGTTTTGATTTTCAAATCCTACCTTGGTTTACATTAACCAGTTATTAGTTTTAGAGTACTGTTAAGTAATCAGCCCCCTGTAGCGATTCAGTAGAAATACCAATCAAGTCCTCTTGTAATGTAAAGACAATAAAGTGAGTTACTAAATGAGGCCAATGTGTTCTCCCTAATTTGCCTGTGATTTACGGAATCATAAGTAGTCCTGAAGGAACAACATGGATGTGTATGAACAAGTAGCAAACAATAATGATAACTTAATACTTTCATATCAAAATAGGTAGATGGGCACTTCAGTTTACACATTCAATTATGCCTTTCATTACTAAGCAGCTCCATTATTATTATTATTATTGTTATTATCATTTTAACTGGGAATAATATCAAATCACAAAAGGTAAATGTGAGAGACTGTCAGAAGACTGTTTTAATCAATACAACTTATTCAGCTATTCCCTCCATAAGAATGGCTAATATGTAAATAGTGTTGCTTGGACACTTCTAGTTTTGGATGTTTGACGGCCCCCTACGTTTACTTTGTTATGCTTATCTGCTTTAAGAAAGGAGGCTTATTGTGTCTGAACAATGGAAGCCTTTTTTATGTCCATCACTGAACAAAGATGGTAACTGACATTGTGCGACAACACAGTGAACTATTTCAAACTGCAACTTGAGACTTACTCTCTGGAGTTAAACAGCATTTGTGATTCCTGGGTCTACCTCTTAAAACTTCTACAGCTACATCCAGCCCATTAAAAATGTAAACTTTGTTTAGTAACAAAATGTTGTAGTAGTCTTATTGCCACTCCATAAATAAATTAGAAAGATTCAGATCTGTACATTTTTAATAAATAAATATTTTTACACTATTGATTACAACTATTGTTAAGCAGGAAAATAAAATGAGAAGTCTTGTCCTTATCTAAGTGAGACATGCATGGTCTTGATTTCACTGTGTTGCAGTATCCTTTATCCTTTTCTGTTGTGTGAGTGTTTTGTTTTGTTTTTTTCATAAGGTATTTTGTTACAGAGATGATAAAAGAAGTTGTGTTAAAACATTAACTGATGGAGTGAAGTAAAATATTAGTTGCATGGAAATACGAATGAAGAGTCTTGAGTTTTACTTTGAAACATGACCATTTCTAATGGCAAAACACATTTTTCATGGGCCAGTTCTTAACCCCTAAAAATTACATAAAATATATGATGTGCTGACTAAAATGAACTGAAATTCAAATAATAACATTCAAGCCGTAGAGTAGAAAAAAACAGCAGCAGTGGAATACTGAATCAGACTAAAATAACACTTACTGTAGAATACTGACCATAACCTCATTTGTAACTTAATACGATTTTGTATTGTTTTATGTTGGTGTCAGCCTGTCGGTGCATTTTCAGACAATCCCCTGAATGTTCTGTTGTTGAGAAATCTTATTCCGACAAACATTGCCAGTTGGTTAATAGATGTACTTGCTCCTTTTTTCAACACTTTCCGACCCTCAACCTCAGAGCTGAACTTCCAAATCTCTCCAGTCGGGAGTGAGCTCTTAATGAACGCCAAAATACAGCACTTGTTATTCCAGCTGTTGATGCAGGCAGGTTACTGAGTGTATAAACACAGAGTCCATAATTTTCACTCTTCAAAGTAGCTTGATTTATATCATACAAAACAGAATTAATATGCATAATTTGTATCACATGGAGAACATTTCCAAACATTAGTGCTAGAGTTACATTACAATGCTGTGCTATTGAGTCTCCTATATAAGCAGTCCCTGCCACCCACAGTTTAAAACCTTACTCACTGTAGGGTAAATAAAGGAACAATCACAGATTTTTTTTTTTCCACTGACTAATTCCAGAAGAAGAAAAAAAGAAAAACAATTAAAAGTCCCTTCCCCTTCCCACCCAGACTATTCCCACGCATTTTTTGGCAGAGCTCTGCTGATGATCTCCAGAGGCTTTGCTTCTTGAGGAACTTGTCAGGAAAAGATCTACATTTCCCAGGGATGAGTGTGGGTGAAAGTGAGAAGGAAACTGCAAGACAGAGCAGAAGTTTGAGCACAAGCCAAAAAGCGAGAATTAAAAGTGCAAAGAAGAGTTCATGTATTGACAGGGGGGAGACATGGGGTTAAGAATCTGAGGACTGGGCTCAGGGTGCAGGGGATTTGTGATATCCACAGAGAAAGGAAAGAAAAGGATAAACTGAAAAGAAAAAAAAATGGCACCTATCTGTCAGGGATCTCAAGCTGCCTTTTGTATGTTAAAAGACCTGATGGTATTAAGGAACCAAGGGAGAAATATAGATCCTTTAATATCACTTTTGTTCTTCAAACTGTGACCCACTGAACACAAGTGCATTGCTAATCAGTTTAACCCTGTTAAACTGGTTCAGCTCTGCAGTTTCACATGATGTGCGGCTGACAGCAGTGCCAGGCCCACTCTAGAGACAGTGTGGCCTGGATCCCAGGCCGGGGCAAAAGCCCCGACCTCAGAGGCATACTGACCTGGCAAGGGGACACCTCTCATGGCATTTTGACATCAGGTTCAGAGACAATAGAAATCTTTCCAACAGCATCTTATAGACTCCTCAACCTGCCACTATTATGACATTATCCTCATTCAAATGAGGGTTCATTTCTTTTGTTTTTTGATTTGTCTTCGGTGACATTTTGTTGATGGACTGGGTCAGTCCTATGAGTAGTGGGTCACAAGCTGACAAAAATGTCAAAACTGGTTTCCTTGGCTTTTCAAACACAAATACACACACAACCATGCCTATTTGCTTTATCTCTTGAAACGACGCAGCAAAGACAGATGAGTGACTGATACAGATACACAACTAAAATAGAGGACTAACATTTTATAAAGCTTTATTCCTCAGTAACATTGTTCACACAAATATACAAACTTGTTACAATCATATAGGTTACATGCATCCCGATTTTTAGCTAAATCAGACATATATACTTCATATATGCTGTACTTGAGTTTGGGTTGAATAAAAAAATACCCCTGAAAAGATCATTGTAATACAAAGTTAAATACTGTTTTAGTCCTTCCCTTATGACTAATAGTCCAAGTAAAGGATTACTATCTTGTTTTCCTTTCGTCAGTCCAGGACATGAGGTTCATCTCAGGGGACCTAGAAACTTCACAAGCCCAACAGGAAGTTACTACCGTCACACCCGTTAGGTCAATAAGCATTTGTGTATCAGAGGAGGCCCTACTCTCAGCTGTGTATATATTTATATACTGAAGACCTGATTATTCCCTTTACTTCTTGTGCTCCCTATCTTATTTAATGGTTTGACATGGCAACGTTTTCTATATTATTGTGAGAATATTAAGCAGGGCTTTGCTGGGAAGAAGGAATTGTTTTTGTTTGTGTTTCAGCTTGAATGCAATGTTAGCGTCACATTTCCCAGCAAGAACAAACCCGTGTAGGGAAACAGTATCTGAGCTGGGCAAAACCTTCAAACTTCCTGCACCACTGGATCATTAGATTACCTTTATCCCAAATTTCTACAAATGGAAGGCATACACAGCCATACTCATTCATCCTGTTCTTTCAAAACCTTGTTCCAACCTGGTTCCTGTATTTTTAACTGTCCAGACACAAGCACAATATTGCTCACTGAATATGGCCTCCACCAAAATGAGGATATTTGATGAGCTACACTTCATGCTGACAGTGTCTGAGCCTCATTACAAAGCAGTACGCCCCCATCATTACAGTGCTGTTGTCAACTGAATGACTCAGGACATTAGTGAAGAGACAGATAGCCGGATTTCACAGACAGCCAACGCCTGGAATACCTATACAATATTATAGATCCCATTGGATTGGGTCAGTCATGGCCAACTTCCTAAGCTGGGAACTTGGAGGTTCTTGAGCTAACCCTGAAGCCAAGTAGGCAGTGCTCAGTGCATGGGCCACTAGTCCTACTGCCACCATAATGAGAGGTCTACATACCAGACAGCTGTACTCAGGCATAGCAGGGCAATGTTATAATGCTAACGTGCTAATATTTCCTAATTTGCCCAGTGAAACACAGTGAGGCTGCTGTTGGTAACAGTTGGTAACTGGCCTTAAACCAAAGTATTAGTTGCTATTCCTTGAACCACACTGCTGGTAGGCTAAAAACATTACTGTGCATACAAGGATAAAACTTAAGATCCTTAGCAGGCCCACATGATTAACAAACCACCAGTATGGGATCTACAAGTTTCTCTCAAGTCTTCATACTGTGACCTTAAAAAATCCACACTTACTGTATAACTCAGTGCTCATATTCTGAAATATTTACTTGTGCTTGTGTTAAAAAGGCTTCTAATTTGTGATGCCAGAAAGGAGATATCAGAAAATCTATCATTTATCAGAAACTTAAAGACATTCTTCTTGTAATTATGCCCAGGATATCAGTACTTTATGTTGTACATGAGTGAGTGTTGGAGAGCAGTTTTTTTCTAAAATCCAGAATTTAAATGGATCAAACTTTAAACGGAGTCTAGCTTGGTCCCTGTTAAATTTTGATTGTACTATGGCTTATTAACTGACTTCTTGGGCTTTAATATCTGCCTCCTTAGACAATTCTTTTAAATACAGTACATTTAAGCCACTTTTGTCAGAGACTTACCCATGAAGGAAGTCTTGTGAAAAAGTCTGTACAAGAAGAAAAAGCACAATAAAATTCCAGATCAAATTTTGAACTTTTTTTTTCTATGTTTTTTTTTTTAAATCCCCGAAGGAACAAAAAAATCACTGCATTTCAAACTGCAATGGAATCACTATCTGAGGAACTAATGCTATTTTACATGATACGGGTCTTATGTCTGTACTCGGTCACAGGCTACCAAAGAGTAGTTCATGTCAGTTTGTCTTTATTTAGCAACAAGCAAGTTTAATCAATGTTGGGGAAACTGTATGCTTTCGTCTCTCTAATGTGCCATTAAGAGCCATTCAGAGTGACTGAACAGTTGTCACAGAAAGTGGAGAAACACTGAGTAATCAATGATAGTTAAGAACTGTAATTTATCACCTTGCCACAACTGAGGGTTTGCAAAATGAGCCCTCCTGCTTGTAGGAGAGAATGTGCTGGGGGAAGCTTGGGTGATATGGTGGCTGAGGCACACAAGGGTCAGGGCCCAATTACTCTTCATCTACTGCTCCTCATCACCACTGGCAGAAGCACAGTTCAATTGCTGCATTATCTAAGCATATCAATAGTGCGGAATTAAAAGTCATTGATTTTTTTACAAGTTTTTTTTTTTTTTTTTCCCTCTTTGGTCAAAAGAAGGGAGTTGGGCTTTAACGCTGAACTGATGTCTTTTAATGAGTAAACGCTAGGTGAGATTGAAAATTGAAAAGAAGGAAAAAGTAAATTCTGTTGCTCTTTGTAATATACTATTTAAAATAAGTGCATAGTCAGCTTTATCGAAAGTACAAAAGATAAAAAAAAGAAAAGCTAGCTTTATCAAGAACTTTCTGCCATACAAACAGTGAAAGCAAGTGAGATGCACCTTTTTACTTTTGTTATTTGTTACATTGGTCTGACTGTGAAGTAAGTAAGACTTCACTGTATGCTGGAGTCTCTATCATGGCCAGAGTAGACCTTTCTGTAAAAATGACCCAACAGACATAAATAAAGATGCTAGCTGTCACACATCAATCCCACTGTGCATGAACAGTCACAATGACCACAGCAGGAAAGGGTTGAAAGGGCCAAAAAAAAAAGAGAAAAATTTCAATTTCAAGAGCATTATTATTTTCATTAATCACAGCCCTGCCATCAACCTATCCTTATGCCTTAGTAAGAGATCTATTATACGCTCCATTTAGCCTAAGCCATATTACCTCATATGTTTTCCTGGCTGACCAAATAAGACTTAAGAGATAAAACAATTTACTGTTCATTATGAGCCATGTCACTGGAATCAATCTATTAACCTGTGTTAACTGGGATGGCTGGCAAGATCTCATGAACTGTATTGAAGTAAAGAAAATGGATATTTATGTTTTGTATGTCCACGGTCATAAAATGACTGGGCATTTAATCTGCCCCCTCCAACTCAGTGAATGGCTTTATTTTTTTTTTCCGGTGGCCAAGGCGCCCTCCTCGCCTTTAAGCAGCCCCTGACCTGTGAAAGATTCTAACAAATTAGCTTCTATTGTGAAGCCAAAGGTGCCATCAATGAGGAGACGCTCCACTGCGCCTAAAGTATGATGGTAGAGGCAAGCAACAGAGCAGAGAACCTTGACATGATTGAATTAACCCTTTGTAGGAAACGTGCTGATAAGGATGGTGGTGGAGGGAGGGTTAAAGGGCTATACTGTGTGCCTCGTCTGACAAGAAACAGGTGCCACGCCTGAATCTTACTTCCTGAACGCAATGACTTTGCAGGAACCCTGTAATTAATATTAAGTGATATCCCCAGTATGATAAAATTACAATAATTTCTGTTTAATTTGCCATTAAAAACCGATCTCTGTTAAGGCCAGTTTATGCTTTGGCGTAGAGTTGGCGCCATAGTTATGGCAGAGTCCAGTACCCTAAGCCATAGCCTGCCATGGACCTCCCTAGAAATGTAACAACACATTGCGGTGATGCAGACCACAACCTGTCTTTTTTCTGTGTTGTGGTAATTTCAGTAAAAGTAACTGTTGTTCCACATTTCCACGTTTCAGTCGCCATTGTTTGATGTACACGAAGAAACCCCACAGCCAACTAGCATTTTAGCAGTGTCATTGCAGAGCGACTCAGACACATCAGAGCACAAGTATTAATGCTTGCAACAGTGTAGGTCACTTGCATAAGCTACAGCTTAGGCCGGCCTTTACATTTGAGGAAAAATACCTGCAGTATATAGTACATTCCATAAATGTACTAAATCACTCACAAGGGTGAGCAGCGTACTGATCTATCAAAGTACAGTGGTAGCTAAACCTTCAAACCTATATGTGGCTGAATTTGTATAAAGGGATGGGCTTATGTGCATCAGATTTGTGTAGTCTGTTTTACAGTGGTTTTGCGATTCTTGCCCAATAAATCAGGAAAGGCTCAATTCAACCAAAAAAGAAGCAGCAACATCACTCCTCAGACACTTTTCGTTAGCTCCAGATGTGGCAACATAGGTAGGGATGACTGCCTCACACATAGTCCATCCAGCTCTCCTCTGGTCACTGTTGTCAGTCTTCACTAGTTCTGCTGAACGTGCTATTAAGCTGAGTATACCATCGCAGGGATCACAGACCAGTCAGTTTGCAGTGATTGCCAGGTTTTAACAGTGACACTAATAAAGTACTTTCAAGTTTCCTTTGCGAGACTCTGTTGGCATTTCTCCCATGCCCTGCCTCCGTTCAGAATCCACCACGGTTGCTCAATTTTCCTGATGAGTGGCTCAGCGCTGCGAGGGGATCCAGACACGATACTTTTTCATCCACCTCTACAACAGCAGGGTAACGTGTCATTCAGTCTCATACCTTCATTTACCATCATGTAGTGGTCACATCATAAACCACAGCTAGACTTCTTCAACGGTGATTTGTAACAGTTTTGAAAGGCTCCTGTGTGAAGTTCTAAATTCAGTTCTAAACATGGAATATGACAGATTTTGTTTTTTTAATTTGGAGGACTCACTGAACTTCTGGGTTTAATGTCTGCAGCTCTTCAACTAGTTTCACTGCAACTGCTGCACAAGAGTGTTATTTCATTGTGTTATCTTAAGAAATATTTAAATTGCAACTGATATTATCCTTGACTTTGTGGAGGTGCTGTTTCCACTTATTAGCAAGGTTCATCCAAATTTTGCTAAACTTTACACCTTGTTTACACTGGCACTATATATATATATATATATATATATATACATATATATGTATGTGTGTGTGTGTGTGTGTGTGTGTGTGTGTGAAAGACTGATGATAGGTATTGTTGGTGTATTGTTATGGAAGCCAGGGTGCCTTGCACAAAGCCATTTGTAATCAAAGTTGAGACAGCTACATCAAAGTGTCAACACACACAACATAATGTTATTTGTCAAAAAAAAATAATGATATTGGACTGAAATACATTCATAAAATTGGTCCTAAAATATGTGAGATTCTGTTTGGATTCCAGTGTTCATTTGATGGCATTGTAAAGGGACTTTTCAACAAGGATACTGACATTATCATATTTTAATCAGACTTCAACACCTGTGACACTTTCCTTCATGGAAAGAGAGGGTGCCACCTATGAATATATGTTTGGATAGAAAATTAAGTTCATAGGTCACTGGCATGATCTGCGGGCTAACAGGGGGTGAAGTGTGCTTATTTGTTTTTAAGTGAAGGCTGATTTCATTAAGACTGGGAAAGGTCAGCATGACATGAAAAAGAGATTCAGCCTCTGTGGTGGGATCAACCTGCACACCAGTAAGTGAGCCCCTGTGTCTGGGGATGCTGGGTTGTTGAGGAATCTGGGTATACTGGTTTACATAAGGCTACACAATGTGAGGACAGTTAGGCCACTACAATTAGAGTAGAATTAAAGACAAAACATCTCAGAACAAAACATTGCGTCTGATTATAAATCAAAACAATCATATATTAATATGGAAACTCAGCCAGAGAACCTGTCTGACTGATTATTAAGCTATCAGGATAGGTAAACACCATTTAAAATCAAAATGTTAGCTGTCTCTGGGCCTGAATGTCAAATGGTTTACCCAAGGAAATGTATGTACCTTATGCCTTTAGCAGAAGCTATACAAAGGGAAAAAAATAAATAAAGGGAAGAAAGGATCCCATACCACAGTATTGCCTTTAGGGGACTAGGAGTGTGGAGAGGACAATGGGGTCAAAGCAACTTGATTTGTATCTTATGTCCTGTGGGACAAGAGAATACACCAGTCAAATCCAAGTTACCTGGCCTTTAGCTACTCCTCTGCTCCTAAACAATAAGCTGAGATACTACTAGATGTCTACCCCAGAGGTGGAGAAAAGGAAGGGAATAAAATTGTGTGTGTAGGAGATAGAAGAGAGGCGAAAGAGAGAAGGGCAGAATAAGGGTTATAACAGGTATGATTACAGACAATTGCAAAGCTACAAGGGAAATTCCAAAAAGAAAAAAAAAAATCAGTAAGACAAAATTCAAAGTGAAGTCAAAACAAACCAAAGAGCACCTGTAATGTTCTGTAACTGAGTGCAGGATGTGCTTTTATCTACCATCATTTTTTTTTTCTTTTTTTGAGGATGTCTGGTAGAGTGGGGACAGACAGTGGGTGGAAATAATACAGTTTACAGATCCTGCCTCTGCACTACTGGAAGAGAAGCAGAAGCAGATCCTGAAATGTCATCATATATTTGAAAAGTTTATGTCGATCACCTTTTAGTGCTGTTTTCCCAAGCAGAGGGAAAACAGCAAGCATAATTTTTTTTTTTGCATTTTTTTTTTATTTCTGCAATTTTCATTCAGGTGCTTAAATGAACAAATACAAAATGTGAAGAAATGTAAAATGTTAAAAAAAAAACAAGCACATGGCATCTTACTTACTGTCATGCTGATGTGCTCTGTGAAGAGAGTAATGATGTCAAACCATGAGGCTGCCATCATCTTGAGCACTTTACTCATCAGCATTGTGAGCACTGAAGGGTTTTCAGTAATCTTAAGATTTCACTTGTCCACACTGTGTGCGTTTCATAGCCTTCAGAGCAACAGTATTCTACCATTGTACTGATAATTGTAAATCACATTCACTGTCTGACAGCTTTTGTGTCATTATATACTTGCATATCAGTCAGAGCAAGAGAGAGAAATGTCCATCCCTCAGCTATTCCAAGCACGAACGACCTGAAAAAAATCCACTGTATATCTTTTTTTATCCCTTTCCATGTTCAACAGACAAATAAAAAAATAAACCAATGAACCAATTTGTCTTAAAACACAGAAAGAGAATCTAGGCCAGGCTTGGTGAGGAGTGATTTGGCACGTAAGCTCCTTGTAAGATATGCTCTGAATTATGCAGCTAAACATTTCATTCTTCCTGTTCCATCGTCATTATCAGCTACAGTGATCAGATGCTGTTTAGCACAATGCTGACCATCACCCATCTGCATCCCTGTCCTTGAAACAACAGCAAACATCTTTAATATTATGATTGCATTTATTAAAGGGAGTAATTAACGGAATAAAGAGGAATTTGGTAATTTCACACAGCAGGGTTTGCATCATATTATGTCCAGAAAATCACCAGACGGAGGTATCTGCAAGAATAACAAACACATGCATGACTTTCATCACTGGGTGTTTGATTTTGGGTTGGGGATTTTCTGGCCCTGATAACAAAAATTTCACTTCCCCCTTCCAGCACACATATTTTTTGATAAAACAATGATTCAATATAATATGTCTGCTTAAATATGGGAGCAAAGAAGATAGAAGTAATTTAAATGAAACTGGCTTGTCTTCTCTTGTACTAATAACCCAGTGCAACCCTCATCCTAAAAAAAAAAAAAATCTATTTATATGTTACTAATGTGCACAGGAAAATATGTTCTTTAAGACATTTAATTTTTTATTAAGTTATAAAATGCTTTAATTAACAAATGCGCAGAGTCTGAAAATGTACATACGGAATATCTGCAATGCATTTCAGTGTTTGTCCTAGATCTGTAAGCCCAGTTGATGGCTTCATGGGGGAGGGAGGGAGGGGGGGCAGAGCGTGGTCTTGGTCTTTTTTTTTTCCCTTTCTTTTGGAGTAGCTGATTATCTAATGGAAACTTAATGAACTGTTGAACAATGTGGGGTCTGAAGTGGGCATTTATGGTTTTATAGATTCTGCTGGGATACAGACAGCTGGGATATTCCAGGTTCATCAACATTGCATGGCTGCGTTCTCTAGTGGCCAAGTAGCACTGAGTTGTGCAAACCTTGATCTTCAGGGATATTGGATTGTTTCCGTTTACTGGTGAGGTAACTAAATCTCTTATTAACTCTGGCACCACCAAAATATCCTTGTGATTGATTTGATTGATCACTGATGTGATGAGGCGCATTACAAGAAACAAACAACTGGTAATGATTAGGTCCTGGTGACCCAAGGCATTTTGGGACTGCCCTTAAAGATTTCAGATCAGTGCTAAAATACTTTGTGAATTACTGAACAATAGAAGAAAAATAAGTTTTAGTGAAGACTGACAGCATTTAGCCTTAAAACTGCACTTATCAATGTTTTTGTATGAACAATGGGTAAATTCATTATGTGTAATATGAGAGGAGTCAATATTCCCCCAACAGCTCCCCTCAGCTCTGTGGAGAGTTTTAGTGTCTTTCAGCTAATTGTTTTGGTTGAGTGTAAAACTCTAATAAAGCCCCTGTACATTACCTGATCAGTACTAAAAAGCTGACAGACAAAATAAGCAACTAGCAGGTGAGCAAAGTGGAACATTTAGCTTCTTAAGAGCCAGATATTTCCCTCAGGAAGTAGCGGGAATCAATACAGAGCTAAAAGGAGACTAAAAACTGGACTTGAACTGCTAACATGTTTGACAAGTTTACAAGAATATAAGGTGTTAATTTGTCAGTGTAGTGTTTATAGGTTGCTGCTCTGTCTGAAATCAACAAAAAACAATAATATTGCGAGTTTAAGATGTAGCAATAAAAAAACAAAAAAAAAAAACCAAAAGAAAAACATCAAAATAATTACACAAAATTTCTTTATGACCAAGAGTGTATTGCGGCACTCCACTGTTATATCTTCCTTTTTAAACAAATTTTCAGTGGACACAGGTGTAAATGGTAATAATAAAATGGTAACACTGCTGGTTGCACAGCTGAACCCCAGAGGTAATTAAGTGTCGAGGTTCTCTCCTCACTCCTCTAACCCGTACAGAGGAAATGGCTCTGGTAACCAATTATCAAGCTATGATATGACATGTCTCACATAAATAACAACCACAACTTGTGTTTCTCTTTGCTTCGCTCAGCCGTAAGAGTTCATCAGCTGTGTATTGATATGATTTGGCTTCCAATGAAAGCATTGTTGCATGAATGGAGGAAAATCAATACAGAAATTATTACCTAGTTTAGATGAGGTTGCGAGGTTACTGTGGTAAGATCGCATAGCAACAAACCAACACCTTGGTTCATATCACCTATAAGGTTTGGGACAGAGAAAGGATAAAGAGAGAAAGAATTGTAGGACAGCATGTACAAGGTATTCCTGACAATATAGTGCTACGAAGCAATACATCTTTAAATGATCAAAAGATATGTTAATAAGTTTGCTGCATCCAAAAAAAGCCTGTTCACGATTCTACAGTTAATCATATCACTTATATTTGAACAAAGCATCCTTCTGTTTCATCACTGTGACAGTTCTCTCCAACCAACAGGAACTTATTTACTCATGTCAAATTAAATTATAGACAAATTAGTTCCCACTTCTATCATATTATTATTCATTTTGCTCTTCACTTGATATTATTTTTGTAAGAGCAACAAATTGTGACAGCATGTTTCCTTGGACATCGGCTAAATTGCTGGGACAGTGCACTATCTTCCAATTCTGCTTGCTACTCTTCCTTCTACTTCAACTGGTCAATCCGTGACTGACTTTCTATTTTTGCTTGGGTTTATTCAAAAGTAAATTACTAGGGCAGTAACCAGTGCTGGACTCACCTATTTGTGTGTTTAATTGGCCATGTTGTCGCTGGAGTTAATTGGTTCTCTGAGTCCAGGTAGTTACTAAGTGTTTGGCAGCATTAGAACCTCAGCACTTTTCCATTAATGGTGCGTGAAATGAAATGTTTGATACTGCAAATAAAATCAGTGATATTCAAGGATGTTATGGTTGGTAATGTGTTGAAACTGCCATTTAATGGGTCCTAGAAGATTGGGGTAGTGTCAGCCGGAACCGCCTGGGCCCTCTCCTGACATTGCTAGTTGCCTCTCCATTCCCTTAACGACTGTCTACACTGATTACACAGACCCCCCAAAAGCTTAAAGCTAGGGAAACAGTCTCTATTAGTAGTCCAATTAGAGTCATTAGCATATTCTACTTCATTTTGATACAATGATTATGCTGCACAAAATATAAACCTTATATGGAGGAAAATTACAGTCGGTAAGAGCGTCTAAAAAGAAAAAATTAGCACGGGAAATGGGGGAAAACTCTGCAGCAGTAACAAAAGTACGTTATTTTACATACTGTAATAAAAGTTAAGTTGAAAAGAAACATTTGACCACATTTTTTTAAAACTGAAAAGTGCTCTTGTGAATGACTGGTAAGTGTAAATGTTATGGTGACATGCAAGAAATTGTGTTTCCAAACATCTAGTATGAGCAGTACTAACCTGGGAATTTTAGGAACAGTCGTTTATCACATCTGGAGATTGAGAACGAATATGAAAAAGAAAATGAAGGAGCTTAACTAAGATAATTACAACTGTGAACTGCCACATAGGTCTTTCCTTTCATTTAGTGTTGCCCTTTAACAATGCGTGTTTAACAAAGTGTATATCAGTTAAGTGAACAACAAGAAATGTTTAAACCACATATGCACAACACTCTCTATGTGGACACATGGTAAAATCTTGCCTTTTTTTTTGATTGGCAGGATGACAATATGTTCCTTTTAGAGCCTGGACATGAAGTAATGAAAATATGATATGATTAACAATGTCTACGTTATCACTCGGTCTCTATTAGCACTTCAGTATCACTAAACCTTGAGGGAGCTGCGAAAAACACTTCAGAAGACAATAGGTGCTGATGCACACATGCACATTGTTCTATTATTTCATATGAACATTTAATAAATTATGCCATTTGCCCAAAATGTCATAAAATATGAGAACTCTAGACTGCAATTCTCAGTACAACCACTAGTAAGAAAATACTGGATGACCACAGGTGGCTACATGGTCATTACTTGCAACCTGCATGTCAATAGGGCAAATTCAGACTGTGTACTCTGAGAAATGGTGAAAGGTGTCTTTGGAAATATAGCAAATTACTGTATGTATTCACCAAAATAAAAGTATGAGGAGCAAACAGTATCTCCAGGAAAGTAACTAAGGATAGAGGTTCCCTCTTAAGGCAAAGCGATGCAATTTTAACATATCAAAATTTGCTCCATTGCAGTCTTTGTCAATATTGCTTGAATTGAGTTAGTGTCATCAATCAATAGCATATTGATTCCTCCACCCAAAATCATGAACAATTATGGAGATTTAATCTGACTGTTAATTGCAGCAGCTACAAGAACTGAGTCGTTTACAGATGTGAGTAATTCTGACAGTGATAAATGGTAAAAACAAAGGCGCCCTGTTTGTGAGAGAGAAGGGTGACGGACAGGTTTTAATGAGGACAGCAGTGTGACAGTATCAGGTGAGAATGGAAATGAGGCCTCAATCTATCTTTGCAAAGGTTATGTCCCTATTTCATAAGAACATACAACCAGACCGTCTTTTGCAATGTAATTGATTTCCTATTCTTGTGCCACTAAATGGACACTTTAATATGGCAAATCAGCCTCTATCAGCTTAAATAAATTTCACATCAGCACCTAAAAATGGCATGTACTTTTATTTTTTTTTTTTAACGTTACAACATCGAAATGGAAATTACGTTCCAGCACACTTGTGTTGTTTACGTAGCTGATTATTGAGAAAGATTTTTACTTTTTAACCCCAAGGATGAAGAACTCATGATAACTAAATCATTCATAATTAAACTGATTGCTATTGATAAGGCAATTCAGAATGTCTCCCATTGGAAA
The DNA here is from genome assembly GCA_037833715.1 of Toxotes lorentzi. Lineage (NCBI taxonomy): Eukaryota > Metazoa > Chordata > Actinopteri > Toxotidae > Toxotes > Toxotes lorentzi. The sequence continues at coordinate 13,809,754 of JBBMJY010000021.1, forward strand.
ACCATGAATTAGTTGACCTATGTGAAATCAAACTCATACACATATAGATCTTAGGTTGAACTGCGGCTCTCAGAATATAAACTGAGAGAAACAGCAAAAACCTTTGTAAAATCTGGCTGAAACAATTTTTTGATTAGAGTCACAAAAATAGCTATTTTCATAAATCAATTAGTCACTTAAGATATTTTTTTGGCAAAAGTCCCAAACATTCCCTACTTCTAGTTTCAGGGGGGAAAAAACAATCAATTTGAACCAAAATGAACATATAAATAAATAAATGAGTCACAGGTAGGAAAATATTCAAACTGATAAGACCCTTATCACACCTTTGGGTTGTCGATCATGTAAAGAAAAGGAAATACCGCTAAGGAACAAGGTGAAAACAAAAAATACACACAAAAAAAACTCAATAAAACACAATACCATAAGATATCACCATCTACATATACTGAATAAGACTTTTGACTCTGATTTAAAAGATGAAATGAAATTAAACAATGTTCCATTAGTCAAACTGATTTGACACATCTACCTTGTTTATTTGTGTATTAGGAGGTGAGGGGTTCACATGGTTCTGGTCAAAATATCAGCCGATATTTCTTGAGAGAAAAAAAAAAAAGACCTTTAACTTGTGTATAAACTGGTAAACATGCAGGCGGGAACACGAGTCTGCTCTTTGCGATAAATATTCAGTTGCTGATGACTGGACAAGATAACCAATGTGTCTTCAGAGGTTATCAGAGAGGCTGCCACATTTGGATATATTTTATCAGAGTTTATCTGTTATCTGTTTAGCTAGTGGCTACCGCACAAATCAAAACTGGGGGAGATTTTGAATCAAAATGAGATTGTACTTAGTGAAATCAATATATCTCTCTACATAACCTTTTGTGCATTGTACGGACAACGATGCTACATTTTCTTCTGCTTTTAAATGTTAATAGAGCATTTTGTAAATGGCTTAAAGCAGTAATCAGTGTTCATCTCACTAAAATGTCTGGCTTATTTGTATTAAAGAAATGTCAATTATGCTATACCAAACAGTGTCATCAACATTAATATATTGCATTATATATCAATAAAATACATAGACAAGGACCAAAAGGTTGAAAGCTAAGGAATATGAGATTACCAACATCATATTTAATAAATGCCATTTGTATATCCCTGCCAATTTGCTTGATGAAAAAACACAGTGGATCTGTTTCCAGTAAATGAAGTAGATACAAATTCTATTTTCTATCACCTACACTTTGTGAGAGAATAAAATTGTAATTAATAAAACAGGCAACAGCCAGCATCTCAGATTTATTCTATACCTTTTTGCCAATTAGGCCTTTGAAGGTGGGACCTCCTTTGAAAGAGGCTTTTAGATTAATCATATTATCTGCAGGTTCTGAAACAAGAATGGTTCTTGACCTCCTCTTCCATAAGAATCCATTATCTTAAACTATCACAGTAATCCTGGCTTTGGGAGGGGAGAGGAGGAAGCAAGAATCAAGCCTAATAGATAGCAAATAAGATTAATCTATGATCTAAGTGCCGATTACACTTGGACCTGCCCTTGAACACTCAGGTGTAACCTTGAGATCTGCATCCACTCTTAGCCAGCAATTGGATTGAAAGTCCCTTAAGGGCCTCGGGTGGTGGAGGGGCACTTTGCCAAGACCTTACCCCTGAGAGATCAAAGGCCAAGCAGCTTAACCCTTACAAAACCAAAGGTGTTAAATATCATAGGTAATGGCTGGTTATTGTAACAAATCTATGGAAACCATTTATTGGTGTACGCCCCCTCCACATTATTGAGTGCAGGTTAAAGCATATTTTGAATGCCATTATGTATCTATATAGATTGAGTGGGATATATAAAAGAAAAAAAAATATATAAACACCCCACTGGTAATTTTTAGAGGATTGGTGTTTTTGTAAACAGGAATATGGGAATTGAAATACATTAGATTGAAATTAACTGCATTAACTATATTTTGATAAATCTTAAACATGCTGTCTGAATATTTTCTCTATCGTTCATAAAAACAGGTAGCAGAAGGCGGACATTTGCCTCTACTCTGAATAATTGTTTTGTGATGGACTGTACATGTTTAACATATGGAGATCAATATATAAGACTTTCACTCAAGGTTCAGATCAGCAACACGAACGAACTGTAGACAAACACAGACTTGTGGATCGATGCTCCCCTCAGTTTGACTCTGAGGCTGACTATTTGATTAATCTGCCGGGGCAGCCAGGGAAGAGAGACCAGGCATACAATAGCTGATAGTTTCATGCCATTAGGATGGCTAGAGTAATGAAATTTCATTTAATTTGTCAGGAAGAGAGTGCTAATGTTAAAAAGCTTTTGGGTAATAAAAAAAAAAAGTCTTGAGAGATGTGAAGGAAAGCCTTAAGTAATTACTCTGTGTATCTTGGGTCCTCATGATGGAATATTTACATTACTGTCATGGAGGTCCTAAGAGTAATTAAATTAGTGAGGTGGGTAAGCTCTTTATTCCCACATTTTTCTAGCCTTTTTGTGAAAGAAAAGACTAATATGTGGACAAAGCCACTTTTCCTCATGATGGAATTGCTTTGCAGTCTCGCCACAGCATGCAGGCTTAGCGAACGACTGTTATTTTATAGCATATTAAGTGTGTGCCACCTTTAGCCTTTTGAACTTGAGTGTGTGCAGCACTCCAAACCTGTGACTGTGCAGAACAAGCTTCAACAGACCTTTGAGGGCTTTCCCGAAGATATGACAAAGGCGGGGTATTGTTTTGTGTGCAACGTTTCCATTTCTGTTATTGTGATTTCGTCAGAGAACGTCAAATTAGCACATAACACTCATCCGTTAAACCTCAGGATTGGAGGCAGAAGATAAAACCGTTGTCAACGCGCGAGGTGGCAAGTTGCGGCTGACAACTGCAGAAGTTAAGAAAATAGAGTGTAAGATGAAATAATGAATGATATGTATTAAAGCGGGAACAAGGTTAAGCGTAATGCTATTCCAGTTTACATTCCAAGGGTACAGGCTCCATGATGGTGTTAAAAAAGGTCTTCAGAACAAAATAATCATAAATCCAGCAAGCTGTGTGTTGCGTCTGACATCTCTATCAGGGTGTATCAGCATCCTTTCTCACTCTATTCGAGTCTTACCAAGACAGATGTGTGAAAGGGCCTGGAAATGTATCTGACCGCTGGCTTACTCTAATGAATAACTTCCACTTTAGGTCTTGCAATGTAAGCAGAAAATCCACCTTGCAGACGCTGGAGCCCCGTCATGAATCTAACCCGACAGCCGACATAATATAAAGGCGACAACACTTGTATGACTTCCATTTTCTTTGCTTTCTATTGATTTTCAGTTAATAACGGAGGGAAATACTAAACGTCCATGCTGAGTACCTAATAAATCCTGTCTGAGCTTTTTTATTAAGGCGAATTTAATAAAAGCAGTGGGCTAGGCAGACAGAGAGAGCAGACAAAAAATAGGGATGAGTGGGGAAGGGTAAATCCAAATGCTAAACTGAACTTCAAGTGTGATAACCATAGCAATTTATCCATCCATTTTATGACTCTATGTTCTCCTTTCCGATTTGCGAAAATTCTATAAGTTATCAAATGTATATATTTATATTTTTTTTCTGCGAAGGATTTTTTTTTTTTTCTAAATATCCAGATCAGGCATGTTTATATTGCTTTGGTGACCCTGAAAAGGTAGTTCATGTTAAGTTTAAAGGCTGTGGCCTGATAGTTAGAAATATATCCAGCTGCAAACAACATGATGTCTCATCAAATTCCTGGAGGCCTGAGTGATACCGGATAAGTTATTAACAATAAGTAACTAATGACATGACTGCAAATAGTAACAAAGTGATGAAGAACATCTCCCCTCGGGGTGAAACACATCAACCAATGCATAATTTGTCCTTCACAAACATCTCATTAACTCAGATATCCGCATGTTTAAAATGAAAACTAAAGAGAATATGTCCATTTAATTTATATCAAGGTAAGAGGACAACACCACTACCTCTTTATTCACCCTCAGGTAAAAAGAAATAGACAGCGCAGATATGCCGTATGAAGGTGAAACATCAAGCCCTGATGTCAGTCGGTTAAGGCAGGGGTTTGTTGAGTCAAATGTCTCTACGAGGGCTAATTATGTGCCTTTGAGGAATAATTTAGGGTACAGCATATCAAAGCTTCAATACGTACCACAGAGCAAAAATAACATGTCAAGCCGAGGTTGATAAAAATTTTGCAGTTTCACATTGAGGTTCATTACTAGTGCTTACGTCAATGTCCATGACTTCATGACCATTTAATGTCTCCCTATTACAGTTATGAATGCAATAACCGCTCGTGTACGCAATCTCATTATCTAATCTAAAACACAGATTTTCAGGGCAGTTCCCACAGTGAAATAAGCTAATCATTAAGCAGATATTTAATCTATATTGGGTATAATTATTAAATGTGGGGATGGGAACAGGGGATAAAGCCACAAATAAGCCTTTTAAACAATCAGCAGTCACATCACTACTGATAAACTCTACTGTGGAAACCCTTGCATCAACACTTAGAAGGTGCTATTACACAGGACTTAATGTAGATACTTAATTATAAGGATTTTAGTACTCCATTAGGCCAGCACCCAAAAAGCATTATCATGAACAGTACCATCACCAATCACATAATTGTTTACCCAAATTGAAAAACAGCATTACAACACATTCACCTGTAACAATGGTAATGCTACCGCTTTACACTGTTTGGTCTGAGATTAACAGGAGTGCCAGAGTAGCATACTCGGTTTCCACTTTGGATCTACTGTGGTACAGCCATTTAAGTCTTACATTCAAACAACAAGATATCTAGCAAAAAAACTTCCTAAAACCCTCTTTCCATTTTTCTCTCATAGATGGCCGAGGTCAATGGTTTTGTTTCTTCTACTCCTACTTCGAGGTTTTTTGGCTGTTGGCTAAAAAACCTCCACTTCTTCTACTCTGCTTATTGCATCCATGTGTAATGTAGCCTGTACAGTCACATTCTGATGATACTACTCAGCCTAGTTTATTTGCACCAAACCAGTTGATGGAAACAAGGCTAATTTACATTTTCTTTTTGCAACATTCCAAACGTTCGCCTCAAATTCACTTGACAAACTCAGGTTATGACAATCATGTATTGCAGGTCACAAAATAGTAGTGATATTGTTCTTTTCTAGCTGCTGCACCAGAGAGTTCTCAACATTTACTTTGCCTCTCTTTGATTTCCTTAACTGCCTTTTGTCTGTATGAGAAAAAGCCACTCAGGGTCAAGCCATTAAAGGACTACCCTTGCAGTGGCTACATTTTCTCACAATTGAAAGCTAGAGCAAGAGATTAACAGACAATTGATTCAGGGGAAGAGGGAAACCAGGTATACAGACACGATAACCTGCACAGGTCAAGTATCAACATCAATGACGATACGATTATCTGCAATTACAATTCTATGCCAAGTGCAAAAGAATGAACAAGTAGTGTTTAGACAAGTAGTTTAGACTAAAACAATTACAAAGCAATGTGAATGGTTAAATACTATGTGCTCTTTGACTTTTTATCTAAATACTTTTCAGGCAGAGTGATAACATTGTCTTCAACATCAGTGGTTCTCAACCCCCTGGGTTAAGGAACTGGAGAACACTTACGGAAAAAAAAAAAAAAAGAAAGAAAGAAATCCAGGACACACCAATTTATTGCCAGCAAAAAAAAAACAATGCAAAGTCATACATATTTAAGAAGGGCAAAAAATCTATATAAACTATTGCATCTGGCTAACACTGCATATGTTTGCACTATTATTTTCCTTACTGGAGGAACCCAAATCTGACACAAGGAGAACATGCAAACTCAACATAAAAAGAAAAGGAAACAATAGGTCAAGTCGTGATCTGAACAGAGAGCAGAGTCTCAAGTAATTGAGTGGAGACATTTTCATAATTTAAGTTATAAACATCAAGTACATCAGCTTACGGGACTCACAAACATATGGTAATTAACTTTTATAACGCAATATAATATATGAACCCCACTCCTGAACACACACATATATGCACATTTACACCGACACACACACAGACATTATCATATTGCATGAGAGGAATCATTTGCTTGATTGAACATAGCTTTTAAATACCAAAGAGGTCCGAGAATCTCGCAGAGGTCTTTTAATTTCCTCCATCATGAACACCCTACAAATCAGTATCTATGAAAGATTCACAACATGTCTTCTACCAAAAAAGCAGAAGTGTCAACTTCAAGTAAAAGCAAACATCTGTTAAGGCCTACTGTAACTTTGGCAACACAGACTGAGAGCCCATACATACAGAAAGGAGGGGAGGATCCAGATATCTTCACAATACCAGTGAAGCAAGGGTAAGTTGTATTTAATACAATAACACACATTGTATGATACAATACAATAATACAAGTTGTTTTTGAAGTGGCCATACCCCATTTCTTAAAATGCAACAAATTTAACTTAAGAAGAAAGGAAGTAAGTTTTTTGTTTGTTTTAACTTTCTTGAAATTAAAATTTGACTTTTCTCTGCCCTTTTTTTTTTTTAACAATGAAATGGAAGATTAAGTTAAATTCAGAGAACTACTGTCCTTTACTAAAAGTAACATAAATTTGACTTAAATATGTAAAAGAAAACTTTGATATACTGTATTCTTCTCACACATTAAAAAGAGTCAGTCATGGGTATTAGTCCAACTTTAAATTTATTCATTCATATACATTTTGATTCTCCACAAAAATACACGTAGAGCCTCTTGATTTACTGTAAAACCCTGCTGATCATAACAGTCCTTTGCACAGGACCTTGCATAAGTTTTGGGGAGTGCGTCTGTTCTCTTTTAATAAGGCGAGTAGGCGGCACAACAGTTTCCTGTGTTTTTTAGCTAGTTGTACCAGACCTTCTCCATCTACTCAGCTGCTATTATTCTGTCAAGAGTTGCTGTGTTTTCCTGATGAAAGGAAGTTATTTCATTTCCACCTTTTGTCTGCATCTGAATGCGAGCGACGCTCTTTCAGCAATATTCACTTGTTTCAACTCCCCTCTCCATCCTAACTAAAATATACAACCTTTCGTTGCCCTATAACTCTCGTTGGTCCCAGAAAAATAGGAATTTCCTCAATTGGTGTAATTCCCCACACCAGATTTCAGCAGTTTTTTCTCCTAGCTTCAGCGAATTCCTGCCTTTCCCTCAGCTGTACCGACAGACTGCCTGTAGAATGACTGCAAGATGAGAGGATAGACAGCAAAGCCAACAAAATATCTGCAGTGTTGAATTGTTACAAGCACCTGTTGTTTTTATAAGAAGTGACTGTTTAAAATGTTTAAAACACTTTTTGTAGATGTGTATACCTTTTAGATGTGTGTCCTGAACACCATTAAAGCATACTGAAGCGTACATTATTCGCTCCTCTACAGTCATCAGCAAAACTGTTTACAGCAGCATTTGCATAGGCATTGTGTTATCCTTAGCCCTCTACAAAACAGTTGTTGGTTAAAATGCTTTACTGTCCTCTGATGAAGCAAGTCCATAAATTTGTTTTTGACCTTGGTTTACGGAAAATATCAGTTTGAGTAAGAAGCTGGTCTTATTTTCATAAAATGAAGTCCAAATGCAAACAGAGTGCAAGCACAGGGTTAAAGTGCAACCTCTTAGTTTTGGTAACCACAAGTTCAAACACAGCGTGGTTTATGCAGTGAACTCCTGAGAAGAGGTTAGGAGCAGGATGAGTATATTATTAGTAGAATAAAACTGCAGGTACAGTTCCTGTACTGTAAAAGCTATGCTCTGCAATGATGAACAATTTTCTAGTGAGCAAAAGTCCAGCCAGGCGTCACCTAAGAAAGAACCTGTCCTTGTTAAGAAAGTGCAGAGTCCCAAAGCACAATTATCATATGCCCACATTCTGTGATTCTAAAGCACTGCAAGTATGCTTCCAAGGACAAAGAATGCGCCCTTCTTAGTTGAATTCAAGATTCAGGACACACAGAAATAATTATGTTATTTTGGATTTGTGCTGTTAGAAGCTTGTAGTACAATAACATCAGCTCTCATCACATTCTGTACATCAAGTAGTCTAAAGCAAAGTTGGCAGGCTTGTTGCAGAAGGTTGAGTGAAACAGCTTTTGGAAAATGGGCCAGGAACCAATGTGCAATACTACTGCGATGTGTTTTGTTTTGTCTTTTCTTTATTGGCGCTTGTAAAAATATCAATATGCTGTGAGAAGCACCTCCACCGAGCAGCAGCCACCAAGGCTGAGTGACGCCAACACAGAGGTGTCTAAAGTTGCAGCTCATCAAAAGGCTGCGGGATATTGGCACCAAGACAACACCTCCTGTCTTAAAGTCAGCAAAAAAAAAAAACAACTCCCCAACCCTTCTCATGAAACAAGTAAACTACTGGAAGTCTACATTTTTAGCAGCTATGCAGATGATGATTAAATGTCATAATTCAATTTTGCACAGACCTGTTTTGTCAAGTAACCCTACAAATGTGATTTCACATTATGAAATAGTCATCAAGTCATTTTTATACAAATGCTCTTTATCAGCAGTTGAGCTACAGTATGTTAGCTTCCGCTACTACTAAGCTAACAATACTGCAGAATGATTTCTAAGTTAACTGATTTTGGAGGCACTTTAGACCAACCTACTACAAATGACAAAAATACAGGCTGTAATTCAAGTGAAGCCAGATGATGTAAAATGTATCATCCATCTCTCACCCAGCAGAGAGGCATGGTGACAAGCTTTGGCAAAACAGACCGCGATGGCAAATATTTCCAGGTCGGCCAACTTTATAACAAAACGATTCAGGCAGAAAATTGATGATGTGACCGTTAATATGAGAAAATGAGCTACCAAGCCTCGCACTTCATGGTCTGGACATGGTCTGATCAGGCAAAAACTGCCATCATCAATGACATCAAACTTGGTAAGTGCCAGGGACACTCCCAGTACTACACCTTTCCTCACAACAGCTTTGCGCCAATAAACTTACTGGCGCAAAGCGGCGTCTTGCACTATGTGTCTGCATGATGTAGAACTAGTATTCCATGCTCCAAAGATTCATAATCTAAAAGTCAAGGGTGTCCTTCACATCCCACCACTCCTGTTATTGTTGCTGCCTGACCTAGATGGCCTCTTCAAAAGGGACACTTTGCAGGACTGCTGTTAATCCTTTAAGAGAGCTAAGAGCTTACCCATCTGCTCCTGCATAACCTGCAATAAAAACTGCAGTCTATTTCACAAAACCGTGTTTAATATTTTATCATCTAAGCTGTTATCTTAGCTAACTCTCTTGTATCTTAGCTGGCTACACAACTGTTTTGAGATCAAATCATGTTTACTTCCGATGAATCACACTTTTCTCTTTTCCTAGTGAGAGCGTTTATCCAGTAATCTCTCGCTTTTGGCTTTTGTCCACTGATGTGCACAATATATGACCTGTCCTCCTGCTGAGGGGAGCAGACACATTAGGAGCAATGAAGCTAATGATATCAGAGCACTCTATAGAGCACATCAGTGCACAGCGATGACAAACCTGTCAGAAGGCATAATCTAGGAGAAGGTCGTAACATCCTCAGAAAACCGTAGCGATTTGCACTTCTTTCTCTGCCATCCCCTAATAATGGAGCACCAATAAATTCCCCACCTGCCAGGAGACAGGGAGTTCACATGTAATAGCCAATGGCATTAAGGGATGAAACATATCAAGGAAAATGGTTGTCTTGCTAGGTGCCTGGGTCTTAGTTAGAGTCCTAATTTTTAAAAATGCGGAAAATCATGGAATGACTTTGTTAAATTAAAAAAAAAAAGTTATGATTTAGAAAAAGAAATATCTCCACACATTCTGTTTAGGAAGATAAAAGCTGCTTTAGCAAAATAAAAACGTCCAGGTGTTAGGTATCTTGAGTCTCTTTTATGTCACAATGACAATACCAGCTACAACAAGCCAACACCACAGAAGACACCCTCAACCAACCTGAGGCACTTTAAACACCTTTAATACCACGGGCGCTGCAATTGAGAGTGAGAGTAAAGTAGCTAGCAAACAAACAGGAAAGTCCAGATGGATAGGTAGAGGAGTACTTTGGCTCGTCTGATTGAACTGTGGGGGTATGTTATCAAAAAAGGTTGGTAAGCACTGTATTGGAGCATTCTACAGTGATATGAAATGTGCTTTGTTGCATCATGTTCACATTACAAATGACTGTTTCTCCAAAAAACTGCGTGCAGTAAATATCTTAAATACATATCCACGTTGAGCTGGATTTAAATTTATATTTCTTGTGTTAACGTCTCCCAACATTAACTGCTTACTTAGGACTAACAATAGCTCCTTGTTTGTTAAAACACAAGATAAATCTTTTGTATCCTTCATCTTGTCCGTGTTTGTAAGGAGCGTGTTACGACAAGATGTATGTATTTGGATCAGGAGAAAGGAAAGGGATGTTTTGTCTCTCCGACATAGGTTGGGTGTCAGAGATAATAGAAAAGATTGGTGAATAGGTCTGAATTTTGAAGCATACATGTGTTAATCCTGCTCTAGATTGCTGTGCTGAGACTGCTTGTATTTACATATGCAGAGGATCCCGCTGTTTTGAGCACACCATTGACAAGACAGAGCAATTAATCATCCCCAAATACTCCCGCCGTGCAACAGACGACCCTTGCAGAACATGCTGCCACAGAGGGTGTGCAGGTGTGAATCAAGCTGCAAGAAAAATTTCCAGAGCCAGTCTCTTCCTCAATCTTCCTTGTTTGTTACACCTATCTCTATATTCAACAGAAATCATACATCTAATGTTTGCTCCTGCCCTGTTTGTAAGAGAAAGACATTTTCTAGCGTTAAATCAGCTTAAATTACATTGCGACAAAAAATATATATATTTCATCTTTGATGTTGATGTTAAGAAGTATAAAGTAAAAAGGTAAATGCTTTACTTCAAGTCTGATCACCTGATTTCTTTGACGAATTTAGACATTTTAACTGAGTCTACTATGCAATGGTTAGATCTCAGTCTTTAAGTTTAACTAGGTTTAGTTTAACTACCTCATGTTCCTGTGGTCCACTTCTATTTAGTGCTTCTTTGATGACCTTTTTGCCACTTTATCTTTTTTCAGTTTAGTAATTTGCCTAATGTTAGATTTTTGCTCTTGCTTCTTTTATTATGTACAGGGCATCTGCGCTAAATGAACTGCTCTTATTGAACCACCCTGTATAAATAAAGGTTGAGTGAATGAATGGATACATAGTTCCTAAAATGTTTCAGTGTCACTCTATCAAAAACTCAAAATCTTTTTTTTTCATCATTTAATATTTTAAACTACAATGATTTTCTTTTTGGCCACTAGGGGGCGCGAGAACCCAAAGCAAGACCCACAACCCTAACATATCATCAACTTAAAAAGCTGTAATGGCTAACGCGTTAGCAAACAGCTACCTTTTTACACATCCAGCAAACATGGAGCAACATTATCATCTAACTGGATTCAGGCTTCTTGCCAACCTCCACTAACTCCTGAAAAAAATGTTTGGCTCTTTAGCTTGCTAGCTTGTTTGTCTTTCTTCAGCTGTTCAAGTTTGTATGCCTGCGGATCGGTGCTGGGCAGGTAGCATACAATGGGTTAACAACATTTTATAAACTCAACGTGTTTTCTGAAAGAATTATGGTATATCCATAAAAAAATGCTACACTAAAAATATATGAAAAGGAATACTGTCTTAATATGTAACTATGCTGCTCTAAAGATGGCTTAGTCTAATATGGGTAATGGCTCTTTTTAAATCCTGGGGAAAAAAAGCTAAATGAATGAGAAATATTTCTCCTTTCCATTGTGCATTTGTAAATCAATAAACCTCATCTGCAATCCCTGCATACAGTATCTCCTCTATGACTATATCCATGTTTGCCATGAGTTACACTGTAAATCACACAGTAAACCTGAAAATAAAAAAAAACAAACAAACAAAAAAAAAAACGTAAATGGGTCTGCAGCTTCCAAGTGTCCACGCCAATGTTCAGATAGTAGGTTGTCTTATTTTATATACAAGAGACATTGACTCCCAATCGTTTTCAAACCCCTGGAGCAGGGGAAGATTGTTGAATTTCGCTGAAAACCATCTGCTTGTTCTGAACAACAGGGGATAAGAACATGCTGAGACGTAAGCTCTCCGGATAGCTTGCATTGGCTTCTGATTCTTTTGCCTTTAACGTTCCTTATGGCATCCTGTCTTTGGAGATAGCACATCCACAGGCCACTGGGAGGTTCAACTTGTTGATGAGTTGATATATAAGCTGTCCATACTTTGTGTGTAAGTGTAACGTATAATCTAAACCATCTGCATTTTTCACATTTTGCACAAAGACAGCTCTTAGGCCTTTCGTTTGTAATGAATATTTTCTTTTTAGAAAAAAAAAAAACTGGAAGAAGTGTCCTGCACAGTTTAGTACAGGCCTGGTTAGACAAATGACACACCTTTATTTAAGCACTGCCCCTACAGCCAAGGGCAATTTGAAGTACAGAAAATAACACCATTGGCTGTATGAACATCTGCTCCCTGGGTATTTGATTTCCCAGGCAGATGTTAGACCCCAGCTGCTATCACAAGATAATTTGTATGTTTGTGGAGAGAGCTCCCATTTGGCTGTTCTGTTGATGGTTATGTCTTCCTTTTGTGAATCAGACAGCTTCATTGTTAAGTATGTTTTACCGTCGCTCTCACCCTGATGCCCTCAATGCCCCTGACTGTAAAAATCCACTTTTAAATATTTTGCCAGACTAAAGATCAAGTGAAATAATTCCATCCTGTATAATGTACGTACACACCATACACTGTATGTGTGTGTTTGTGCACTGAATGCATACTGTACTGTAAGGTTTTCTCCTCACGTTATCTACAGAATAAATGGCAATTAAAATGTCTATCTGCCTGGGAATTACTTTATAGATTTACTGCACTGTGAGACAAAATTAATCAAAATTCACTCCAAAATTTCTCATCTCTGCAAGAGGCAGAAATTGAGAGGCTAAAATTACTTACTTAGTTGGTTGCTGCAACATTATGACAACAGAATTATTACATGTATGGTTGCGTCTTTCAAACAGAGTCGGCACCTTAGCCTCACACTCGGACCAGTTCAGGTGCAGGTAATGTCATCATCCATGACGTGATCAACGCGATCAACGAAAAGATAACTCAAAGGAGATTAGTTCCACACCTGACCCAGGAAAAAAAAAAAATGCAGCACTATCTGCTAAAGGAGAAGCATGTCAGAGTCTCACAGGTCTTAACTGACCCCACCACTACCCACTTTTGTTGAAGGCTTTAAATTCTCCCCTCCCAAGTTCAGAGTCGATTTGTTATCAAATCAAGCGTCGAGCGTCTGATTCATTGCTATTCAGCACTCTGGCTGATTTATATGCAGAATGTAAAACAGATGCCTTGCGTGATACATATTTATGGTGAGCCCTGCTCTCACAAGATTTATTATAGGTTCTTTCATCGGGGTGTGCATGAGCTGTGCTATGATGACTTGTATTTCCTCTCAGCTGCCAATGCCAAACTCATTAAAAAGAGGTGTGACTATTAATATACATTGTAATACTGACAGCTCCTAATTTATAACCCAAGTACATGTTTGGTGTTGCTTCTTCCTTTCCTCTCATTGTTGGGGTGGGGGTAGTGATCTTTTTGTATCTCTGAATGCGTGTACATCTTCATCTGTGCACATTTGTGTGTGCTCGTACGGCTCATGTGTGCACGTCTAGCACATGAACCATGCAAATGCACACACCACTTTTCAAGTGCCTTTTTTTTTTGTTCTCTTATTGTATCTCATATTGATTTATAGGGTATAGTCCCTTGACCCTTATATACTCTGCTCCAGGCAATATGAAGACAAAACCATATCATGCTAAATTCCAGTTCTCTGTGAGTGTCTACTAACCAATATTATGTGTAAGTAAACGCATCAGTGTAAACAGATTCTCTATTCACTCATAGATGTGTTTCCTAATTTTTTGACAATGTGTAATGTTTTTTTGTTTTTAACTATCTTTTTTTTTTTTTTAAAGAAGCTTTCAGATCCAAATTGTTTTTAGCCAACCTAGAATGATAAAGCCTAAACATACACACACACAATATGAGTCAGTTGGCTGATTATTAGTTATCTCACTTGTGATTACAAGTAGTTTCTGGTTATGTGCAAAGCATAAGGGCATATCATCAACATGCTGTTGTAGTCACAGTAAAACCAAGTCAAGGAACGTTAAAGAGCAGATTCCTGTTGGCACTAGTTCATCACTGCTAGGAATTTTCCACTTTATTTGATCTCCTCCCTTTCAAATGGAAAAAAAAATGTAATCACACACTGCTGTGACTTTCCCAAAAGTTAATTGTTATTTTCTGTTGTACTATGAGCAAGGCGAACAACAATCTGACCAGGTGAAGGCATTTCATTGAGAAGAATAAAAGATGAAGGAGGGGACTGACAAAACAGAGTACAAATGAGTCAGTAAGAATACTGAACTTGAAAGCACGCTGTTTTCCAGCACAGTACAGCATAAATATGTTTTTAAGAAAACTATTTCTTTGACGAGTTTCCCTGAAATGCGGTTGCAAAAAGATTTTTGTAATTGGAACAATCGTTTTGACAAACCAACCTTGGTCATTGCCAGTGCCTTTAAATGTGAACACATGAGTCCAAACACTGAACATCATTAAGGCTTTTTAATTAGTTTCAAAAGATATAAGAATGAATATAAAAATATATAAACAGTCAGAATAATCAGGTTCTAGTGAAACAGTGAAAACTCCTATCATACTGTATTATGTATATGTAACCCTCTAAATCAGCAGAACAAGGATTCCTTGTATATAAGTACGTTTTCCAGCATGCTCTCATATTTTTGTAGCATTGTTCTAATGCCATGTTCATGTCATGTGGAAGTTGCTGTAATTACCAGTTTCCTATTTGTAAATAGCGGTCACGTCAACATCCATCCATCCATCCATCCATTTTCTACCGCTTAATCCATCAGGGTCGCGGGGGAGCTGGAGCCTATCCCAGCTGACTATGGGCGAGAGGCGGGGTACCACCCTGGACTGGTCGCCAGTCAATCGGAGGGCTGGTCATGTCAACATCGAAGTCATAATTACGACTGCTGAACTCTTTATTTTTCTGAAAGCTCCAGCATATCATAGCTGGCACTAAATAATGTGGAAGTGCCTGAAAAAGCAAGCAAACTTGGATGCCTCACATCAGTCTGTTGTTCAATGAGAAAAGCTAATGGATATATGGACCATGTCAGGAATTTTTAAACCATCATACTTCCCGCTCTGCAAACATTCACCTGCCCTGAGCTGTCCAACGACATGAACAAGCTCACAAGACAGGACTTACTCCAATCACAAGATGTAAAACATGCTATATTGTTCCTTCATTTCTAAAAATGAAGGAACAATATAGCATGTTGTTCCTTCATTTCTAAAAATGCAAAATACAGTAACTACTGCTATACTGAAGCACAGCAGGGGAACGGGCACAGGGCTCCAGCAACACACTGCACTGACTGACCTAAATGCATAATATAACAGTGCAGATTCCTGGAAGACTATGTACCATGAACTGTGAATTATACTGTTAACTTAAGTCTTCAAACTCATAGATGTATTATTCTAACTGGACTGTCTAGATCACATTTCATCGTCACTCTTGTACCCGTAACAACCACACCAATGCATCACCCAGATTCTCCAGTATGAAGAACTTCTGCTTACATTTTTTTGAGGGAGGGTCCACGGACATACCACTCTAATCATGCCACCCCTAACTGTGGAACACTGGAATATTGTACAGCTTATATACTAATGCCACTAACAACAACAATAACAATCGCCACCAAGTGTTCTTTACAGAACACTCTCATTTTGGTATTTCAAATGAAACCTAGTGTCTGTCTACAAAGAACAACAGAATGGTGAGTCTTTGTTCAGGATACAATCAGAGCTGTCCCCTACAAGTCAATGCCTCGATGCATCAGTCAATTAGACCCTGAGCTGTCTGGCATTTGGTCAGTCAAATCACTGCGCGTTTGTTGTCTTGTCTCAGAACGACCGAACCACAGGGCTAACTGAGGTGGAAGTAGAGGAGGGAAATGGAACGATGGAGGGCTGCACAGCTAGTGTCTGTTGGCCGCTCTGATGCTCTTAACTCCAACGCTGACTTTCAATGAAGTCAGCTAAACAACTTTTGAACCTTCAACCTTCTCTGCTGCTGTCCAGTGAGGCTGAGCCTCCGGCTGAAAGCGCTGTCAGCAGCCCAAGAGGAGAGAGGTATACTAGATTTTATAACTCAGCCATGACCACACTGCACACTTTTACTTTCTATGACTGTGTGGAAATCTGATGTTTTCACAAGACAGATTTTGAACAAAAACATTAAAATGTCTTAAAGGTAAAATATGAGACAGTTGGGGTTGCTCTGCAGGTTAGCTGAATTCAAGCAAACTGAAAGGAGTGAATAATCTATCTCTCATATTGGTAAAAAAAAAAAAATACGGAGGTAGGCGGTTAGCTTAGCTTAGCACAAAGACTGGAAAAAGTAAGAAACAGCTAGCCTGCCTCCGTCCAAGTATAACACAATCTGCCTACAGTACCAGCTCCTCTAATGCTCGCTAATTAACACATTAGATCTTGTTAGTTTACTCTGAACAAAAACGGAAGTGCAAAAAAAAGTTGTGGTTTTATGGTTGGCCATGTGCTGTACTGTTTCTTGGCCAGGACAGTCTGACAGTCAGACTTCCTGGAGTCTCAGCAATTGCCTGGCAATCTCACAGTAATGACAAGACTCCAGGAAGTCACTGTATCCAAGCAAGAAATAGTCTATGCATGGCAAGTATTATACAGTTATGGATCATGTAAGGCAGCGAAAATTTTAAAATATAAAAAGACCAGATGTCAGGCCAAATGTCACCATAAGTCAGTGCTTACTTGAAACATAAAATGGGCTTGACCACTCTCTGTGACAGACATAACTTTCTTGTCTATATGCGGTTCATTGTTAAAAAAAAAGACATTCATTGTGTCTTTAATGTGATATGATCGGGAAAAAACATGTGATTAGCGTTGAATTAGCTCATCTTTGAGCACAACCCGTAAAGAAGCCATTACACTGCATCAATTACTCTTAATATTTCACAGCCAAAGACAGTGGTCACAAACTAACTGAGAGGCTAACGGAAAGACTTGGTGCCAAGTGACCAGATATTTTGCAAGACCTCCTTTCAAGTGAAAGGGCAATTGAGAAATCACTTCCAAAATATTAACTTGGCAAATATTAGCCCTTAAAGAAAGAGAAAGAGACTACATAGAAGGCCATGGTTTAACAGGCAGCAAATGCAAAGTAGTGGGGTCTATGAGAATGGATGGGAATCCTTTAAGGATCACTGAACACATCCATTTACTAAATAGATAAGAACAACCAAGAACTCCCGTTTGTTGTAATCATACTTGTTGAAAGTTCTTTATGGAAATGCAACACTCCTTAAAACAGCAGTAGTCGTTTTAGTATTTGTAAACAACATTTTAGCAAAATATTCACAGATGTAAACGTTTACATCGACACAGAATCGTCTAAAGACTGATTCGATTTACTACCTGTCAATGGAATGCAAACACTTTTTTGTTGGCGTTTATGTTAATGTTAAATTTTAAAATGCTACTCTTGCTTAAAAACAAAAAGTATATAAATGTTTTGTGTGTTTTGCTTTCATTAACGATATCTCTCCGGGCGAGACAAAACAAACTCGAGCAGAAAAGAGTAAAATGATTTTGTACTCTTATCCCTTCTCGTTCCAAATGCATCCCAGTCATCTATCCCCATGTCTGGCTCTCTGCGTCTCTCCCTCAGCCCACACTTGAGGTGCTTTTATGTTACACGACCACTCAAATTTGAGCCCAGGGGGACTCTGTGGGTCCCCGAGCGAGACAGCCCCAAAAAATCTATAGACCAGATGTATGATGTTATATGGTTAAACTGGCAAACACAAAAGGTCTAAAAACAAAAGCCATGAATTAAACGAGAGGCTTTCAACAGTGTGTTTTCAAAACAGCCCAGCTGAGAGCTCAGATGCCTCTCCTCCCTCTCAGTCACTCCCTCGCTCCAGTCTTGCTCTCAGCAATACCCCATCTCTCCTTTCTCCCTCACACACCATCTTCCCCCTTTCTCCATCTCCTCCTCTCTGTCTTATTCCCTCTCTGCCACCCCCCGAGACTAAATGCTTAAAAAGAAAAGAAAGGACACCATTTTTGCTAATTAGTCGAGGACTTAACAGGCGCAGGATATGCTGCCTTAGTTTTTCATCTGCTGTCCACGGGCTGTCGACTGTCCTGTAAAGTTGAGCCTGTGTGGCTAAAAGTAGAAGAAAGGAGCAGGGTAGACACACACAAAATGCCTCAGTAGAGATCCTGAACAGGCCTCCAGTGGGGGTTGAGCTCAAAATGGGGGCCAATCATTAGTATTTAACATTTGGGAATAAAGAAGCCTTAAATTAGAAGTGTAAATGGCTCTGCGCCCCACCTCCATCCTTAGAAATGTTCACAGGCTTTTTTGAAATCCATGTTTTTTGTCCTTTTTTTTTTTTTTCCCTTCTTGTTATGTTTGTATGTGTGGACCCCGCATGTGTGGTAACAATAAACTTAAAAAGAGAAAGAAATCAACCTAAACACAAAGTATTTAGCAACGAATTTATTGTAGAATTATGGCTCATACTACTCCTTTCACTTAATCACAGCATTTTGCTTCGTTTTGTACTAAACCGAGAGATTTAAAATGTATCTAGTACTTTTAGTCTCTATATATTTATAATTATGTCATGTTGACAATGTTGTTAACAATGTTGCATCTAATCTAAAAGAGATTTATATAAACATCTTTTGAAAATGGAAGTCTGGCAATTTAGCTCTGAGTTAAAATGACTTAAAATGTGTAAATGTACCAAAGTTGTTTCTTGGTGGAATTTGACCAGTGGTAAATCAAAAACATACAGCAGTAACACTGACACACTCTGGAGACACTGCAGGATGTTATCAGTAGACAGTGATCTATGTTGTTCATTGTTAAATGTTACATAACCAGTGTTTATGTAAATGACATTTACTGGATTGAGCTCTCAGGCTAAGTGCAATGTGTTAAAAAAAAAAAAAAAAAGTTTCATGTATTTTAAATGAAATATTTTGCTTTTAGTTGAGGAAAAATACTCAACATCAGCACCGTGTTCCCATCTACTCAATGCAGCAGTCAACACTTTTTCTAGCAACCAAAACCACGTCCAGCAAGTGAAGTAGAAAAAAAAAAAAAACACAACACAACACAGACAAGAAAAAGCCAAGTTCAAGGCATTCGCCTCATTTACATTTCAGAAACCACCAGGTCAGTTACAAGGTTATTCAAAAAAAAATATTAATATTATTAATATTAAGCAGACAGCTTTCAAGTGTAAACCCTCTTAATACCCATAACGTATTTCATGTCATTGAGTCTACGGGGGAAGGAAACTGACATGGTAAGACCGAGCGTCCGAGGTTTAGAGAAGCACAACAAAGTGGAAAATTAACAGAGTGGAAACTTAATAAACAGTTGCTTCACTGCAGCTCAACGTAGGGTAATTCCCGCAGGAAGAGAAAGGCCAAGAGCAGAGGAATGGCAATGAGACTCGCAGCAGAGTCCTCTGCTGTGTTAAGACAGGAAGTCAGGGGTGAGGAGAGGGAATCTGAGAGTCAGAGTTCAGCAATCACTATTAAAAAGGGGCAGAGTGGCTCTGGCTTGTAACAGCCTTCCAGTATTTCTGCCTTAAAAGTGACGTTACAAACTGCTGTCCTTTCCCCCATAACTGAATCAGATAAAGCGTCTGTGAATTGGTAGTTTTGTTGTCACGTCCTAAAACACTTGTATTGAGATCTCTAAGCGGCTGTTATATTGCACGCTAAAAGGAACAGGATAAAACGGCGGAGGCTGCTAGCATTCTCAGCTACTTCGCTCAAATGGGTGTATTTATCAGAGATGTAAGACACACATCCTATTAAACCAAGGGCACCAGAGAAATTCCTCACATGATCACCACAGCCCCATAACTGTCTGGGACAAAAATGGAGGCTGCGCCGTATGTCAGTTATATGGAGCAATAACCAACTTAAAGAAGTGTGGTAATAGAGCCATTTACCTGATCCTGAAAAATGAGGAGAGAGACCCCCCACCCCCGACTCCCACCCCCCACCCCCCATACACAAATAGCTGCACAAGCACACAAACCGAAGTTTTCAAATGTGTCTGTTTGCAAGTTTAAGGTTGAATTTTTCTGTACTTTATCAATTTGATAAAAACATCCCTAAAATGGGATAAACATTCTATTTTAAGGTTCACAGAATACAATACGAAATATGGGAATAAAAAAATATTGGACAGGAAATGCAAAAGAGGGATTTTTTTTTTTTTTTTTTACCATTACGGCTATTTAGGGACATTTTTTGGCAGTCATTCAGGGTGTCTTAAAGTGTTTGTAATTTGACTCCTATTTAATGTTGTTGCAGCTTGTGGCTTCAGTATAAAGACGTTGTTGTTTCATAATGTGAGTTCGATGCCTGAAAGAGGTCTATGACCAAACCTTTTTTAATTTTCTACACATCCATCTATGACATAATACTTAAAATGGATATTTTTTACAAGAAAGTGACACAAAACATAAAAAGTGTCAGAAATACACTTATGATTACACTTTATAATACAGAATGTCAACATTACATATAACATGCTGTTAAATAAATGTTAAATACAGAGCAAGTTGAAATTTACTGGCAGAAAATGAAACCAATTGAAGCCATGCCAAGAATAGTAACTTAAATGATTAATTGCTTTCATATTTCTTACATACAGTGCACTCTGCTTGTTTTAATATATAGGAAATCAACAAGTCATCTCATATTTACATACTGTTGAATGTGGTATATGTGCAGCAAAGCAGAATGAGATGTTGTATCTCCAACCATTGATAAAACTGCTTGTCATCATGCATTACCAGTGTGTGAGTAAATGTTTTGCTGTTGATGCTGTGGTTTGTCTTGTTATTGCTGCTGTCACTGTGTTGGCTGGTCTTGTTACACACAAATGCCTATCTGCTCTCCACACTGACTTGCATTATTGAAATTGTTAAAGATTGCTGATGCAAGGAGGTGAACATACAGCAGTTTAGCTCATTGTGCTTTTGTGGTTTTCTGACAGGCAGCGTGGAAGTGCTGACTAATCTAACTGCATGGGATATACAGTACAACAAATCACAGCTCGCTGAAAAGTGGAGTAAAAAAAAAAACAACACTAAAACGACTACTGCTGTTACCAGCCAACGCTAAATCCGTGGTGGAAAGAGCCTATCATCAATGACAGCTTAATAATTATTGTGTACAAAGGAGCAGAATTAACAAATAAACTTCCTTACAATTTCTGCATCCCGCCAACGCTATTTTGTCTTTATTATTTTTGACTGTATCCACAGACACAGAGCACAACTTCATAATAAATACAGGCTGGGAGAGTGTGTGAATGAGCATGTTGTTCAGGGGTCAGGCAGGATTATGCTCTGAAATCCTCTGAAACAGGAGCAACAGGGGCCACTTGAGGCAGGGCAATTGGGCAGACTGTGAAGCAGGTCTCCAGTAGAAATGTGCTTATTTATGTAATCATGCAAGAAATATCTATTCTATTGCTTGTGAAAGCATCTAAGATGGGAACTCCAAGCTCCTCTTCCCTCTGATTCAGGATCAAAATAACAGTATAACTGCTCCCCCTGGTGTGCTTATCACTGTATTGCCTGGGAGAATAATCTGTAGTGTAATTAGTATGCACCCTCAGGTCAAAGTACTGACTTGGTAGGAGTGCGTTTTCACATAATGCCCTAGCTCAGTAGCCTTTCATTCACCTCTCCTGGCAGCCGGAGTTCCTCGCACTGTAATTCCAGCACTTCTTTGAATAAAAATGAGAAAAGAGATTCTCCCCAAAAAAAAAAAAAAAAAAAAAAAAAAAAAACAGGTCTTGCACTGTTCAATGAAAACATCTGATATCACAGTCAAAATGTCATAGTATTTTTTTAAGTATTGGGTGTTAAACCTTGATGTTAAGAATTAAGATTTATATGTCAGGGTTTCCTAAATGAAAAAAAAAAAAAAAAGCAGAGATGGAGTGACTCACTTTTTTTGGGTTTTTTTTTTTCACTCGCCATCCCACACACACACACACACACACATACACACACGCACACATACACAAACACATGTAAAGACAAAATGTACTCCTCATAATTCAGTAAGCTCATAAATCACAGCAGGTTAATGCTCCACAAAACCCCTTCAACATCCTTTAAGTGTTAAATCATCACTTTGTGGAGGGAGCGGGAGAAAAGACAGGAAAAGGGGCAGGCGAGCAAAAGAGATAGTGCTGTACTTTTTCAAGTATGAAGTCTGGGAGTGTGTAGATCTGGCCCTTCAGTCAAATATGTTGCCATGCAAGGGATTAGAGGTTTGTGAAGCACTAGGTCTTGACCTGCAAGCCTTGGAGCCTGGCTGTAACCTGACCCAATACCAGGTGTATGCCTGTGGGTCAAAGGGTTGGGAAAGCATGCAACAAAAGACAGATCCTCAATAAAAGCCTCACTCCTCCAATTAACCATTTTAAACCTTGTTTTCAAGGCCCGCAAATAGCTTCTGCAGAGTATGCGCCTGGGTTTGCAATGTGTGGTGAAAAGCCCCATATTTCCTTAATTGTAGAAGCCCACACAAATGTCAACTAAATGAAATGTGTAGTGTGTATATCCTAATAGAGAGAATGTTAATGGCATGCTTACTCCCTGCACCCGCCCGGCTTTGCTTTTACTTTCAAAATAATTTACTGCGCCTTTAAAGCAACCCGTCATCTGCAGCCAGAGACCCATAACTGTCATGTGAGTCGATCATTTACCCGGCGATCTCCTAAGTGTTACGTGTTAATGGGTGGAAGCTGTAGAAAACATAGGGAAATAACTAACACCTACAGAACCAACAGATCATCTCTGTAGAACGGAAAGCTGTATCATTTCATAACACATTCAGGACTGCAGCGGTTAATCACGCTACCTGCCAAGAGGACTGCCATATCTCAAGAGCATGTCAGAGGAAAAGTCTTTAAGTATGCTCATATGGGACTGAATAAGAGAGTGGAATTCTTCTTTCACTTACATTAGTTGTTGACACTAGGGAATTGGGAACATTATATTTTGCGGTGACAAGGTTAATGTAACATAATGTAAGCCTCTAATATTTGGTGCTTATCTCTGGTCATAAAGGACACCTGATTTTGTATTTATTTATGTCTAATCGTTGAGATTGAGGATTCGAAGATTAAATAATAATATACACGTATACGCACACAGGTCCATACTGAACCGTTTCCAGACATAAACATGATGGATTTTCTGCATAAGTTCAGAGATCTACAATAACAAAAATACCTCTGTAATTATAGCCCTGATTACTTCAGTATTTATTAGGCATTCCAGGCTGGGGTGACCTGCCGGCTGAAATTGACTACACTTGAACAAGTCTACGACTGGCTGCCCTCAGAGGGTTATTAATTGCTCCAGCATGCCCTTGCACAATGTGTTTGGATAGGTGTTTCTTGTAGCTAACAAAAAAGCCTTTGTAGTGCTTCACTTTAGTCTGTGACTCAATTAGGGAAGGAAATGAGAGTAAATACAAAAAGCCATTGTCTTTCCTCAAGCAACGGCTCGAGCTGAAGGTGTTACATAACTTTACAGTATCTTGTCTATATTATGGATTAGAATTTTTAGCTGTAGTATGTAGTATGTGACGGATCGGATAGCGGGTCAAAGTGATGATGGGATATAGGTGATCCCAGCAGAACTGCTGATACAACCAACATACCCTCATGCTGTACTAAATTAACTTCCTTTCTTAGTAGATTCCTCGACCAGAATCATTACAAACTTCTTAAAAAGCAGCTCAACATTAAGTGGAACAGTGTGTGAACAAGAATGAATACAAAATAATGATCCTGAAAAAAAACTGAGTATTTTCATTTTCTTTAAATTAATTTTTTTTTTAAATGAATGGATTAAATCTAAACTAAAAGATCTTTTGTTAATCCATTAATCAAATGATCGCTTCAGTTCTAGACGACCTCAGTTAGTTCAGATTTCTATTTCAGATACAAACAGTATGAAACAATGTGAAATAATTGTAAAAAAAAAAACATTTTAAATCACATACAGTACAGACAATGTCACAACGGGTGTAGTTCTGTCAACACAGAATCCATCAGTACACCGTGAAAATCCTAAAAACATACAAGCCTTTCAGACAGTTTCCTTTGTAACACCGTCTGCACAGTCTGCTTTGTCTGTCTCTTTCACCTCTGTGTGTCTCTCCCTGCCCAGCTCCTCTCATTCACTCTACTAGCCTTGGAAAGGGGTTTCCTAGTGAGGCGAATTCCAGCGTGCACTTGCCAAGTGACCCATGACCATGGGCGGACAAGGTTACCAGTCCTGACTTTTACAGCCGTTTCTGCCTCTATACGAGTCTCTGTGTCTCCCTGCCTGAAATAGTAAGTCAGATGCCTTCATAATGAAAAGCACAGAGCTGAGAGGCTCAGGACAAACCTGCTGCTCTGATGCCCTTCAGGCTCAAGCTGACAAAAACATCAAGACAATGACAGCAAAGTATGAGAGGTGAACAAAACCCCAAAGGATGTTAGAGAACAGGGGGGAGCAAAAGGTGACAGAGCACTAGAATCTACTCGCTAAATAAAAGCGCAATTTAGCACCTTTATGGGTTCTTTGTCTTGCACAGTGCACAACTAATAGGTCCAGCATAGAACATTTTTTGATGTGGACCTTACATGGGTATACGATAGAAATAAAACACTGTACAGTGCTGTAGATCTTAACTGCACAGAAGCAGTTTCATACTTCAGCTCTTCAGCTGCTCTGTGTTAAATCCATGAGCTGTGATATATCAAATATGTGAAATAGAATAAGTCATATATCTGTACTAGATAGATAGATAGATAGATAGATAGATAGATAGATAGATAGATAGATAGATAGATAGATAGATAGATAGATA
>JBBMJY010000021.1:13837068-13966680 GCA_037833715.1 Toxotes lorentzi
TGTGTGTGTGTGTGTGTGTGTGTGTGTGTGTGTGTGTGTGTGTGTGTGTGTGTGTGTGTGTGTGTGTGTGTTCATAGGAGTATGAGCTCCTAGTCCCCCAGGGTGTACACCCTGTCAGAGAGATCATAATAAACTGTCATCTGTACAGCCAGGGGTAAAGTTCCATGCTGGCACTGGGACCACAGGAAGACTGAAAGACTAAAAGAGGCCGTGCTTTACAAGGTTTCTGTACTGGGAACACACAGTATATACGTGTGTGTGTGTGTATATTATATTACATTATTATTTATTTACTTTCTTATTTATTTATTTATATGAAACCATACACTATGAGGGTCAGTAATAATTCCTAAACTCCTCTGGGTTTTGACCTTTCAGTCCCTGTCAGTCATCCCTGTATTGTGTGGTGATGAGTACTGTAAGTAGCACCACAGACATATCTGGATTGAAATAATACACATAACGTTTACATGGATTTAGGGTGGCTGACATCTGAGCTCTCGTGGCCCACCCACTCTCATTCTTTAACAAAAACTAGGAATGTCACTTGCAGGCTTTGGGGGGTCAATTGTACATGCTCAGTCGCTGCAGTGTCATGTGAGGAATTCTTCACCAGCCAGGTCCCAATTTCATGGCAAATTTCCACCCAGGACTACATCTGTTTGGGGAATGTAAAGCGAAGCGGCAGGGGGCAGTTCTCCTGGATTAAGTCTGCTCATCAGTTTATCATTCATCAGACAGTGGGAGTTTCAGTGCAGATGAAAAAGGGAGAGGGAAAAATCCCTAATTTTCTACAGCCATACCTCCCTTTGTACTCCAGGATTAACGACAGGGCTGAGAGAACCTGATGAGTTTAAAGCTTCAGAGGAGAGCAGGGTGAAAGAAAGCCAGATCAGAACAGAGATACCATTAGAGAATCTCATAAATCAAAAGTGCTTATGGCAGGGGAATACAGTCTTAAAAACCATCTGGACTCTCCAACCTCAACATTTATTTTGAGCTGCCTCCATTGGGAATAAGCTTTTAAGAACAGGATTTTCTTCAGTATCACTACACTTGTCTCCACATAGTCCATTTTTAAAAAGAAAAGATCAATGTAATTGCAAGGACCAGGGGCTAGGCAACAGCACTGATGTTCAAAGGCTAAAAACACAATAAGTCTTGCAGTAGCTTAACAGTGTACTGTCCACTGTGATGACTACCAGTAAACACCCTGTGTGTCACCCACTCTCCATGATCACCATGGTCGAGTCAGGGTGACACCCAGGCTTCTCAGAAAGATAAGTGTGATTCTCTCCGAGGCCTTCATAGGTCTGCCAACTTCCTGCAGACACCTCTTCCTTTCTGCGCTTCCTGATGTTATCATAATCCGGGACCCAGAGTGGACCTTTGTGGCTCATGGCCTCGTCTTCCGCTAGCACACGTGTGCGTCACATTATCTGCTGAGAGGCCAGACTCCGCATCCTTTCTGGAGGGGGACGGGTTGTACAGCAATGTCGGGAACAGGAAAAGGAAGTGGACACAACCAGGATTAGGTGAGAGAATAGAAGGAACAGAGTACAATATCTATCTCCCGTCTCCCTTCAGTAATTTGTAAACAACCGTGTCATATTTTCAAAACTGTAAAAAAAAAAAAAAAAGGAAGAAAGAAAAAAGAAAAGAAAAAAGGTTTTGTACTGTGTCAGCATGGTTAAAAGAATCTATCGGGAATCAAACTGACTGACCCCATGGCGAACAATCTCAGCACTCATTGGATACTACTGGCAATCTGCTACAGTCTGACTTAGCTAATCCTTTAGTGCAATAGGTCGAATAGTTAAAAAATTAAAAGACAAAATAACTGTCAGTGTGCGGTTGTGTGTGTGTATGTGTGCTTGCATATGTGTGGATGTTGGCTCACCACTTGGCTGCAGTGTGAGTGAAAGTCAAGCCATGAGCTTGGTCTGGCTTTGCACACTTAACTGGGCTTGGAGCTCTTATTTCAGTAGATGCCTAAGTACAGTTTGACTTTGAAGGCTTTGATCAGGAAGCAGTGCTATGGCATTTGACTTCTAGCTAAGAAAAAAAAAAGCAGTGTGTCAGACCTCTGGGGTCACTGGGATCACTTATCGCGGCTGAAAATAACCAGTGGCAAGCCACGATTTGGGGAATCTAAAAGAGGGCTGACATTAGCAGGTGCCCTGAGGTGGAATAGAGACAGCTACAGAGCAGGTCACTGACCTTGGACCACAGAGAACTTCTTTTTCTTTTTCTATTTTTTGTTTTTTAAACCTGAGGGCCTGGTTTCACTTAGCAGGAAGGTTCTTCAGCTGAAACTGGTGAACAACAGCACAACTTCACCAAGTGCATAGAACATTTGGTACTCCACAAAATGGAGTAACGATTACTAAAACACAGTGAGGTCACCCTTTTGTTAAGTATTTCTTATAAAGACATTGGAAGTGCTAATTTTGAAAAGACATTTATACCAAAACAAAGTATGAAATGGTGTTGATGATGAGTAGTACTAATAAATAAAAAGAAAGAAAAGCTATCAATTGAAAAATCTATAATATAAAAACCAAGTAAACCTTTCAGGAGACATTAGAAGTAACTTTGGCAATTCTTAAACTTCAAATCACTCACATATGTGTCCTCAGGTTATTGGTTCCTAAGGCTTTAGCAATCTAATGTATGTGTAACAGTTAAGTACAAAAACAAACATCTTATCATAATGTATAGTGTACATATGCAGTCCATATGACAATGTCTTTGTGTACAGATATTCAGAGCACCACCAATTTAAACCACACTAACTTCCCAGTTCATGGCAGTTATCAGTCTAAAGAGATTACATTCAACATTACAGGACCTTTTTTTAATCAGCTGTGCAGTGGTATAATTCACATCAAGAAAAAAGTGTATCAGATGTTCAATCATATGCTGGCTTGTCGTGTTTTTGACAAAAGGGTTCATGTGTGTGACAAATTCAAGAGTCTGAGTCATATTTGATCAGATAAACACAACCATGTGGCCTGCACACAAATATAGAGCTTTCAGTGCTACAATGTGCTGATTCAGAGAAAGCAGTCTATGTAAATTAAGTGCTTATTGATTTTTTACTTTACCACATTAACATGAAAGAGACAGACAACTTGTTGCTAAGCGAACCCAGGAGAAAAGAAGAGAAAGGTCGGCTACTGCCAAGAAGGTTTGAATTTTGTGGAAAATAACAGAACTTTGGAAGGAAATTACTGCAGCATTTAACCCCACGCGCATTTTCTCATTAACTGTTCTTAAACCCTGTTTGCATCAAGGAAGACTAGTTTCAGAAAAATACAAAAAGCATGTGATAGTAACTTTCCTGATCAGTAACACAACTTGTGAATTAGTAGGGCCAACTTTTCTACATGAAACAACACCACAAGATAACAAAAAGCACACCTAGACGTCTTGAAAAGCTTCTTGAGTCACGTTCGAAATGTGTTTTGATAGTGGGTCGTGAGCATGACAGAACAACAAACCTTAAAACGCTGTGCCATTAAGAGTCAGTGACAACTTGTGTTTCACTGTAAAGAATGGCAACACTGGTGGTCTCTGTGATATATTAGGTCACAAGGATCATATAGCGTTACTGAAGTAACTCATACAGCTCAGCACTAGTAATGCCCTGAGCTTTGTGTGACACCAGCAGGTGCTTTTTATTACTGGACCTTTCATACTCAATCTCAAGAGTAACTACTGAGAGTTTTTTTTTTTTTTTATCTTAGTTGACAAACACTGCTTGAGTACCAGCTAATACCAGTCGTAAATATGGAGAGCTAGTCTTGTTCTCACTCCTAAGAAACAGATATGGTGGACAGTGTGGTTGTCTCCAAAGTTGTAACTGGATTGAGTGATGCCAGAGTGATGATCTGGACTACAAAAGCATTCATAGAGGTTATGGGTTTTTGTTCCCAATGGGCAATCTAGAGCTTTTTGTAGCACAAGGGCAAAAACATGCATACTGTTGTTCAAACTCTATCTCACCGCTTGCTTTGTCCCCTGTTGTTAAAAAAAAAAAAAAAAATCAATGGGGCACAGATGTACACAACTGTGTTTACAAGTTCATCTGAAGACGTAATACCACAGAGGATTAACCCACAGCCAAGTGGAAGTGTGGTTTTCAAACTAGTGTATTCATAAATTTAAAACATTTCTAAACACTACATGTTCCAAAAAAAAAAGCCAAAATAAAATGTAAAAAAAAATAATAATAAAGCTTGAAGTTGTAGTCTGTCTTATTTGCCATAATTCCTTTTGTCATTAAAATTGAAAAGCCATTCCACACTAGCAGACCATTTAACATTTGAACTGTGTACTTGGAAAACTGTTTGGAAACTTGGTATAGATGCTACTAAGATTTTCTCTTGATCAAGGTTTCAATCAAATTTCTTTTTAATCTCGATGTTCATGGTCCCAAGAGGATGAATCGTACTTTTTTTTTTTTGGGTGACTTCTGGGCTTATTCTATAAAATCACCATCAGTCCAGAAATGTACAATTGCAACATGTAAATGCAGCATTCTGGTAAAATCTGAGATGAAAATAAAAGGGGCAAAAATGTTCTGAGCACATACAGGCGTCCAGGAGCACAAACCCCTTTCATATTATTGACCCTACGACCTTTCCCCTTTAGCCACCATCAGGACAATCAATGGCAAAGCTCTAAAAACTGCAAAATTGCCAGTATGTTGTTTGTTTAGCAGAACGCTTTTGTGTTGCAAGGTGTAATGAACACAGCAGGCTGCTAGAAGGGTTTTATACTTTTAGTGTTGTTAATCCCTAAAACACACACCACCCCTGACTCAGCTGCTGCTCGCCCAAATAAGAATGGTATTCTAATAATGGCAATAATGGTGCCAGTGGAGCCCTTGGAGCTCCAGTACAAAGACTCTGTCTCCTATTAGCTTTGCGGTCAGAAAAGGGAGATGTTTGTGTGAATCTGACTGAAGTTTAAATATTGAACACCACTTTTTTTTTTGGGACTGATCAATTCATTGTTTAGTTACCAAGTACTAAGAAATAAATAAATAAATAAATAAATAAATCAATCAATCACCCCTGGTCACATCTTTAAATGGCTTGTATTGCCCTATTAAAAAAAAAAGAAAAGCAAAACCCAAAGGTGTTCAACTTGCACTTATGTCAAAGTAGCAAATCTTAATATAAACCAACCACCTATCACTAACACTGCTAAATGATTAATCAACTAATTATTTCAGAACTAACTATTGCACTTTTTAAACACTAACTGTAGAGGTATTTAACAGGCACTATTTGCAGTTTTGACAATGGACGATTACAGCTGCAAAATTCAGACAATAATAGCCAAATCATTATTTGTTTGGCAGTTTTGGTGACACATTGCTAAGTAATAGTGGCTGTTGCTGTGATCAGTACTGATTCACCAGCTTACATGAATGCGTGTTCTGGGATTACACAGAAAAAATAAATAAATAATGAAATGTTTTGATTTCTGGACAGGCCATTTAAAATGTTATTTTCAGATTAAGCTCCGGATTAAAATTAAGTTAACCTGTTGATTAAGTTCTCTTAATCAAAAGCCCTTTTCTTTGTGTGGTCAGCAAAGACACAGAAATGTTTGGGAAAAGATTAAAGAAAGCTGAAAAATCCTCCTTTGCACTGTTAACAATATGTTAAAAGTCTAAAAAATATGGCAGGGTAGAAGAGACATGAAGGGGAGAGTGAGGTGGCATGTGAAGGAACAGAGTGCAGAAGGCAGACGGGGAAAGTAGACAGATCAATACGAGTCAGGAAATAAGGTAGAAAAGGTTATTTACTTGACATTGATCTGTTGTAGCAGCAGCAGAGCTTGCCCTGTTTCTCTTTTGTTAACCTTTAAGCCCGAGTATACTCACAAATGACGTGGGAGTCAACTAACAGGTGTAAATTATGGATCGAAGGAGGTCGCACTACCTCTGTCACTGACTGGCGCCTATACAGATACGGCCATGAAAAAATTTAAACATCTGTAAGGGACACATATTTCCTTACTAATCCATTATTAATGTGCAGTTTCATGACAGAAAGGGAACAAACTACTTCCTTAGACTATATGTTCATATTAGGTAGTTTTGTCTTACTTGATTTATATATTCAGTGCAGAATGACAGAGGCAGTGTGCCAAGGTGAAATCTAAGTGTGTGGAGGTCAGGGTGGTGGATGGACATGTAGCACGTCAGATCAACTTCATCACTCATTTGTTTTATTAGCTAGGCTCGCGAGCATTGTCAACACTTCCTGTAGATGTTTCACAATGAAGGCTCAGCAATGCAATCGCATTAAAATGCCTGTCTTATTAAAGACATACACAGGAAGGGATGTGTTCAACATCAACATCACATTTAGGCATCAATATTACCAGACTTAGTGAAAAGAAAAAAACAAACATGAAAACACTGGCAAATAGTGTTCAGTTAGCAAGCGCTATACACAAAGGTTTGTTGAATGAACGTTCTTCAAACAATGTTGTGTAAATCTGGTGATTCTGGATAAAATATTAGTATTCATAACAAGTTAACTAGTGATTAGTAGCATTATTAGTAGAATTGTTCCATTTAAAAGTTTTGTAAAATTATTTGAAATAGGGTTGCACTGCAAAATGAAGAGCACAACTGAGGCTGAGGGCAGCATCATGGAAAAGGGCTATAGATGTACGAGTGCAATATCTAACAGCTAATTAAAGGCAAACACCAGCCCCTCTTTCAAATCACGGATTTGGTGAATGCGATTGTGGAAATTGGCATACTGAAAGGCCAAGTAAGCAAAAGCACGTAAACAGAGGGGTCATGCAGTGAGCGTCACATCAGTAGTTCCTGGCCCCAGCCCAGTGAGCACTTCTAGACATCCATCATGTCTCTTTTTTTTAGTCCACGAAGATGGCACAGACCTGATGCACTGAATGAAGAACTATTTGTTCTTCCATATGCCAGTACTTGTAATCGGTTTCTCAGGATGCTGCCAAAATTTGCCCTTTGCCAACAAGGGCCACATGTTTCCACAAAGGGAAGTTTGGCAAATGGTACGCTGATGATTTTGTAATTTGGGCTTGGGTAGAAAAAAAATCCTGATACCACCCAAGTCGGAACAGCGCTATTATTGTTTCATCTGTTCTTCTTATATTTCTTATATTTAGAGTTAATCTGCACAAATTAAAATCATAAGGAAGGATGAGTAGAGGTTTGATGGCCTCTAGCTGGACACTGTGAAACTATGTTCCCAGATACATGTAAATAAAGTAAGATGTTTTCATTCCCTTCTTTCTCCTTCTTTCTTTACACACATACATATGTTTTACACTTTTGTTTTCTATAGGGTTGCGTGACCCTTGCGTGTATTTACTCAAGTGTTCATAGTTTAGTATAAGTGTTTACCTACATTTAGTTTCTCTTTCATTCTTCCTTTTTCCCCACAACCTTAGGGCATGTTGTGTCTGAATGCTGACACCAACAACCTCGCACGTCCCACTAGTTACACTCTTAAGACATTGTAATTTCAAGGTGTGGGATATTTTCATTGGCCACACTAACTGACTGAAACTTAGCCAGTCTCACTGAGTTGGCAGGCCTGCTAAATAAACATGCATTGGTTGTTCAGGTTCACAACCTTTCCACGAGGCACAACCATGTTGCTCTAATGGAAACATTCAATGTTGCGCTAAAGGCTTTTTTTTTTCCTTTCTGTTTTTTTTGTCCCACTCCTGAATTTCATTTAGTTAGACAAAATGGCTACATACAGAAACCAAACGTAGGTAAACGTTTATGCTAAACTATGAATACCTGAGTAAATACACGCCCTGCCTTGTCACAAGGGTCGTGTAACCCTATAAAAAAAACAAAACCGTAAAAAAAAAAAAATGTATCTACATATTTTAATGGCCTTATACAGGTGCATGTGGAGGCACTTCTCAGAAATCAGTCCATTGTGTATTCTGGTGACTCATTTTCAGAGAGGAAGTAGACCCATGGGGTGAGTTGACCCTAAAAGAGCCAGGAAATTTGTTTTTTCCTCCTGAACTTGGCTATATCTCACTTTCTAGAGGTGCCTGTCCCACTCACTCACTCTCAAGGACCAAGCCAATCTCCCTTTGTAAATAGAACTATGTTTTATAATTCCCCCTCTCTCTCTCAGATGACCGTATCAATAATGCAGAGGAACCACATCTGTCCAGAGCCATGAGATTATTTCTCTGATTTGGGCTGACAGTTATGGTAATAGTTTGGCAAACAATCTACTCTAGCAACAATGACCACAGATTACAGCTGTTTTCAGATCAAAGAGACTGCAGAGAGGCCCATGATTGATTGCTCACCATGAGACAGAGTCAGGCAGTTCAGCCCCCCCACACCTCACTTTTGCCTCTCTACTCTGATAATGGAAAAATTCCTTTATTTCTAATCCTCCCAGGAATTGTTATATTTTAAATAACAGGCGGCCTAATATTTTTTTTAACAATTAAAAAATATTCTTAACACTTTGACAGATGCAGCACTTTGAAACACTGTTTTTGTTTAAGGGTAAATTTATAGTTAATGTAAAAAAAAAAGTCTAATACCACTATTATGAATTTTTAGATTGCCAAACATAATTTTATTGGAAAAGGTGATAGCTTCCAATTGGTATAAGAGCTATGAGAGGCACAAGACATAATTCTGCTATTCTGACAACAAATCGGTACACAGTGAGCAAATTACAAAACATTCACCCATAAATATATATTTAACAACAAAAACCCCACAATGCTGATTTATGGTGTCATTTGTTTCCAGTTGTGTATTAGCTTATATAAGCTGCAATCATTAAGTTTTGTAATTAGAAAGAATTTCTCTCACATTTAACTATACATTTAAGTTCATCTGTGGGATGCACCAAAGAGTATTTTTAGGTCACAGTTACTAACCTTCCCTGAAATGGAACATGGCAGATAATTTCCACTTATCTGGTGTCATACCATTTTTACGGTACCTAACTACCTACATACTGTATGTTGACCCAAATGTTTACTGCTCCATTTAATGCTAAACCAGAACTAACTGCATTGTCATCAATAAACTTGGTTTTTGGTTACACATAACTTCATATACTCTCGCATGTATACAGCCTAGTCTAAAACACGATGCTAAAACTGATTCACACACACTCGCATGCTGCACATCATTGTTTGCTAGTGTGAAGACCTTGTATCTAAATACCTTAGATTTCCAACAAAGAAGCTCATTATTTATTAATGACCCAAAAGCTGTAACAGCATTTGGCTAATATAAATTTGCATATTTATTAAAAAGGAGACAGTTGTGATTAATGGCATCCAGCCATGTCACATATGGATGAGGAGAAAAATCATGGATCCTTGATCATATAGAGCCCCTGATCAGTACACTAGTGTTCCAACACTTTCTTTACTGAGAAGCGTATGCAGCACTACACAACACAGTTTTGGTATACTGTTTAATATATAAATATGACACATAACACACTTCACGACACTGCATTACCTGAGATGGCTGTGTCAACACACTAATTACAAGGTACTACACTGAATTGAACTGTAAAATACTGGGTAGAAATACTGGCTTGTCTACCCTTGATTCACATATAACCTATAAAAAATGGGAAAAATAAAAAAAAGAGAGAATTAAAAATTGTCTTGACGACAAGGACATTGTCAGATAAGTGGAGAAGGGCAGTCAGAGAGCTATTCAGAGTGACGGTAAATGGCCTTTTTACCATTCCAGCTACCCCTGCCCCCCTTCCTCCGTTTAGGGATGGCATTAGAGACTGCAGACTGACATACATTTTTTATAGCTTCATAAAGTCATCCAATGACCAGGTCACCCTTCTCATAACTAGGGAGCAGAACGCTTGAAAAAAACCATTCATCACCATGAAAGGGCCTGCTTGTCCAAGCGCCTTCAAACATGCACACAGTCTGGCAAGAGACGCTCAGCACAAATGCTAACGTACTTCTGCCACTAATGCCAGATGACCTTCTCACATCTATTAGCGGGCTGGCTGACGCAGAGGGCAGACACGAGCCCCTCTTGTCTCCTGCAAAGATTTCAATGACAAGGAATAGAAAATATCATGCATGATAATGGCTGTTGCCACCAACAAAGACATCTTTGCCATTTTTTTTAACAATACAAGGTAATGTCAGGTGAATATTAAATAATCTGTGATTAATTACACACGCAAGAAATCTTTGTCTCCAAATATATTGCCCTGTAAATTAGTCGTTACCGTAGAGGTGCAGCTAGAGGTAATATAACAGAATAACATGACATGCTTTTTTAAATGTGTCCCCTTTGATTTGGCAAGCCAGAAGGACCTCCAATGTAGAATTGGAACGCCCCTCACAGACAAACCATCAGACCACCAAACCCCATTAGTGGGCAATTAGTGACAGCTGGTGGGTTGTCAGCTCGGTAATGGCCTCAAAAGGAGTACCCACGGAATACAAAAACTACCAGATATGCAATGGTTTAAACCTTGGCGATAAAAGTCAAAACAGAGAGCCTGAAGAATGGAAAAATCACGCTTGTTGATCCCCATTTGTAGATCTAAAAAAAAATGTACAATACCATGTTAGTGAAGACTATCAATCTAAGTTACTGCTGTTTTCAAATGCATGGCATTGTTGCGAGAAAAAACATACATGGCGACAGCCTTGAATGTTGAGCCTTGTGAAAACGTAGATATATTCAGCTAATCTCATTTCAGCCAAAGGTGTGCTATTTTAGTGCTCTACCAGTTCCTCCTCTTGCTGGCCTTTCATTTCAAAAGCAAGGGCTAAGCTATGAGAGGCACAAGAGGTGGACGGGCAGAGGAGGAGGAGGAGGAGGAGAAAGGGGGGTGGGGGTTGAAGTAGTTTAATAATTTATTTAAGAGGGAAAGAAGGCAGCCAAGGGGAACAAATAGTGTTTCTCCCAGAACCAAGCCCCTCTGACCCCGGCCCTGCGTACCTGAAGCCCAAGCCCCATCGCATTAGTGAAATTCTTATTTGATGGCATTTTAATATTCTGCCTTGATGACTTTTTAGCAACATTTACTTTCGGAGGTCTCGAGCGCTTCCCCCAGAGGAAATGAAACATGTCAAAACCCATTACGAAAAAATCAAAATTTAAATACCTCAGCCGTGTTAGCGGTAATACACACAATCCCCACTGCTCAGAGGCAAGGCTCACAAACACTCATCTGCTTGCCGGTTCGTAATGAGTCTGTTTGATGGGTAAGCGATTTGTGGGTCACCGAGCATACGTTACAGATCCAATTTAACCCTTGATTGCTTGTACTCTGGAGGACCTGGGAAAACGTGTTATTGAAATTTAATACCAGATCATTTCTTCTTCCTCCCATGCAGGGACAAAGGTATGCTTACATGACTGCGATGGCCTGTGCAGCTGGGGGAGGCAGTGGGAAAAAGCGACCAAGGAAGGAAGGGAGAGACAAGACAACAGAGGAAAACAAAGACAATTTTATGCATGAAGGTAATCTTTGCCTCATCTGCAGGTCTTGCTAAACACCAATCCAATTAGCCCCGGAAGGCACTACACTAAACACCAACTCAATTGAGTATGGGTTTTCCTGTGATATATCACTTTTCTAGTAATGTTTGTAGCAGTTTGCTATCGATTGTAAGTGTTGATAGTGGTGGATTCAAGGAAACGGAATTCATTCTCTTCGATCTCTTAAAGGACGTTGCTCACATGATTTTGGGAAAAATAAACTAAGAACTGCACAGAGTAGCTTTAAAATATATTAAAAACTAAAATGAGCATTGAGAAAAGAAAATGTGTTTGAAATGAAAAAGGAAGAAGAAAATCAAGACAGGGTTCCTCAAAATCAGTGCAGCTGCATGTGTGTACACGTCCATATAGCTGTTTGTATTTGAATCTGTCACCCAAATTCCACAACTGTGGTGAATGACCCAATTAATTAACACCCAACAACAGTGTGGCAGAGCGAATGTTATGTATTAATACACTGTAATTCAGTTTATAAAAGATTGCTTAAGCTTTTATGGTTGATTTAACATTTTTATTTACCTAAATTAAGATGGGGAAAGCCCATTAATAGCGGAAAACACATTTTAGGATTTTTTTTTTTGACAAGCAACAGCATTTAAAGTTCATGACAATTAACACTTTGTCATTTTTTATTTCCTCATACTTGCAGTAAGAGAGAGGACTTGCGTGTGCCGCTCAAGTATCCTTGAGCAATACACTAAGCTCGTACATAATGAGTCATTATTAGTCACTCTAAATAACAGCTTCCGTCAACAGCCTCAAAAGTAAATTGACCTAAATGGACCCAAACTCTCTTGATGTTCAGAGTTGTGGTTTAGGTGGCTTAGGAAACTCTTACCTGTTTTTAAATGAACACTACCATGGAGAGGATTTGAATTATACCTTTAGTTATTATCCAGTGCGGGTCTGTATCCTTTATGTTACATTTCATTTTAGAAAATCTCAATAGTATTAGAGCTCTGAATGGACTGGGAGAAGAGACTTACTGGTAAGGGGACTAATTGAGAGCTCAAGCGAGTAGTCGGCAGGCTGGCATGGCTCATTCACAGTATTTGTCATTAGGCTCGACTGCAGGGAGAGAATAGAGTGCACTGCACCATTCGTGTGTAACCAAGATTTATGCTAATGTCTCCCTGCATATGCTTATTCTACATATCTACATTAAACTTAATAGACTGTTACATTGCTTTTTAACCTCAGCTTCCATACATGATTACCTTTTCTGATTTCTTTGCAAAATGGCATATAAACACGGGGCAGGGATTTTATCAGCGTGTCAGTGGGTTTGTTTCCAGTGGCAGCCCATGACTCTCATAATCATTTTGATACTTCAGGGACTCTATCAAGAATGCTTGCCTAAGAGGCTACAGTTAACATGTCACTATGTAGATTTCCCAGAAAGCGGAGCAGACCCCTGGATTTCTTACTCAGTGTTTGCCCAGGAGGTCCGCATTCTTACCATCAGTGATGGCATTAATTTGATGCAAATGCTGTTCTTCAAGTAACTCTGAAACAACATTATTACAGCTTATTTTACTTGTATAGCATGTGACATGCATTTAGCACTTTGCACAACAATGCCAATTTATTTGGTTTAAAATGTTATTGCGCTGACAAGGAGGGTCACCGAGACAAAAAAAAACCCAACGCAAATTTCCAATTTGAAATATAATTCTGTTAAAGCTGCTCTAATCAATAGTTTTATAATGATTATGTCCAATGTGAAAGGTGTCACTCACGGTGACAAACCCATAGATAAGTGTCACCAACTTTGTAATTCCTCCCTGGTCTATGGAGCATTTTAGTTCAGTTCATTATTTTGGTTTTATGGCCCGCAGCTATTGTTAGTTCACTCTCACGTCTCTCATCAGCGTCGTTTACAGCAACAGCATGCAACTATTAGAGCAAAAAAGCTCTAATAAACCCACTGTGCTAACATTCACCAACACCTCTCCTAATGAATGCTAACGTTATTCCATGTCTACTGGACATGCAAATGGGCAACTGTTAAAAGTTTGCAATATCAGCTTTATAAGGTGACATATATGTATCATGGTGTGTACAGATGTGTACAGCTTTGGTGCTGTACCAGAGTGGAGTTCCAGTGCATGTTTTAAAGTTGCTTTGTTTGTATGCAATGGTTCTCATTTGTCCCAGATATCCACTGTTAATTTTGTGAACATAAGCTGATTACAGTTGCTGTCTTTGATAGTGGAGCA
Organism: Toxotes lorentzi; assembly: GCA_037833715.1. Lineage (NCBI taxonomy): Eukaryota > Metazoa > Chordata > Actinopteri > Toxotidae > Toxotes > Toxotes lorentzi. Next base: position 13,850,854 of record JBBMJY010000021.1, read on the forward strand.
AGCTACAAACTTTTAGACCCTTCTTTCAAGTCTGCCAAATCTTATAATGCTTCCACATCTAGGACTAAAAGCCATGATATATGTCAGACTGTTGTGAAATGTGAAACTGTCAGACTAAGGGCCCAATTTTAATGTAGGCGTATTGTGGGAGCGTCGTGCTGGTGAAATGACATTTTCCAGAAGTGCAGAGAGGAGTATTCATCACCTGCAGTCGTTTGGCATTTTGGTGACTCGCCCTCTGCCAAAGTTGGAGGAGACCCGCAGTAGGAGTGTGCCATTGCCGAGCCAGCACTGCAATTTTGGTGTCAAGGTGGTGCCAGTTAGACAAGCTCAGTGGTGCATCAGCAGAAAATACATTTTTAATCAGGATATTGCTATAATACGGACTGAGGAAGAATACAGACTGATGGGTGACTCATAACACTAGAGAACATGGTTTATTCCAAAAATGCCTCGCCACTTTCTCTGCACACAGTAAAGATGACGGTTTATTAAGATTTTTTTGCAACTAGTTCTGATTTTTTAGTAACTAGTTCAGCGACTGAAACACAAACTAAACACAACCTAAAACTTTAGTCGATGCAGAAGAGAAGAGAATCCAAACAAGTCTTTCAGTTCCTTATTTATTCCACCAAGTCCTGTTTTTCTTTAATTGAAATCTGACGTGCATGTCTGTAACTGTGATATATCTATGGACAAATAAAAGGGCTTCAACACAGTGTTGGTGGTGTCTTTATAGCAAGCTGCAGGAAGCCACTTAAGTGGCATGCAAAGCTGACTAGAGCTCCACTTGCCCTAAACAGACCCTAGGCTCTCACTTTACACACCATACACTTTCAACTCCCTTTCCCCCCCAAACACTACCCATTTTGCCAGGCTCTTGACTTACAAATTGCTGCTTTAGACTTAGTTTCATTGTAACGGCTTTCTAGGGAGAAGGGAAGAAACATTTGAAAAAAGCCCACTCAGGACACTTATGTCTCCCATGCAGTACAGCAGAGCCAGTCCTTGGCTAACAGTCAGCACATTGTTTCCGCTTGTCCCTCAAAGTACTAACCTCAGCGCTGTCAATAACCTCTCTATCCATTCTCTAACCTTCCCATCTTTTCAATCTGCCTGGACAACTTCCAAGAATCATGAAAAAAAAAAAAAAAAAAAAAGTTAAAATGCCCTGGACATAAGCCCTCAATAGCTCAGCGTAATTCCCTCTTTAAATGTAAGACAAAAATATCAGGGCTCTTTAGCATGCCAAAGAGACTGCACAGAGAGCAGTGTTCCCAGTGGACGGGTGACAGGAAGAAGGGCAAGTCCTTCCTTGGCATAAAGAGGCACTGTGTAGAGGAAAGACACTGAGAAAGGGAAGCATTGGAGGTGATACACATGCGCACAATTACTCACACAGTATGCTAATAAGCAGATACTGAAACTCAACTAAACACAAACATTCGCCGAAAGCTTCACGTGTTCTTTGCGCAAAATGTCCAGCAGGAAATAATATGCTTTATCATATAACATATCTCAGCACCAAGAGTCAAGGTCTCATCTTGTAATTGTTTTAATCACCTGCAGAACATCTACCCTTTGGTTCAGATCATAACAGCCAGCTTTTGAGCTCCAATCTCACTGAAAGCAGTGCAAGCCATTTTTTTTTTTTATTTGGTTCTACCTAAAACCTAAAATACCACTCCACTCAACAGTCTTGTACATTCCATCACACTCACCATGGCTAAGAATTAAAAGAGTAATCCAATGAAATATTAATTTAATTATTGTGGGGTTTTCACTTAAGCGCACCATTTTCATAATTGTTCCATAAATTATATTTTCCAGTACATTTGCTTTAGATGGATAATTAATTTCTGGCTTTACCCTTTTCAATTTGATTTTGTTTATGCAGAATGCAAATGTTTGTGTGTGTGTGCGTGTGTATTTTCACACAAAAGGTTTAGCAGAGCTTTTAGCCATGTCTAAATGTGGCAGATATTTGCTCAGCTGTATATATGACAATTTCACACTCGTTCAGAGAACCAAGAGGGTGATGGCCAAACAGATGCATATTACAGAGGTAAAGAGGATTTTATCAGAATGATGAACATGTAGTGCTGAACATGAGAGGTGTAACCACATATTTCAAGAAGAACAATAGGGTTTTGTGCCTCCATAAAGCTACTGACCAATGTGGATCCTTATATAGTAACAAAACAATATGCAATAACAATATAAACACTAATCACATTATTTTAAAGCATAGTATTTATGGAAAGTATGTACAGGAGGGGTTAGGCCTGTGGAAGAAGCATTTAACATCGTAATTAGGCTGGCAGAAAGCAAACAAACAAACAAAATAAATAAACAGCAAAGAAAACTGGGGAGAAGTTAAAGCTGCACTCGCCAATATTAGACACACAAAAAGACATTTCAAGGCAAGTGTACTTTAAAACACAAACAAATCCTCTGCATTCAACCATCACATACTGTATGTGTTCAACAGTTACGACAAGCTGCCAGTCGACAGGACGACACAGTGAAACAACCAGACATCAAACAGAAACACAGGCACGTAAACATACACACTCATCTACACACGTGCACTCCATATTTGTCCCATGATATTTTTTGATGCTAAAAATGGCAACTCAGTGGCTTCAGAATCTTGTTTAAGTGAGACCACATTATCATAGGGTTGTTCAGCACTGTCCTTTGGTCCCTCTGACTCAAAGTATTCATCAAAAAGCTGTGCTCTCCCATGAGCTTGCAGCCATATGCCGCTGGAAAATGTCACCAGTAAAAGTCATAATAATTCACCGGTTTCAGAGCAGCATTTGATATTCCTGTTTTTCAAACACAGGGACCCGCATCTCTGTTGCCCAGCAGTGAACATAAGACAACTGTAACCGCTGGCCTTTACATCTAGCAGCAGCAGTATTGGTGCGTCCACGGGACTTTACTCTGTAAACTTGGATTGACATGCATCATCTGACCTGAGTTAAGCTCAATATTGCAATTTTGTATTAAAGCTAAAGCTACACTGCAAAAAAAAAAAAAATCTGCTTATGTTACACGCTTTGAACCCTGCGGCTTAAACAATGATGCGACTAATTTATTGATTTTTACGGGCTAACGAGCTTCATGCCGCCAAAACATTTAGCCTCGTCACATCAGACCAATGAAATTACCGGTCACAGTGGACCAGTGAAACTGTTAGAATGAAATTAAACGCACTCGCGCTAAATCCTTCAGATCGGTCATTTACGCTTCTTGCGTACACCCTCATCATGGAAAATACACAAAGACATGCATATGATGCTGCTTTTAAGCTAAAAGCAATCGATCTGGCTGTCGAAAAAGGAAATATTATATAATTGTATTTTTTTAACCAGCCGTGTTACTGCCGTGTGACAGGCACTGTTTGGAAAAAAGCATTTATTTAATTAAAGGTTTAAAAACTCTTTCGGTGTACCATCTTTCTGTGTAAATATTTGTATATTATATATTATATTCAGGTGCGCTCAATAGTCCGGAAATTACGGTAGCATTAATGTGCATTCATTTACATAAAGCACCATTTGCTTGACTGAACTGCCCATATGACTACTACTATCTCTTTGCCTCTGACTGATCTAAGGTCTGGGGTTTACTGCATGTGTGTTCAGCCTGTGCTGGACACATTCATAAGAGACTGCTGCTATAGGTAAACCCTTGGATGTCATGATTAGCACAAAGTCCATTACACTGGATTATACTGCATGAGTGCTATATGAGTAAAGCTTTTAGTTCACTGTCTCGTGCTAACCCACGATTGCATGCATCATATGTGCGTTCCCTTCCTTTGTCTCTACATACAGCAAGGTAAACAAGGTTTAACCGACACTATCACTAAATTAAGTTTACATCCTGAAAACTCTCACTCACCAATGGCAGTAAGTGTCAGACCCACATTCGACCGTAGTCAGTCATTACACATTGATCTGTTTAGATCCACTGTCAGTGCAGATTTCCAGTTCCAACTTTCTTAGTAATATACAACTGACTATAAAACATTGTATATATGGAAGGTTTTATTGAAAATTCACAGCTGCTTCGAGATTTTGAAATTACACTGTACATTTGTGTGGTGGTCACATCATTATTACGTAATCATCATCAAGATGTTATCCTCTAAGGTAATAGAAAACTGTGAGCACAACTCCAACAGGGCTGTTGGTGGTAAGCGACGGAAGTAGCAAAAAGAGCTAAAAGTAATGTCTGGTTCACTTAATACCTTCAAACCTAAAAAAAAAAAAAAAAAAAAAAGTTAAACTGTAATTCACCACAACAGTGAAACAACTGGAAATGAACTCAAAACGAGGGATGACAGCTAAATGTAAAGACAAATAAAATACCATCTAAATAAAGGTGGACTGACAAGGACATGATAAGATCAGAATTTTGTGTAAACCAGTAATATATCTGCTATACTCTACAGTGTCCTTGAAAAATCCTCCCATCCGTAGATGCTTGAATGACGGGAAAATTTAAATAGAAGTGACACCTACAGATTATTATTCCATAATTGGTTTTGAATACCAGAACATGGGTCCTTTGTGACCACTCTTCTCAGATAGCACTAAAATCCGCTTACATTTGAAAAGAGGCCTACAGTTTGCACGATGGCCCACTGTGGAGAACAAAAATCAGGTGGGAGGGATAATAGTCTGTTTTAATTACAAAATTGGCAAACCAGAACAGACAGTGTAATGCAAAAAGGGAGAGCAATGTACACGTTTGTTGGATAGTATTTTCTGAGTTAATTCTATGTGTTAATGGTTGTTTTATTCAAGCCCAGTTTGGAAGTTTATGTTTTTATACGAGCACCTGAAAATTTTAAAAGGAAATTATGGGGTTTTCCAAAGGAGATTGTTTGGCAGGTTGGAGATCTGAATAATGGAATTTTTTTTTTAATGGTTAAAATTGGTGTTTTCCTTATTCATGCAAGGACAGAAAGACAAGAGAGAGAGGCAACACTATTCTGCGTGTTAGATGAGGGAGCTTTGCTGTTATCTGCTGATCCCAGAACTTCCCTTGGAGCACCGGAATGGGTCTGTATCACGTAGTGCACCCTGCACTGGGACCGTGCAGCCTGCTGACAGGAAAGCTCGATTAGCGAGCCACAAAGAGGCCAATATAGAAGAGCACTTCCTCAGCCAAAGGGGTTTCGTCCGGAGAACACGCTCCAACCCTCTTTCCTGACAGGGGACAGTGACAAACACACACACACACTGGCTGGCCCACCTTGGGGAATGCATGATGGATTGGGATTTGGTTTCTCCAACACACGCGCATTCATGAATCCCTAACACACAACATGACACATACAGACATACAAGAAGGCAGTAAATTTACTCTCTTTTGACAGGCCGAGCGACTGTAATCTTTGTTCCACTGCTAAAACACAACTGTTAAATTGATTTGGAAAGTAACAAAGTTGGGTTTTTCAAAGAATGCTGGCAGTCCTCCAGAGAAAGAGATGAGTATGTTTGGACTGGCCCCAGCCCCGCGCGTGCTGCCTTCATGCAGACAATGGGATGTAGATGTGGAAGTGGGTCTGGGCCAGATGAGGAAAACGAGATAGCAAGGGTGGGATGAGGGGTGGAGGTGCGCAGAGCACAGACTGGTAGGCTGTTATGGGACCCTGTGGCGGAAGGGCATTGTTCAGCAGAGGAAAAACACAACAACAATAAAAAAAATAAAAAAAAAACAACTCTTCCTGAATCTTTTTATATGATTATGTAGAGAACAATTGAGTGGGTGGGATCCGCTACTTTGAGGATATTGAAAGAAGCCTCTCCTTTGAGACTTGGAATGATCCTTTCACACCTTGCCCTGGAACACAGGCAGGAAAATAAAACAATGTGAGCTGCTGAGCAAGAAGCATATTGATCAAGAACGGTGTGTCCATTGAGAGAGATTGCAATGGCCTTTGGCCTGTGACACATTAAGCAATAAACCAAAGGTTAATGAGGGGGAAATTGAATGATAATGGATCTGTTTTTTGTTTTGTTTTTTAAAAGATAAAGCATATTGTGCATTATGCTGCAGCAAAATGCAAACTCAATCAGTATTAAATCAAATTTAAATTTAAAATGAATCTACCTATCAGAGAAAGCAAAACCTTGTATTTATGAGTGTGTAAGCACTGTATGAGTGAGAGAAGAACAGTGAGGCATGTGTGTTTGTGTACTGGCCACATGTCTAGTTCTGTGTCCGACGTTTTCAGCTCATACTGCTTGGCTTTAGATTTCACTAACCCTAAGGTCATGCACCTGATATACCTTTGAATCCTGCTGTTTGCTGGAGTGTAGAATCCTCTCAGGAGGAGGACGCGTCCAAAGATAAGAGTCTGGTGTGATGTTGCGCATCTTGGCCCTCGAGGCCTAGACATTGGTTTTCTCTTCATCTCGTTTTCACATTTTTGCAGCTTTCCATTGATTTACTAGTTCAATTCATGGGCTGTTCAAAGGTTGTTATTGTCTGTGTATAGACAGCTGGGGACAGAACGTCATGATAAGTCTAAATTTTATCAGCGTGCGTCAATGACACTGCCTGCTATTCCCCTCACATACGAGATCTATCAGAATTCCATTAAGATCCAATGCCTACACAGCGGAGAGCTCTAACTAGAATAATTATCACACAGAACACGACAATTACTCTATTACTCTTCTACAATATATCTTACAGATAGCGGTAAATATTGTACATCAGTAAACATTGTATAGGTAAAATAAGTGACTAAATCATACCCCTATAACCCTCACACTGAAGCAAAGATACCACCATTTAAGTACAGTAGATTTGCATTTTATGGCAAGGTAATACTGAATAAAACCATGCCAGGTTGTAATTTTAAACATGGCTAAAATCAGCTAAAGTGAACAGGCATTAAAAAAAAATTTCAGCCCAGTGTACACTTCAGGTAACACTAGTGAAAATACTATCTCCGAAAAGATTCTGTTTGATGAATTAAGTGAAGGGTGGCGAAAATGAGAACCCAGTGTGCAAAAGAAACCCGCTCACATCTAAAGAAAAAAACCTGAACCCACGGACCTCTTTTTTTTAAAGGTAAACATTTATTACTTCAGGGGTGCCGGATGGGCTGGAAGGTAGTCACTTCACCAGGCTGTAAATGTCATCTTCTCTTTGACACATTAGTGACAAATGAGTCAAGGCTCCAGTGGCGAAGAGGGATGCTTTGCCCTTCCTTTTTCTGGTTCAGGCAACGGGCTGGCTAAAATCCCAAGCTCTGCACTACAGAGTGTGCTGGTTTCAAAGAAGATTTAACACATAAATCATGCATTAGATTACCAGTAAAGAAAAGATTCACTGATTCTTAGCACTATGAATATTTGCGACTACAGTATTACATATTGTGGCCCTTTTTATGTCTAGCAAACCTAACATTTTAAAATATGAGACTTATAATAATTTATTTGTTTTTTTTAATTTTCTTTGTTTTTGTAAGTTGCTAAATGACAGACAGCATATTTTTTGTACAAAATATTTAAAGTTGTATTAAAGCCACTGTGTGTGGGATTTCATGTAAATTTAGGTGATAATATCAGTAGTAGGGAAGCATTTGAGAGTAGCTAAATTAATGCAAATGAACTACAGGTAGAGTATGTTAACCGACACTAACACGAAATTACAGCTATTAGGTTTTTTTGGTTTGTTTTTTTAAAATGCTCTGATTCAAAAAGTTGCATCATTACACACATCATTACCGGCCACAATATGGCCGGTAATGATGCAGCCTCATCAGCTGGACCAGGTATCGGCCAGATTTCACCGGTCTACACTGAGTACAATTTTCTGAAGTTTGGCGGGTTGGTTTTGGTTTGTGAGGAAAAAGAAGGAAAATATAAGCTACGCACCAGTGAAATGGTTGCACGAAGAGTTACACAAGCATGTAATTACCCTGAGCAAAGCCTTTTCCCTTAGCTGTCCTGTGGACAAACAGTGTACACAAAACCAGTGGTCAAAACAACATAACTGTGTGTTACAGCTATTAGACAAGTTTAACATGACTGTGTCTAAACGCGGGTCAGGATATGGTTAAAAAAAATGGACCGCGATGTATTACAACAATGCAATCTCGTGAACTTATTTGTTAAAATATGCAAAAAAAATGCATCTACACTTCTGGTAAAGAAGTGCAGCCTCGTGTAAATAAGAATGAATCAATTGAGTCCAAAACACTGACATAACATTTTACAGATTTTAAATTTGAGACGTGCATTTTTAAGGCTTATAACAGTTTTTAGCACATTAATTTATGTGTCAATATGTTTATACTGGAATTTTTGCAATTATTAGGACAAAAACTAACTTCGGTAGTTGCTCATTTAACAAAAGGAGTACAGCAGTCTCTGAGGGCTTTGAGTTTTTTTGTTTTTTGGGGGGGCTTGGACTAACATTAGGTTGCCTTCTGGAAGTTCTGACCTGGGCCAAACAGCAAGGCTTCAGAACTGGCAACTGTCTCTCCATGCCATTAATCAGGCACACAGAGGACTGTCTTCCATCCAGATGGGGAGCCTCTCTGCAACCAGAGAAAAATAAGCAGGCTAATTAATTCTTATTGTTATAGACAGAGGGAGATTAGATGGAGAGAAATTGAGAGGGGCACAAGGAGAGAGAGTGGAGACTAAGTCACCTTTAACGAAGCCCTGGATTCACAATGTGTTCTGCGTACATGGTCATTGTTTCTTCAGCAAAATATATCTATGACTTGAAATGCTGCATGACTGAATGGGGAGGGCAGAGCGACATCATAGCTAGAGGTTAATGAATGATAAGGAGCCTGGAGCACTCTGGGACACAGTGTGGCAGTGATTAGACAGGCCCACTAGGACGCAATCAAACTTTGAGTCCACTTTACAAGGATGAGTGAGAAATAATTCCCCCTGGTTATATTATAATGTAAGTACTGTGAGTACTTAGCTACACACTGATACCTAAAGATAAACGTGGCACACTATTTCAGTGTGGAGTTCTCCTCTGATATCTGCAGATTTCTGCCTTTCCTAGATTTATTCATTGATGTGATCACTGGGTAAACATGAAGTCTAACGTACAGAAGACGGATATTATGCACATCCAACCCCAGCTGGGCCTTTGAGAAGAAGTCGAGCCTTGATTTGGTTTCTAAACTGCCATGGCCACAGCCACAGCGGATGGTGTAACAAATGAGTCGACACAGCACAATTACTGAAAGAACTAAGTGAAGAAATAGGATTTCCATCAACTTTGATTACAACAAAAGTGCTTCCAGTGAATTCCTTCAGCCATGGCTATCTGCAATCAATACGTTCTCATTTCACGTCATCACATTGCCAGCCATAATTTCTACTATACCACCGTATACCTAAGAGCAATGTTAGGGTAGGAGGAGAACTAGGGCTCATGTGGGCTCTCTTTTGATCATCTTTCCTACGCTACAGTAGTTTAACTTCACTACATGTTCACATGTTCTGAGCACATTAGAAGGAAAACAACTGTAAGCAGTGTTCATCTTATAACTGCCATAATCAATATTTTTTATTTAATATGGATCAGTTGACTGTGTAATAAAGAAAGGGGTCATTTGTAGTGATGAAACCAGAGAATTGTCACCTCAATCTGCTGGTCCCCTGAGCATTTTAGCATCTTTCAGCTCATTGTTTTGGTTTTACGTCACCACTCTCATCAACCGTGTTTAAAGCCACAGCAGGCAGCTGATCTATGAGAAAAGCTTTGATAAACCTTGTGTACGCTATCAAACAAGCCACTATTTGCTAATATGTTTGCCGTTCCAACTTCATGAGAGGATAGTATGTCGATGTCCTGTGTTTGTGTGCTTTCCCTTGTGTCATGACAGGATAAACACTGAAGCCCAAGTCAAGTTTCACAGTGTTTCCAGATGGATCTGTTTACAATGTGTAACAACTTATTAGTTTTATTATCAAATGCTAAATACAGAGAGGATGTGAGTGCCAGTCTGACCCGCTCACCACCTTCCAACAACTACTGAACTATCCTGTTGCATCTTGCGTATTGTTGGCTACCAAGCTAATGCTAACAGAGCTCTGAGTTATGAGTGTGCAAAGCTGGAAACTTTGAAAACAAACATCTGCTTACAGAGCATCTCGAAAAGCTTCTTGAATTGTGTTTCGCTGTTGAAATGTATCGGTGAGTTTTTTTTTTCTTTCCGTCATCTGGGGCAAACATACTACAGAAACAAACTGTAGATAATGATGGAGGATGTCTCTAGAGAACTTGCACAATTAACTCATCTACCCTGAAGCCTCAGCTGGCACCTGTGGTTCTCCACCTGAAAATATGACACAAATAGAAAGATAATACCATCACAGTGCTTTGGCGATTCAGGATGCAGTGCTGATATCAAGTGAAATTTTGTATTTTTGCCATTTATTTTCAAATTATGCACAAAATGTCACTTGTGACCTATTTTAAGAAAATATCAATACAAACTACCAATATTTCTCTACAGTTTTTGATCCGGGTCCATGCAACGTCACTTTTAGCTAATAGACTTGAATCCTTATCACAGGCAATAGACAGACAGTTGTGTTAAACTCATAACTGTTCCCTATACAATAAATGTAAAGAAATTGCTCTGACATTATTGAAGATGTTACACACCTACAATTATGAGAATTACTGGAAGTAACACTGAAATAATAATTATTACAGTTTTAATGATAATATATAGACATATACAGTATAACCACAGGCTACATAACTGGCTCACTGTCATTTGTAGATCTACATTAGGTGCCCAACCACAACCTCAGTGCTTGCTCTGTCACTGTTTCCCCCCACATTCACTGCCAGACAAAATTTGGTTCTGAAAAACAAATTTATATCACAGTTTTTGGCGTGTTATATAAGCCTGTTATTTGACCGTGCTGTTTGGTAAAATTGTCATGAATGATGTTTTATGTTTATTTGCATAAAAATCTCTCCTGGTTTGAGTATGTTCATTAACTAAAACTAACTCGCCTAATGGCCCATTTTATGCATGCAGCGATGGTGCATGGGCCAGGGATACTTGCTCTCTTTCTTGTGCAGACATTGTCCCTCATGAACCTGCGAGCATGCTCCTCAACCCCATGTGAGGCTGTGAAGGAATCTATTATTTTTTCAATCCTGAGGGAAGGAAAAAGGTCTCCAGCATCATTATTTTTCTTCAAAATGTAACTGACTTTACTGCACACCCTAATTTGCTTGCCGTAATTATAGGTCATGCTCCCTTTTTGTAATTTATAAAACCTTTTGTTCTTATCAATAATGAATGGGCTTTAGCAAATCATGGTGCTATAATATTTTGATATTATGAAAATGCTAATGCGTCAGGGACCTTAAGCCTTATCGGCCAGGTCCGATGCTCTATTAAACAGCCGGCAGAAGAAGTTGGACGCAAATTGCTTATGTTAATGCCCCAGTTGTACCCAGACAGCATGAGGAGTCTGCAATTAATTTCATCCAGGCGGTGGATGGACAGGCAAATTTATTTCCCTTCCACAGGATGGTGGCTCCCCCTCCTTTCTCACAGGTCTCCATGCATAGAATTGGAAAGGCTGTGAGAACAAGAGATAGAGGGTAAAAGGGAAAGTGAGAGGGGAGCGGTAACTTAGGAGCAATCTGTGACCTAATTGAACAGCAGCAAAAAGGGAGGGCAGCATCAGGGAGACAAGAGGCAAAATCTTCATTCATTCCACTGACAAGTGTTTTCACAACTTAAACCTGTTTTATTAATTATGTTTGACACTTCCCTAATTACTTTCATTTACATCACATCAGCTCCTAGCAGATGATTAGACTGCATATCAAGTCAGTGCAGTGTTGGAGCACAGGGAGAGGAGTGGATAGTGACTGAGTTATAAAGTGTTATTTTATTACAAGTAGCCTGATATTCAAAGACGATGTGCCTTTCTTCTCTGTCAACCTATCATGTATTTTTAGTGTGCAAAGTGTGCAAATAAAATTAAATAAATAAAACTTTCAGTATGTTAGACACTTGACTCGAGTAATGAACCTACAAGCCTGCAGAGGGCCCATGTTTCAAGTCTCTGCTGAGAGCAGTAAACTTTGATGTCTTGTAGAGCACAGCCTATAAACACTTGATTAATTGACAGCACTGTTTCCAGTTATATGAGCCCCTGCTTTCCAAACGCCATACCATGAAAGAAACACACACAAAAGTATGTTATTTTTACCCTGCGTCCACATAAAAGAGCATCTTCTCACAGGAATACGCAAAGTGGGAGAGCTCTGGCCTCCCTGCTCATCTTGTTAAAAAATCCTCATTGGGGCTCTCACAGGGCCCGTCACCATGCCATACCCCGACCCCCCAACCCCCCCCACCCCCTTCTTCGTCACTGTGCTTTTATTTGTAATAGTGCACTCTCCGGGTGATTCCCACATTGTGATGACAGCATATTTTAAAGGAGAGTGTTCCCCTATCGACTCAGAGCTTCTTTCTGTCATTACCTGCACTAAAATAACCACAGTGAAATGGTTGCAAAGCGTGAACAAGTGTGGTGCAATAAGTAATGACTGTAGCTATCAATAATTCAGTCGCTCTGTTGATTCTTTTTTTCATCAATAAATTGTTTAGTCTGTGAAATATCCATCCCAACTTCCCAGAATCCAAGGTGGTGTCTTCAAATGTTGTTCAAACAAAAGTCCAAAACCCGAAGACATTCAGTTAGCAGTGACTGTATAAGTCACAATCATAAGAACAAGAAGCAAAATCTCTCAATTGAGAAGCTGGAAACTGATTTTTCTTTTTTTCTATTTTTGGCTTGAAAAATTACTGAAATTATGAATTCATTCACAAAATAGTTACAATTATTCCTCTGCTTATGGACTAATCAATGAACGCACTATTAGTTTCAGTTCTAAATACTTGTACTTGTAAGAAGAGCAAAACTTTTTTTTTTCCATTTGGATGACATTGTAGTTTTCATTAATTGCATTATTTGTGAAGATGTATGAGAAAAACTGAAGATGCACCTTTAACCTTCAATCAGTCTGCTTGAAGGAATGCAGGGTAGGATTGTCTGTTTAATTCAAATAACAGTGATTCTTTCATTTTTAAATACATAATGGAAATGGATGAGGATGACTCATAAAAATTTATACCTCAATTCTCCGTTTTAATTTATAGCCCACCCTCCAGGCACATATTATTCAAACATTAATATAAAAAAGAACTATACATCAAAAAGTGTCAGCTTTCACTTTTACTTCCATTCATAGTCATGCATATTATATGTAGACTAGGCTTGACTGCTGCCCGTCTTACAACAATTATACTTTAAATAACTAGCAGATTGATGGATTGATAGATGATGTCCATAGTCTGCATTCGATATACTTAAATTTTAATGACCTTTTCGACACCCCTACTTTCCACTTATATGTTTAGATAATACACTTTATGCAAATTGTAGAATTCTATAAATTTTAGATTTGTCTCTATTCATCTTTCTTTGTGTGTGTGAGAGATGTTCATTGTGAAATGTGATTAAAATCAATTCTTTTTTTCCCATTGTGTGTAGCTCCAAGTGTGTATAGTCTCTGCATCATCCACACATACACAAAAATCAAAGCTTGACTATAACTGAAAACAAATGTCCATCCATTCATCAAAAGAACTTATGTCAAGTACTATATAATACTTCCTTATCTCTGTAATCACTATCAATACTATTGAGATCAGCCTGTGCTCAGGGATAAATTAGAAAATAGATGCAGGCTAATTGTCCTGTATAATGTATTGATGTGTAACATTCCTGTTACATTAACAATCATTAATAATCCACTCGTGTGATTTGAAACTAACAAACTGTTTGTCTTAGCTACAGGGGGCTGGGTAAACACTCAAATGGCATTTCATTTTTTTTCTCCTTTCTTTCTTTTTTTGTCTTCACCAGTTTCAGTCCCTTATGTTTGGTAATCGGCACTGGTAAGTCAGAAGACATCAGCTTGACTCTATTAATTACCACCTGATCCTTTCTTCCTGGATAATTAGGTACCCATTAGTTCTAATCAAGTAGTTACTTAATTATTGCAGTAATTAGTCTAATGGTCTAGCAAATTGAAGCTTTATCACTTTCGGATACTTAATGTTCTTGGCAGAGTACATCACAAGTGTCAAGGCTTGGGCTTCAGCAATCAAGCAGCGGAAAACAAAGTTTATACCAGGGGCATAAATGATATTGGTCTATTCATGTTCTAATAGGCACATTACACTGTTTCATTTTGAGTGTAGCTTCAAGTTAAATGCTCTAAGCAATGACAGGTACATTTCTACAACCAGTGACAAACATGCTGTGCACAGAAATATGTCACTTGAGAAACACAACATCACTTATAGTCCAGAAAGGCATGGCCAGATTGTGTTCGGTTATTGTGATTTGGTTCTTGTGTTCGAGCATTAACATACTCGAACACGGGGAAATACCTTTGATACCACGGAAAGAGGGCAAGGTGCCAAGAGTTTTTTTTTTTTTTTTTTTTTTTTTTTTTTAAGATTGTATTCAGTTCATTTATTTTTCCTTATGGTTTGTTTCAATGTCGTTCAATTCACACAGTGGAGACATCAGATGCCAAATGTGTGCATAGGGGTGGGTGAAAGCAGTGCTGCAACATTAAGACTCACCCAGACCACAGAGGGAAAGTGAATGGGTTGTCTTCAAACTGCAATAAATTGGTCCTGGCTTGTCTGTCATCACCTTCCAATTAGCTGCAGTTTATTGAGTCTGCCAGAGATGGAGGATGCTGGCAGGTGAAGAGAGGCGTCTGAAAGGTGTCTGCGCCAGTACGCCAAAATTAGATAGAGCCCACTTGTGACCCAGACGTCCACCACCACCTTGACCAAAAGACCTTACAGGCAATACAAAGTGCATACATGTACTGACTACATAAAGTACAGGAAAAAAAAACTAGCAAAAAATTAAGCATCAGTCCCTTGTTGATACATAGATTACAGCTCATTATGGCTCATTTTCAAATCAAATATAGTCAAAATCTAAAGTTAACCCCTGATGCAGTGGTCTTACAAAAGTTTTTTTTTTTTTTGTTAATTTATCTTTTCAATGATATAGGCTAACCAGCCTTTAGGAAATGCCATTAGATTTACACAATTATTACTATTTCATCATTGCAAATTATTTGTATATCAATAATTACTGATTAAAAATCAACTGAATTTTATTTTTTGCAACAAAATAATATTGCAATACAATTTCTGGGCCCAAACGAAGTATCATTTATCAAAAGTCCCATTCTAGCTAAATAGCTGCAAAACACTCGAAAGCAGGAGAACTAGCATGGGTGTCCCTGTGAGTGGGAAAATCTGTGCAGTAAGCAAGTTCAGGAAAAGGTCCTTAATACAAAGGTCCATAAATGCAATAATACATCAAACTGGGGGAAGTCCAAAAAGACATTCGCACGGAACCCTTCAGACATAAGCACATGACAAAATTTGACGTCACATAACTCTCCCAGACCCTCACGGCTTTGCTGATGCCAAAAACACAATTTCAGCTTAAAGGATAAAGAAGCGGGCTTGTGATCAGAAGGTCTCTTGTTCAATCCTGTGACCAGCAGGATAAACCTGGGTGGAGAAAGCGAGAGAGCAGCACTGGCCCCTCCCTCATTCCCACCACTGAAACACCCTTGAGCAGGGTGCTTAACCCCCAACTGCTGCAGTGGAGCTTCTCAGTGGTCAACAGATCAGACTGAGACTGTGGTTTTATTGAGCCACTTCCAGGTGTGAATGTGAAAAGCCTATTCCTGAAACGTCCCTATATAAATAAAGATTTAAAAAAAAAAAAAGAAAATTGTTTAGCCACAGGGGCATCTGTGGGCACCATTGGCCCAAGATATATAATAAAAAAAAACACATGACCAGGAGCACTAAGAAGAAGGCTGTACAGTGCATTTGTGATGTGTTTGAGTTGTAAATATAGACCAAATGTATATACACTGTTGCCCATAAAGTTGGAATAATTTTGTTTTCAGACACATTCCTCCTTTATTCCTATTTATACACATCAGTAATCACATTGGAAGAGACAAATCAATAAAGTTTTGCGAAGGTATAAACTTTATCAAGCATAAATCACATTGTCATTTCATTTCATGAGAAGAGGTAAAATATATTTTATTCCAACTTTATGGGCAACAGTGTATTTAAGAATGAATGAGAACTTTCTAACACTCAGGAAATTTTTTTTCCCAGACAATAAAGTCATAAAACAGAAGTTTAAAAAAAAAAAAAAAAAACTTAAACAGACATAAACTAGTCCTCCTTCCTTGACCTATTTGTCACTAAATGCAGAATGCCCCACAAGATGCTTTCAGAGAAAAAAGTAAAAGGCAAAATTCTGCAGTGCTCCTTGCCATATGACAGGAGTGTGTGAAAACTGACACACAAGAGTTTTCAAATTGGGGCCCGGGGAGCCGGAGCATAAAATAACTTCAATCTCAGCAGCTCTCCAAGGAATAGAGCAGAAGTGCGACAAACAACAACACAACAACAGAGAGGCAGGAAGGGGTGAAGGTAGGAGTTATTAGAGGATAAAACATGCCTCTCCATCTCACTCCCTCTCTCTCAGGAACCCCAGGGATGATCAATGGATTTAGTCAGAGGGATATTCAAGCAGAAAATTGCTCTCTTTTTGCTTTTCTTTGAAGTATTTTCAGAATACATACCGAAGCCCCTGTCCACCAAGGTTGAAAATAACAGCACAAGTGCAGTCTCTACCAGTAATCCTGGAAAAAGGGGGGGGAAGGTGGGGGAGGGTGTTGGTGCCGGCACCGAATGTTAAAGGACGCAGGGAGGCCTAGATTGAAACTTTGCAGGTATAAAATTGAAGGCAGCCAGCTGAACAGACATTGTCGAACTATGGCTATTTTTCAAAAGGGAACCTCAATGACCAACATGGAAACTTAAAAAATAAATTAAATAAATAAATTAAAAAAAGGGAGCAGTCCCAGGGCCAAGACTCAGGGCAAAGCTATGCAGATATGGTTGCATGATTTATTACATCCAGCTCACCTCTATTTACTTTAAAGATCCAGTTAACTTTACTGGAAAAATGTTTGCTATACTGGTAAATCCTAACTGGTGTAGCTTACAACAAAAAAAAAAATCCCAAGAAAAATGATAAAAAATCTTTTATCAATTTGCAAACATTACTTAGCTGTTCTTTATTTACCTAATAGGAAATAGGAAATAGTAGTTTTAAGGTCAATGTGATGGTGAAGGTTTTCTAAATGAGTCGGTGAGCCAAAGCGCACCAGTGGCAGGCTGAACTCAAGTGCTGGATAGTGAGGACCTCCCCGGCCCCTGGGGGCCCCCAGTGGCACTGTGCAGATGACAGCGGAGGCATGTGGCACACTCGTGGCATTATGGATAGGACACAGCGATGGGGGACCAGAATCCTCAGCTCCCTGCTGTGTGGTGTGATGGCCTCATCTGTTTTCCCATCGCTACTCTAATACATCTGCAGCACCTTCCCTCCTAATTAAGATTCCACTGTTCTATTTGTCATAGGATGGAGAGGATATCACAGAGGGTAGTTTAGCCACAGTTTTTGGATTAATTGCTGGGCAAATCACCACACACACAAATGCTCAGTGAGCCCGAGCAACGATACCAGTGACAATAAGTCTGCTTTTCATCTTCATGTTATTTTTACAGATAAACCTCCACGGGGAATAGGATCTAGAAACAATTTGTCATAGCTTGTTCTTCATGTACATTATTAATTCTTAATAGTGTGCAGTCATTGTTTAAAGGCAAGGTTGATCACAAATGTGCGCGTACTTATCCAGGTAGACACAGATTCTGTGTTGTTTTATGCTGTATTTTTGTAAACATGGCTAATATACTTTATGTCGGATTTTCCAAAACTTACTGAAATATCATTAAATAAAATGCACAGTGACAGTGGCTTAAAGTGAATTAAAGTGTTGCCTTTAACAACAAGGCCATGACAGTCAGCCAAATGTTCCATGGATGTGTCCAGTGTTACCAGAGTTTCTAAAATGTATCTAGACCAAATTGAATTATTACTTCATTTAGGTAACAAAAACTTACACAACATGAAGATGCTAAACTAGTTTGACTCAGGCCTGCAGCAGAAAAGTCAGGTGGTCATCCTACTATCCCCTGAACGAGATGTGATTGGCTCACTTGTATTTGGTATCGTTTTGTAAACAGTTTTGGCACGTGACAGCGATAAACACTGGCACAGTATCTGATGTGTGTTTTCGAATTTTGTTTGGTAACGGAGAACAAAGTATCTGCAAATACAGGCCTGCCACTGCGTTCAGTCTCTCCAATTACCTCTGTAGTGATAGTGATTGAATTACCTTTTAATTACTGTAAATATTACATGTAATTTGCGCCCAAAAAGAGACAAATCACTAGGTAAAGTCCTTATTGTCTTTTAATTATGAAGTAATTTTCTTGATAGTTTTAAAGTCCAGTACATCTGAACAAAGATATAGTGCCATGCACTCTATGGTCTCTTTTATGCAGGCAGGCATAGAAACACTGCATTGTACACAAGCCAAGATACGACAGGTAAAATCTGGGGAGAATAAAAAAAAAACATTCCTCCATTTTCAGCATGGTTCCTATCATGTCAAGGGGGAAGGATTTCTTTTTATGGTTTAATTCAACAATAGCATTTGCGATTGGGGTTTTGGGCATCTCAAGGGCATTCCTGGTGAAATTACTGAGACTCTGCACCATTTATCACAGCCTGACATGTGTCATGTTCCAGATTCTGGTGCAGAGAGGTTACAGCTGAAGACAGCTCTCTCTTTGTTGAGCAGCCATCAAAGACAACATCTCGTATTTATCAAAAAAAGGAAACCTGACAAGAGGATAGGAACTACAAAAGTGCTGTCATATGTTCTTCAATGCCCTCATACTCAGACACATTAATCTGAAACAATATATAAGAAATCCAAGGACCTGTTATGAGAATGTGTCCAACCATAACCCCAGAAAAACATGAGTTCATTAGCATGTGTACAATCTGGTTAGAGATACACTACATGGTGCACTTTCAAATCAAAAGATTAAATAAGTAAATACATTTTGTGCATTCATTGTGGAAACGATCCCCACAGAACAGGCATTTTGTCTCAGCTGCTGTGGCTCAGACGTTGGCAGCTAAATCAAGGGCGACTTTTTAAAAAATAATTTCAAACGGCAAACGTTACCTTGACATTTTTAAATGTGTTCTGCTATTTACATACTACTTACATAGTTTGCTTTTCTTATATGGATATAAGTTTGTCGAGTAAAATGTAAACAGTTTTTAACCCTAGTTACGGTTTTATTCTGTTTATTTATTTGGTGTGATTTGAAACAGTCTTTAACACTTTACTCCCTCACCTGCTGTCATGCAAGTGGCATTTGCAGTGTCATCACTGTGCCACTAAACTTGTCCAGATAAAGCTAACTGAATGCAAACTAAAAATATAGGCAACAGATTAATTAATAATTAATGAAATGTTATGCACTTTAATTCCTTGTAGTTTTTTTTTTAAGCGCCGGACAAGAATTTCAGTGTATCTCATAATTGTCTGCCCCAATTTATGGTAATGTATATTAATATTATACATAGTACCAAATAATAGGATCCAGACTATACAAACATATAAGGGCCAGTCCCAAATGGAAAGAAAAACGAGGGGGGACACATTACCTTTCTCTGTACAACTGCATAGTCATAGTTTGACTCCTCCGAGCACTACAGCAGTACAAGTACTTGGGTGTCCACTTGAACAGCAGGCTTGACTGGAGGACCAACTCTGACGCTGTGTACAGCAGACTCTAGGATGAGCAGACTCTACTTTCTGAGGAAGCTCAGATCTTTAATTGCATGCAGCAAGATGTCGGAGATCTACTGGCTGTCTACTGTGCTGTGGTCTGCTGGGGAAGCAGTATCTGTGCCAGAGGTGCCAGCCAGCAGGATCGATAAACTCATGCACAAGGCCGGTACCATCATTGGTCAGAACCCGGAGACGTCTGAGTCAGTGAGGAGCAGGTCACTGAACAAACTGCTCTCCATCAGGGGACAATCCATCCCATCCCCTCCACGACGTACTGCAGAGACAGCAGAACCCGTTTTCTAACAGACTCATTCAGAGCCGCTGTCACAAGGACCGTAACAGGAAATCTTCCCCCCCTCCCACAATAACAGTGTACAACAGCTTACCTCTGTGTGACAGGTGAACACTGCTGCACTACAATCTGTATTAGTCCAACCGTACTCTTACTACATTTATTATACAGTGCCATTTTGTACAGTTCTTACTGCACTCCACCCTTTATTCATTTGCACACAGTGTTTCTGTTTAAGGCTGTATTTGATGTATGTATTGTTTATTTTTATTTTCATTCAATATCTGGCTCTGCAGGTCTGCAGTTGAGATATCAGTTTTTAATTTTCATTCTATTGTTATCCACAGTGCTATTATATGACAATTTCCCTCACAGGATCAATAAGGTATATCTATCCAGCTTTCTATCCATTTTTCCATCCTACAGTGACTATTCAAATATGTCAAGGATAGGTTCAGATTTTTTCAACTCCATGTTCACACAATATGAACACGGGGAGTTACTGCTTGCTATTATCTTTGCTCCTGTCCATACTGGCAGCAAATCTAGAGAAATAGGGGACTAAATCCGTAGTCCTCGTTCCGGCCAAAAATGCACAGCCAAGTGGATATCTTTGTCCTGGTAGCCACACATGGATTTATTGCCAGTAGATTTAGTCCCAGTACCAAACATACAGGACATGTGACTACAACAAATAAACTGCAAGGGTAAACACAAAAGGGGAATTAAATAAAGACAGTAACTGTGGAAGAAAGACATTTGATTCAGCTAATTCCAACTGAGGCATATTAGCATCAGCTGGACTTCAGAATTAACATTTGCATGAACTGAGGACTTTGTTCCCATCTTTTACATCAGTGATCATTTTTATCTTCGATCAACTTCATCTTTGCCTTGTCTTTGTTGGGTTAATTGGCTAATTAGCCGACTAAGGTTTAGAGCCACTTAATTCATCAGTCCAACACTTACCCTGCTGTGAGCGGCTAACCAAGTCCAGGTAAAATTGTTTAAGGAAAAACTTAATCCATCTTAGTTATCCCATATTTTTGAGAACAACAATGGTCTGTTCAACCGAATAGCCCTACAGATGCTTTCTGGGAAAGAAATGCTAAAAAAAAAGACATTTAACAACAGTTTAAAGCTATTTGAAACTCCTCAAGTGATCTCCAAGAAAATTTTATCAACACCATCAAAGCCTCACAAAATAGCCCCGTTTTTAAAAAGCATGTGAAATGTCATTGTGTAAAGAGTGCATCAATAACTGCTGACATAGTTAAATGTAAAGTACCACACAAGGGGGAGGGGTGTGTGTATAAAATTAATTAATTCTACTGGCACATTATTTATGACTTAATATGATATACTGGTGTGCTTGATAACAACACTGAATGTGCATATTTCTGGAGGAGACAGTGGAGTAATTATGCAGAATGCCTTTTACCATGAATGTACAATATTAATTACAGGAACGGTTGTTTATCAATTGCGAAACACTGTTTATAAGCTGTTTGGAAGATTGCCATGATGACCCAGGCTCGTCTCCTATCGTTTACTTTCAACAGCTTATAATGTGACACAAGACATCCCTTTCCAGAGCATTGATATCCAGGTTAATAGAGGAGAACGTGATGGAGGCGATCCTATTGTGTAAGAAAATGACTCCGAATTCAAAGATTTGAACGCATGATGAAACCAACAAAGGCAAAAGAGTAAATGAGATAAAAAATATGACGATATGAATGCCAAAGTAATATTTTATATACACAAAGGGTACATGAAATAACCTTGCTGTTTGTTGACCTCCATTGTAGCAGACGGGCAGCGGGTTTACCACGAAACCTGTAAACCCTGTACTTGTGCAACTTATATCTCATGTGTTTTCATTGAATTCATCTGCCTCAATTACCTCTTCAAAAAACAGTCAGGTCAGGAAGCAATTTGGACCATGTGCCACTGATGTGCCTTCACAAGCATTACTTGCCTAATCCTCTACATTATGTTGGATGAGAATCTGCACACTGATAGTCTGCACCAAGGAGGATTTGATCCCGGCGCCTTCTGGCTCAGAGTGGCATTTAATAATCATCTGCCATAAGTGGCCAAACACTGTGCGCTGACAAGTACACTGGTAGAATTGTTTGTCTTCATATGTGCAGTGCCTACTGAGGCCTGATATTTTTACAGAAGCTGTAGGTGTACTAGATATAGTGTGAGCTTGGAGGATGTGGGCATTGGTTTGAGAGATGGAGGAGAAGGACTATTGATGGAAAATTTTCTTGGACTAAGATTAAGATGCAAACATTACATTTTAACCCTTTTTCTTCCTTGATGCTAACATTATTTTCCTAAAGCATGACTTGTTAAACAAAACGTGTACCACCATACCACTGTATGTGGGGAAAAGACATCCAAGATCATATAGAAACAGTAAATAAGTTAAGGAAGCTCAGGGAATCAGTAATAAAATAAATACCCCTCTCACTACCCCTCAATGTGAAGCCTGACCCTAAAGCTGGCCAAGGCCGAGCTGAAGTAAACAAACGACTGGTGAAGACACTAAGGTGAACTACATTTTAAATCATATTGACCACGGAATTAGCATTTTCTAGAGCTGACAATAAGGACTGCATGTGGAAGATATTTTAACTGTTAAAAGGGACGTGCCTTTACGCATAAAGATCAATTTACTCATCACAGAGAGTAGCACTCAGCCAGTGAACGCAGTTGTGTAAATGATTCTTTGGCTCTGTAAGGAGCTTTCTACAGTCTGAGAAAATAACATCATCAGGATTATCTCAGATTGAGTTTGAGACTTTAAATTTAAAGACTTACAGCATTACAAAGCGGTAGCTTGGAGAGCATGAGAGTTTACCACAAAGAGATGGTCTACTAAAAGACGCTCTTCAGTTGGACTATAGGAAGTGTAGGATCCAGTGCTATTGGAGCCTGACTCAGATTAGTATGGTATTTTTATGATATTTTGGCCTCTGCTGCTGCAATTTTGACCACACTTTCTTCTTTACCCATCTCTCAGATATCCCCCACCTTTATGGAAGTGAAATACTAAATCATTGTACTAGTTTAAAGGCCGGGTAAACTGATACAGTATGAAATTTGGTTTCTTGTGGGGAAAAAAAAGGGGCCCAGATTTTTGTTCTCAGCCAACTAGCAGGATTATCACTAGACGTTTTATGCTGCAGATCAATGGCTCAATAAAGGTTTCATTTATTACATGTCACTCTTGTATGTATGTGTTGTGTTTCTATTTGAGATTCCACGCCTGGAGAACATTACTTGTACAGCTCGGAGAGGAAAGGACAGAACCCAGGCTTACACTGTGCCATGTGTCTTCACTGCCCTCTACAGGATGAACAGTACCTTGTGATCTCTGGTATGTCCTTGTGCCCCCACCCCCCACCATCCCCAAAAAACACCATTATTATAACCACCCGTTGCAGCGCTCAAGAGCCTTTGCCTTACTGTGTACACAGGGGTTCCAGCACACAGTATAGATATAATCTCATTTAAGAAAGTTCATTAAAGTGATATGAAATGACATTTTCACTGCAGAATAAAGTATATCGTTGCAAAAGTTATAAATCTTTTGTTTACTTTCATAGATTTAAATGCTATGATTGTTATCCTATGTATTAGTGGAGCAGGTTAAATTAGAGTAGTTGCTGTGTTGTCTGTCACCTGCTGCACTTCTCAAAGAGCAACAGAGTAAGATTATCTGAAGCTAAGGTCATTGACCTGGGTGGCCGAGAGCTTAACCAGCAGAGCAATTAACTCACACATAAATCCAAAACAAGACAGTTGTCCGGGAAAATCTATACAGACCTGCTTATCCTAAGGGCGTAGTGTGTCTGTATATTTGTCAGAATCAGAATAATCTTCTCTTGAAACTTTCAAATCAGGGAAGAAGTCAGGACATAGAACGCGTCACAGCTGATACACCATGACTTGTTTTCCCTGTCATCAAATAGCATGGTGATATGTAAACTTCATCACATCGGAGGACATTGGAGCATAAATCATATGTTTCCTTACCATTTATGGTAACATTTTATAAAATTATAGTGATGGGCTACAGAGGACTCAAAGATTCCCCACAGTTTTGGTGAACCTTTAAAAGCTGTGTCACATACAGCAGATTAAAAAAATTTAAAAACTCAAATTTTCAAACAAAGTGGTGGGTATTGCACCACCACTAGGAGAACAGGCCCAGCCTATATAAATACTAATACTAATAAACCTGTCCTTCAAAAGTATTATATTGGAACTATACATACTTTATATTTGGTTGTATTTTGCCTTTATTTAGAACTTTGCAAACTGCCTATTCTACCTATTCTTGGCACATAATTTGCAACCACTGCAATCTACAGTACAAATTATGTCTCCAACAACATTTCAAAGTGCTTTAGCTCAATAATGTAACACTAACGTAACAACAGCCCATCACCCATCAGGTGCAGAGTCAAGCGTCGTAATTATGTAACATGCATGTGAATGAACATGTTAGTGTGACATTCTGAGCTCTGACACTCATCGTTACACACAACGCAAAGCTTTTTAAACACAACTGCAATTGTGATGTATTTTTTTAAAACAATACTGTGAAATTTTTACTCAAATTACCTCCCCAAAGCATTTCCCTTCCTGTATGCATGTGCGTGCTCTCACACTTTGTTAAGCCGACTCTCTCGCTTTCGCCGACTCTCCTCCTGCCTCAACCTCTTGTCTCCTCTGCACTCTCTCTTCTCTTCTCTTCTGTCTCCAGTCTGTGTGTGGGGCAACTGAGGTAAATGTGCCAAACTGCCCTACTTAGGTCACACCAACAACACAGCACAGTTCACTTGGGATTCAGCCTGGCCAAACTTTGACTGCATTCACAGCAATAGGGCAATTCAGGTCATGGCATCCTCTATGTGAATTCGTCACCAGATATAATGGGCTAACTGCAAGACAAACATGGATGTGCAAACCGAAAGGAAAAAAAAAAGATCTAGTGGATTTGCTGTGCTGCTATCCATCTTTAAGATTCCAAGAAACATTCATAAAATCCGGTGATCATGTTGCCTCTGAGCGCTCTTACAAAAGGTACAGTAAAAGGGCACTGGGGTCAATAGTGGCAAAAGTGACCTGGCTCTTTAAGAAGTGCAGAGGGAATTACTGATACTGCGCACAAGGACAGACAGAGCAGCTGCTGTCACCTTTAATGGCATCATAGATTGCTTCAGAAGCACCACCACTGGCTTTAGGTTCTTCTGTGATTGTAAGAGCTGGACAGAGTAGCCCAAGCCTCACTGCTTCATTACATTCTCTGTCCAAATGGTTGTCATCCATTGTCAGGGATACGATGTTATTACATAAATCTTTGAAAATATGTTTCACACAGAGCCGTACTTTTATGTAGCTACACAGTTCCTGCGGTAGACTGCAAACACTGATTTTTAGACTTTGATGAAAACGTAATCTTTTTAATGATCTGAATATATAGTCATGGAATTTGGTCAACACTTTCAAGTAAGTCATATCTCATGTATATTAGTGTGTATGTTTTTAGCATGGGTGAACACAGTAGCAGCTGAAGCCTGAGCTGTACCACATTGGGCACAAATGTGATCCCATAGTCTAAAAATGTATTATTTCTTCTTAGACTGTGCCAGTTTTGTCTTAAGTAAAAAAGAAAAAAGAGAAAATAAGGACCTCATGTTCTCATGTCCACAGTCCAACTGCCTTATCTAACACTCGTCACTACAGTATATGACAGGAGCTGTGCTGTGCTCTCCTGCCACTCATTCTTTATCTGTCAAAATATTCTTGCGTCCACATTAAGAGGGCAGCAGTGACAAGCTGTCTATGTGTGTGTGTGTGTGTGTGTGTGTGTGTGTGTGTGTGTGTGTGTGTGTGTGTGTGTGTGTGTGTGAGGCATGGGGGACTTCAACCGCCAGAGCAAGTTGCACTAATCTGGCATGATCTGTGACTCCTCATCGTCTCATTGGGTGTGAGGTCTTGGGTGTGGTTATTAAGGACACTGATCTTAAATGGGCCTTCTGCTTGCTCACTGATTATTACTTGCTGGGCAGCTGTGGATGGGATCACTGAGTTGCTAGACCCTGTTCAAGTGATGCAACTTTACATATTGCATGGGCAATGCTGCACCCAAAAAGAAAAACAAAGTTTAAAAAAGTGATAATTCATCTGTGCATATGCTAAAGTTAATAAAACTACTGTCTTCCATAAGATAACTACCTGCAGTAGCTGATTTCTTAGATAAGAGACTTCTTATCTAAACTATGTCCAAGACAATTTGCAGAAGACATGAGTATGCATTGCAGCACAATGTTCGGGCAGCAAGAACATTTATTTTCTAAGGAGTAATACAGTTATCTATAGGAAAACAGTAAAAAATGTCTACAGTTATAAAGTTTTGATTTGCCTTAGATTTTATTCTGTTTTTCATAAGCTACACAGAACATTTAGACCAAAGTGACAGCATTGGTTGGGGTAGTGTGGAACTTAACTGTAATGCACGTTTAGCTAAAGTGAGGGTCTGCTCTGAGAACAAGCAGGAGCTGAGTGTCAGGACCTATCTATCAAGTACTATCCACAGTTTACACCCATGTCCAGGGGTGTCTGAAGTCCCACCCCTACCTACCCTTCCAACAACCTCTGCCCTATGCTGTTTAGCTGTCCCTGGGTTTAATTCCATGTCCTGGAGCTGAAACAACAGGATCACAGCCACAGCACTAATACTCAATAGACACTGACCTACTTTGTTGGATTATACAGGGAAAAAAACTGATCCGCTGCCCTAATGCTTGCAATGATAACGATCTAATGGTCCTAACTGCTCTGTTTAATCTGAAAGCATGCTCATGTTATTAATTTCTCATTATGGGAATGCAGTTGTGCTGATGGGATTAAATGCCCTGCTCTGGCTCTCTTTCATTCAGTGACCACCGCACAGAAACACAAAGGCTAAAAACCATCTGGCTGGACGCTCCTTCATGTCCCTCTTTTATTTGTTTATGTCTCTCATGTGTTTGTTTGTGAGCATGAGAGGCAGTGGGTTACTCACCCATGTTGGGGCTTCAAAACAATTTGGATCTGAGACAATGGAGGGGCTGAGTCATTGTGATAATGCTTTGAAAATAAAACCAAAAAAAAAAAAAAAAAAAAACGCACACATAAAACCTCCTCACAAACCTCTGTGCTTTGTCTCTCAGTAAATTCTATAATAATTTTGCGTATTAAAATATTTCTCCTTTCTCCATCTACCAGATACATAAAATACCAATATAAAACACATTGTTTTGAGGCTTGTGGAAATGACTTTACACGTTGTTTCTTCCTGCGCAAATTAATGCTCAAATGGACATAGAGTGCCCTTGGCTGGTTGTACATCCAATTTGAACAATCAAAATCTATTTTTCTGGTCCATTACATCACCACCAGGGGGCACTTGATTCCTCAAGCATGCAGTGTTGTGTTTGACAAATTGCCATAGAGGTAACACATGTATTGAGAAAGGGAATTAGGGAAACAGGACTGGGTTTACAACCAGCCTCCCACCCACTCACCCACCCCTGGTTTTTTATGTGTATAATCTGCTATATCATGACAGCCAGCAGCTGCAGGGGAAGAGCCACTATAACAGCATTATCCCTGGACTATAACTCAGTAATAACTAGTTAGTGTGTAGGGAGGTAAGAGTAAACTCACCTAATCACAGCCTACCCATTTTTTATCTGTCACATTTTTTTTTTTAAATGACTAAATCACTGCGATGTGAATGAACAGTGATTATTAAGAGGGAAAAAACATAAATGCTTTTCCGAAAATATGAAACCCTAATATCGGTACTGTCATTTTCATTCAGTCCTAAAAGTCTGTAAAATTAAACTGTACATAAAAGTCCTATCAAGGATGTAAAATAAGGGTAAGTTCAATGACCTTGTACTGGCAGTTCAGTCCAATGTTGTGATTTTTGCCAACATAGAATATAGAATAATAATGTAATTTACTTATACATTAATATAAGAAGACTGCACACAAATTTGTTTTAAAGAAGCACTAATCAGTTCTGAAGAATTCATATTGAATGCAGTGGTGTATATTTACCTTTATCTTTAGCAACAATAACAATAAAAAAAAAGAAAAACATCTTTGAGCAGCATATGCAGAGAAGCTCGTAGTCTTTGCATTTTCACCAATCTATCACAGCAAATTTGGATATGAAAGGCAACAATTCAAATGGCTGAATAAGCATAAAATATGTCTAAACCTGAGGCTTTCAGTATACCTAATAACACAAACATGACATGTAATACATCATTTCACCCATTACCAGTTAGCCGTATAAAAGAGGATGAAAATATGCAGGCTGTTGACAGATCAGAAAAGGTATTTGCATTACCCTGTGGTATTTTTCTATTCACCCCCCACAAGCAGTAGTTGTAACAGTGTGTGTATGAGGTTTCAAAACAGCAATATTTAAAGACTGCATCCAGGGCGATGCTGTGTATTTTACCAGTATGAACCACAGATAAAATGAACAGTGGTGTATGTGTATATCTTCTATCTATTTTAAATGTGATAGATTTCTCTCCCAAGAAAAAAAACAACAACAAACTTGTCAGTTTGTTGTAACAAATTCTAAATGTGACATTTTTTAAAAGCACAGGTATAACAACTATATTTAATGCTTGTACCTTTAAGTTCAAAGAGTAAACCCTGGGGGGTGAATGCTATAAATTATTTGCAAGGGAAAAGGCATGATGCATCTTTTAACATGTGCAGTCATTTCAGAGTGCAAAACCTACAAATGTCATGTCCTGTTAAGATCAGAAGTAATTGGTCAGGCTGCACAACAAGGCACTGGGGTAACGAGGCAGTTTGCCACTGTAACAGACTCAAATGACATACTGTGAAGCATGTCGGTGAGCTAATAGACCCCATCGCACAAGGAGAGACCACAGTTTCATTCTGTCTTATCAAATTAAGCTAAAGAAGTGCACTTTTTTCACCCTTAAGCAACATCATTCCCCCGTACTACCTGATTCTTCAAAGCAACTACAGCTTGGCTTCCATGAGCAGATATATGTTCATTAAAACACTCGATTCTATCACAGAGTACAAACAATTTGAATACATTTTATGTATTCTGCTAGCTATTGTCATCTCCTAAAAATATTATCAGGCTAATACAAAAACTAACTGCTTCATTACATGGGAGGATTCACATGGGACGATTCACTGACCTAAGGAGGCAAGTAACTGTATTCTAGTGTTGTAAGTGAGCCGAAGAGTGACAGTGAAGTGTAAAGGCCATTAAGAGGGCAAAGAGGGGGATGGTGTGCATTAGGGTTGGCTCATGGAGCAGTGACCAGGCCCCGTGGTGCCTCAGAGCTCCAAGGAAGAGGATGACGACAAGGGGAAGCAGGTGATGTGCTCCAAGTGGCCCTCCACCACTTCGCAGCCTGCAGTGTGCTTCTTTATACCCGTAAGAGATCAGATGTCACATCTGATGAATATGGCTCACATCACAATGCAAATGTAAAGTCCGGTTTAAAATTAGCTCCATGTCAACTTTATCTGCAGAAATGAAAAATATAACCCACACACACAAAAATACGACATTTTATACACTGAATGCTATAGGATTCCTTAAGATGTAAAAGCTCTTCAAGGTTCAGTGACATACCATTATAGCTTGTTTAACATTATTTGTTTCGATTAATACAAATAATTACATTAAATAATTAAATTACATTACAAGAAAGCACTTTTTACTTTTATGTACCTGAAGTAGGCACTAAGTAGCTGGATTAACAGAACATATTTACTCCCTCCATTTAAGATTAAGGACAAACAAACCTGAACTGTACATATCTAATAATGACTCTAATTAAGACTAATTCCCTAAACTAGAATGTATGTACTGCATACACCTTGCACTGGTATTCTCAAACCTAAACTCACATAAAGAGGTAAACAACTTTTATCCTATTTTACTTTTAAGGGTACTAATTTTAGGCTAACTGCAACTGCCTGAAATTCAACACTGGCTAAAAGAAAAGGGATGCCGAGTGTCTCCTTAGTCTCACGAGAGCACACAGTATAAGGAGTATAATTTTGGTCAGCCTGGGGAGGGGAACACTTTTTACAATGTGGGGCAAGCTGTCCACTTGAACATTTCATTTTTATAATAAAATGGAAAAAATGCATGCAGTGCAACAATAATTGCATTGCTGTGCAATTATTGTTGCAGGATGAGCGAATCCAAGAGTGACTTGCGTAGTAAACAAATGGATTTGAAGCCACATTTTTCATCTTTCCATCTTTAGAACAACAGAAAATGTGCAGGCAACTTAAATGACATCTCTGCGTCAAACACATCATGAAAATTCACCTGATCTGATGGGACTAGAAGTTAACATTGCACACAGGGGGGACTGCTATTTGAAGGTGAAGTTGATGCCACTTCATAAGAACATGACTGTCACACTCCCGTCAGCTGGTAAGTGGGTCACAGGACTGTACATGACCCAGACATGGGTCTTGCCCCTCAGGGTCATGGGCCAGTCAGGCATGAGGTGCCAACTGAGCGCCTCTGATTTGACTCCCAGTTAGGTGGCCTGAGCTGAGCCCCTGAGTTGAGCCCCTGGCTTGCTCTCCTGACACAAGGCACAGTCTGTAGGAACCCCAGGGTTCAAACAGTCACAGTCACATGTCTTCAGCAGGACGTTGCAACACTATCCTGGGACAGACATCACCACTCCTCAGTTTTTCACCTTCTCTGAAATTCAAAGTCAAATAAGATCTGGTATGATTTGTAATATGTATTGATATGTTTAATATTAAAATTTAACATACTGTATGTAACTGCATGTAGCAAAACTTAGGCACCATCTCACATGTGTATGTTTTCAATTGTTTCCGATATTTGTTGACAGAACGATTGTTTTCTTGGTCATTGTAGACTCACTTTAAGGTAGAAGAGAGTGTCCAACCTGATAAGCCTCCTCTCAGACCATGTATGAAGCATGCTGCCAGCGACTAAGAACAGAATTTCATTTAGTACTGAGCACTTTTAAGTGGCCCCAGAAATGCTCTTTTAGCCAAGAAAGTAAAAAAAAAGCAATTCTGTTTTACCTGTACAGGCTCTGCTGATTGAAATCACAGTATTACAAATAGGGCAGACATCAGTCTGTCATTGGGGCCCCCTGCAGTGACAGAAAAGCTTTTTCCAGAACTGGCTGATGGACATGATTTATAAAGCTGAAAAAAAAGCAAGGGGAAAAAGAAAAAAAAACTGGGCCAAAATGGACAAGAGGACATAAATACCACTCAGAATACAACAGGGAAACCCTTGAAAATATCTGTACAGAATAAAAATGTCTTATTTTTAGCAGTATATATGTATATGTAAGTGTAGAAACAAAAATATGGCAGATCGGTTTCTTTAATGAAGCTACCCACCAGCAAATAAAATAAGAGTCAGAGGCTAGATGTATACAGAAACCAAGCGAAAGTTTGAGTGGGGGATATTAGAATGCAATACTAACCAATTCATCTGCCCTATGTAACCCTAAGACAATTCGTACTCCAGACTGTAATATCTTTATTGATCTTGGGAATGCTTCAGTGGACTCCCTGCGCTTATCTCGCCATTAAAAGCATCTCTTGTGACGAACCACTTTTTAATTAGATGACAATCACTGTTAACAGTGCACGGCTAACATCACAAAATTTGCACATTAGTGCTGGCAGTGATAAATTTCAGTATCCCAGCAGGGACAACTCTCATCCTTCACTTAAACCGATCTTTACAAGATGGTGTCATCTTACAACTTTACAATAAAGACACAGGAAATTTAAAAATACCAACAATCAGGGCTACATATCTTTTTATTTATTTTTTTATTTATGTATTCACATGATTTTATTGCTGTTACTAAACAGTAACATGAAACTGCAAATAAAAATCTGTTATTATCCAAAACCAGTAGTGAGGAGTTTATCCTAGGTTGCATCTGTCTTATCATGCTCAGCAATGGAGTCTAACAACAGTTTAGCAATGTATGAAAATAACCACTGGAGGGCAGCATACAATTTAAACACCATGAACTTGTTTATTTTACACACATTGACAGTAAACATGGTAAGGAGAGATTTCTGAAAATGATTTTAGGATTTTCCAATAAAACAGAGTGTAAGAAACATGTATTTAAGACAGGCATACTGGCTTTCTGAGAAATGAATGACACTGCCACTCTAGTGAGACTACAATATATCGAATCTTATTAACAAAATCACACAATATTACAATTACGTTTATTGGATGTTTTCAAAAGTATGATTTTTGTCACCTCACAATCGAAGGAAAAGGGATATTTGACCTGCAAAGCTGACACTTCATACAAGGGGTCATCAAGACAAAAATAGGAAGGCACAGTATTTTTGGCAAGGGCCATAGGTGGATGCCAGGGGCTAATAGCAATGAGGGATTTGTCAGTCATCCCTGTATTTAATAATCCCTAGCTCTCCATTTTCTGCTGTTTGTTTATATTAACCTCTGGTTGAACCCTCTTTAGTGGCAGCCTCTTTTGCCAGAAAGTTCAGTGAACATTCAGCACGGAAGCGGAGAGCATGTCATCTCAAATCTATTAGCCCACAGGGGAGATTGCAGCATCCAGCAGTCTGTGTGCCTCTCTCTCTAACTCTTTCGCCCTCAAACATACACAGACGCACACACTGGCAAGTGCGCGCGCACACACGCACACACGCACGCACACACGCACGCACGCACGCACACACGCACAAGGTGAGCTTCTGAACCCATATTTTCCATACTGATGGTGCATGTAACTGAGATTATTGCACACAATGCCCTGGTTCTGACCTCGCCTTTTCACTCATGCCTAATAATCTCATCATACCATGCACTATATCACTCTACTACAGAGCTCTACTGAGCTAAGAAACTAAAGCTTAGGAAACAGAACAGAGCAGATAATGTCTATTAATGCTGATCTTGTTCATTTTGTTTTATTTTATAGAATCTTGTGGATAGAAGAAAGGTATGAAGACAATGCTATATGACATTCACCTGATTGTTGTGTACACAGTAAGCACTGTAGTGTGTTATGTCAATAGGATGCCCAGCTCTAAAGCTCTTCTTAAAATGCAGTGGATTAGAAATACACAGAACATACAGACAGAAATACTGAAGTAAAAAATATCTGAAAACTGCTCTTGAGTAAACATTCACTTTCCACCACTGATGCCAACATGTCTTTTGTCAGCCCCTAAACAATGTATTTTATTCTCAGACACATCGAATCACTTTGGACTGTAAAGGTGAACACCACAACACCACAACACCACAACAGGTGTTCTAAATGTAGGACATACTACAATCTGATATAGCTGTTGTCTCAAGCTTGTAGCCCATTTCCTCCGGCATCAAATCCATTTTTACAGTATCCACATAAAACACATTATTATGACAAAGAATGTTGGCAGAAATGGAATATAATACTCATAATTATGTTTTCATTAGTGTATAATCACCCACCTGAAACTAAGAAGCATTATTTTTTTTGTTAGCTTAGAATGAGCCCTTCATATCTACAATGGGACCAGGTCGTCCATGATTTACAGTCATGAACCTACAGTAGCCCAGAATGGACAAACCAAACACTTTTGTGTTTTTACATTACGTGGCGGTCACCGTAGGTTCTCCTACATGCTTGGAAATGGAAGGTTCAGGGTATTCAGTCGGCTGCAATCTGTAGCCTCACCACTAGATGTCACTAAATCCTACACACTTGTCCTTTAATATACTTCAGATATTAAAATATTGTGTTAGGATAATTCAGGGCGGCCGTTAGTATGAGCAGAATGAGTTATTCACAAACTGAAAATGAAAAGAAATTGTCTACAAAACATTATAGCAGTACATATCTCTGAAGTTCTGTTGAATTAAGAAAAGCTTTGTGTAGCAACACTGGTGCATGCACATATGCTCATCATGTGTAAGACAGTGAGAGATGAGTATAAATAAAACACATGACATTTGTCTGGCAGGTGAGAACTTAAAGAAAGCTGCATTACAAAACCAGTTTAGCACCCATGTATTCAACAGCTTTATGCTGCCACATTAATGTTTTAGATGGAAAACCAGTTCAACATTAAGGTCTTACTGTACATTTGCATGGCAGTAATAAGGCCAGGTAATAAGGTTTTAACTGCGTTATCCTTTACTTTATTGGCAATGTGAAGGACCATGTTATTTTTGGAATACAGCTCAGAGTGTATAAATCACAGTGTGGCTGAATTCCTCAATGATACATGTGAACATCACTCTTATGAAAACGTCATCACTTTTTTCTCAGTTCGTTGTTTTAGACATTGTATTAACAGCAAGACACTAGCACATTTTAGTCACATGGAGCTCATCAGAGTGTGACAGTCTTGTTTATGGGCCACTGCACATCACACCTCCTAGTTAACTCCACAGATGACAGATTTTTATCCACTGTCATTATGTAGATGTGAAGTGCTGAGACATGAACTTAGACAGTTTATTAACATATTCTTAATCGGAACGAAGTCATTGTACCTTAAAATTTGTAGTGATTCTAATGCAGTTTCTTTCCCACATCGCACATCCAAAGAGCCCTGTGCAACACAGGGTCACAATCTGATATCCTAACACAAAACTGAAGATAACCTATAGACTCAGACTCTGAACTATGGCCCCTTAGGGCATATCCAATGGAATATGACTACCAAACAAAATCTGTGATAAAATGCCATTTTGATAGTACAAAGTCTTCAAACTAAAACAGTCATAAATGTCTTTTCTTGATCACCGTGCAAAGTTGTTTTTGTAGTTCTTCATCAGTCATGAGAGAAATAAGAAAAAAAAACAGCTCTCAGCAGAAGTGAAGTTGATGCTTAGTAAATCAGACATGGTCCTATTCTAAAGGCAACACTATGTAACTTTTACTGAGTAGCAGCAACAGCGGTTTCTGCAGCCACAGGTGGTAATTTACAGGACACTGGCACGTTAAGTTTGTTGGGCTCTGAGTCCGAGAGATAAACATCTGAACCCGCAGCAGTTGTGTGCTAAAAAGTAGCACACATCAACTTTATGGATTTTTTTGACGGTTCACTGGGCCACCAGTGCAGCGGCCCACTAAGAATGCCCGATGGCCAGTATACCACTGAGTTAATCTCTTCGCCTGAGGCATTATCTAAGTACTGAGAATACCAACCTAGCTTCTTATAGCTAGCTGAAGACCCCGCAACTCTTTCGGCAGATCGCACCCACTCAACATAGTGCAAGAACAGGATGTGAAGCAGGAATGAAAGAGGCACCGTTCTGCGTATTACAACTCAGTATACTAACAGATTTCTTTTGATGCTGTTATTTTAAGGAAAATTTGTTGTATAATGTTGCTTTAAAATTGATCCTGACATCTTCTCCAGAACTGTTGAACTGTAAATCAAAATGTTCAACTTTTGAAAAATCAATTTTTTATTGATTTGAAATTGTCATTCATATAAAACTGGTTTAATATTTTCTCATCTTTCACTCCCTTTTCCTGCATCAATAACACTATGAACTACTGAAGTCTCAAAATCATTGCATAATAAACAGAAATATCTGACAGTCCTTTTCTTACAGATTCACAACTTGGCAAGATTATTCCTGTAAATCTCCTCTTAGGGTTGGGGGTAAAACTCATTAAGAATGAGTACATCCTTATGGGAGAAGTCGGTTTCATCCTCATTAAATACATTTCAGTGTCCCCATTTATCTTGCTGGCCCATTTTCCTCAAAAACATGCTGCTTAACCTGGACCAGCTTCTGAACACGAGATAACCTCCAGCATATACCCACAGCATCACTGTGCTTGATCATATTTTAACAGCCAGTTCTCCCACTTAATTTCCAGAGGCGTGTTCAGATTAGTATCCCACCAACTGCTTAGAGTGCCACACTCTGGGACAGCAGAGATTTAATACAGCACCTTTTTATAAGAACAGCATTAAGATTCATGAGGGTGGAGCTGGCTACAGTAGTTTAACATAGATCGAGGTAACATATACCCTCCGAGGCTAAAGAAAGTAATTAGAAGAACTTCCTATGCGTCTTCAGGTAAAAAAAAAAAACAAAAGGTATGTCTGATTTCCAGGGGTGCTACTCAAAGAGAAAGGTTACAGAAAGAGCAGGACTATGTTGAGTGTCGAATATTTTCACGTTAAACTACTAGGGGGCACTAAAACTTTTAAACAAGCTCACAAGTTCACAGCCACATCTATACCACTATGCTAATAAAGTTGTTATGAATAACACGTTAGCAAACAATCGATGACTTACACATCTAGCAGAGAAACATTAGTGTCAGTGTCTGACCACTGTATACATGTAAATCTGGCGTTAGCTCTATTTTGCTTCAACTCCAGAGAAAAATATGGTTGGTTTGAAGAAGCTGTGCTTACTCTGATTGCAACTTTAATGTAAGCGGGAGAACAACAACTCTTTACTCTACTGCCTACTGTGGTTATAATCAAGTACCTAAATTATGTATTAGTAAGTATTAAAATAAAAACAATATATAAATGTATCAGTGGTATAATGATAGTTGTTTCTATGGAGACTAAAAGTCTCACAAGCAACTAACTGTAACATGATCTGCCATTCTTATCATCTCTGCATTAACAGCAGTATCATTAAGAAGAAACCTAAGTTCAGTTACTTACTGTTAAAGAAAATAATAAATGAAGTTCGTAAACTACCTTGCATATCCTCTGTTCAATGATCACAGCCTCATGCCTGTATAAATTTAATTAGAAATCTTTTGGGATAGGTTTCCTATGCAAAGCCCAGGGGTGATGTTACATGTTTTGATGCCAGTATTTCCCCTGTACTTGTATATGGGGTTAAGTGAAGGTAGTAAAGGTTTGTTTGCTCCCATATTGCTCCCTGTCGTCACCAATAAGCAGCTACAATGTGTCTTGAAAGTCAACTTATAAAAGTTTTATAGAACTCAGAGAGCTTAAGTGATCTTCCCCAGCTCTGCAGTAGCCTGCAGCGTGCAGGATGTCTGCTTATATTAATTTCATGGAGTTTAAGAGGTCACCAAACTCATTTGGAGATTCTTACTCATTTATGAACTCTGCAACCCTTCTATTCTGCAGTGCTCTAAGCTACTGAAGCTACTGGTCCTGAGATGCTTAAATTTACATGGAATATTATATGGCTAGGTGGCAAAAAGTATAGTGCATTTGGAGTTTAAAGTACATAGGGCTGAATGAAAATGCACTTTGAAATGACATTTACCTGTATTTTAATGAAAAGTAAGGTGAGCAAGATGGTGTTTTATCTGCCTTGTGTGTTGGGAATTGCGTGGCAGAAGCAGGGAAGGCTGGGTTAGGGATAGGGGGCTTTGGGGAAATTGGTTTATCCAATATTCAGAAGATTTACAATAAGACAATGGACTTCTCAGAAAGCAGCTTAACTGGAGAGCAGCTGAACCTTGAGAGTGAAACTGAGTAAATGAGCTCACGAGCTGGTCTTAACTCTCGGAGAAGGCGTAGTGACCATGAGACAAAGGTACAGAGCATTCCCTTCATTTAAAAATGAAGTTAAGATACTAGAGCTGGACTATAAGGGGAAGTAGTTAAGGCTCAGCTTAAAGGTTAATCTGATGGTGCTCTCTCACTCTGACCTCCCCGCAGAGCAGCCTGACTCTATTTGCGGGGACAGCTTCACTGTCCACAGAAGTCCTTTGATAAAGCCAGTTTGTGGCAGTCTTACGTCTGCAGCAGATCTCCCAGTGAGAGTGTTTAAAACCAATGAGGTCTCACATCTGTGCAGGGACTGTGCTTGGTCAGGGGGGTAGTGGGTGATTAATTGATGGTCACATCTCGCTGACTGCTGCCCACATCGCTTTGATGAAGAGGGATTAGGTTGTGCACCACAGGCTCAGCTGATAATAGGAGAACGGAGAGGAAATGCTCATGTCACGCTCCATGGCAAGTGTTTCAATCAAAGAACCACTACATTCAGAAAGCCAAGACTTTTTAAAACAAGTAAAACCCTAAGCTTCCTACAGCCTTTTCTTAGAAAGTATCTGTGCCAGGATTAAATGTTGGCTTCTTTCTAATTGGCTGCATGACTAAGAGGAACCTATTTTTAATAAGAAAAAAAAAACATACTGCACATGCACTAAGTGAAATAGTCTTTGAAATATTTATAGAAACCCCATGCGAGACTTTCTGCTCCCATCAGGTTACTTTATTCCTCACAAACATATTACACCACAGAATGTTTTTCCTTAAGATCAATCTATTCTTACACTACTAGTTGCAATAAAATGGATAAATGTTAATGCATTAGCCAATTCATTTATCAGGCAGACGTTTTACTAGCCCTGATAAGATGGCAGTATTTATAGAGTTAGTGGCAGACTGACAAAAAGTATTTGTCTGTTTCTTTAATTGAACATCAATTTTACATCCCTGTGTCTTCAGTTATCATGATAATACTAACAAATACAGTTAATCTCAGCTACAAACAGCAAGCATTACAGAAACCCTAAGTATGCTGGTAATGAACCGGTCTGAAATTAGAATGAAAACCAACAAATTATTCCATGTTAAAATCGTGGATGTTCAGGCTCTGAGTCCGAGAGATAAACATCTGAACCTGCAGTAGACGCTCGACGCTAGGCTACGAGTTAGTCCAGTGGTGTACTGAGAAAGAAACTGATGCCTCGACTTATCCACTGGGACCGGCCCAGGGAGGGTGCTCAGGTCGGGCAGGTGAGGGTTGACAACGTATGTACAGTATATACAACATGCCCAATGAGTCCAGACCCAGAACACACACATAGCATGGTCTTATGCGCATTCCGAATGACAGGCACACAGGCGAGGGTCGGTAAAAACTTTATGGATTTTTTTGACGGTTCACTGGGCCACCAGTGCAGCGGCCCACTAGGATTTCTCCCAGAATGCCCAATGGCCAGTATACCACTGAAACAAATTATTCCACGTTAAAATCGTGGATGTTCATGCAAAAGGAGTATTTTCCAGCAACAATACTGTACATATGCTGAACATGGACATCAGAGAAGGTGGAAGGGAGTGATTGTCTTGGGGTTGTAAGGTTTAGGGATGGTTTCATCTATCTGAGCCTTTATTTAGCCCCCTATCCTGTCTCAGTACATGCTGAACTGAGATCAGTCTGCAGTTTTCCCTAGAGACAACACTAATGTCACATACAGACTTGGCACACCAATATTTCACATCCAAACCAAACCTATTAAGGATGACTACTTACCATAGACAAGATATGTCCTTCACAGCAGCAACCTTCACATTCAGTGTATTTTCAATCTGTGCACACCCATACAGACAAATAGATGTACACATCTATGTTCATGCACACACACAGACACGCAAATTGCTGTGCATATTTTTTGTGTTATATTTCATCCACTGGCACATGTGATGGTGTTGTCCTCCCTACAAATACCCTTACTGTACCCTTGAAATGTTTAAGCTCACATACTGTACCAGGTCCAGTTTTTTTTAAAAACACCTGAACACTGAAAATGTATCACAGGACATTTTCAAATTCAGCCAAAATCATGCTGACCTCAGATTATCCAACTGTAGTTAGATAAAATCAAACTGTACCTCTGAAAATTACAGTACCTTGTAAGTTCTCTCAAATTACTAATGTGTGCGCATTAATTACCAATTCATGTTCTGGTGTACGGTCCAAAATGGATAATGTACACTGACAACTTATTACTTTTGCTCTTAATTATTATTATTATTATTATTATTATTATTATTAATTATTAATTAATTATTATTATTCATGCTCTCAAAGTTATTCTCTGAAACACTGCATTGTGGGGTCCACCACATTTATTTCTGATTCTGACTTTGGTGACTCCTAGTGGTAGGATCAAAATAGACACCATCATGCGATCTGTTACGGTCACATTCAAACACCACAGTGTTTCCTGCGCATTGACTTTACTTGGGCCCCAGGTGTATTAGCGGCTGCCAAAGTATATCTGGTACCCACTTTAACATTTTTAATTTTAATTTTGTACTTGTCAGAGAGAACAATGCTATCTGCGATCGATTAACTAGTGGACAATTTCTCCTCGCTCTATCCCTCACGTACTGTGTTATGCTAATGCGAGAAGGGTGTGCCAACAACTGAAGAGAAACACAGAATGGTATTACATTAGAGGACAAGGACACAGTGGATATCTTACAAGCACAGACCAGGTCCAAATTGATCTTAAACATGCGATAACTGTTTTTCACACCTTAATCAAGTGGTGTAGCTTCCTAAGCCTTACAATACTTTAGCCATAGTTTATTAGCCATGATCTTCAGCTAACCTCACACCTACAGTAACTAGTTGTTTTAGCCACTAGGGGCAGTGGAAAAAAGTTGTAAACACAACTCTGACACATTATCACACAGCCTAGTTACATATTCAGTACATAAGAAGCAACATTAGCATGCATTTGGAGTCGTTCTCTCCTACAGAATGGGAAATATCCCACTCTTTAGCTGCTAAATGTTCCACTGGTTTCGCAGCACTCGTGGTCAACTCCAATTGTATGTGCCTAATCAGGTGAGCCACCTGTGCACCCTGGGTCTTCAGAGTTTTGGCATTGAAAATAGCCCCCTGAGGCCGCAGAAAAACTACGTGAAGCTATGAAGCTGTTGAGAGCGAACTGAAACGGTAAAAGCTGTAGCCAGAAAACAAGAAGCTGAAAATAAGCTATAAAACTCAGCTGAGACGACAGCAATTGCAGAGTTGCAGGGTGAAAATTCTCTGTGGGATCATTAGCAACTTCTTTCACATTACGCCATCATCTGATCCATTGTTATCGTGTAAAAATATTAATAGAGAGACTATTTGGCATTAGTATTATTTTATGATTTGAGAGATTAGAGACTACGGTACATCTGTTTCCTGTGGCAAAGAACAGTAGAGTTTGATTTATGTTCTCCCCTATTCTATTGAACTACACAAAGGAACTATCCACCTTGACCGCTCTATTAAAGTAAGAAGCCAACGTTATCAATCGAGGTGGTGAAAGGAAGGCAAGTCTTCTCAACAAGCCGTGCTTCCTCAGCCTAATGGATCATACTATGCTGCAGAGAGCAAAAGAGAAAGAGAGAGAGAGACGGAGAGACAGAGACCGAGTGAGTGAGACAGAGAGAGCAAGATGTTGCATAGCTCGGTCCCTCACACTTCTACTGTACAGTTTTGACTGATTATGCATTTTTTTCTTAAGCTATTCATAGAAGATAGATTCATCATTCCAATTTGTCAAGCTAGCAAAGATTTCAATTAATTATGTGCAGCGAAAGACTGGGTGTATTAGGCCTCTCTGTCAGCACTAGTCTCAGTCCCCATTTACCGGACTCAAAATAAAGAGGTATCAGAGAGGTGCTTGGATCCACCAGTAATTAATTTGATGAATGCCTCAGCGGCACAAATAGTGGCAGCCGTGCATCTTTTCATCAGACACCGGCAGCAGTCTCCGTGCTCGGTGCTAATTTGAAGGGGGCAGCTCATCTGTATAGTGGATGTGTTCGCAGCTGGGTCTATTCTTCAGCCCATGTACTCACGGCCTCCTGCTGTCCAGACAGTGTGTGGGGGCCTTATGTTTTCTGTCAACTTTGTCCTTGTGCCAAGCAACTTGCTCCACTTAGTGCCCAGTTTTTTGACTTTGTGGCCTGAACTTGATAATGGGAGGCCTACTGGATTAATGGAGGGTGCAGTCATGTTGTTTCCCAGCTGCTGCTCTTGTGGT
The DNA here is from genome assembly GCA_037833715.1 of Toxotes lorentzi. Classification (NCBI taxonomy): domain Eukaryota; kingdom Metazoa; phylum Chordata; class Actinopteri; family Toxotidae; genus Toxotes; species Toxotes lorentzi. The sequence goes on from JBBMJY010000021.1 coordinate 13,892,932, forward strand.
TTTCACAGACACAGCATTGCTTTAATGACCATCATATCATGTACTGCACTTGGCAGGTGTGAAATTGATAAACATTGCGATGAAAAGTCCAATCTGATGAACTACCAATAATCCATTAGAGAAAAATGTCTGATCACAATCTTTAGGGATAAGGGTGCATCTACACAATGATAGATGAAGTAGGTAACATGGTGGGAGGTGTGATTGGGCCAATCTAAAATGATGGATCTTATTATTGTTATTAGGTGAAAGCTTCAATGGCAGCTATTTGTGATGCACACCGTCAATGTCGACAGGAGCCTCAGCCGAACAAAGAAATAATTGGACGAGTGCCACATAATTCAGGTTCATATTTTCACAAGTGGGGGAACCTCATTATAAATCAGGTCAGCCACTGATACCAGACCATAAATCAAAGACAGACATAGCTCGAACAATTAGATAATTACTAGACCACCGCGTCACCGCTGCTGAGATGTTTTTGCTGTGCCATTGAGAGGGAGTGAAGCAAGTAACGAACAGTGGTAAGAACCCACAGTTGCACTTTCTGCATCAAATGAGACAGCAGAGAAGAGATGACGAATGCAAAAATAAAAGGTGCAAACAGAAACGTTGAAATGTTGGTGATATTCTGAATGGCAGTGTAATGCTTAACCTTTTGCAGCAATTGCTTCTGTAGAAAATAATAATAATAATAATAATAATAATAATAATTATAATTACAGGACCACAAATAAAATTGCAACAAATTCCCAATTGCTGCTAAAGTGTTGTGTAAATGTATCGCCTGTCACCTTTGGTCAGCTACTACAAATTCTGTCCTCTGATCAAAGCTAAAACTGATGATATACATGGCGGAAAGGGTCTCTTCAGAACATGATTGCATGGACTGCCACTGACCCCTAGTGTTGCTCAAATGTTAAGCTTCACCGCTTGAACTACAGCATGAAAGCCTGTTACTCTAATTATATCCATGGCCCTCGATTACCCCTAGGCAGAAAAGCTGCCTGAAATCCAGAGGCAGGGGTCCAATTGACCCCAATTGAAAGTGTCATTTCACAGGATTGCCAAGTTAGAGAGGCTCTTGCAGCCCAGGATGCGCGGATGTTAATTCAGTGTTCCTCCTCAGCTTCATTGTTTGATATTCGAGCAGCTCTTCCACTCTGCCCCCCTCTGCTCGACTGGGCAGGTGTAGTGCTGCCTGTGCTGTTCTTGTGTCAAATCAGAGTGCAAGGAAGCTCCAACGGCAGTCAAAAATTGAGGTCACAGCACAAGAGTGAACCAACTGGAACAGATTGTTGTGGAACCTCCAGGCTTTTGCAGACACGTGTTGATCCCAGCACAGCATGTCCTCGCTTTTACCTTCCCAGCCCTGTCTTCACAACATCCCTGACAGCAGCTTATGGATAGGGAGAACGTCCAGGCCTTTCAACTTTACTGCAGCATTTCGTCATCACATGAATATCCCCATTCATGTGTGAACTTATGGCTGTTTATTTCAATATTAAATAAAGGGAAAAAAAATGAAAAATATGATGCAACTTAGATTCCAAAAACATGTATCAACAGTAGTTATACCATTTATTTTTTCCACATTTACCGAGCACTTTGTATACTGTACAGTACTGTGATTATTCTTTTTTTTTTGTTTGTTTGTTTGTTTGTTTTTTAACTTGCAAAAACAAGAACTTTTGGGCATGTGGGGACATAAAATCCAGGTAAAAGTTTTGGGTATTTGCCTGTGCAAAATTAGTAAAAAATAGAAAAAGTTACTCATCTAAATTTTACTTCCTACTGTGCATGTGCATCAGCTAAATTTAAGGACATTTATGCTGGCAATATCAGATGACAGTTGCTTTGGCCAAAGCTTTCTCAAGCCAGCCGAACAAAATGTAAATGTCTCATTAGATCATTGTCTCTAAAGCACTTTAAATAGATATTAAAGCCGCTCTGCATAAGCCCCATCTGTTCTACTACATGTCCCCATGGAGAAGAGGCAGTGTTTTAAGGCACAATTGATCCTTTAATAATGTCATGACCATTATATGACCCATAGCAGTGGGTGTGTTTGTTGTAGAGGCAGGGAGGAGAGGGGCAGGGGGGGAGGGGGAAGAATCCACACACATCATATTGAGAGGAGAGAAGACTGTATAAAGGTCATGGTGATGGCTGATGGGAGGGAGACAGGTACGATGTCTCTGTTTAAGTACACTGGGATTCAAAGTGTCGTCTCATGTTAACTGACTACATTTGGTAACACTCCTGACATTCTGTCATTATTGTCACTTTACATGAGAGCTGGGACAGCAAAGAGGGAGCTCTGACAGCAGATTGACCCCAGATGCTGTTCATTTGATTGATATCTCTACAGACAATGATCTTTTTCTGCACTGCAGTGGCGGTTACATAGGGAGGCGTTGGGAGGGGGCAAATACAGGAGAAATGTCACACCAGGGAAGTCAGCGAGGCGTAAAGCCCTGCCTGATGAGCACAGGGTCAGTGGCTCCTCTCTGCCCCCTTTGTGCCCCGGGTAAAATGATCTAAGTGATTCTGGACCTCTGCCACCGATCCGCTGGAGTGCAGGAGTCAACCGCGTAGGCATGGCAGAGTGAAGGCTGGCAAAGGATTTGCTGGTAAAAGTGCATGTAGTGTGTTATTGCCTACAGGACAGACTCATTTCTTTTGGTTTCATTACATGTTTTTCCAAAACCAGGACATACTCTAATCAGACATATAAACATGCCTGTGTCAATAAAGAATACCACAAAGGTTAAACATATTACTGGGAATCACTAAATGAAACTTACATTGTTTGGTCTTTTGTAAAGCTTTTAATGCTCCATTTCACACCTTATATAAAAATCTTTCCGATGCTGACAGTGTTTATTCATAGCTGGATAGTTGAGCCTCCCAGATGATGAATAAAGGCAAGAGGTTAAGATTACATTGTTCTGGTAAATTACTTGCACAGAAGGGCTGCAAGGCAGAAGCCATATCAGTGGACACATCCTTACACACCACAGCAGAAAACATACAGCATGTCTGAGCTAGCTTCTGCTTGTAAGTTGTCTGCCTTTGATGATTGTGATCAACGTTAATTAAATGTGCTAATGCTGCCTTTGTCTCAGATCATGTACAGTAGGGGTGAACGATTTATTGTTTTCTGATCGAAATCGCGGTTTCAGACAACGTGATCATGTGATCGCCAAAGCTGCGTTTTTTTTGCAGTGCTCCTGACTGACCCAGGATCTGCTGTGTCAACTGTTTTACACATACATGCTGTCTTCCTGCCTGCCAAGATCACCAATCAAGAAGCGGCATGCTGCTCGTGGACAGGTGACGCTAACCAATCAGTACAACCTGCTCCACCTGCTCCTTAATTTCTGACATGGCTTCAGATGGACCAGAAGCGGCGTTACGGGATTTAATGCCCAAGAAAAACAGCACGTCGGTCATTTGGGAGTATTTCGGGTTTGAGGCTGCAGAAATGCACCAGAAACAGGTACTGTGCAAAACCTGTCACGCTAAAGTTGCAACATCCAGCGGAAACACAACCAGTTTATACCGGCACCATGGGCATTTGCATGAGGAGTGCATGACGAAAAAGTCCAGTGAAACGTCTCGCGAAAATAGAAAAATAACTGCCATTGGTCAAGGACTTTATAGAATGTACATGCATGTTTCTTGTTAATAAATACATTTGAAATCAATTCTTAAGTTTTCATTCTTGTTTTAATGGTATGATGTCATTTTCTGCCATGCTTGTAAATGTTACTGTACATTGTGAATACTGCACTGAAGCTTGATTTGAAGGAAATCGTGAATCAAATCGAAATCGCAATATGTGCCAGAAAAATCGCAATTGGATCTTTTCCTAAAATCGTTCAGCCCTAATTTAGAGAGATGGAGACGGCAACAAGCGCACACACAAAACCAACAGCTTTTCTTTGTCTTTTCATGCTGACATATTCCAGAACTATATCCATACATTTATTACAATCTGTTTATATAATGAAAAGGTCTTCTAGCATTTAAGTCTGTAAAATTATTTCACAGCTCTTTTACTAGAGGCCATGCATTACAGAAACTTAATAATAAACACAGAGGTATAGTCAATACACAAACATGACAATATTATAATAATATTCAAATATCTAAAGGGTCTTATGGATGTTAACAATTAACGTGTGAAGTATCTGCATCAAGATTTGTTTGTGCGTTAAAGAGTCAAAGGGAGCAAGTTATGTGGCACGCTCGTCACTGTGCAGGGTAATAAGGTCAATGCAAAAAATAACCCGGGGGCACATTCCCAGCAAATGTGCAGAAACGCACATATACACACACATAAACACACATACACACACACACACACACACACCCACCCACCCACTGTCCTGGCCTTATGTTGCAGAATCCAAACCAATCGAGTCAATTGCCAGAAAACATGACATGACCTTTCAGATTCACTGAGCATCAACTGTGAGTGGGACTGGCGTGCTTTCCGTTTCAGCGCACCCTCTGCCCCTCCCGCCAACTCTGTCACCCTCAGGGCCCTAAACCCTCCACAAATAATTACTCTCGGTGGAGTCTGCACTCCACAAGACCGAGCCAAAAAAACTTGACTCTGATCTTGACCCATACTTAGGGTACTCTCACTATTAAATCATCCCACACAGGGGTTTTAATATTTGAACAATTCACTCATCATAAATTGAAAATGAGTGAGGTTAAGTTCATGTTTAGACATATTCTGTTGGAAATATACATTTTCAGCTATAGAATATACAATAAAAACAAATCAGCTTTTTTTCTGAAAGCTGTAAATAGGATATTCCCACCGAATGCCATGCAAATTATACAGAAGAGTGACAAAATTTGAAGAAAAATAACCTGAATAAATGAGTGGAGAAACATAACGTATGCAGATGCTTCCACACAGGTGCACTGCAGGGAACAATTAAGCACTTAACATCTAATCATGCTCTGAGGCATGTATAAAAATGCTGAGCAGGTCCGGCTGACTTTTGTATCAAGATGGCAAGAGGAAAAGATGCAAGTGACTTTGAAAGAGGGTTCATTGTTTGGGTACAGACTGCGGGAGCTTCAGTCAGCTCAGCTGGCCAGAGATTCAATAGCAACAGTGACTAAAATGACATCTGCATTTAGATCTGTGAGAAAGACGTCAGTAAACAGGGTCGACAGCATGATGATCGCGATGCTCGCGCATTAGTAAAATATGTAAGAAAAAGCAGAAGAGTAACGTTTCCTCAGGTGACTGAGAATATCAATGCAGGACGTGATCAGATTGTGTTAGCCAGAACAGGATACTATACAGTACAGGCCTCAATGCTTGACCCCTACAATTAGGGGGTCCGGTGGCTCTGTTATGCTGTGGGGGGCATTTTGCTGGCATGGTTTGGGCCCATTTGACCTCTTTGAGGGCAGGGCCACTGAAAATCAATACAAGATTCTTCTGAGTGATCAACTCTATTCTACGATGAAAACGTTGCTATCCTGATGGGAGCGGCCTCTTCTAAGATGACGATGCTCCCATCTATAGGACACGAGGGGTCACTGAATGATGTGAATCATGTGCTGTGGTCTTCGTGGTCACCAGATCTCAACCCTATTGAACACAAATAGGAGATTTTAGACTGACATGTTAGACAGCGCTCTCCACCACCATCATCAAAACACCAAGTGAGCGAATATCTTTTGGAAGAACGGTGTTCATCTCTCCAGTAGAGTCTGAGCATCTGAGCAGGAATTTCTTCAAAATCTTTGATGTCTATATTCTTGCAGACAATGTCAAAATGTCAGGGGTCAAACAACCAGGTTGATGCAGTGAGTGGGCTAATTCCTGGTTTGTACCACCGTTCTGCATGGCAGCACCTGGTAAAGTCATGGATCACTGAGGATTGTAGCAACTGACACTCAACAGTGAACTTAAACAATGTCATCAGCCACCTTAATGGCTAGCCACTGAACTGTAACCGAGAGTCTGTTACCCACTAAGGCACAAAATGATCTCTTTTTAATTCAACAGAGCAAAAGTGATTCTCTAAAAAATATTTAGAATATTTTATTGCTTAGTTTACAAATATTACCTGTAGAAAGTATAAAGAAAACCTTTTTCTAGATCAGAAAATTTTAATAACTTTGACTTAGTCGTTTACTGCATACAGTAAAAGACCTGTTAATCAATATTGAGAGTGATGTCGGGTTGCATAGTTATGATTTAAATTTTTGTTTACTGAACTACAGATAGTGGGGGTTGTACATGTACTAACCCATGATATACAAATTCTATATATTTTTTATATGACTACCTACTAGACAACCGCTGTTTTCTCTTTATTTCACAATGGAATAAAAATGGACTTGCAAAGATACCAGGTCTAGTTGATATAGTTAATGAACATTTCATTTGGTTCACTTTTGAAATAGGTGGTAGTGCAGTTGCGAGCAGACAATTTTAATAAGCCCCTCTCGATGCTTGTAACAATGCTCTGACATCTGAAAACTGAAAGTCAGCTGTTGAACAGCAATCGTTTTAATGTAAGAAATGATTACATTTACATTTTCCATTGGACAACATCCATCTTTGCTTTGAGTGCTTCAGTGCTTACTCCAGCAGATGGCTTTGAGACTGTATGCAATTATACTGTGTACTTTATATGTTAATACATTTAATCTAAGTTAAATGTATTAACTTTGTCTTTTTCCTGTATGAAAATAATGACTCTCACTAACATCCCTGGTTAAATGTCTTTTCCACACATACAAAAGAAATTCAAATGTCAGGACTTTGATCACTGGTTTATATTTGGACTTTGATTGTGACAGGCCCCTCTATTATCCTTTTTCTTACTAAATAGATAGAACAAGAAGAATAAGCCTGCTAGAATGCAAGGTCAAGCACATTTAACCCTAAACATTTAGCTTATTCCATTGTCACATCTGCATCGTCAAATTAATGTCAAGCGACAACACATTCTTTTCCTCTGAGAGGGTAAACCTTTGTGACACACAGCAGGGAGGATCCAACAAGTCTCTTCTCATTTAACTCAAAATGAGGCAGGCAGAATGATATGGGGCCAAAAGTCTTAATACAACAATCTTATTTCATGGAGGATACTGCCCTTTCCCCTTTTTTGTTCCTGTGAAGTTGATTTGAAGTCATGGTTAGTCCTTTTGATATGAGGTTGGGTCAGACCAATTTGCCACCTGGTGAGGAGGGGGAAGTAGGGAGGTGCATTTTTTAATTGTCAGGTCACTTGGTGCAGGGACAGAAGATCCTTTGGGCACATTGTCTGTCTTTGTGTGAAGGACCAGCCATCTGAAATCCCCCACCTCATTATGAGAGAGGGAAGATTAATTGACCAGTTCACTAACTGGCAGCCCGCAGACTAGATCAACTTAGCAAGGGAACTCACCAATTAAGACTGGACTACAGCACCTTTTCGTACACCAAGAGTAATCCTTTTTATTATCATTAGTCTACCATCCTGTGAGGAAGATCAAGGCTAAGCTGCCCTTTTGTCAAAGGCAAAAAAAAGGACTACAGGGTGTGACAGCATGATTTAATGTTAGTGATAGCACTGGGTTACTCCAAGTGCTGCAGAGCTAGAGTCACCTCAATAAGGTTGTAATAAACATGCACTTGCATGAGCTAATCAATTTAATTAACAACACTGTAAAGGATATGGTCCAAATCAGTTGTAAATGTCAGTGCAGTGGGTTGTTATTTTTCCTGTGAGATTTCTATTTTTCTAACACCCATTCCCAACTAAACTAACCAGAGAGTCCCAGATTATACAGCAAATAATTCCAGGTCACAGAAAATATGAAGCCATTACAAATATAACAACTGTGTGTGTGTGTGTGTGTGTGTGTGTGTGTGTGTGTGTGTGTGTGTGTGTGTGTGTGTGTGTGTGTGTGTGTGTAAAAACCCAATATGGCAATTCTTTTCATTTTTTCAACTGAAGTCCAGGCCAATTTCCTCTATAAATTGCTGCACCAATGTGACATTTTGGCTAAGTCTAACCTTAAAAGCACATTCTTTATTTCCTTTCCTGCAAAGCTTTTAAAGTTGCTTATCAATCTTTTCCTTGAGATTTCAATTTCAGTGAAGGATGCTGTAAGAGTCATTCAAAAACACACACAAGCAGTTGAATTCACACCTGCGACTTTTCAAAAAAAAAAAAATACCACGATGAAAGCTTTAGTCTTGAGAATCAGAAAGTATGATTTATTTTCACCGTTATATTAGCCATATTTGTAATACAAGGTTCAAAATGCCATTAATATTCTTCAGCAAAAATGTTGTTGCCAAACCACCATGTGTTATGGTAAAACTAACCAGAGGGGATGGATATGTCATGACCACAGAGGTGTCAAGAGATCTGGTGCCAACACCTGTCGGTTCCCAGGGAGCTTGCATCTTCAATACTGATTTTGACATAATGCATACAACACATCCATACATATACACATAGCTCAGTACACGCACTCATACACACTCTCGCTTTGTCTTTTGTGCGCACAAAAATGCTTTGAGGGGGAACAGAGTGCTGAAAAGATGTCATCATCACTCTCTTCAGGAGGCCATTATGGATAGGAAGATAATATACTCTACAGATATTTTAGCATCTTTTTCACCAAGGGCTGCATATCCCTTGTGGGTGATCGGTAAAATTGGTTGACATTTTCCTGGCTGCAATTAACCTTCGATTTGACTCTCAGTTTTGCCTGTCTTCTTTTATTGTCTTCTTGAAAAACTGGCGAAGGGATAGCACGGTCAGAAACAGAGGCACTGTTTCCTGATGTTGACCATTTCCTTTTTTTTTGGCCTAATTGTTCTCTTTCCCTGTGGATGACCACCAAATGGAGAGAAGATGTACTTCATCAGTAGGTCATGGCATTCTCTACAGAAGGTTAATACAGTACTGCTCTTTATTGTGTTGTATAAAATATCTTTTGAAATGAATGATGAGTGCCACTATGTTTTGTTCTTGTTGCAGCTGGCACATACGTGTAACAATATCTAGCAATAACATCAGTGATCATTTAGTCCTCTTGTTGAGAATAATCTTTTGTTTTTTCATCCTTTAAATATTTGAGTGCAGTGTTATCTCCATGGATGACTAGGAATTTTATTTTATCTTGAGCTATATTAGTTGTGCTCGTACGGGACAGTCACTTGTGTTCGGCTGGATTACAGAAATTACAATCATGTATTTTGCTCTATGGCACCCCTCCCCCATATCGTTTTCTGTCTTTTACAGTGGTTCATTCAGAGGTCAATGACTGCTTGTGTTATGCAGGATTTCCTCATGTAAAAATCAATCTGACACATTCCTTCATCATCTACACTAGCCACCCCCCCCCCCCCCCAGTCAGTCATGAACTGCAGTTTTTATCTTCTCAACTGAGATAAACGTGCTTAAAGTTCCTAATGGTGTTCAGTTTCCTAAACTACAATAAGAAAACAGGAATCCACTGGTTTAGAGGATTATACTTAAATAGTGCAGTGCCCGCTCATAAGGCTGGCTATCGAATTCAATACTTCCTAAGGTATCGACCAAATTGCCTCCATACTATCAGGTATCGAAAAATGTCATTTAGTTCAATACCAAATTTCGATACCTAATGGGTTAATCTCGTCAACATCAGTGAGCCAATAAGCACTTTTGAGCTTGACGTGCCAAGCTCAAAAGTGCTGGTGATTGTCTGCATCCAGTCATCCAGGAAAAACACTAGTTTACGCCATGTCCACAAAGACACGCTCTAGAAATTTTACACACTTTACAAGTTATGTGTAATGTAGATTTTCTAGAATAGATTTTGTAAAAATTTGGTATTGAAAAAGGTATCGTTCAGGAATCGGTATCAAAGGCAAAGTATTGGTATTGGTATACCCTAAACCTACCCTGAAATTTTGCGCTCAAATGGCTTGATTTGCTGAAATAATGCGGTAGCCAATAGCATTACTCATTTCGCACCAACTGCTCTTGCTAGTCATGTTACCGATATTGCACCACCTTGTTAAATTAGTAGAGAAATTTGTCATGCCTTTAGCATACCTTATGATACTGTTGCAGCTTTTGCAGACTGCAAACACAATATAGAGTCTGACATTTCCCACCACATGGGATTTCTTTCTGGGAAGTCGTTTAAAATAGGTGTGTGATGGTGAACATAGCTAGCAAGAAGAACAGGGACAAGTCCAGCACAATAGCGTGCACACACATACACTTACTCACTAGGGAGATGATTACACAGAAACACAGTTGCTGGGAAAGACTGTGTTTAGACAGCCGTATCAATTTTTGAAGAGTTTTACAGGGTTTGGGGGGGAATCTGCGGTTGCATATTGGTGTAGCCATATTTCTGATGGCTGCATCAGTTTTCATGCCCATCAAATGGGCATACATAAACTGTCCTACCTTTCCCTTTTTTTTTTTAAAGGTAATTTAAACCGACTGTTGAATAGTACGTGGTTATTAATTATCTTCTTATCTGAAGCTGTCAAAACACTATTCAGGAGAGTTAAAAACTGTCTGAAGACTCTTAGTAAAATATATCTGAAAGTAAGTAAAAATAAATGATGTTATTTTGGGCAAAAAAATAGTTTATACAAAACAGAACATACATTTGAAATAGTTTTAAGTTTCATTGAATAGCAATGATAAACCTGATACTGTTACAGTCCTAGTCCTAGTACTAGGGTGCCAGGCTATGTTGTCCAGAGGGCAGTAATTATTGTTTCAGATGACCAGCAGGCTGCCAGCTCAAGCATAAACCAAAAGAAGCCATGCCAATTACAGAAAGAGGAGGGCAGTCAGTCAGTCACTCAGTAGCGGTTTCTGTGTGGCACTGTGCACATAGTCAGATGAGCACAACACAGACTGAAAAGTTAGCATGCTTCAGTTTTAGCCACTGATGTACTGTCACCTCACTGTCAACAAGTAGGCTTTTGCCCCAGTATCAACGCTCACCCCCAGCATTAACCGAGCATTAACCTTTGAGACAAGTGCTCTGACTGGACAAAAGCGATGTAGAAAATTAGTTGGTCAAACAAATCATCAGGCAAAAGGCAAAGTTTTTATCTTTCTATTTTTCTGTGTACCTGTTTTTGCTTACTCTCAGGAGTGTCCATCATGTGCAGGTTCTATTTACTGTATAAAGTTGTCATAGCAGTGTATAAAGAGAACAGCCTTCTATACAATAATCAATATCGCAATGCATCTCCCTCTCCCCATCGTCAGCAATGATTTAATGGCAGGAAAGTTGAGGTCATGTAGTGGTTAAACTAAGGCACACAACCACAGTGCAGTGCCTGAACACAGCTCACATACATTATTTAAATCAGTCGGTCAGAGGGAAGCTCACAGTCTATGAAACAACATAGCGAAGGTAGGGACTCTTGTGACTGCAGTTTCAACTCGTGCTGAGGATACCAAGCATTACAAGACAACAGCCCCCCTCTCAGAAGAGGAGCATTTTTACAACATGGCCCCTTACATAAAGCCTTTCAATTCAGTGTGTCCTGAGACCATAGGATTTAAGTCTTCTAAAATTGACAGTCTACCAGTTAAAAAATTAGTACATTAGTCTTTTTAAGCCACAAAAACTTCAAGTTTTTGTCAAAAGCTTTGGATTTTCCAAATGCTTTAGTTATTTATTATGAAGTTAAATATTTTCCTTATCTATTGAGGTGAGACTGTGTTGGACAGTTTTACTATTTCCTTCGTCTGTTGGATCGTTTGTGTGGTTATTCAGGTAGGCAGATAACTTACTGCTGCCACTTAAGCTGGCCTTGCTACAGGTGCAAAATAAGATTTATCAGCTTTCAGATTTCACCTGTGAATTGCCATCACATAGCGCCATCACAACACTAGATAGATATGTCCTATGTTATCAAGCTATGTTTGCATTCCTTCATTCAATAGTAATTATATGAAGCAGTCAAACATATTCGACATTGCACATCCTTGCAACAGCTTGACTGGATGAACAGTCATCGAGAAAATAGACATACAGACAAATACAGACACACTGAGACAGAGATTCCTCAATATGTCAAAGTGCTATTACAAGACAGGATGGGCTGGAGCTAGCTGGTTAGCATGTTAACTTCAGTAGATATCTCTGCAACACAATACACACATCTTTCATATGATGTCAAAACTTTTTTTTGATTTGGGGTTTTTTAACAGTCTGCTGATAATCTTTTTTTTTTTCAACGATTTAAACTAAAATGCAAACATATTGCCCCTTTAAGGAATCTGTCTGTAACAGAGAGACACATTCATATTTCAGCTAAGACAACACTGGGAAAAAGCTCAAATATTAACAAGGTTGCAAAGGCTTTTGCCCTTGTTTAACAGAGGTACAGGCCACAAACACAGATGGCATCATGATCCAGTACCATGCCCCAAATGTCCTAGCCCTGGTACACAGCTAGGGCGAGGTTATACAGAGCCTCAGATCTCATAGGGCTGGAGTGTTGGCTCAACGTCAATCACAGTAATGTTAGCTGACACATTGGTGAGGGTGGTGACAGGGCAAGGTTATGTGTCACTGTATGCTCATGGCCTGCATGAAGACCAGGACTGCCAGAGCTCTGCCTCATGTGAGGGGTCACCCTTAGGGTTTAGGATCCAAATTAATATACCGCACTACAGTTGTGTTGCACCTATCAGCAAATTGCTCTCCAGTCCCCTGGCTGAAGGCCTTCCTTGCCTGAAATTACACCCATAGCAGCATGAAATACGGCATCATTGACATGCCATTATAATATGTAAGGCTGTTTGCTTTTTAGCCACCATGTTTGCCCTCAACTGCTGTCCTCACAGAAGCTTTGTTAACTTTAAAATTTGTTATCTAATATTCAGTCAAAGTGGCAATGGACAACCTTTCCCTCCCTACTGTTTACAAGTGGTATTACTGTTGGCGCTGGTGGGTCAAAGACTGGATCGCTTTCCATTTTCCTCAAAACCTCGCAACTTCCAACAACACAGGACACAAAACAATCATTTCCACTTTGAAAATAAGAGAGAAGACAGAAGAACATTTACTGAAGAGGTAAAGTGAAATTGTCATAAGTTCATATGGAGCAATAACATAGTTCGAAAGCTCTCTCCATCGACTGAATGCGCTTCCATTGGTTTTACGTACCACATTTTCCATCTATCCTCCTCTTTGCCAAAATAATCATTGTACAATCATAAAAATCAAATCTCCACATTTAAATTTTATCTTTGTTTTTCCTTAGAAATTGATTTAAACGCTTCATCAATCAAACTAAAGCATAATTAATAAATTTTTTGTCATTGAACAATCAACTGATCATTGCAGCTTTAATTAATGACTACTGAGCTTAAAAACTAAATGGGCAAATGAACATCTGTCAAAATCCAGACTGTTTCTCTTAGTTTCCAAAAAATGTTCTCATGAAACATACAAAAAAATGATTAGACTAAAGTCTTTGCAGAACTTCAAGAACAGCTAAATTAGATACAGCATTACAGCCAGCCCAGCTAAACCCGTCACCACTCGTACAATGCTGCGGAGTTATATTACAACATGAGATCTAAACATGCAGTGATGATGTGTTGGTTTCAATGGTCCTCAGCTGATGATGGATTGTTGAATTAGGTCCCTCTGAGTTGTGAATCACATTCACCTGGGCAGTTGACATTTAATCAATAAACATCTGAACTGGTGCTTTGACCCTGAGCCATAAGGATTCAATTTGGTTTCCCCATACCAACGACTGCAGGACTCCCGCGGATTTCTGAGACAACCCTCCAGTCACCTGTGGTTCGTCTCAACATCCACCCAGCAGATGAAAACAAAAATCTTATGCTCTATTTTTTGCAAGACAAATAATCAAATGTTTCTTACAGTGTATGGCAATAGGGTGTAATCAGGCCTATGTCAACACTTCAGTAACAATGCAAAAAAAAAAAAAAAAAACAGTAAGGATTGTAATTGTGATTAACATTTGAGCTCCCCAAACTGGCTTGAGCCTAAATTTTAGGGAGAACCAGTAACACCATTTAAATATTTCCCCTAATGAATCAATCACTTAAAGGGTAGCACTGATTCATTAAAACTGAAAAAAAAAAGACATCAAAGAAATAGTGAATGAAGTGTCCAGTATATTTGATGCCAGCTGTTGTGCATACATAATGTAACATCAACATATGTTATTGTTTTGGGTTTTTTTTTTTTTGTTTTTTTTAGAAGCAACAGCTCAGTTCTTTAATTTTAGAAACATTTGTAAAGGGAATAGGTGTCACAAATTGATCAAATGATAAGAGAAAAAAAAAAACACATTTTTGTATTTAATACAACACACCGGAACACAATATAGTATAATGTGGCCATGCAGCAATGAGTTCATAGATGTGGCATACATGAATCTTTCACCTCAATAAATATTTAATCTTTGTTCTGAATCATTTAAAGCAAAGCCCTTTCTGTTGCTCTTCGGGCAACATGTGCATGCAGTGTACACAGTTTTATCCCCACTTCTCCATCCATCCGTCCCTCCCTTTTCCCTCTCTCGCACTCTCTCTCTCTGCTTGCTTGCTTCCTTCCTTCCTCCCTCTCTCTCTCTCTCTTTATCTCTCTGTCAGTTGGACAAGCTGCTCAGTGGCCCTGAAATATGGCACATTATGCCGCTCTGTTGATCATCGTTCAGCGTTACACCCTGAATCTGAATGCAATGTAAATGATATGATTCCCTCTAAGGCAACATTAACTTTACTATCGTTCAGCTTTTTCCAGTGCAAAGGTTGAATGAAGTCACTTTAACTCAATGCGGTGGCTGCGCTGGCACATGAACTTACACTAACAAAAACAGTTTCAAAGCAATTGCGGTTTAAAGGGCAACAGCATAAGCACTTGAGATCAATGACTATCATACGTTTAATTAAGAGATTGGTTTATATCCCTAAACAGCTGCTTTGAGTTGACTATGCTGTCGAGTTAAAGGAGTCAACAGGAGGTCATTTGTGGTTTCTGGCTGAGTGGGTATGCCTATGTGGAAAGAAACACTAGAATATGCATGACTGCTATTAACTTCATGTTTAACCAGTCTTGCTTGTAGCTTAGCCCTGTGTCAAATTTGATTTAAAATTATATATACCAACTCGTTTCATAGAAGGCAAGACTATAACCACTGATTATAAGATATATGATGTATCCTTGACAAATTAATTGTTCAAGCCACAATTCAAATGAAAGCTTATGTACACAAGTTCAATCAACCAGAGCTTTTGCCTGGTTGACTGAACGTGTGTACAAATACTGATTATCAGTTGACAGGCCAGGAACAAAGATTTGGACACACATTTTCCTAATCCATGAAAATGCATAGTTCTAAAAACCAAGAATCTGACAGTCTTTCTAACAGTCTTTCTAATCGTGAAGAGCTCACTCCATACCTTATAATTTCTTGTCAGAAATCATCTTCCATCTTCCAATTTCAGCTCACAGAACAGAAAATGGTGCTGTTTATCATGCCTCTGCAGAATGTAATCACTGTTATCTTTCCATTTAGCAGCACAGTATGTGAATATCTCCATTAATGACCCATTTTACAACACACTGCATATGTTAACCATACTGGTGTTTGTACAACATTTGTTCCCATGTGGAGAGAGCCAACCTGGCTGTACACTCGTGCTGTAACAAAAATAAATAGCCAAGAAGTTTCCCTTGTGTGTATTTTGTTGACTGACCTCCGTCCCTGTCCACTTCAATCCTATCTGCTACCATATTAAAAGCCTGATAACCACGTTACTACATTTAACCTGAGACTGTGTTCCTGTTAGCCAGGTGTGGTTATTTTACTTTGCGTTGTTTTGCAATAATAAATTAGTAGCATGTGATGTGTCCATCCCTGCAGTATCATTTTCAGTTGACACAAAAGCCTTAGTAGCAGTTATCCTGACATTTTTAATGAAAATGGCATATACAATATGCCAGTTTAAGTCGACTGACACAGCTGTTTTGATCTCATACAAGCATATGACTGTTTTGTATGGAGCTAGCTAGCTTCACAGGAAGATGAAGTCCGGTCAAAATCCGGCCTACACAACTCTAATTGGTCAATGGTTTCTTCAAGCCAGTAGAACCAGCCTTCAATGAGCACAACACCGTCAACACAAACAACCACCTCTACACGTATTTCATTTGCTGATCAAATGATAATGGCAGGTATCAGATCATCCAATTACACTGATAACTGACAATCATGAGTGAAATGCACTGCAATTGTGAAAAGTTAAGCAACTGAGAGATGGAAATATTCATAAATTTGACAACATATGTGCAGATTACCTGTTAGTTTACCAACACCATTGAACTATATTTGAAGCATGTGCTGAGCAGGTTCACTGCGACAGAGATCGAAAACCACGTCAAGCAGCATGTGCATTAACGTAAGATTACTAAGCCTTACACCATGTTGTCTTTACTCTCAACAGTCTCTACCAGCATCAGAGACTTTGAAAACACAAATACACCCCATGCTGACAAATCCACAGTTCCTGCTATCTCCACGTGGGCAAAAACTCCACCCACACACACACAACAGATACACAAAGACAGCAACAGAAGAGATTCTTTTCCATTCAGAAGAGAGATCTATCTTGTCCCCGATTTCTGATATGGCTTTAATGCTGCATTGGTGTTACATTCCACAAAGATCATTTTAAGATCATTACATTAAAATTTCCATTTAGTTGAGAGAGAAAAAAAAATATCCCTGAGGACTGTATGGACAATTACAATTTTAAACAGGACTTCTGGTTACTCTTTTAAGCACTGCAACCTCTCATTTCCAGTCCCTGTGTCACTTTCCAGTGACTGTGTTTCTAACAGCTACAACTACAATAGCTCAAAAAGGTGCCATTGAAAAAGTGCAATTCAATTCAATTAGCCATATGAAAAATGTTCCACAACAACAGCAACCACGAAACCAATGCCAAGGCCTGTGTGATCACAATATAACTTACCTCATCGCCTCTGTCTTTCCGCCCCCAGCGCTCTTTCTCTTTCTGACACCTGTTTTGACAACAACAGTGTCATACTGCAATGTTTGTTTTGACGACTTTGACATTTTGTTCTTGCATTTAAAACGAATCACCAAAAAAGAGACAAACAGTGCAGAAATCACAAGTAACTGCTCTATGGATGGCATTACAGTTCAGTCTAAATTCTCACCTGTTCAGTCTTCTCTCCCTGCTTGACGTGGACTCCTCTTCGTCTTTTTCCCTCTGATACTGCACCTATCGAGATCATAGGTGAGTGTCAGTATTAATGTCATCCACATCCATCAGCATGCACTTTGTATAATTACTTTACTATTAGGTCAACTTTGTCCAAAGGGAAAAAAATTCTAACTGTAGCATGTTTCTGGCACAGCACTTGTATTATGAAGTAATGCACCACCACTGCAGACACTAGCAGCAATAAAAAGTGCAGTATGGTCTTTACAGTACCAAGAGCCTAACTAATAGCAGCCTCCTGTGCTATTTTCAGCAACTGCCTTGAACATTATAATGGTTCACTCTGAAGTCTTTCTTTAAATAAACACAGACTAAGAGAAAACTAGCTAACGCCACAACATAGCCAAATACATATTGAATTAAACTTAGTTTTTAGACATCAGTGTGCTGTGCCAAAAAAGAACTAAAATAAAGTATATAGCATTTAAATAAAACTGAGGTATTTTTAAACTCTGAAGTTACAAAATGGTAGGGTAAGTCTTTCACAAGCACTGATGGGGCTACAGTCATCTGAAAAAGATCCACTACTTAAAATAGCTAAATGAGATTTTACAATAAGTTGGACCTGTATTGTTGAAGGGACCCTTACATAGTGTTACACAGTAGGAATACCCTTCTGCACCCAGTCAGGTTAACAACAATTCGATTGATTTTATTTTCACCATTGATTTTCGCTGATTATCTATTGATATGATTTTTAAAAAGTGCCTACAGCACAATATTTAGCTAACCGGCGGCTAACGTTTTCTTTTAGCTAAAGATAAACTAATGTTTGAGCCGAGTTTTTGGGATAAAGCTAGTTTACTTTGACCATCGTCCCTCCATGTTTAGCTAGGTTAGCTAAGAAGTTTTGTTTTTGTTTTTTTTTTTTAAAGCCGCTGAATTTCTACTTTTTGACTAGGTGAACAATTTAAATATTATTCAAGCTTAAATTTTTAGGTAACATTTTAAGACTATGAATCATTATTTGCTTACCATTTATCGTCTTGCGCACTACACAGTCTCTGTGTGCCAAATGTGCGTCAGCATACAGGTGCTTAAAAGGACACTGACTGGCAAAACGGAAGAGACTGATCATTTTATGGCGGTCTTATATTTACAACGAGCCCAGAGCCACTTTTCTGTAAGATAAACTTGTACATCTATGAACGTACGTTCATTCAAATGAGTGCGCGCTATTCAGGATTGACCAATCAGGTTGGACGTTCGTTACGCCCCCAAACCACGCACCTGTGACGCACAAACTCAGGAGTTTTTGTTTGTATGTTTATATGTTTGTTTGTTTGTTTGTTTGTTTGTTTGTTTGTTTGTTTGTTTGTTTGTTTGTTTGTTTGTTTGTTTGTTTTTAATAATCATAGTAATAATAATGTGGAATAGAGGAGGCATTTAAAAAAAGAAGATTTTTGATTCCCTTCCTTTGTGTCCATAGTACCCTGTGTTCTTTGTTATAGTTTATTCTATCCAAGCAAGGCACATTTAATTGTAAGTCATTTGTAATTCAGTGTCAATTATGGAAATCTGGTGATTCTTTTTCGGGATCCTATGTATTTGTTTGTAGCCTAGATTTGAAATCACTTATTGATAAATTAACTCCACTGTTTGGATGTTACCCAAACTATGAAACTTGAATCAGCTTCACCCTGCTGGTTCATACTTTTTAATAACGCTGGGTTTTGGATCATTGTTTCAGCACAAAACCAAAAGAAGTCCACTGGTACATTTTAAGCATGTGCGTAACTCTGACAGTTTACAAACAGCTTTTCCTTTGTGTCTTTGGAACGTGTTAGTGATAACATAATGCCATCTTATACAGGATAACATAGTTACTGTATACTATCTGTAAGCTGGATAAGCATGGATATATCAGGATACCTGAGCTTCTGCATGTTTGGTTTGTTATGTGTAGTTTTTGCAAAACACTGAAATAAATTTATAAGGTAATGAGTAGAACATAGAGGAGATTATCAAAGAAGATGGTCATCAGCCAGTCATCCCCTGGGTGGCATACGGACTTTCACTTAAAATAAACTTTAGGCTATTGTGAGGGAAATTGCACTGGTCAAAGTTCTTCAAAGGGTAAAAACAGTATCCCTGTATACACCAGTACAATATGCGAAAAACACGGGCAAAGCAGTATAGAGCCACATCATCATGTGGTTTCATCTCATCCTGGGGTTTACTGCTGTAATTGAGCTGATTAAATTATTTTTATTGATTGTGTATATGCTGTGAGGCTCATACCTTTCTTCCTGACAGTGCTCACCATGCAGGCTCACAGACTGCAGGCTATCTTTTGAGCTTTGCCTGCACACTGCTGATGTGATGGAAATTCTATGAGGCATCCATGAGGTGAGTAAACATTTCTGTCATTTTTTTTTTCAAAAAACTACCAAACTGATAATTCTATACCTGATAACAATAGCAATAAATAACACAGTAGGATGAAAGTAATGCTTTGCCCCATGCCAAAAATGTCTTAATCTCAGTCTCTTCTGATAAGCAGCACTGATGACAAGAGATGTGAAAGATCAATAGCCCCATCTAGTGTTCCAAGAAAGCACCACCACTACCCTGACCTTGATTAAACCTCTTAAGTTCCTTCCCTTAGGACCCTGGAACCAATATTCACTTTCTAGCATTCTCTCAGCCCAAGGCTGTGCGCTGTGCCCGCCCCCCTTGTCTCATACTGGGACACTTACAGAATGATAGAGGAGAGGAGGAATATTTACAGCCCCTGTGCTCCAATGGCTTAGATGAGATGTAACGATGACTTTCTACCAACAGATGTCAGATGGAAAGTAGCTTTTTAGTCACTAAATATTAATTAGCATTTAAAATTTTAAAGAGAAAATACCCTAAAAAAGGAATTCCCATGTGCTATTTTTACATCATACAGTTTTAAGCTGTGGATTGTGATAAGTGTATGGTGAGCAATGAAGAGAAGAAACTCTACAGAGGTGTTTTTTTTTTTAATATATATTACAGGCATATTTTTAGTCTAGAAATGTAAGCCATACAAAAAATGTACTGAAGAATGTGTGTTGTGTGTTTATTTTACTTTTAAAATGAATTGTGCACATCTTTTCAATTCTCTGAGATCTGATGTTCTCTGTGTTGTGCACTGAAATGGTTGTTTCTGTCGTACAAACATGATGAAGAATACAATTTGATAAGAAAAAAACCGCATCATCATAATTTAATTGAACTATTTTTGGGAGAGAAATAAAAATAATTTTTTATCGTTAATGTTGTGTCACATTCCTGAGCGGTGGGTGGCGGTATTGCAGCTCCTGTTTATGGCAACTTCTTTAACAGAAATGTACAAAGAAGAAGAAGAAGTCGGTGAACCAGTAGCTACTGCCACCGCTTGCTGCTGTAATGTTAGAAAGCCGAGCTGGGACGGACTGCCGTGTGAAGGCGGTGGCTTGCGCTACTCTTGCTAAAACATTTGGATAAGGTAACTGAATGGAAACAGTGCAGTGCAGTCCGAGTTTTAAAAGTCTGTGGAACTGTATTTCCTGTTAGTAACGTTTATGTGTTTCAAGACCATGTGGTCTTGAAACACATGAACTAACTGTAGCTGAAGCTGGAGTAAAGCAGTTTGCTGACTTGCTTTCTGCTACCGTGCCGGTGGTTGAACACATGCGAGAGCTAAAGCTAACCTGCTAGCATTAGCTACCGTTAGCCTGTTAGCTAACGTTCATGCTGCCTTCAGGTGCTCCTCGCGAGCTCCGCCCTCCGACCACTGTACTTTTAAACACTCAAAATGAACAGTTATAGGAAATTAAAAATTTCATTCCGGATTTCGCGGTAGATGATGAACCACTGAATTGTTGTGGTTAGAGCCAACTTAGTTTGTAACATGAGTCAAGTAAGTACCGATTGTCAGTTAAGACTTCGTGGTACATAAGGAAATAACAAGGGTGCAACATAGAAACCTGGCGATGTCAAATTTTCTAGTACAGCATGACTTCCTGTGGGTCAGTTGGATAAATTTTTGCTTACCTCTACTGTGTTTGAGTCACTGATATTCTCCCGTGAACGCATCAGTGCTGTGCCCCTACTAAACATTGTTAGTCAGCGCTGGCATGAAAATTGACTCTTGCACCTTGTGAGTCTGTTATAGAAGAAGCAGCATGGTTTAAAAAAATAAAAAAAAAAGCATTCAGCAACTATTTTCATTACTGATTTATACTTAAAGCCATTTTTAAGTAAAAACTCCAGTAATTCTCTTGAGTATAGCTCATCCAATGTGAAGATTTGCTGCTTTTCTCTCCTTTTATATTATTGTTAGCTAAATAACCTTTCAGAATTTTCTTTGCTGGTTGGACAAAACAAGACATTTTAAGATGTGACCTTGGACTCTGTGAAACTATGATTTCACAGTGTCCAAGATTACTGATTAATGTGCCAATTATTAGTCACATTAATCAGTAATGAAAATTGATGAATTCTAGAGGAATTCTTGCAAAATAATTGTTTTATCATGATTAAAAGGACGAGAGGCTCAGATTTTATTCTTGCAACTGTATCCTAAACAGAATATATATATATAGATACATACACACACACAGAATTATACATTTATATAAGATACGTCCCAAGTGTATACAGACTTGTGTGCTATGTAGTGTGCATACTGTATGAGAAAGTATAACAGTTAAATATATAGTTCTGGGTTAGTTATTAAATAAAATTAATATTGAAGATGGATTATTCCCTACAGGCTTGTGTTTCATCATGCGGCGAGGGGAGCACGTTCCACAGGCTTTCCAGGCCCCAGTGGACGTCCATGCTAGTGCAGATGGCCAGGTGTATATGTTCAAGAAGAGGCCGAATGAGTCGGCTGTATCCTCAGACGATGAGGAGCTCAATGTCATGGAGATGAGGCCCCGAATTTTCCGAGAGCAGGAGCAGGACAGACTAAGGAATGTCCAGCTGCTGGAGCGTAAGGTGTTAGATGGTGACAACCTCAACAAGCTTGCACTACAATACGGCTGTAAGGTAAAGATTTTTGATAGTCACTGACTTTGTTTTTTGTTAATAATTTATGGAATAATTGTACTACACTGATATTAATGTACCTTCATTTCTGTTTCTGCCAACAGGTGGCAGATATAAAACGGGTAAACAATCTTATGCAGGAACAAGATTTATTTGCACTGACGTCAGTCAAAATACCAGTTCAGAAACACAGCTTTTTAACAGAGACTTACACAGACCTAAGCGACCCTCAAGAAGAGATGCCACATTCATCTACCACACGAGTGAAGCCTCACGACAGAGCCCAAGCCCAACCGCATCTACAGGAGGTCACAGACTTTCTAATGGAGGCGGATAATGATATTGAGAAACTGATTCAGATGACGAATGATCAAGACGAGGATTTCTTGGATAACTCAGAAAAAGAGCAAAGGTTTGGTTTCAGAGGACAGGGCCTGACCAGTCACGGTGCAGACTGGGGAATCCAGTGGTGGAATGCTGTAGTTGCCATGCTCCTGATAGGCATTGTCCTGCCATTATTTTATGTGATTTATTTCAAAACAAAAGATAACTCACCAATAGAGGGTAGTGATGCTTCACATTCATCCGTCACCTGTTCAAACAACTCCGGGACGGGCCTCACTGCAAGAGGACCTGAGAATTCTCAAGAACCAGGATAGTGCAGACTTGAGTCTCAGAGAACCAGAAATCATTTTATTAAATCTGTTGGGTTAGATGGTCTCAGAAGTATGTGACAATCAAGATAAAGCCAAATCGCTTAAAGTGTTAGCTCTGTGAAATACCACCATGTGTCTATTTCATACCGGTGAATTTTACCTTTTATTATACTATAACTGTGATGATTGATGCAGATACTTCAGTGGTTGTACTGAAGATTGACTTGAAGTAGCTGCACACTGTATTGATTTTGTGACAGTGTAGGGCACCAGCATTTCGTCAAACAGCTTTTACAGAGTACAGTTTCCTGAAGTTTCTCTTGGTACTGTGGATTTCTGATCCTTTTTTTTTTTTTTTTTTTTTTTCAAAAACTCTTGATGTTTGTTAGGATCACAGTTCTTCAGGTGCTTTACTGAATCTGAGGTACAAAATGGTTGTGTCTTGAACCTCCTCACATGGCACAAGCTGAACAGTGAGAGCAAATGTGTTCAAAGTAAAAAAAAAAAACAGAACAAAACAAAAAAACCTTGAAAAAAAGGTTTTGTTTATGCTTCATCATGACCTGCCCTTCCACCACTGCCTGTTGTCAGTGACATCATATCAGTGTCGGGTATCAAGGATACATTTTTCATCGTACACTATATTTGACATAGCATTGAGCATTATTTGTGTGCCTCTTTTGTTCGGACTTATTTTTCGTGCCTGTTTGTTCTTTGTTGAGTTATTGCCATGCACCTCGTGCCTTTTCTCTGGGTCTGACAATGCCAAAAGTGTGAATTGTGTTTATAGTAACAATGGTATGCAGTGTACTTTATCAATGTCTTTCAGTTGACACCATGCAGCCTTTAAAAGAAAATGTGTTGCATTTTGAAAATGACATTAACTCATCTACAAGTTTCCTGAAGTGTGAGATTTAAGAAAGTGCCTTAAACCTTTATTGTCAAGTTTATATGTTGCACACTCCCATCTTACGTTGTTTGATGGGTAGTCGAGTCCACCATGAACAGGTGGTGAATGTGGTATGGTTTGTCTGATGCACTTTTAAAAGTCTAAAGTATTTTAATTTAATGAAACTGGTAAAAATGATTTTGTTGATAAATTAAAAGTTTCATTTTAGATGGAACAGTTGACGCTATGGATGTGTAAGACTGAATTTTTTTTATTCGGCGTGTTTCTATTTAATACAAATTTTGACTCAGTTTACAGTGACGGCACCACAAACTGCAGCCTCCACAATTATCACACAGGTTAAATCAGCACCTCTTTAACACAGTTTCAACACAAACTGATCATTATAACATCACAAAGGAAGGATTTGTTGCAGGTCTGTTGTATTAGACTGCATTAGTTTTAGGTAGTTGTTCCTAATAAACTGACAAGGGAGTGTATGTGGTATAGTAGAGTGAAGGTGTCTGACATTCTCTGACATGTTCATATGTTTTGTTTTTTTAATTTACAACAAAGATTATTTTAGCACACTTTCTTATGTGTAATGAGATTATAAACACACACAGATACTCAATGAACTGGCATAAAACCACTCACTACAGAAAATATACAACTAACACACACATATGAAACTTTGATTACCTGCAGTACCCGCAGTTACCAAAAGATGACAGCAGGCACAAACAGTGTTGCTGGAGTGTGCGTTTGTTTTCGGAGGGATTGAGTCAGACAGTCTTGTCTTGACAGCTCCTGAGTAAAACTGCATGTAGGATGAATATGTGGTTGATATGCTAATTTTTTGGATTACAAGTGATTGTCAAAATGTTTTTTTTTTTTATTTTAGTTTTTGGAAAACAGTGATAAGCAAAGCCTGTGCAGCAGCTACACTTCAGAGTACCCCCACAGTCGGAGGGTCTAGTGAACTTTACATATCAGAAGCTAAATAGAGCACTTTATAGAGAACCTGAACTTCTGTCAGTCAGCAGTTTATTAAACAGTCTCAACTCAAGCTGTACATAAGCTGTCATCCAGCTGGACAAACTGCACAAGTTGTATTTACAGTAAACGTCTAAATATTAAAAGCATATGAGAAACAATTCCAGTGTGATAGTGATTTTTTAAAACATTCGACTTTAGAGTTATATTACTTCAACACCATACAAAGATGAACCGTCTAAACCGTCTGAAAGGCAGAAAACTTTAGATTTGGCATTATGTACGGACTGAATTAAAGAGGTAACCCCACCTTAACACACTGTTTGTTCACTCTCTCAGTGCCTTAAATATGAACAGACTACAAATTAAACAATACACACATCTGCACAAGAAAACACACTGTAGAAATTAAACATGATTTCACTCACTAACACAACCAGCAGGAGTTTAAAAGCCCAAAGGTAAAAATTAATTGTTTTGCTTTCCTCCTCTCAGCAGAAGTCCAAGCACGAGGTCAGCAGCAGAGCAGCACTGCTAAAGCTAATAGTAAATGTGTGTCTGGCTGTAATAGGGTTTAAACCTGGATACTCGGGTTGAAAGATAGAAAACTCAAACACTGCTGTCCAAACAGTTTGCACCTTTTATTTAAAGCCAAAAACACTTTTAGATACATCCCAAAGAGACATTTTTAAGTCCTGTAGGAATTCAAAGGTACGGGGACAGAATATGTGAGAAATAATTCTTTTTATAACTTGTGAATATACTCGCGCAAGTCCTGTACTTGAGGAGCAGGAGTCCAATACATATACCTTACAAGTGAGGGGAGAAAACAAACGATATTAGCATTTTCTACAACTCAGGAACAAAAGCTGTAGTCTAGCTCTACTGCTACAGAGGCTCTGTGCCTTTTACTATTCCATGACCTGAGACCCTCATCTCATAACTACAGCTCACGAACCCTGCTCTGATCTAGCTCCAGGCCGCAGAGCTCTGGCATGCAGCCATCTCCCAGGCTGAGTCTTATCCCTACTGTTGATACATGGGCCTCCCCCGCCCCTCCTTTTTCCTTTACCTCCAACCTGGGCACTTCTACTCCCTGCCTTTCTTTATTTGATGAAATCCATATCAAGTCTGCTCCTGTAGAAGACAGATTTATTTAATTTAATCTGATTCCTACTCAGCAGTCCAAATACAGTGTGCTGTGCCTGACTAGTGTTAAGCAGTACATGCCAATGAGCGGAAGAGACACATCACTGTCAGATTACACTGAAAAGTGACAAGAAATCTACAAGACATACACTTTGTTTGTAGATTTACAGTAAACTTTTTTTTTTTCTACCTAGAATGTATTCCTGCATACTCTGTGTGTGGGTGGTGTCACAGAAAAGCTGGTTTTGAATCCAGCACATTTTTGGAGTAGAGTGTGCTTTTATGGAGGTGGGGGCTGAAGAGGAGGGGGCTTTCCCCTTGAACAAAGCACAACCATCCATACAGTCTGGGTGGAGGGCAAATAGAGTGAAAAGATTCATGACCAAACTGAAGCTCTGCAGCTTTAAGAAGTTTGCACACTTGAGCAGCTGGCAGCGGGCCACTTGGCCAACATAAACAGCCCTAATCCTTTTTCCAAGGAGCTTTCAACACTCATCTCTCTGGCACATCGGCAACTGACTCGCTCTCTCTCTGACATTCCTGTCTATTTGGAGTTCTGCAGAGCTGTCACCAGGAGGCACTGTGGCCCTTACAATGTAAATGCCATTGGGTTTATGCTGTTGATCATTATTCACTGCTAAGGTATGTGCCTTCCTTTGATTTTCCCCTGAAGCGAAACAGGTCTCAGTTTTCAGTCTTTCTTAGTGGGAATGGAGGCTTAGTTTCACAATGTCATGTTGACCCAAAGCCCACAGAAGTTCGGGCTGTCCATGATATTGGTGTTGACAAAAGTAAACTGGGACCTTTCATCTGGTTTCTACTCTCCAATTTTAGTGCCAAGTGATCTCTGTTAATACTCGCAGGTAGAAATTCATACCTTAAAATTCTGTAAGACAAATGTAACAAAGTAGATTTAAGGAATTTCATACATTACAAAAACATGATTATTAGTATTATAAACCAAAATACAGTCAAGATATTTTCTGTGCGAGGGAGGCTAATGTCTGTTTCTGTGGGGGCAGGGAGATCCAAGGTTTTGATTTCCTCCGCTCCCGGGGGATTTGGCAGACACAGGGTAATTTGTAGTGAAATTTCCAGCACAGTTTGTTTTGCAGGTGGCTGAGAATGGAGGCAGGGCGTGGTGGGGAATGAGAGAAGCAATTTGCTGTCTGTGGGCTGTGAATGTGTGTATTGTTGCACAGCAGTAGGTTTAGTGTTGTGGCGGTATGTGCTGTGGTCAGGGCTGGACTGGTGGAAGGGAGGTAGCAGTGGACTTTTGCGGACAAACCAAAACTACAACCAGTATATGTTGAAACAGATTTAAATAAAGTACATTTTTCACTTTTATGGTGACTTCAATACTTTTTTAACACCAAGGCTAAATTGTTCAAGTTTGTCCACTCTCCAAAAACGAGTTAGTTTACACTCTTTTATGCATCAACATGAAAAACAAAAACAAAACAAGAATCAGTTCGGCACAGGAGTCGAAAAAATGTAAAAAAAAAAAAAAAAACTATTTCAATCTGTGAAAGAGGTCACATGACAAAGCAACATGAGTATGCATTTGAAGGCTCTTGCCAGGAGACATTTCAGTCTCACAGGCTTCAGAGTGGATTCAATTAAAAATTCTTTGAATCCCCAGCCAGAATTTCAAAGCATAAATCCATGCCAGATGTTCCAGCGCCACTTGAAGAACACACAAGGTGTCAAGGAAAGACTGCTTAATGTTTTTTTTTATCAGCATCTATTTAGTCTTATGAGAAACATATATCTGTGCTATTAAAACTAATCCACCAGAGAAATCAGAAAACATGCTGTCAAGGAATATTTAACTGCTAGAGTGCATGAATTAAAATACATAATATACTATATGCATGCACTATGTTATTCCTTAAGTCTGACTGTGTAAGTAAGGGATCATCTGGAGACGCAGCTGGCTGGAGAATGCGATTTTCTGTCAGTCATGTTCCTGCAGGGGCGGCTGTTTTTCTTTCGCCCCCGCGGTGGAGGAACCAATTGTCCAGCACCTGTTTTACATTCCACCCGAGGTTTGAGGGGTCCTCACTCGAGGGACGGTTTTAGTCAAACTACACAGACAGAGTAGATGAAGAGAGTTACAAAGTTATATAGTCTTTCATTGCTATTGTCTCTTGAATCTTGGTGACACCTCTCAGACATGAGTAATTAGTCCCAAACTGACAATGTTGTCTCTCCTAGTCCTCACTATAGATTGTTTGGGCATGTTATCTGTGCCTGAGGTGTCCTGACCACATAATAAACAAAGCAACATTGATATACTACACATCTTTGAATAATTAATAAGATTGAGATTAAATGGTGCTCTGTATAAATTTGTTTAAAGATGCTGTAAGAGACATAATATTTTTTGTCCAATTTCTAAATGTGTTGGTGTGACCACAGGATATCAGCCTGACCAGCAATATTCTCCCTTGCTGATCCGTGGCTGATCTGTGGGGGAATACTGGCAACCATGACAGAGTCAGCTCTGGACGGATCCCCAGATCGTTCTTCCTCCCTCTACTCTTCCTCCTCCTCCCACTCTCCCACTCCCTCTACAGTGATGTCTTTTTATTCATTCAACTGCGGGGCTCACCTCTGGTCCTTTGCTATGATTTTTAATTGAACAATTAAATAGTAATTTAATGTTTCTAAATGTGGAAAGTCCATGTGTCTAGCTAGTAATTTGGTTTTCATGTGCCTGTGAGATAACTTCAGCATGGAGTCATTGCAGGTGCTGAGAATTGAGAGGAAAGCAGAAAAAATGCTTCTACTTTTGCAAAACTGATTCAAGGATACACCAAAAAAAAAAAAAATTCACAATTTAGGAAACAGTTTCAAAAGTCTAACCGTATTTGATCTCAAGTGGTGTTGCTCAGATCACATACTCTTTCATATAAATGTCCACTCCATTGTGTCCTTGTTAGCTGCAAAGGACAATGTAAAATGTTGGCAGAAAGAAAGAATCCACTGAGACAGGCATGGGTGAAGGGAGGATAATGGGTTGGACATGCTTCTCTAAATCACTGGATGCAACTCAGCTGAGCACCTGCTTGGCTTGGAGGAGCACATCAAGTCATAAATAGGAGAGAGGCTCAATATGGGCTCTCAGAGCTCTGTTAGTATATTACACCTACAGAGCTGATGAAATTAAAGCCATTATGAGGCAAACAATACAAAGAAACCCAACACTTAAAAGTTTGTTAGGACCCATTAAACCAGCCAAATGCCTTTATACACATCATACTCCCTTGGCAAACCATGCCAATAAACATCTAACGCTTATTATGAGAGTTAATCAACTGTTTGAAAAGAGACTGAGTGACTAAAGATACCTTTTTAAGAATCTTTTTTTTGTATTCTTCTCTTCTGTCAGCTTGTAAATGTCAAATTTAACAGTTTAAACCTACTGGTTTTCAAATAACTACCAAAACAGACCATTGTCCTTTTCTATTTTCTGCCTCTGAGGCATTTTCAAGGCCTTAACAGAAAATCAGGCCTCTTGATCTAAGCAGCAGAACTGTGTGCAAAACAGCTGTGTCAGACCAGGTGCAGTCTGTTCAGTTCTCCAGTCTCAGGCACAATTTATACTGTAATTCCTGGCGGATACGTCGTAGCTCGCCACTGCCAGATGAAGACTATTAAAACAGGATGGCTTTTAAACTGGAACTGTAATGCGCCCCCCCAACCAAACACACACACACACACACACACACACACACACACACACACACACACACACACACACACACACACACACACACTGTGGTGGGGGATTCCTGTTATTAACAGTCATTTCTCAGTTTGTGGTTTTACTCCACACAAGGACTCTTGAGATTTGTGTCAAATAAAAGGGAGGATAATGCAAGTATGCACACTGTAGTGAGCGTTAATGACATAAAAATCCTCTGCGAGTCACGTCACACCAAGTGTATTGTTAACAACAACTGGAACAATGGGTTGGATGTATTGTGAAAACACAATATAACAGTAATTAAGCCAGGAGACAAAAATCACCCCAGCACCCCAGCTATGAGCCCAATACAGCAATTTGTTTGGAAGATGACATGGGTAATGAGAACCACTTGCTGCTGGACTCCATAAATTCTGTCAGGGTTTGGAGGTTGCAGGGCTCAATGCTCTACTCATCCCTCTGAAGTACTTGAAAAACATTCATTGCACGTCACGCTGAGAGATGTCGAATTTCCTGCCATTCCCAGATGTTCCCATGCAGATGTTCTCAGTGGAGTCTTTCAAAGGAAAATTTATTTGCTTGAGAAAGCTCATGTTTGCCGTTGCTCACACGTCTCCTTAAAACTTGAGGGTCTGCAAATCATTCAGCCTAAAGTCAGGTCCTAAACACACCAAAGATTAGACATGGCCAAGATACCATATGAAAAGAAATATTTTGTATAATTTTGAATAATTAAAAAGATACAATTGGTAAAGATCTGTTTTAGTTTGTGATTTTTAATGTGTGTGATTGTGACTCATTTTGTGTAAAAATAACATTTTAAAAAGACAGATTTAACTCAATTTATCCAAAGTTAATCATTTCAAATTTTTACACTGGATGACATGTTAGTTCATCTGCAGTGTAAGCCACCAAAAGACTACATCTTATTCTGAAGCTGCATTTTACACATCACCAACACAACCAAGTGGCAGATAATGAATATCAAGTGAAGCACCACTGAATGGTAAGGCAAAACAAAGGTGATCAAAACATGATAGAGGACTTGGTCAACAAAGAGGATGGACACAGGGAACAAGCATCTATCTCTTATCACAGGACTCACAAAGCTGCCATACATGGGGGAGTACCTGTCAGCCTGCTCCCTTTGGTGAGAGGCCCCTGATCTAAAATGCAGATAAAGACACAGTGACAGAGCCTTTATATGTCAAGACTGAACTGTAACCTTGAAGATTAGTCAACACTGGGGAGACAGACATAAACTGGCTATGGAAGGATTGATGTGAGACCTTTTCAATCCAACAAGAAGCTTGTAACGGCAAGCTGCCCAGCTGGTTTTATTCTGAAATGCTTTATAAAGGCCAGAATTCACAGACTTGAGAGATATTAACTGATCCGTGTGTTTGAGTGTACACAGTTCGGTTGATTGGTCATTTATTGTGCTTGCAGTCTCCAAATGCAAGCAGATCTTCCAGTGGATTTCAACAGTCGAAGCCAGTGTATAAACCGAAGGCAGAGGGTTCAAGTTTGTTTTTCTTTTGAATGTGAAATGGAAAACCAATAGTGTAGGTCAGCACCAGGAAAATCAGCGGTCAAGTAGGGTCCAACAATGATGTGCAGTCCAGTTACTAATCTCAAATTATGGCTGCCAAATATTCCAGCCCCTCTTATGGTCAGTGCTCTGTCAGTATCAATTACAGCAAAGCATCACCGACTTATATTGGTCTCTATACTGGTTGCTCTGACACTTGAATGGAAGTGCAGCAGGAAAATTGGCTGTGTCTTGTGTTACTGGCAGCCAGTCAGGATGCACAATAAATTTGTCCCGAGAAATGGAAACTTTCAGAGCTCGATATGGAAGAAGACATTATACCCTTTTGCCAGTCTAAGCACTTTTTTTTCCCTGTGACCTTGATTAAAGAAGACAAAATCTTATTTGGTTTACAGCAATGCAAGGAGCGTTGTGAGGCTGTACTTGCTTTGGATGCTTGGATGCTTTGAGACAGATGCTAACATCAGCATTCATTTCTTGCACTGAAAATGATCATATGCTAAGGTTTTGCAGGCATAAAGCTGATCACGTTTGCCATCTTGGTTTAGCTTGTTAGCATGGAATATTTGCTTATTGACACAGAATTCCAAAATGGAGTCTAACTTGAATTATTTTTTACAGATATATTGCAGGTATTATGACATTGAATATCTGAACCATATTTCATGGCGATCCATCCAGCATTTGTTTGTTTGTGTCATTTCACTCAAAAGCACAGCAGTGAAACGTGCCGGTGGTGCTCGAGGAAAAGTCATAGGATCATCAAAGTGAGTGGGATTCATCTTTTGAAGGCCACGAATATATGCACGAAATTTCATGGCCATCCATCCTGTTGCTGTTGAGATACTTTGGTCCAAAACATAAAACATATCACAAGGTCAGAGAAAATGTGAATGATCATTAGATCTTGGGAAACAAGATAACAAACCTGCCAGGAGAATTTGAGAAAACTCTCTGACTAATACAAAAATATTTTAAGTAGGTCACTTATGTGCAGCCTGTCAAACATATCTGGAGCAAGCTATTATGGGATAAAAATATCTTTTTCTTTTGTAATCAGAGATATAAGGACACAAGCAACAATGATGGAGAATTTTATCAGCTCTAATGAAGGCTGACTAGATAGATACTTCTGTATCAGTAAAGTCATTTAGGAACCGAGCTAATCAACACTTCAGCTGTGGGCCTAGATGCTCACCACTTTAATAGTACCAAGATAGCAATTGGGATTAGTGGAATATGCCCCTCGAGAAATGTAAGAACACTCTTGCCCCTGTGCCTTTTGGCTCTGTGATAAACATACAAGCAGCCCCAGACCTGTGTACAGAGAAAGATCATAGACTGCTGAGCTTCAGACTTCAGACTGTGGCTTCGTCTTAATACTGTAGGCACTGCTAAATATTCATGCAGATTCAAGCATGCACAGTCTTTTTAGTGCAAATATTACATAAAGTTAATAAAAGAAAGATTAATAAGGTTATCAGAAGGGAATATCGTATTTTCTGACACTCTCTACAAGAAGTTTTGGAAACTAATATATATATATATATATATATNNNNTAAATTAAGACCTATATTTAATATTGATATATAATCTTTATTTTTCCGGAGAGAAATTTGTTCTCCCAGCTTGCACATGAACTGTACAGGGTCTCATATTTGACCACCTCAAATTTAAAATGGTCACACGTGCACATATGCACGCATGTCCATGGAAGTATATACTTGCATATAAACATGTCAAATTGATATGTACATTTATACGTAGAGTGATCGCAGATTGCAGCAGAATGGAGAAACAGCTGCTAAAAAGGGGCCTCCTCCATTTTGTGCTTAAATAGTGGGGAGTACATTAAATATGATGAAACCTATCTAAAATTAAAATCAGTCTGATAAGATCTTAACTGCTTTGATAAACTCTGAATGGGGATCGCAGGTACATGCATGCTTGTACTAAAGTCTATTTTTAGTTTATAATTTCATGACTTCAGATTTGGTACATGGAGAAACACTTGACTTGCCCGCCCCTGGTCCCAACTCTTTAATTTGATTGTAATAATATGATGACTTGCTTTATGAATACACTATAAAATCACACTTACTCACTCTTTCTCCTCACTCTGGAGCTGATATGAAATCATTTTCCCCGTGTTGATATGTTTTTCTGACCTGATTTGTGCTCCCATGGATACAGCTGCAGTGGAGGAAGAGTGGAGGGGAATGGAAAACATGATTCCTTTCTGTGCTTAGAGGTGCAGGATACACAGACTGTATGTGTGTGTCAGAGGGATGACAATGAAGCCTCCCAACACACTGTAACCTGATGCCAAAGGTCAGACTTTGTTCTACAATTGAAAATTCGGTAAGACACTCAGATTAGCGGGGAGGTGTGCTTTTAGCTTTAAGCTCCATATACTGTAACTGCCACTCTGTGGCACTTCTATATCTGTGTCAGTCTGGGAGTCACTGAATCTGTCAGTCAGCAAAACTCTGATGGACCAAACACAAGGTGAACGGCTGTTATGTTGCCAAAAACACGACAGGCTGGCTGTTGACTCTCAGTTCAGTAATCTCAATGGTCAGACAACAGTGTTTCATGACATTTTCTCTGACAGCAGATATTAATTGTTGTGGGGGAGCCTTGACTTTCTTCCTTCTTAGTTTGACTTGACAAGGGCTTGGCAGTCTTCAGTGGTCACTAGAGACTTGAAAAGAATTGCCTGGGACAAGTTCTGGGACTTTTCCTTCATGACGTAGTTGACCTGGAACTTGGGGAACTACACTTATTTCTAAAGTCATTTTTTTAACCCCACTAACAGTGAGAATCTAGGTGTGGCAATATCGATATATGGTAGGTGCACCACTTTGGTCCCTACTGAAATATCTCGACAACACTTGAATGGATTTCTATGAAATTTTGCACTCGAGATTCATGGCTCCCAGAGGATGAATCTGGCTGTAGACTCTTCTACCATATTTGGTAGGACTTACTTTTCGATAACATGCTGTAAGTTATCTTTTTCACTGACATTCCCTCAAACTCATTGGGCCTCTTTGATTACAGGCATTTTAGTTAGAGACTACCTATTATTTCCTGGAAATCAACAGTGAATTCATCAAATCTGAGGGACCTGAAAAACTGCCATTAAACAGACTCAAATTATAGCTGTGCTGAAAATTTCTACTTTAATAAATAAAGAAAAAAAAAACCCAAACATGATCTGAGGAAGGTGAGGTACTTCACAAGCAGCTGTATTTTAAGGATGCTTAAATGTTGTGAGAGGAATTCGGTCTTAGTGACTCAAAATAAATCTCTTCACTCATCCAGGCTTCAGGAATAAACTGAGCTTTGTGTTCACAACTTGTTTGAGCAGTGGACAGAGAAGGTGCTGAGCTGCTCCTGCTCCCAGGGCCTCTTCATTGTCTCCATCTGGTTCTCCTTGACACCTGAGAGGTATTCGAGGTGTTCTCTAAGCCTCATCAGGTCAGACAATCGAAGCCCCCCTCTCAGCACAGCACTGAGAGAGTGACAACAGCCTCCCAGAGATAAGAGCAGAGAGAGAGAGAGAAAGACCTCTGGACAGCAGTGGTCCTGTGTGTAGGCGTGTGTGTGTATGTGCGTGTGTGTCTGTGCATGTCCCCGTATCTTTCTGCGGAGGTGATGAGTGAGAACCAGGCCCACAGGGGATCACGTCACCACGGAGATAGTCACCATCACCTAGCAACCTCAGCCCTCAGGCCCACTGAAGGAAGTGCAAAGTGAAAGCTGATCCTCTTTTAAAAAAATGTGCTAATAATGGATCTTTTCAAGCAGACAAAAACCTGAAATGTAGTAAACATTTTGCCTTTGTTTGATGTCTTCAAAGGATAAGCCTGGTGTTGTTCTGTATTTTACTTACTGAAAACAAATCCCATGAAAAGACCAAAACAAACAGTGAATTTATTCTACTAACTAATATTGTCTGTGTAGCCAAAGCCTGATACAGCTTGATCAAAAACACAACAATGAACACTTGCTAGCACAGCAATGCTGCAGCCTAAAATAGTCCCCAAAGAAAATGCTACTTACTCCAGTCTGAGTAACATTTGCTAAAAACAACAGAGCCCAAATGATGTTGGAAACGACTGAACCTTTGGAAAAAATTAAAGTATATTTGTGACATTTTTAACTTATTTAGGTCCTCAGTAAAAATAAATTAAGAGACTGGGGATGTTGGAAAGTATCGAGCGACTGACACATGTTGGTATTTGTTGACAACCAGAACAATATAGAACATGGCCAGCCTCAGCCTTTAATGAACACAAAAATCCCGGTGTTTTGCAATCCAGGTTATAATTGATTTATGAAACAGATGATCAATTCTGTATATAAAAATAGCTGCTGAGAAAAAGGGCAATGTCAAAGTCAATACTGCATTAATCCCAAAGCTGCGATATTGTAAATAAGTGCAGGTTAATGAATATTAAGAGAAGTATGTTTGTGTGTTAATTCTAAATGACTCTGCCTAATGTGAGATGTCCTTGATAAAGTGAGCCTGTTACTGGCTGTCACTCTGCCCCCAGCCAACAGCATCCAGACTCTGAGCTCATTTCAGTCGTGTTACTAGACAAATTATTGTCTTCCTGTGAGACACCCCTGAAGAGACATGTCAGTAGTGCAGGTGCAGTTGGGCCTGAAATTGCTTTGTTTAAACTTGTCAGGTTGGAATGGAGATTTCTAAGAAGGACCGGTCCTCATTTGCACCGCTAAGGCGCTGTGCAAACCCCCAGAGATTTACACCTCAGATGCTTTTTGAAACAGAAACACTTTTAGAATCTGAAGAATCTGTAATTTGATGACAGACAATTAAAACTTTGGAAGGAGTTGTTAAAAGTGGAATTAATGTTTGAGGCTGTGTAAACTAGGCCTCAGTGTTTAGTGTATTCATGTAATATCTCTGAAACTCATTAATTGTTTCTCTATACACTTTTTCATTGCTATGTGTGCATGCTGTTTATACTTTGCTTTTATTTTCTATTTTGTATGCTTCATACTCACATTCAACTGCACACAGTTCATGCACTACAGCCCTTCCACTTGAAATGATTTCAAATATTCACTTACACAACTGACAACTGACATTTCAACATTTCTCTTTCTCTTCAACTTCCATTTCAACTGCGTTCAGTGGCTGACACTTCAAACCCTTTCAGGTCTCAAAGTCTTCATATCTGAACAAGAAAAGCTTCCACTGCTGATACCCACTTTATTCCAAATTCATCCACTGCAGACACTGTGATTGACATCATGTCTCATTTTATACACTTGAACTGGCTCTGTTTTCTTCCACTTGTATCAGCAACACCTTAGCAGACACACGCTCCTTTCAGTGCCTCAGCTTCAACTGAATCTTCAGCTCCTTTTAAGTACTTTTAATTCAGCTGATGCTTCAACTCAGCTTATACTTCAATGCTCAGTGCTCACATTTAAACTGGCACTGACACTGCAGTTTTAACTTCCACCAGTATTTATATCTTGACCACTACTTCAGCTTTTTCAGCATTTAACATATTTTGTATCTTTAAACTTTGAATTTTCAGCAGCAAACATAAATTATCTTCAGAAAATTGAACCCATTCTCATTTCATCTGAAAGCTTTATGAACTTATCTTGAGGTAGCACAAACTTTGATAATACTTTCATGTCTAAACTGAATAATCCAAACCTGTTTTCACAGGTGTCAAGAGTGGTTTAAGTAAAAAGAATGCAAAGTATGACCGCTTTCAAACACCTCTAATGTACGGATTACACCGGCTTGAATAGTCTTCCCCCCAATTTGTTGAGATGACAAAGGGCAATGATGCACATTCCTGAGAGCAGTGGTGGAGAAACATTCCATCCACTGTTTGTAATTGTTCACAGCTGTAAGGAGAGTCTGCTTCCTATTTGTCACATTCACGGGTCAAGCTTTACCATATTCTTCATAATCACTGGCAAAATAGAAGCAAAGCTCTAGGAGGAAAATCGTGTTTATGTCCACTTACTGCAGAAGGTGAAGCAGTGCAGCTGTTAACCATCCCTCTGGCTCCGCTACTTGTTCATACTCTGCTCTTTGTTATTGTGAGGATGTACCCGCCATTTATCTGTTTGAGCAGAGATCTGTAAATAAGACTTTGTCAAGCGTTTCTGTGGGATTTTGACGGCTGAGGTTGGAATAAAATTTCTGATTTGACTCTGTGCAGAATATCACACACCATGTAATGCATCCTCAGCAAGCTGCTGAGCGATATTCTCTCTCTCTCTCTTCTTTAAAAAAAAAAAATCTAATATCAGCAGGTATGTTAGTATTGATCTTTGTCGCAGAAGTACTTTAAAAAGCTTAGAAATGATCAGAAAACAAGTCTGGATCACAAACTGTCTGTTCCAGTTACAGAGCTCTCCCTGTTTGAGCAACTCCAGAGCCACAATATTAAAGATAGGTGTTATGATTGTGTATGTGCGCACAAGAGAGTGTGTACGTGCGTGTTTGCACAGGTGCCAAAAAATTTAGCACTGTGTACAATATGTGCTTGTGCTGAGAGTGAATGCAAGTGGTTCTCCACTTGAGAACAGAGCAACACCACAGTCGGCTTCACTGTTTATAATACACAGTCTGTAGCAAAGTGTGGATCGTACAGACAGCAGAGAGGCAGCTTATATCTCCAGGTAGCTGTTTTACAATCAGCTCGGGCCAAACTTTTCCAAAATGGATCAAAAACATAAACACACATTTGCCTTGTTTAACACATGGCGTGCTAAATTATGTTTTGAATGTCCATTGTTTGAAATGCCAACAACAAACATGACCGATTCATGCTAAGGAACTGAGATCAGCTGGAGCAGAAAACCTCAGTCATCTTGTCCAAGTAAATCGTTCTGCCCAAGCCACGAAATTATAGTTTCTAAGCCTGTGGGCGAGGGAATGTGATTGACGGTTTTTCTTGTGGACCTTGGGTATGTTTTCAGGAACCACAGACCTAAAAAGGTTTCTGCTGCCAGTAGAGGGTGCTGGAGCTCCTAAAGTCTCCTTTTGGAAACGTTCTGTGTTCTTCAAATACTGTTTTCTGTCACCACCTTGCATACTAGAAACTGCAGTAATATCTGTGCTCAAACACATGCAGTGTGCTATTGGATTTGGATGTAATATTTGTAATAATGCTTCTTCTGTCATGTGGCTTATTATCAGTGATGAGAGACAATGATTTCAGTGGACAAAAGCTCAAACTCCAAACAATGTGATGGTCTTGTTGCAAAGCTTTATGCCGTTTACTAGTTTTGACTGTGTCATAAACATCGTCTTCTTGTGCATCTGTACGTCTGCTGAAGCACATTTTCTCCACATTAGCCCCCTAAATTAAACACAGGTTGACATCCTGGACTTATTTATTTATTTATTATTTACGCTGTAGTTTTACTATTTGAGTACCTCACTGAGTGTGATGTTTGCTTGCATAAAAGCGCTCGAAAAGAGATGAGTTGTAGGCTAATGCAGTGTTGGGGTTTGCAGCCCCCCCCCCCCCCCCCTCCTTCTCCCCTACTGGTCTGAAGTGAAACAGCTGCCTTGGCTGCTTTGCCTCCAGCTGCTTCCAAATTGTCCCGCCATTAAGCTATTATATGTTTACAGCCACAGCACCGAGCACGCCTACTAGGTGCTAGAAGTCCTGATGATCTTCCTCTGTTGTAATGGATCATTATCCTGGTTTCTTATTACACTGATTTCGCTGTGCTGTAAGTAGCTGTGAACAATTGGCACCCTACCTTAACTGTGCTGTAAAGGTACCAGGTACAAATACTTTGCACTATCCTTATGACCGGGATTATTTGCCATTTTGATGTGGTTAAAAAAAAAAACATTAGAATAATCAACAAAAGAGATTTCTTCAAAATGAATTTACTGAATCATGAATATCTCCATGACATGCAGTTTTATATACAGTAGAATGCACCAGTAAATGGATACTGCTTAATCTAATGTTGCGATTGCACATGTAAAAGTGATGCTCAAATGTTTCGCTTCATACTGCGGATGTGCAGTTACAACATTTTTGCTCATTTTCTCTCCAACATAAGCTTCGTACGTGCTCATTTACTCTTCCTTTCAGTCTGCTGGGCTCTGGAGCTGCAGGAGAATGCCCACTCAGAGGAGAGAAGCACGAACACATTGATCTTATTTGGACAGGCTTTTGTCTGGGACACATCCAAACCCAAACAGCCAAGGGGAAGCACCACAACAGGGTGTAAGTAATTCTCTTGCAATCCAGACACACTCTGCATAGGTTACAGACAGAGCAGAGCCACTAGTATCATTCAAAACAGTGTTATTTCTTTATTCAGCGTGTAATGAAATATTTAACTGATGCAGTCTCCCTTACGTTTCTCTCTTGATCAGTTTTAAAAAGTGGTTATGCTGGAGTATTTTAGCATACGCCATCTATACTGCTTCAGACTGAGCTGAACCTTGTGTGCCAAAGAGGTGTTTAAAAAAAAAAAAAATGCAGCCCAAGAAGACATCTGGTTTATGTTATGACAACACTGCTCTAAGACGCAGCTTGTATACAACTGAACCAGTTAGCAGCTTTCAAAAATTGGAAGCATTCACTGTATGCATGTTTCTCATTAACTACGAATACAGAATAATACAGGGCTTCAGTATATTCCACATATTCAGGACATACCTATTTCACAATAAGTAGAGTCTGTTTACTGAAATGAATCTATAGGAAAAAAAACACTGAGTAACAGACAACATGTGCTGTGTCTTTTCTTTTTCTCTCATGCAGTTGTTATGATTGTTTGTCACTAATGTTCAAATGTGATTTTTTTTTTTTGCATTCAATTATGATGATATCACTAATGTTCATTTCTTTGCCAAGTGTAAACACAGTCATGTTGATACATACAGTAAATGGACAATGGAGATGTTAATCTGGTATTATTCCTTTGTGTTCTATAGAGAAAATAAAAACTTCATGCTGCTGACCTGAGATGGAGGATGTAGGATTACTGCTTGTGGACTCACAGTGGAAAACATGGTAAATAATAAAAAAAAAACCCAGGATGATTCAGGATAAAGATTCACACTGTTAACAAAAGTGACTTTTATTTGACTAAGCTAGTACTTGGCTTGGCTGGTAAATATCCAGAAAATAGTGAAAAATGCTCAAGATAATGTCTTCAAATGTCTTGTCTGGCAACGGTCCACAAACCAAAGATGCACAGCTTAGGACGTGAGAAGAAAATAAGCAAATCTTCACATTTGAGAACTTGGCATCAGAGAATTCGTCTGCTTCTCTACTTGAAAAATGACTTAAATTATTAGTCGATGATCAAAATAGTTGCAGATTAATTTGACGCCAAGTGTTAAATTGACTCATTGTTTCAGCTCTAAGCAATTCTTTTGCTTAGAAGGCATTATCATTCAAAAACATATAAAACGGAAGAAGACTACACCAAAACCAGGATTTATAGACTGCAATGTCAAGTACACAGCACAAAGAACAAGATGATTTTGTTTGTCTTAGCAATAAAAAGACAAACAAATGTATATTTGTCTTGAGAATGTTGCTGGAGGAAAGACTGCACTGTTGTTAAAATAAAAAAAGATTTTTACTCGTGGAACCAAGGACGTTCTCAGCAAATTTCATTGCAATCTGACCCAACAGTTTTGCCGCTTTGGTGACCTTAGGGTGGTGCTAGAGGAAACCTCACGGAGTGTTCAGAATGAAAAGTGTTCATCCTCTGGGGTCATGGATATCCTCAGTACATTTCAGGGTAATCTGTAATTTTAATATTCATATTTATTATGTACAAGAGGACAATTTGGCCAGCTTGTAGCACTAGATGAAAGGTCTTCAACAGTATTAGAAACCACAAATATATAGAACATGTACCAAATTCAATGGGCAGTATAGCTTTGTTTTAGTAGCATATGTGAAAGCTGTGATCATTCAGTGGATGTAATATTCAAGGATTTCACAGGAGCATTTCAATACCTGTAATGAAATGTTGGAAAATCAAACAAATTTCACCATGAATAAATTCAGAGATCTGGATACATTTAAAAATGAGGGAGTAAGGAAAAAAAAAGATGGAAAATATATCAAATGGTGGAACTATTTCAAAGCAACAGGTTCCTTCCTTTATCCGCCATCTGTTTAGAATGAGGCAGCAGAAAATACTAATTCAAACCAGAGCCAAGTTTATGCTCAACTGGTTGCACAGGGATAACATCAGATATGCAGCTCTGCAGCTTTATGGCTTATTGGCTAATTTGGTTTTGACTGGATCCATATCTGTGACTGCATCAAATAAGTTCTTACTGGGATTAAAGAAAGTGTGTTACACCTCAGAAAAAGTCAACTGATGCTTTGAAAATGATTCAAAAATGAAAAGTAGTCGGTACTAATATCGTATCAGTGACTTGTTTTCAGTGTGAAAGGCAACCTTTGAGTGTACTACTGGGTTTTATTAAGACTTCCCTTGAGCATGTTTTTACTTTTGCTGTGATTCCCTGCTAAGTTTACAACACAGACAAGCCCTTATTTTCCACTTAATCCTCAGTGTGATGTAGCAAATCTCCTTTGGAAGACAAAAAAATCATATACAGTAGATGGTCTGAGGTGATCCCTTTAAATTTACAAAAGAATTATGGGACTAAGATAGTTGCAGAATTATGGTTTGCAGGAAGAGTTACCATCTAGTCTCAAATTAGACGGCATTTCTTGACGCATTCTGTAATTATAGCAAGTGATTACCAAATCTA
This sequence comes from Toxotes lorentzi, assembly GCA_037833715.1. NCBI lineage: Eukaryota > Metazoa > Chordata > Actinopteri > Toxotidae > Toxotes > Toxotes lorentzi. The sequence goes on from JBBMJY010000021.1 coordinate 13,934,977, forward strand.
CAACACCTAGATTGTTACTCAGTCCGGAGGGGAAAAAGCTCGCAAACCAGAAAACAGAAAACATACTGCATGAAAGTATTAAAGTGAAATATAAATAACTTCTGAGAGAAGAAACGCCACACTCGTCCTCTTACAAATAAAAAGTTGTTCCTGCTCTTTTACCTGCACCGATGAAACACCTACAACCACAATAACATCTGTATGAGACTCATCAAATTCTGTTTTAATTCAGCTGAGCAACAGTGTTGTACCAACCTCATCACTGCATAGCTCTCACCGCACAGATATGATAATTCACATTAAGCTATGTGATACATCCATAATTTAATGCGATCTTTAAGTAAGGTTCGGTAGCACATCTTTATTCATCCCTTAACATGTACTCAGCTGACAACAGTGTTGAAGAGCTGTTAGTACCTTTAAAATGCTGCATCGTTGTCATCATGAGTTCATCCTGCTTGGTCCTGTTTGTTTAACTGGTCATTTGTTAACAGTTTCTTGACAGCTGCACAATTAATACAGTGTTTTTGTCTACTCTGATATTAAGTTCAAGATAAGTGTCGCTTCATGTGGTTTTGGTAAGTAACGGCACACTCTCCTGTTCTGATGCTTCATGTGGAAACATACTGACTTACAAAAAAATTAGAAGGTCTAGAAGGTCATCAGGAACATGAAGTTGAATCAAAAACCTGAGTCTATCACATGTTTTTTTTTTTTTTTTTTAAACATTCCTGGTGGTAAACTCATTGAGCTGGCTCATCAGTGTGAGTCACTGTTCGCAAAAATCCTCTCTTTATTATGGACTCCTTCTTTTCCCAGGTGTCTTATTGAAAGAGGATCAACATGCTCGGGGAAAATTGCCTTTTAGTGCTCGGCTGCAGGATGTGATTGGTGATAGATCAAACTGTATTAGGTAACAAAAGACTTGAATTAACTGGCTGTCAAATCAATAACTCTCTCTCTGCCTCCCTCTCTCGTGCTCTCTCACTATCTTACTCATTCTTTGTGTGTGTATATAAATGCTAAATGCTTAACAGTTTATTATTTGTGTAAAAAGAAAACCATGGTTCTTCTTTAACTATTTGACACAGCAAGTTAGTTGCATGTAAACATATTCTGGAGGACAGTGGTTCCCAACTGTGGGGTCAGGAACCCATGTCAGGTCAAAGAATAAATCTGAGGGGACATGAACCAACTAACAGGCTAGAAACACATAAAAATGCTTGCACTGACATCGCCATAAGCCATACACATATACTGGAAGATGAAGGGTAACATGTAGACCTTACTTAATTTTAAGGGATCACGAGCCGAAATGATTGAGAACTACTATTTTTAGTAGATATATTTGTACAGTATATTCAGGTTCTTTCTTTAAACATCTCCACTGTGGGTCTTAAGAAGTTCAAAGTTTAACCTTTCCGTTTACTGTATGATTGGAATAAGATGCTGTTATTATTATTCAAATCATATACTGTATTATTTGAATAATGAATACTGCCTCTGCTGTGATAAATGTGACAATGCCTCAGATTAACTCACTGAAATCCATTTTTGTTTTTCAAGGTGTAATGAAGAATGGAACAGCAAATGCCCTTTACTGTTATATTAAATCCATATTGTTTTTCTTATTTTCTTCTTACAGATTTCCTTTTTTACTTATTTCTAAATATTGCACGGTGTCCATTGCATGTCTAATTCTCTGGAGGATTCTTGTACACACTAACAGGCAATATAAATATTTCCCCTTTTCACATCACGCAATAGCTACAGTATATTTTCTGTGATCATTATTCTATTACTTGCCGGGGAATTCATGCAGCAACATATACGACTGCCCTCTCTATGTGTCTCTCATTTCCTCCCTCTTTATGTGGTTGTAGGACAGATAATGTGTGTGTCTATATTTGTGTGTTCACTTTGTGTATTTCTGTGTGCCTGCCTGTCATTGTGCATCTGCTATGCTAGCTTGTGTATCAGTGTGCACTCTTAAGGTCAGGACAGACTTAGCCTGCTTATTTTTGTCAGAGTCGACAGCCTGTTTGGTGAGAACACTAATCTGAAGCTGTCAGAGTCTCTCACAAATGTATACGACCTTGTTGTCAAGGAGACTTTGCTTTTTTTGATATGAAGGTCCATCTGGTATATTTTTGAAAAATGTGTCAGTCAGGGTTCATAGATGATATCTTACTTAGAAAACAAAAAGATTTTTGGATAGTATTCTTTATAATTGAATGTCTTAACTTTGTTTATCCCCTGAGATTAAGAAAACTACTCAAGGATGTTCTGTGGGGATTTATAACAGACATCACTCAGCATGACTCTCTAAACCGTGACAATATGTTGCCACTGAGCCAGTCAGACATTTTCACTGTCCAAAAAACAAAAAACAAACTAATGACATTAGGCATATAAACCTGATCACAGTCAAAACATTTGCTAGACTGATTAAAGCCCTGATGTAAGAGGTCCAAGCAGCTTGCAGGAATGCCATGAGTTTCAGCCAATCGGAGCGGAAGTATTGGAGGCCAGTGAAACTCACAAAATTAAAACTCAGGAAGTTAAACAGTAAAATCTCTGGTGTACAAACTGTTTCATTAAACTGATTTCTTCTGATGTTGTGTGATCTTGCCTGACTCACTGAGCTGCTGAACCAAATGGACAAAGATGCTGTGTTGAATCTATGCACAATTCTTGCTTTGTTTTACTTGAGATTTACATACTAGATTTGTGTGCACCAGCGAGCTGAAAACCAGCATGTACTAACCAAAATTACATATTATTTTGGCAGTTAGTATAAATTAAATTACTATACTTTCCTATTTTGTACTAACATGAAATGATGCAAAACCAAACTCACTACTGCCACTACTAATTTGGATACGTAATGTAGAGAAAATGTTGTTTATTTGTTTTTGTTTTTGCATTTGAGATGTTGAGATATCAGCGGGTTGAAAAATTGATAATCATGGAAAAATGGGATTTTAAACATACCATTTGCAATGTTGACATTCTGTTTTTTGATATAATATATAATATAATCAGAGGCATTGTTCAGACCTGGCTCATCTCAAGTGATCCAGTAAAGGTGTAACTGCACCCAAGACACATGTTGGATGCAACTGAGATCCAATCACTCAGACCAAAGTGGTCTGGGCCACATTCTGTGAGTGCATTCTTAATTCTTGAGTGTGAACTTGAATGTGTCCTGGGCCACATTGAATGGTATGAGCCGGGATGGATTTTACCATTTTCACACAGCTGTTTGGCTCAGGTGTGCCTCATTAGCCACCTGAACCCTTGTTTCCTTCCCCTCTTCACCAAAACTCAACCTCAGCTCTGTCTGCTTCAGCCTTGATTTCATATCCTGCTGTATGTACCTCCTGAGGTGTCTGGAAGATAACAATGTCATATCTGTTAGGAGGAGATGTTGAACATGCAGAAATATGATATTCGTCCATTTTAAACGAAGCTACAGTCATGTTTCATTCTTAAGGCGTATCCTTAATGATAAAGTCTTGATTTCAAAGTAATAAATGTGATTAATTGGCAGTAATTTTAGCTGTCATTGGAGGGCAGTGTGACATTTCATTCTCATTTCTGTGTGACAACCCTCCCATACTCTGATCCAGCCTAATACATGAGAAGAATATTAAGTTGTTAGAGCAGTGAGTGTTGTGTGATGTGTGGATATATTCATTTTTCTTGCGGACCCAATGAATTGAGATAAGTGAAAATAAAAGCAACGGTGAAAAAAAAAGGAAGGTAGAGGATCAGTTAATCACTTCAGACTACTGTGTGCCACGGCATCAACAGCTCTACACAGGAGTGGGACTCAAGGAGATTAAAGCAGAGGCCAGGAGACAGAGAGAGCAGGACATGTTTCCAAGGAAACAAGCTGTGCTAAGGACAAGGACTTTTTGATGGTGGCAATGTCAATATTCAGATGAGTCTTGCTCCGACAGATGTCCACTCGATCATTCAGCTATACAAAGACACATTCACATCTCACATTTTAGATGAGCAGATCAACACCCCTCCCATGTCATAGCAGCCAGTTAGCTTAGCTTAACACATAACCTCCCTTGTAAAACCACAACTTGTAATTTTTATATATTAGTTTTTGTACAGATCAAAACAATTTGTTACATGTGGACGGAGCTAGGCTGGAGTTTCTCCATGCTAACAGGCTTAATGCTAAGCTAAGCTAACCAGCTTCTGGCTGTAGTTTCAGCGCTTTTAACTCATTAAGATTAATGATTAATGAGAAAAATGGACATGATGGCAAAAAAAAGTGTGCAGCGTGTGTGGGTTGTAACTCTGTCAACAGATCCAGTGCTGCTGTCTGCAGTTCAGATGTGGCAGACACTATGAAGGTTTGACATGTGTGTGGTATTTATGACTCCTTTCAGGCTAGACAGCCTACACTGACTTGCACTATGCATTATTTAAAACTCTGACAGAGTGTGTTTTCAAGTATGTCCAATTTTTTTTTTCCCCTCTCTTTTTCCCCCTCCAGCTTTTCCCGCTTGTGTTCAACTGGGTGCCAAAATGTGGCTGTGTGCAGCAGTGCTGGAATATATCGCCGATGGTGGGAAAGCAGAGGGGCTCTCTGTGTGTGGCAGAGGCCTACACTTGGATTAATTTGTGAGATGTGAATTAATGGCTCACTGGAGTGTGGTTGACGCCCTTTAGTATCACCCACAAACTACGGCGCAGCTCTAGATGAGATGCCCGCTGCATTAGATCACCCACCAAGCCGTGCAGAGATGGTAGAGGCAGAACCAAATGAAATGATCTTGTCACCTCAATCTGCTTTTTTGTCTCGTCTGGTTGAACACGTGAAAAAGACCTGGAAATATCAGACGCTCATCATCACCATCCCTGTCATGCGATAATATGCTACTCTGGGAACTCGCCATCTAACTTTGTGACGTACAGTGCTCTGCCTGCTTTTTCTTCCAGACAAAAAAATGATATCTTTCATGAGAAGCTTTTTGTTGTACCAGAGGGAATAGAGACAGGGGAATGAAATAATCTGTGTGTGTGTGAACTGAATGTGTTCTTTGCTTCCTGCTTGTGATTAATATGTTCTATAAGTGTCAGACAGTGAGATTACAGCCACATTTCACCTTGAACACAAATACAGGCTCCATTCAGAAAGCTACACTGGTCAAGTAGCACATCTTATTTTTAAGCGGTGAGCATTATTCCCTGTATGCCTCGTGGCTGAGTGAGGAATCAATCATGCTTTTATTTCTGTAATTTCAGGTTTAGTCCACTTAAGTAAGAACTCTGTATGAGCACTTGATAGCAATTGGCAGTGTGACTATGCTTAGGTATTGATTTTCTGCTTTGTGTTGTTATGGCTGTGGTATTTTCAATTTTCAAACCTGCTTAGTCTAAAGCCAAATCATTGTTTTTCTGTGCTTCTACTCCTGCTAGGCACAACAATGCAGTATAGGCAATAAGCTGCCTTAATAGTGTTCCTTTAGAAGGACTAGAAAGTGTAATGAGTCTGGAGCACTGAGTGAAAAAGCAGCTAAGCTCAGGAATTTCCAGTTAAACTTTATCTAGTTTTTAGAAGTCAGATAGTCAAGAGCTTTACTTGTTCAGTACTTTCACATGATGACGCACTGATTGCAGCATGTTAAAATGTCAAGTACCATTGCTTCTATCAGTGCTTAAATATGCCAATTGAAGCATTTTAGCATCAATAAAACAAACATAGACAAGGTTGGCAGCTTGTCCTCTGTGTTTTATTTTATGTGCCACCTGGTTGAATGTAGTAGGAAATCTGTTTGGTGCTCTACAAGATAAAACAGAAGGAGGATGCTGTTCCTCTAGCTCCAATGAAGCATTCAGATTTTCTCATAAAGGCAGATGGAGCAAGAGAGACGCTGACAGTATAATTGTGTTTATCCTCTTAAATGATGCAAAACAGAATCATTTAGATGAACGGGATTTATGAGGTGCTAATGCTGACTCTAATACCAACAATAACAGAGGAGTGGCAAGTGATCATCTCAACTTAGGTCTATAATTTGTCCAGTTATAATCTTTTTAATGGTGGAGACGTCAGAGACACTCCCAAGGCACATAGGTATGAGAGCACACTGAGTCAAGGCTTTCATCCTTTCATGAGTGCTAATTTAGCAATTATGTTTTGATTCTTTAAAGATTACACATGATAGACTCCAAGCAACATGTAGAAACAGTACGGTCGTCAGACAAGCAAAGCAAATCTCTGTTCTTGAGAGAGGTCAAAGTTCACAGCTTGAAAAGATAATAACAAACTTAAAAGTAGTAAGAAACACATAAAGTGCGGCACTCGTCTTTCTCTCGTGGCATTTAGGGAAATCAAACCTGGAAACAAGCCACTGGCTTTTGGGCAAAAATGCTGAATCACTCACCAGTACTGAAAAAACAATTTTGAGTGTGACTGTAGAAAATTGTATCGCATGTAATGTTGATTTCAACCATCACCCAGCCCTAGATCTGCCATTAATTGTTTCTATCTGCTCGGCAGCCTTCCACACAGAGTTGACATAAATCAATATGGCCGACATCTGAATGAAAATCCTTGCATTTTTAAGAAACAGAAGGAAAAAGATATAGTAAGTCTTGTACAACCAGCAGTGAGCAATGAACTATTCATGTACAAAACCTTAGTGCTGTTATGTATAAATTCTCTCTCTTGTTACAGTAGAAAGAACTTCTGGAGCAATGTCAAGTAAGATCATGCCCAACAGCAATCATTTCACATTTAGCTACAAAACAGTGACCTTGAAACAAGATGGAGCTGTGTATTCTGAGCTCTGGACAATTTGTCTCTCCAATTTCTCTGCAATTCCTGCAGTCCATCACTGTCATAAGCTCATTATTGATCAGAGACTGATGCGTCTCATGTTCACAGTTAGTTGTCTCCTACTGTGTCCTCATCACTCTTATATGGGCTTTGCACAGTTATACGTGCGGCATCGGAACTGTGAGAGAAAAACAGGATCTTCAAGAATGATTTCCAGCAACAATAACAACACTGGTGCTGTCATATTGAGCGAAATCTGAAGTTCATGTGTCTTTGTTTATGTGTATTTGTGAGTACACACATGTAAATGATTTTTATTACACAGCAGCAGTAGTTCAAAGAGACAAAGTGTAGTCCCAGTGATCAGGGGCAGAGCCGTAGAAGGTGACCAGGGGTGGAATCTGATTGGCCACCCCTGGTGCCCTGCCCTTCAAGAGTCAGAAGATGAAAAGGAGTTAGTATCATAGAGGGACTTCTGAATGGGCCGAGGGCCTAGACCAGAGCCTTTAGGGAAAAGTGGGAACCCAATCAAATGACAACAAGGAGACACAAGATGATTACAAAAAGATGCTAAATGACCACAAGGTGATGCAAAATGACAACAATAAAGAGACACAAAATGACAACAAAGAGATGCAGAGCAGCTACAAAGAGATGCAGAGCGACCACAAAGGGATAAAAAATGACAACAAAGAGACACGAAATGACCACAAAGTATCTTTCTCCTTCATGGGAGGTTTGAGGGGCCTTTTACACATAAGTGTCCAGGAACCCATTGTCTCATAATCTGTCCATGGCTGTAGGCTGTTTGGACTTAAAAATAGCAGCTATTGATTTTATATTAGACTGTTGTTCTTTAAATATGCCTTAACAAGTTTTTACTCATTTTTGAAATGTGCCCCCCTTCTTTAAAACTGTGCTGCAGTCTAACCCCTCCCCGCCTTCAAAAATTTCTGCACCTGTCCCTGTAAGTAATATAAAGTTTAATATTTAAAGTGAAAGATGTTGCAGTAATGGTACCCAGCTTCCCCTCAATAGGATGGTGAGCTTTCCAACAGCATGTTCTAAACAGCCTGAAGCGTTTCACTGTACAAACAGCAGCAGGAAATCGCTCTAAATTGTACCCAGGAATGTGAGCATGCGAACAAAATACCCTGTACGAGTGTCTCAAATCATCCTGCAAATGTCTGAGGACTTCTATGTAGCATGAAAGGATCATCCATCTCATTTGAATAAGTCAACAACTCCAGAGTATTTAGATTTCTGGCTCAGCAGACACGGGGTGCCTCCACAGGAGACGCCCCCTGGCATGTTGGTTTTCTGCTGATTGACTCAGCGGGCTCTCATTATCACAAGGAGAATGAGCTGTAAATGTTCTCACTCCTACTCCTGTTTATTTTCAGGTTACATTGTGGTTGGCGAATGTCACCTCAATGCCAGTTTTGTTTTCCTCTCAAGCTGCGAGGAACAGTTGCCACGTTATTTATAGTATGACATGCCTTATTTAGTATTCCCACAAGGAAAATCCTGAAACCTCTTTGTTGGTACAGTGAGAAAACTTCCACATGGCTGTAGCCCTACAGTATATAGTGCCCTCTCCATTTCTTTATATACACGACACCTCTACAGGATGTGGGAGTACACAGTGGTTTTAATATGTTTGTCTTCAGGCTACGATCTTAAAGTCAGATACCGCAACTCTCGTGAACGACTGAGGAGCTAAAGAAGTTTGAAGCTAAAGAAAAGACATAAACGGTCTCACGCTTCAAAGAGCTCAGTGAAGTGTTTTCTCATCTTGGCTCGAATAGGAATCAATACACGCTTTCTTCTCTTAACTCACACGCAGAGCGAAGGTGGCATCTTAAGAATACAACCTCTCCCTCAGCTGAGGATTATCTGCTTATCCAGTGTCACATCTTTATGTGACATTATAAGCAGCTCTCAGTTTCAAACTTTTGTATTCGACTGTTTAAAGAAGGTCAGCTGTTGCACTGATGGATCGATCAAAAGCTGCAGAGAATTGTAATTTGTTCTGCAGACAAGAAGCAACTAAATTTAATATTGTACATCAAGGGACTGTGAATGCTGTAAATGAGTAGTGTATTGAGTAGTTCTCTCCTCTGATGCACAGGACATTAATTCTACACTGCATCTACAGTGCATCCATTCTAAGGCTTTGACACATTGCCCATATCTATATTCTGCTCCTTTCCATTTCAGATCATCTTGATAACTGCCTCTCTTCTGACAGATTCTTTGAGAACTGCGGAGTGCTCTGAAGTTCACACAGTTCAGATTTACATTGTCCTAAAGCGCCAGTGTCAGAACTGCTAACACATGTTTTCAAAGGATTAAATCTTTGCCAGAAAAAAAAAAAACACAAACAAAAAATATTGAGAATTTCAACCCCTTGCAGTGCAGTTTGAGCTTCCAGCAGTTTACATTAATTAACATGCCATATAGCCATGCTCGCTTCTTGAATGACACAGTTTTCCTCATTTGCTTCAGAAGCTCTTATCAAAAGTGACTGACCTGGCAAGATCAAAGTGCAGCCTTGTGGTTTTCCCTCTGGCACTTTATGACTGGGAAAGCGAGCTTTTAAAGGACTTGTGACAAGCACATTGCCTTTGAAGCAGATTAGTATTGTTACTGTCTCAAGTTGCACAATGATGTTCACAGCATACTGTCCCCAGAACTCAGTGGTTTAAACTATCTGGATGACTGAGCCCCACACAAATTTCCCAGTTGTGAAATATTTGTTCTCACAATTTCAAAGTAGCCCCTTGAGCCCTATAGCACAGCACTATGATCATAATGAACAGGACAATATAGGCCCCCAAAAAGCTGCTGCTGATAAAACTTATTAAGCTTCTTTTTCATGTCCCCGAGGAAAGATTGATTGCACTGAGAGCCTTTTAATACAAATATATTATCTCCCAAAAGTGATATGAAATCTCACTCTGAGAACTGCTGCTCCAACACTTTATCAATGGAAATGTGATCAGAGGAAGTCTAAGACTGCAGCACATTTTAAAATCTGCAGCCACGGTGTTCTGCTGAATAAATGGCTCCATATTTTTGTTGGATGGGTAGAACGAAAGACCTGTAACTGTTTCTTCCACCTTGCATATTGCACATTATCTCTTGCTGTTCAATCGATTCCATTCAGTTTCAAGAAAGGGAAGTATCGAAAGAGAGTTCATCCTCCACTGCAACACAAGTAATGATGGAAAATCACTGCTACATTACTTTTTCACCAGCGGCTAATTTGTGCATCTACTGTTGTTCATCACCAAAAGGGTGAGGGTGAGAGAGTTATACGAGAAGATTGATACGACTCTCGTGTCTGTCTTTTGAATATAAATCCCATAAAGAACAGAAATAGAGGGAAAACGCTAGCCTAGTTCTGTCTGAGACAAAACTCACAAGTTCACACGCTGTATCTTGTTTATTTAATCCATGCAGGGCCAAAGTGTAAAGAGTGAGAAGCTGTGATAACAGCCAGTAAATACACAACTTGCCTTTTTTTACTTTTACGTACTCACATTTAGTGCAAAGTAAACAGGAGAGATAATAACATGTTAATTATTCATCTTTACAGTTGCTGGCAGGTGGGATTTTGTTACCTTTGGGCAGAGCCAGGCTATCTGTTTCTGGTCTTTATGCTAAGCTAAGCTAATCATTCCCTGGCAGTAGCCGTAAATTTAACAGACACATATTATCGGCATCTATCTTATTCATGTTCATTCTTGACCTTGGAAAGAGTCATTGATTAAAAAAACTCACCACAAAGTCCATTTACTAGATTTTCCAGAGCTGGAACTGAAATAAATAAAAAATAAGTAAAACTACTTTTTGCAAAGTCAAGAATTAACTTTATAATGATGACTGATCACATGTTGAATTGCAGAGACAAGTTGCAAATATTTGCTGTCAGATGTAATTTGATCAAAAACTCCCACAAGTCACAAGTCACATGCAATTTATTCAGTTACTCCCTGCCGTGTAACATTAATGAAATCCCAATCAGTCTGATTGATTTAAAACTCCCGTCTCAAACAGAAAATGTTTCACTGACTAAACTTAAGAGCTACTACCGTTCAGGTGACTCTGAGCTGCAACACAAATGTGATTTCAATAGAGTTGAAATTGATGAATAAACAGTTGCTATATGTCTCAACCCCCTCCTTTTTTTTTAAGTCGTGTGAGTGAAGCAGGGTCTAGGATTAACAAGGACAGGTTGAATTACAGCTTGAGTTTGGGGGCAATTCAATAGGAAGTGAATCAATCTGAGGATTAATTGTTGCACCACATCCTGAGCAGCAGACACTCGATACAGCCAGAGGGAGACTGTGATAATGGAAGTGAAATACAGACAGCACACAGCTATAGCAGCTTAACCCTTCACAGCTCCCACAACATGTTTTATGTCTAATTAAAACCTGTGTTCACCGAAAGAAAATTTCAAAATAGCGACCGGAGGTCAGCTGAAGCATTTCAATACTCACTGGTTCTTTTCAAATGAAATTTGTGACATTTTAAATCTAAAATAGTGGATATTATTCATTTGAGTGTTTTAGGTGTTTTTCATGTGAAATCTTTCCAGGCTGTGGGTCGTTTTGAGGCTCAAGCATCTGTGACGCACATATATAAAGGATGGTGAAAATGGCATTCAGCTGGTCAGTGACGCGTTATGAATATCACATTTACACCTGAGAACACCTGTTATACATGAAGACGGGGTTATTAATGTGGAGTTTGTAAAAATGAGTTGAAATTCATGTATGTATGTAAGTAAAAAAAATTTTTTCCAGCGCCTAAACCTTCAGATTATGAAAAAAATAAAATAAAAAATCCAAATCACTAGATAAAAGCTGGAAAATGTACATATTGCTTGTGCAAACTACAATGTTGACACACGGATAATTTAGTCAAGCAATGAGCTCTTTTCATTTTACCGCTTGTAATATTACTGTGATATTTCTGTCTGAAAGGCCTGCAGGACTATTAGATATTTGATGAGGTTAGCGAGTCTTTGTTTGCCTTGGACTATTTTATGGTAAACACACCGTCTCCATGTGGCTCATTTTGCATCAGAATAGTTTTGAGGAGTAGAGAAGGTGAAGGTTACATGCACTTACAAGGAGCTTTGGGTTGCACAGACTAATATTGGTTTTTTTTTTTTGTTTTTTTGCATGTTTTATACTTTGAGGCCATGAGCTAAACCATAAGAATAAAAATGGCCCTTGTTTCTTTAAAAAAAAAAAACTTTCAGTGATGTTTCCCTCGATATATTTTATTGAATGACATAATCTGGCCCACATCTGCTGTTCCCCATATTACCTTCTCTCTCCATCTAAGGCTGATTTCATGTCCGACAATAAATGTACACATATCCCCATAAACATCTTGCAGATTTTGGCCTTAGCTGAGATTCGCCGCAGGAAATTGATTCCTCTCTGACATTACTCTTCCAAAGAGATGCTGCTACGATCTGAAGCAGGTATACACTGTCATTTGTCAGGTGTCTCTGCAAGCGCTCTTATGCTTTGACTTATCGCATCTGGATTGGCTGGAGAGAAGATAGGCTCTTAAACAAATGGCTGCTGTCAGGCAGGGAGAGACAGCCTTTAATGAGCCTGTCTTCACAATTGGCACAGTCTGTGTCAAGCCATGATAAAAAAAAGAAAAGAAAAAAGAAAATTACTATTGTACTAAATGTGTTTGTGCATCTATTCCATAAGAAATGCTGCAGGTTAAGGTGCAAGATTGTTTGCAGAGCAGCATAGGGATTGTTGAACCAGCTGATCAACACTTTCAGATCATTCTGTCCAACCAGCTACATATACAACACGTTCTCTGTGTTGTCACATCTGAAAGGTTAAACTTTCTGTAAACTGCTGATAATTAAATGAAGAATGGAGTTCATGTCAGTTCCACACCTCAAGATGAACAGGGCTAATCCATGCTAATTGCTAACTCCAGGCAGAAATGAGTGTTCTTGGATGCTTTGGATACAAAGTCATAGCATTTTGCAATTTACTTGCTTCACTAGAATAGGAATGCCGACATCTAAAATAGAGCACATGGTCCGTTAAATGTTAATTCTCCAACACATTGGAAGCACACCTATTTGTTGTCTTACCAGGAGTTAGTTGAGACCTTAGATAGTTTTAACTGTTAAACATAATTAGTCTTAATAAAGAATCTGGGCTGAGACATGTAGCCTGGTGATTATCGGATTAGCCTTTGCAGTTTTTTTTCTCTATATTCAAATATGATTCAAATGTAATGAATAGAGTAGTTTAGTAAAATGGAAAAGCAGAGATAATCCTTTCATGGTCCAGTCAATAGTTAGCTACTGAGAAAAACATCCAAAAATCATTAAGTGCCATCACTAAGTAAGAACTCCCACTGTGCATATTATCAAATATAATACCCACTACTACAGCTCATGTTATGTGTCCATGGATGACAACTACACTGAGCGTTTCTACACACGTAGGTAAAATCTATTTCTCTTCCTGCTTTCATCTCATACAATTATTCTGTGTTTTTAAGGTGTAAGGGGGGGATCTATTTATTGTCCGCCCGTAACAAAGGATCTTCAGCACTGCTAAATAATACAGTCGCCTTATCTTGAAGCCTCTCAGATTAAGATAAATGGGTCAATTTGAAAAGTAATTAGCTAACCTAAAGCCAATGCATGTCTCTAGAATATCTGCCCTTTATCACAGAGTGTGCCAAACCTGACAATGGTTCTCTTTTCCTTTGTTCTCTGGATAGTTAATCTGTTTAGAGACAATAGAAATGACTGATTTGCAATCCTGCTTCCTTTCTGTTCCTGGCATTATTAAAATACCCATTCAGTATAATGCCCAAACACGACAATGAGGGTAGTTGATTGTAAAAGCTAGAAGATATTCAGCCATAAGAACCTCAGTTACTTTATCACACAAAGGTTACAGAAACAATTAAAGACACTAAGTCCGTGAGTCAGACAAAGCCTTTATGAAGGTTTTGAGGCATCAAATTGACAGAGTATGTACCACAGAGACTGTATTGTCTCTTTGAAGACTGGAGGCAGATTTATTGCAAAGGAGTATCAAAGCAGGCATCCTCTCTGAGATAAATACCTCCATCTAATTTTTTTTCTCTCTGAGAGATAAGGACCCAAGCTGATGATCCTGCCTTGCATTTCAGACGGCATATTTTCTACCTCAGAATAGACTTTGACTATTCCCACTGGTTATCCAGACCAGAGACTCCCTCCCTCTCTCTCCATCTATCTCTCTGTCTCCTTTTAATCATGCAAAAGGCAGGTAAAACAATATGGGAGTTTGCCTGAGTGGACACAGTTCAGAATCAGAATCAGCTTTATTCACCACGTTCACGTCATGTACAAGGAGTCTGACTTGCTGCCACTAGTGCTGAGATACATAGAAGTACAACAGGATAGAACAAGACAGGTCGTTTTGTGCAAAAAGGAAATGTGGGTTACATTTAATGGGCGTTAGAGTCCACAGACACACCAACGACTCTATGAGCCTGTGCTTAGGCGCAGAAGTGCTATTAGCTAACTGTTAACATTAAAAGAGAAGTGTGATAATATTCTATATTTTTCTGCGTTTCAACAAGTCCAAAACAAACAATGAATTGTTCCCACTAACAAGAATTGTGTTTAGCCAAAGCCTGACGCCTGAAGGTTATTCTTCTCAAAAACCCGAGGAGGATACAGGGAATACAGTTTTTGTTCTGTACCATGTTACAGCAAACACTTTGTCAAGCTGTCTCACCAACCCCTCAACAAACCCAAGGGCAGAATGATTGGTTTCGTTAAGTTCACGCTTTTAAAAAGAAACTGCTACAGTAGTATTGTGTGATACCAACTGATGCTCAGTTTTATGCTTTATGCTGTCTGATGCCAGCTTTATCCAGATTTGGAATTTGCATGTTGTCGTGACTCAGGTCTGCACAAAGAGGTGGAAAGCAATTTCAAACATCTGTCAGCCGCCTTAATGTGAACACTGCAGCAGAGATTTCTGTTCTGCTGCTGTATGGAAATAAGGCAGTGTTTTGTTTCACACCATTAAACTCTCCCAGTAGGCAGAAGTGTGTTAAATAGTAATTTACATGTTAAAGTGCCTTATCAAGAGTAAACTGAGAATTGCCAGTCTGTTAGGAGTGTCAGCAGAATAATAAATCCTCTGTTTCATTAAGGTTTCCTGGGAAAGTCACAAGCAGAGAGGAAGGCTTTGGGTTCGTAGTCAAAATGTAAGCTACATACATACAATATAATTCATAAGCTATGTACATCTTTCTTATATCCGTCATCATTATTGGCTTTTGAGTTTTAGTCAAGGCAATCTATTTTTCCATGGTACAATAAGTGCAATTTGCTTTTCTTTTGGCTCCTGAGATGAAAACAAACTGACTCTCTCCATAAGACTGGGTTTTGTGAATCTGAACACTTCACAGTCGCCAAATAACCCTTGAAGCAAGCAATTACCTAGGCAATTTTGTACAACTGATCGCAATTACCTGCATCTGCACTCCAAAGAGCAGAAGCCACCGAGGGGTTTTGACTGTATCTGCTATTATTTGCTCTCCCCAGCGATGATGGAGATGACGAGATGATTTAAAATTAGAGTTAATTTACAGTAGGTGCAGGTACTATTTATTATTGTTATTATTATGAATGAACACAAATATTATTTAGCCCTAAATAAATGGCATACACTGCATGCATGTAAGCCTTTGGAAGTGATACTTTACATATAAAAGCCTGTCATTTGTAATAAGCATCATCCAGACCAACAAGTGTCTCCCTCACCCAGTTGGTATACACCATAAAGAGTCTCTCTCTCTTTTCTAGCATGGCTCATTAATTGTATAATGTTTCTGTGATTTGTGTTTCATTGGAAATGTTCCAACAATCATGTACAAACACTCTGGATCACTTAATCTATTTTCGTCACTGATGTCAGCAGCTTTTCCTCTCGCTTTTTCCTGCCTGCCTGTCACAGTACAACATAAAAGTCTAGGGCTGTGGGGTTGATTAACAATTATTTTCCAAAAGCATACGTTGCGCTGCAGATGAAAGCTTTGAGCCAGCCTGTCTATGCCTGCTCTATGACTGTGCTATGCTTCAAAGTGGCAGGGAAACAAGTCATTTTCTGTCATTTTGTTTTGCACTTTGTTTCGTACATGATCCAAATTTCAAACGACAGCAGCCATATAGATTCGGTCATATATCCGCTTGGTTTTTTCCTCACGAGTGGCTGCATCGCTCTCTGCCTGCTGGAGCAGAGCCGCACATAATAGTCGGCTCTGTGTTCCTGACTGCCGGACGGGCTCTTAAAAGTCAAGCACGGTTTGGAGGGCACTTCAAATAGATTAAAAGAGCCGCCTTGTTGTTTATGCAGGCACGGAAAATAGTGTTGATGAAAAACACTGCTGATGTTTAAGTTCATCTACATTCACACCCACTGAGGGATCATTTTATCGCACACTGAGATCCATTTGATGCTTCACTGGCTCTAATGGGAAAAGCAGGTCCTCCAGTCTCTGAGGGCACCTGTGCAACATTCAGCACATCTACACTTCATCACACTGTTCATGCTTTCTGAAAAATGAGCCTCACCGAAGCAGTTTCAGAAATTTTAGTATCTCCATTGCAAACATGACACTTATTTTCATTTTAGTTCATTTTTAGTTACTGATTCTCAATTCCTTCGGAACAAATTGAATCACACTGTATGTCGATTAAAAGACAACGTCCACTTTGACTGCCTTTTTTTGTTTTTGTTTTTTAGTCACCGTATTGTTATTGCTTTTATATATTGCTGCATACTTGAAAAACGCACACTCACATACCAGCACATCTACTGCATGTCCTCCATTATAAGTGTAAACTGGTGACACTTTACAGGAAGGTACACAAAATGCTGAGTATTTTCTAATGTATGAATGAGGAAGGAATCAGAACCTGATGATTGATAAATAGTTAATCCTGATTAACTCTGAATTGAGGACTGGGTAGTAGATTATGACAAATTACTGACAAGGAGACACTATATCAATGAATCATTAGGTAATGATTAGTTCATAAATACCTGACCAATAAACCACATCTAAACCGACCACTTTCCCCGTGAGTCGTTCCTCATTAACAAGGATTTGGTGTATCTTACTGTAAAGAGTTATTAATCATTTATTAAACATTTTCTTGATGGAAATTGTCATTAGTACATTAACCCATCCACAATACAACTGACAAAACAATCCTAACTCAAAGTCCATTTCTGAGTTAACTGAAATTGTACTTTTATGTAGATTATATTTAAAAATTCTAATTTAAAAGCCAGTCCATCTCAGTGACAACTGAGCACACGCTGATCTGCTGATGAAGACCGTGTGATATGGTTGAGAGAACAACCGTTATTTCGTCCGTCATTTGTAAAATATTAGAAATAAAATAAAATAAAGTACAGGACTGGTTAGTAATACAGTCAGCCGCTACTGTATTATTTAATATGAAAACATCACAAAGGTATGGGTATTTATGCCTTAGCGATGTCTTTCAGCGACAAGTAAAATCAGCATGTTCTACCTGCTGTCAGCTGCAGCTGAACTTTATGACAGGTCTAAGACCCACCACCCAGGATGTGATATACAGAATGAGAGACACCCCATGTGATTACCTGTTATTGTACTGGCAGTTTCACTTTCAGCCACAGTTTCACATTGTTCTGAATATACTGTATTATTACATTGTCGAGTTAGAGCTGTTTCTCTCTGCAGTAGTGACTGTTGATGCAGATATTGACTCCATTAAGCCGTAATCATTTCATGAATTAATTCAAACTGTAAAGCAACTACCAGTTCAGAGGAGGAGGCTGAACTCATTAACACTGCTAAGCACTGCAACACCACTCTCCAAGGCTGTGCTCTGTGGTATTAATTAGGTCACAGCTACGCTGACGAGCTCTGCTGAGAGTGAGTTAGTTTATCTTCTCACTGTGATGATGTGAGGGCAGATGAGTGAAAGTTCAGACTCTGCCTTTGTGTATAATCTTCTGCTCTTTGATTGGCTACAGTGTGTAATGGATTTAAATCCCATCTCCTCGTTGGTTGATTTCTAAAGTTCGGTTATTGATACTCATTCAGTCCCCATTATGATCCACCAGGTTGCCATTGACTGTCAACAGTTGCCATGGAGATGGCTGGAGATTAGTCAGTGTCGCTTGCAGGTAGGAGCAGCAAGACTCCAGGTTTTAATGTTTGCGTGAACGTGTCACAGGTAATATTTATTTCTGTTTACAAACAATAACACACTGAACCGCAATGTAAGTTAAACTAGTTTCCTTTTTTAACATTTTGAACTTTACATTTCTTTAAATTGCTGCACTACAGTGACACATAGTGCACCACTGCCAGCAGGACAAACAGGTTGTGGATGTGTGATATGCACCCAAAGTCCATGAAGTATTCATGTAACCCGTTTCCCTCTGTCAAATGTCCCACTAGAGACACAGTATCAGCCTCATTGCCTTCTCTGAGCCCCATCAATGGGGTGAAATTAATACCACTCTAAGTATCTTTAGGGCAATCTTTCTTTTTCAGAGGCAATGAGATTACATGTATCTCTATTGACTTGGTGTTATACAGTATGTAAGCAATCTACTTTAATAGGATTAAGGCATGTTGTATGAGTACCAGGACTCTAAATGTGTGGGCAGCAGTGAGTCCACTAAGTTTTTTTTAATGTCTGAACCTTTCGGCTCTCAAGCTAATGCTGTCTGTGATTACCTGAGCCTCGAAAAGTGCCAGACGGCCAATCGAATCATACGGCGCTAATTAACTTTCAAGACTATGCAGAGTCATCTCATTACAAATGCTGTTTCCTTTCATCATATCTCGCAATAAGTCTCTGAAAGATTGAAAACCAAATTGAGTTTGTATGTAATGCAGTGAAAAAACACTACCACTGATATGAATATCCTTTTAATGACACATAGAGCGCCATTACTGTACTGATATACTTGAAAGGTCACTGTTGTATAATAATGTTTGGCTCAGTATTCATGGGAATCATGTCCACATTGGACAAATCTGCAAAATGAAGACTTAATGAAGATTCATTCAGTAATGGTTTTGTATTTGGGTTAGTAGACAGACAGGTGGCAACAATATCTGGTGTTTTTGTTGCTTAATGCTCCACTATGTTCCTCAACTGGTGGCTAACTGTGTTTGTGTGCCATTTGGTGTTAAGCAGGTAATGTACACTGGGTTTTAAGAGCTTTTTTTGCTTATGCATGAAAATGACACAAAACAGTGAAGCCGTGGACCGTAAAACCAAAACCATAAAGCACCGCAGAGCAGAGGGTAATTTTCTCTTACTGTGAGGTTCATCACTGTGAGCGACCACCTTCACATACATGTAGTCATGCGATAAACTGTTAAACGCATTGATCATAACTGCTTTAACTATACTGCAGACTCCATGCAGAAATGCTGTAGAGAGCTAGAATTTTAAAAACGTTCTCAGTGGACATAAAAAAAATAAATTGTAACTGAACGTTTCCAGAACAACCCAGTTAATACTGCTATTGTTGTCTGACAACAAGTTCAATAATATTTTTATACTTTTATACAAATAAAATTCACAGCACATTCAGATATTGTACTGTAGAATCACAGAGCCCTGTGATCCTCCCCAGTAAAAATCGGTTTTGTGTCCTGCTTGAGCTGCAGGATTGTGTCACTGAGCATCCTGACCGCTGGTCAAGTAGCTCCGTCTGATGACTTAATTAAGGTCACAGGCTGAGAGCACAGTTTGCCCGTCCTCTGCCTCATTAACATATCCCTTTGTTCAATATGTTGATGTGAAGCAATGATTTACAGTTAATCAGCCCCAGAGGCTTTGCACCTCTGACTGTGTCAAGGTGTATTGAAAAAGGCTCTTTTGACATTTAATTCACCTGAATATTTCGATGTGCTAATACAAAAAGATTAACAACGTGACTTATTTGCTAAAACATCATCTACAACATTGTAGGCAGACAAACTCACAAACAGCTTGCACTCTCCTTTGCCGCCCTGTTGAGCTCATTTACCCAGCACTGAGAGAAAGGTGATAGCTGACAGTGTGTGAAGTAATCTGCTCTATTGATCATGCTGTCAGAGAGTGACTTCAATAACTGTAAAAGCAAACACAGCGAACGTTAACCCTCTGCTAGGATGGGACAGGAGACACACTTAAAAAAAAAACCCCAACAGGGTTATAAGGATGGTACCAAAACATTGAAGGGGTTGTACAGTCTGAATGTATTTAACAATCTGCTTTCATAACATCACACTTCTCCCTCTCGTGTGAATTTGGGTCGGTCCTGCAGTGTGCTTTTACCTGTAAGGAGAGGAGTGTGCTGTGGGGATCATTTACTGACACTGGCGTCTACGGTTTTGGAGATCAGAGGCTGAATCCCGAGGGGGTGTTGATGCAGACTTGTGCTTTGGTTTGAGGATCTGTATTACGTTGCTCCGTCAAGCCCCCCTTCCATCAAGTTCAGGGAAACAGAGCCCGTTGTTACCCATAAGCCCATGTGTCATTGAATATTTATCATGTATCTGATTTGAGGGGGAGAGATTCCTGAAATGTGGCAGACCCCCCCTCACTCCACTCCCACCCCCACGCTCCCCTCCCCGAGGCCTGCAACTCAACACCCTGTAATAGAAGCTTTAAAATGTGGCTGTCATTTTCTGCCTCTGGGAAATGGTTAATTAATTACATGTTGGCCTCTACGCTTTAACTCTCTGAGCAAACATCTCCGCATTATCTTATAAGTTTATCCCAACTCTGCACTGGTACTGCGGTACAGTATCACGCTGTATGTATTCATCTGAGAGAATATGAAATACAGCCCCAAATCCGGAGAAGACACAGAGCAGCCTGAGCCTTTCCTCTGACTGTCTCACAAGCACAGCGGCTGTCTCTGTAGCATTATTAATGGAAATAAGTCAGTCAGCTGACGGAGAATTCACAGTGCAAATGCTGACACCTGTGAAAATGTGAACTTTTGTGATTGCAGCTGACGGTCAGAGCAGATCGCAATAATCAGCTTCAGTCTTCCAACTTTTACGTATGTTTAGCATGAACCGGACAGCTATAGATCTGTTGTATTACAGGAAGAAGTAATACAACAGATGTTAGAGTGTAATGTACTGTATTTTGAAGGTCTCCCATTAGGCTTTTAAATTCCAGTTAAAACAACAAAAACACAGGTAAATCATATAACTTTGCATTAACTCTGAGGATCACCACAGTGATTATAACTCATCCTGCGGGGCTTGTGAATGTCAACGCAAAGTTCACAGCAATTCATGCATTAACTGAAATGTTAAAAAATTAAAATAGCAAATATCAAGCTCATGGTGGAACTAGAGGAACAGTCAGAAGACCATCAGAGTCATTATGATGCAAGATCTGGGAACCATGAACATCGGTATAAAGCGTCTTTATCCATCTAGTCGATGTTGAGACATTTCAGTGGATAAGTGAAAACTTTTACCTGCTGATGACACTAGATGAAAAGTTAGAGGATCATCAAAGTCAGAAGGATTCATCCTCTAGAAACCACGAATGTTTGTACAGTTGATCAAAAAGTTGTTGAGATATTTCAGCCCTTAGCTCTTTAAGTCACACTTTCAATTGTGTCAGATAAAAGATACATCTTAAATGTGTTTGATCAAATATCTGCTCAACATTAGGACCACAGTTTGACATGAAAACCCTCAAAATTTTAATTTCTACTACTTACTACAGTAAACCAGTAGAAAAATCTGACCATAGACGTGATTCTTTGTTTTCTTTGTTTAATCTACTTTTCGGTTTTTTATGGCATGACTATGAGAAAGGTACTAAATAACTGTGTGTGTGTGTGTGTATGTTTCATCATAGGATAAAGTCACTTAGATGTTTTCCTCTTTACGTCTTGATACAAAATCAAAATCAACTGGGCCTGCTCAGCATTTTTATACATGCCACAGAGCCTGACTGGATGCTAGCTGCCTCATTATATTGGCCAGTGCACGTGTGTAGCAGCACCTGCATTTGTTATGTTTCTCCACTCATGTACTCAGGTTCTTCCTTGAATTTGTCACCCGCCTGTTTGTGCAACACTGTTTGTACTATATGTGTTTGATGTACTTTCAGTCCTCGTCGCTCTGTGAGTTTCAGTTAGAGCCGCTCCGGTGTGGAAGAGATCGATTTTCTGCAACAGGAACATTAGTGATTCTCGAGCCAAGGGTATTAAACTCAAATCATTGTGTTCTATTGTTTGGCATGTCTTATTGATTATCTCCTGGGTTTCACTGGTGAGAGTGAAATATTGTAGCCTCAACAGTCTCGCACACCAAGACCTGGATCCATTTGAAAACAAATAACTTGTGCAAAGTGTTACAAAATATCTGTTTAGATGTAATCTTTTCATTGGTGCTGTGCTGGTGAATAAATACCACATATAAGTGGCCGAATGTGAAACAGCATGCGATGCCAGATTTAAAGGTGAGGTGTGTATCCACTGCATTGAATGACAATTGTAGTGCATGTATTGCTGCCCTGCGGCTGCCCTGTGGTCAGATTTACAGGTAGAGGAACAAACTGGCAGCAGCATCACTGCAACACGTTAGATTCAGCAGTGTTTTGCTGTTAGACAAGGACAGCACGAAAAAAACTGTTCAATTATTGATCCTGTGACTCAAACCCCTCATTATTTCATAGTACCTGTTAGAGGGATGTCCCTGAGGATGCCACGGCGGAGTCTTCGCAGTAGACTGGCTCTGCGTTCGCAGAGACATGTCGCGCATGATAACAGTGATGAAACCCCTGTTCAGCTAAAATCAATATTCTGATCCATGAGTCACTTTTGCTGTTCCCTCTCTCTTGAATTAGACACAGCAGTTACGGAGAGAAAATGTCCTTTTCTGGGGTGCAATCAGTCTCACTGAGGACAAAGATTTTTCCAGCTATCGTGCCATTGCATCATGTTAGTGAATGTGATGAAACTGACCTGTCTCCCAAATGCAAATCTGAGCACAAAACACCAAACCAGTTTGAATTGTAAAATTCTCACCTCCCCAAAAATAACTGCAATCCTTCTTATCTTATAACGTCTAATTATGCAGCTTTTATTGCAGCTAACAGCAGTTTCGCCTATTGTCGCCACACTCAGCACTGATCCATTGTTTTTAATTAATTTTACATGTGAATCCATCAATAATCTGTGAGTCTTCTGGGAGAAACTGATAAATACAAAAGCTCTGTTCCCATTGTACCACAGACAAAGCAAAAAAAGAAAGAAAAAAAAAAGCCATCAATTCACACAGAAGTTAAAACAATAAACTTTAGATACAATATGCAGAAGACAGCATGGTGGCTTTTCTTAGCTGTGTTCATCTAATGTGCTTTGTTTTACTATCAGTGTGACATTTACTGTATAGGCTCCATTGAATGTGTCACTCAGAATCATTGTTTCCGTGACTGATGAATTTTGGGCCAAAATGAAGCATGAATTTCTTATCCTGAGAGCAAACATTACAGTACAAACAACATGTCTATTTGACAGTCTACTCTTCATGGGTAGTAGATCTCAGCCGAGGGAGCGCGGCGAGGAAAATATGGTTATTTGCCCACAATTCGAATGCATCACTAAGCCTTGTTTTGTTTATGCCTGTTGAATTCTGCATTGAAGACTGAAACCTACCATTGTCCTCTGCTCCCTGGCTGAGTAATTCATCTGGGTCTCCTGTCGTGTCTCCTAAATAAAAAGCCTGCAGCGCCTCGCCAGCCTCCCACTCTTCAAGCACTGCAGGGTCTCTCACAAAGCTAATGGTCACACCGGGGCCTGTCAGCCTTCTCCAAAGCCTATCCTTTGTACATGCTCTGCTCCGGTCTTACCCCTGCTGCCCTGCACCTTACTACAAATGTCAAAGAATATTGATTTGGCCCGGAGTGACAAAGTCTTCACTGAGATAGCTGCCTTTGTACTACAGCAATAAAGAAAGAGACCTGACCTTCATACATGCAGCAGCTAGACACTATCGATATTTCATCTCAAACTGAAAGTTTCCTGGTGAATTTTTGCTTCATGCACGATTTCAGGAAGCGTATCCAACTGCCAGCTGAAACACCACAGTGGTCCCGTAATTGCAAAGATACTGCCAGATTGTGAGCAAGTCTCATAAATGCTGTGCCTCTGATGAACATAGTGTCTCTTTTAGAAACAAGCTTCTGAAGCAGCACAAATATTCCTACAAGCTTTTTAGCTTCTTAGTGCGGCTGAAATAAACAGTACGGGGAAGCAGAAGACAGAAACTTATTTCTGATTCTGATATCAGCTTCAAAAGCGCATCACAGGAGCGCTGCAGACAAACAAAACAGAGGAGCAACAAAGAAAACATGAGCACAAGTGGGTGTTGAAAAAAATGCACACATGGTTCCAGCTTTCCTTTCCTCAAGATCTGTGACATATTTCAGCACCAAACTGCTGGATGTAGAGCTACGACTTCATAAATGAAGGCCATTGTTTGAACAGCTTAATGTGCCCGGTGTCACGGACAGAAAAACTGGATATAATGTCCAATAAACTCTCCCCGTTATTTTGCCAGCGTGAAACAAAAGAATGACGCTTATCAGAAATGTATTGACGAGCGACGGATTGTTCCACTGACTCACTGTGGCACGATGCCAGGTTTTTTATGCCTTGCATGGCTGATATCTAATTGTTTCTGCAGAAAACTCATTAGGAGTCAGTTGAGTGGAAATTCTCGCAGGAGAATCACTGCAGTCATCTGATAACCTCGGCGTTCCCTGTTTATTCGAAAATCCTCTTTCAGAGACGGGAACAACGAACTGTACTGTATATACTGCTTTATGGTAGGGTTGTATGTTGTGTGAAATCTAGGTGACTTTCCTCCAAACACACTGACAGTAATAAATCTGAAGGGCAAACAATGACTGCTACCTTATCATTTATCCAGATAAATCATGTAGATAATTAATTGTGTGTGGAAAATGAATTTTATGCAGAATTCAGTAAATTCTAACTCTGGGGCTCTGATGTCTTTGTAAGTGTCTGATGGATGTGAAGCTGTGTCTGGACGCCTCATCGGGTTTTTCCTGTAGTCATCAGTCTGAGTTCAGAAGCAGTTTGCCCTCTGCCTGTACTTGTACGCATCCCGGTCCCTCTCCTCTTGCCCTGCTCGCTCAGGGGAGCACTTCTCTGTAACGCTAGATGCATCCGTTGCATCTTCATCCCTCATTATTTCACCCCTCAAAGACCTTTGCTGGAAACAAGAGATGCTGCAATCTGAAAGAAAGGTTTAACTCTTTGTTGTGTCACACCGTGAGCTGTGTTGTCTAACTTTCTGTCTAGACATCCTTTGATAAACTCGCCTCATGCTCAACAAAGGACTCAAAAATTTTTAAATGGAGAAACCGAAATTTGTCGTGGTTTGGATGTCGTTGTGAACGAATGCCAAACCTCTCTGCAGAGTCTGTGAAAGATGTCGCTCACAAAGATGAACCCACAGAGAATCATGAACCGACTCTGCAGTTCTCCTCAACAGAGCATTTTAGTGTCTTTCAGCTCTTTATTTTGGTTTCCATTGTTTGGTTCACTCTCACCACTCTCAATCAGCATCATGTCCAGATGCAGCAGCAGAGTTTTTTCATCGAAAAAGCTCTACAAACCCATTGTACGCAACCTTCTAAGCACCAAATGGTAGACAAAGTTATGCTCAGGAATTAAACGGCTAAAAGCAGAATGGATACTGGACTAACATTCATCAGGTGACCAGGAATACGACTTCAAGTGAGTACTAATGTTGCTCTTTAACTGCCATTTGGGTAAATTAGCAACTATTAGCTAAGACATTCACCATATCAACTTAAAAAGTGATGTCAGTGTCATGGTAACAGCTTGTTTCTGCTATTCCCAAGTTTTTTGGAACAAAAATGGTGCTTTTAGAGGCAAAAATGTTCCTTATATGCAAATACAGTCTAATGTTTCATGCTATTAGGACCCATTAAAACAGACAAGATGCACTTTACTCATTGTAGGTCCTCCTGTGACCAAAATGATGCCAGTTTCTGTGTCCACTCTCAACCACTTCTTTTGTTTAATGAAAACATTTTGTGTATTATTACTTATTGTCCTTTCTGTGAAAATTTTCTTGCATTTGTTGTTAGTCTAACCACAGCATGTGACCGCAGTCAGTCGAAGAAACTAATTTAAGAAGAAAAACTCATTTAAAAAGCTTTAAAAAAAAAATCGATTGCAGACGCATTAGAATTTGCCGTTCTTACATCTGTTTAAATAAATCTGTCTGATTGCACCACTAACAGCCAAAACTCAATTGCTCAGCTGATGGTTTCTCTCAGTATTACTGCCTGATCTGTTCCACTTTTCAAAGTCTCCGCCTGTCTGTCCCCAGAGGCTTTCACTGTGCTACATAGTGATTGATTGCCATTTCTATTTCATTTAGGAGTCAGGCTATAGAACAGGTAAATGAATTGTGGGTGGGTGCTTCTATTCTATGGGAAGGGTGTTGAATACGACGTATAAATTATCACAGTTTGACTGACATTTAATACCCTGATATTATTTTAACTGACAGACAAGAATTATTTGTTTGTCGCTCCCAAACATCTCGGCTCAGTTTGATTCTGCCACGGATGACAACCAAACTCGCCCGTTAGACAAGAAAATAGAAATTGATGTGTAAAATCTTATAAGATAAATATGATTGGGCATCTTTTCAGATAGCGCTTTCTATTTTCAGTTATAGACGTGAGTACGAATGACAAGAAGGGTTCACTTTGTGAGAGAATAACAGCAACAGTCCCTTCAGTGCCACAGGCAGAAAGTGTCCATAGTGACAACCTATTAAAAACAACGGAAACATTTTTTTAAAATTGCGATATGACAGTCAGTGTGCATAATCTAAAAGAGAAAATGAGGAGTGGTTTACCACTGTAGGCTTCTGCTGTGGTGTTGCAGGATTTCAGGTTTGTCCAGGTTGAAATGCCAAAGAAATCCATCACATGATTATGTTGTGAGGTAAAATCAATGACGTGTTAAATAAATGATGTTAAGTTGTTAGGTTGTTAAGTTGAAGGTGCATTGAATAAATGGTGTTGAGTGTGATGCTGGAATTAGTCCTAATCTAAGTTGACAAGGTGCCTCTGTTGCTGCTGGCGCTGCTCTAAACTGATCCTGATCCAAGCTGAGCCTTTTGATTGCACTTGAGAGAAATATGGGAGTTGCATACTTTCATTTTCTTTTCTTTTCTTTTCTTTTCTTTTCTTTTTTTTTTTTTTTTTTTTTACAAAGCATTCCATTAGTTATGAGGTTTCTTTGTGGAATTAAATACAAAGTTAAGTACTTAAACATGCTAATGAGACAGGAACAGTGGTTATCAACCAGCCTGAAAATGTAAATGTAATAAACTTCAGTCTGACAGTGAAACTCTGCTGTGAAGATGCAGTGTGGCGTCACTCTCTTGTGTGTGGAAACTTGCAGTGTGTGGGAGGAAGTCAGTGAGGAAATAAAAACTGCAGTCATTATTAATTGTCAAAGCTGGTTGTGCTGAGTGATCAGTCTGTTGCTGAAGCTGGATTGGTGGGAGGTTGGTAATGGAGTTGGCCAGCTGACTTACTGACTGACTCTGCAGCCTGACGCACATATTGATGTGCTACTGCTGCAGAGTTACTTAGTTCACTGCAGCTTTTAGGATCATTCTACTGTGTTACTTTTTTTTTTTTTTTTTTGCAGAGTCACTGCATTAGAAGATCTTGGCAATTATTATATTGCCTGTATATAATATCTATGTATTTAGGTTTATTAGTTTAGCTTGTTATCTTCTTGTTCTCTCTCTTGTTATTTTTTTTTTCATGCAGTATATTACCATTGACTCTGTGACTGTCTGACAACTGACTGCAAATTGTGTCTCTTTGGTGGAGCTGTTTTTATTCCAAAACTGGAGCTTGTTTCCTCAACCTTGGACTCTCCGATTCCCTATTCTCTCAAAGGTCAGCACTGTCAGGATGCCATGCAACTGGTTAACAGCACAAATTAGCATGTTAAAGTTCACAGAAGTTGAGCTCTACACAATTGCCCCGCACAGATTTACTTCACCTCTGTGAGCTAATCCACTATCCTTTAAAATTCTGTGGTTTTGTTCAGAAATTTCACTGTAAACGCTGGTGTGACCAGCTCCTAAGGATGTGAAGTAACAGAAAATGCGCTTAATATTAAATTGCTATGAACATGGCCGTAAATACAAAGAACAAAAACACTGCATGTTTATATACAAAGCAAATATTAAAAAACAACAACAAAAAAAACTAAAAACAAAACACCTTTTACAACACATTTCCTAATCTTAATTCGTGCCATTCACGTCGCACATACACTCAACATTATACAACAACACCCATTAGCTCAGTGTCAAGGGAATAAAAAAGCTGAAGCTGCAGGAAACAGGTGGTTCTCTCTTTTTTACCAAATGGGAATATTTTGGTCGTCTGCCCTGGACTGAGCTAAAGTTTGGACCGCTGTGGTTGGCTCATGGGCTTAGTTCCGCAAGGCGCAGGGGTCAGCGTACCAGAGTGCCATAATTACATTTGGCTGCAATTCCCACAACAGGATTAGATGATTTGTGGCCAAGAGGCCTTTATAATTGCCCCTGATCATCAGTTGCCAGCGCAGTGTAGAGAAAGGTCAGTTGGTCTGCTGTTCAGACACCCTTTTGGCCTATAATCCCTCAACTCCCCATGTCTGTGTCCCCCCCCACCACCACCCAACCCCCCAACCCCTCAACGCCTCGGAGCATGCACAGCGATCTGGATCATTACTAGCGTCGCTCATTGGCTGAATTGTAATTGTTACTCTTTTCCCTTCACTGTTCAGTGGATGGAAAACAAGAAACAAAGAAATGCTGCTGCTGAACCTCCATGTATGTGGTCTGCGTTTCTCTTTTCAGAGACCAGAGCTGTGGGTCGCTCATTATCTTTGGCTGAAAATATATGACCTTGTTTGGTACCACAAGAAAATAGATGTAGCAATGGTGCATTGTCTGAAAGCAATTGCTTCTTTCCTCTTTCTCATGTTCGCCTCTCGTTAAGCTTCGTAGGGGCTTTGAAAAATTCCCTCAAGCCTCCTCACTGTTTTCTCCCCCTAATGGAGGGAGTCCTCTCCTTTTTTTTTTAATTCCAGCTTTTGTTTGCTGCTGAGAAAGGAGCTGCTTGTACAGAAATAATTAGCTGTATTATGTGTAGAGATATAGGCATCTCCCCTCTGAGGTGAAAATCCTCCTATTCGTCTTACTTCATGAAAGTCCGATGTATCTTTAGACTTAAGCTTGTCAGCACAGAATGTTTTAGTCCATAGAGGGAGTATTCAGAGGAAATGTGAGATAATTTGACATTATTTCACTGGCTTTGTTCCACACATTTTGCATATGTACCATCTGCAAATTCAGCTGAATATCATGCAAGCGCTGTTGTTGTGCTATACAGTAGATACTCAGGAGTGAATTTAATAAAGCGGCTGTTTGTGAAATGTGAACATTGCCTGTGCGTGTCTGTGCCTTTTTCCCTGTCTGTTTTATATTAACTTGATGCATTTCTTTTATTCCCACTCCACTAAAAAGCTGAATTGCAGCAGAGGATTACATTAATTCATCTGGTGAATATATATAATATACAATATCTGAATAGTGTAAATAAACAAATTGGATTACATAATGGCGTGATGCTCTTTCGTATGTTATATATTGTTTAGAGCAGGAACAATTAGCTGGTTGATCCATTAGTTGATCATCGGAAAATTGAAAAAGAAAATCTAGTCTGACAAGCAATTAGTCATTTATTAAAGAAAATAGTTACCTCGTGCTGGATTCTCAGTTGTGAGGATTTACTCTTGTTTTTCTCTGTTTTGTACCAAATATCTTTTGGCTGTCACCATTTTTTGACATATTATAGACCAATTAACTGATTAATCAAGAAAAATAATCAGGAGATGAACTGATAATGAAAATAATCATACATTCCACAGGACACGCCTGTCACTTTTAACACCTTTAAGACCAAGAGAACTTGAAAACTAGTTAGTAAGTGAGCAGAAAAGCCAACAAGGATTACTAAATGTAATGTATGGTTAAAATGCTCATCTTCGGCAACCCCATGTGGCAGAAGCGAAAAGGCTAACTAGACAATTCCACACAACCGCTATTTCTTGTTTGGATTCACATGTACATCCACCACCGCCTCTTTGTTTTCTCTGCAGTGCACATGCTGTTGATTCACTGGATTCCTTTAACCAATACAATATTTTGCTCTTAAAACTGTTTTTGCAACGCAGCCAGTTACAAAAGTGTCCTCTACTCTCCGTGAGGCTGGGCTTAATATCTGCAGTCTCATAGCAAATCCTTTTGACTTGTCTTTGATGATTACTTTCCCCCTATAAAAGCATGTTAGCTGCCTCTGGATGAAGGCCTCTGAGTGGGGCTTACAAAAGATTTATGTGAGAAATGCCACTTTAAAAAGTGTCAGTGAAGTATCACAACATGTGTGTTATTGTTCATCTTCGGGTGCAGCCAGCCCACCTCCTGAGGTCCTTGGCTTTTCAGATAATGAGAATGACCCTGTGTGACTGTTTGTTCTCCAATTTGTTCTGCAGTTTCTCGGGATCCTGAAAGGTGCCTTTGGCTGGAAGCAGTGCTGCCTCTGAAGCTGACTGAATTGCTTAACTGGGTGAGAAATGAAGATTTATCTGCACATCTGCGAGGCGCTCTGAGTTCTGAGTCACACAGTGTTTCTTAACCTCTTAGTGCGAGCAGTCGAGAGTACGTCAGCCGAAGAAAAAAATGACACATTTGAAGATTTTGTTCAAGCAGAATTAAATATATATATATATAAATATATATATATATATATATATATATATATATATGTTTTCTATCTAAGGTTTTCTATCCACTGCTTGTCATAGCTTTTAGTTTCACACACACTTGCAATATAAAATAGTGACTCAACTTATTCTTTGCATACTTGGACTATTTTATTTATTCAGGCTCAAGCCGCACACTATCTGCCACTCCACCTTCATTTCCTGCCAGGCCCCAGTGCGAGCTCTCCCTCATCTGACCTCTCACACAGTGAACCCCATGAATGGACAATAGTGCCCTTCAGTTGGGCCCCATGACCATAGCAAAGCCTGCAGCTGGGGCACATAGCAAGGCTGCCCCGGCCCGAGGGCATGCAAACAGCTGAGAAAGATCACTGAACTGCCAAGGGGATTTTTAGAAATGCTCGGGGAATCACCGATGTGAGGGATGAAAAGTGGCCTCGACACCATGTGAGAGGATCAAGAGTTGGAGCTGTTTATTAGATGCCGGGGAGAAGTGGCCTTTAACAGGTGCTCAAGGGCTTGGTGGTGGATCCAGAGCTGGACTGCATGAGGATGAACCTCTGGAAAGCCCCTGGCTATTTTTCATTAAACAAAGGAAGCAGGGGATTAGGGCAGTTACTATAAGATCTACTGGATTTCTTCCTGAATGTCAAAAATAATAAAAAGAACACTATGTTTTTGGGTGAAGGAATGAAAAGCTAATTCCATTTTTTGCCAGTCACATAATTAAATAAAGTGAAAGTAATTATTGCACTTTAGTTTTGAGGTACTTGTACTTTACTTGAGGATTTTATGCTACATTATTCTTCTGCTTCACTACATTTCAGAGGGAAATATCAGACTTTTCTATTAGATAGATAGATAGATAGATAGATAGATAGATAGATAGATAGATAGATAGATAGATAGATAGATAGATAGATA
>JBBMJY010000021.1:13978040-14046739 GCA_037833715.1 Toxotes lorentzi
TATATATAGTCTGTAGGATCGTACCATCAGCTATTGTTTAGGGCTGCAACGAATAATTATTTTCATTACCACTTAATCTACCAATTACCAGAATCAGAGCATGTTTGGCATTTTAGCTTGATAAATGGCCAAAACGATTAATGGATTATCAAACTAGCTGCTGAATAATTTTCCCTCAATTGACTAATTGATTCAATTATTTCTGCGCTAAAATCTTACACTTTATTACAGTGCATAGTGCAAGTCATTAACTGGAGCCCCCATATCCAGTACATCTCAGTGCTAAATATTCCATAATAATTGGTTTCTTTACACTTTACATTCTCACTGAAATATGTGCAGCTAAACAACACCAAACTGTTGGAATAAACAGCTTTTTGGGAGGTCTGTCTCTTTAATTAACAGTGAGGGTGAGCCTGACAGCTGTGATGGCAATAGGCGAGCCAATCACAGGTGCTGTGTGGGGCACCGGGAGGAATGTGAGGGAGTGTTTGACAGAAGAGGCCATGTGCAGAAATAAGATGACAGGTGGTTGGCCTGATCCAGCACCAGGCTGCCAAAATGAGTCTGCCTTTGGGAGCTCTGGAGAAACATGACAGTGTTAATGAAAATGGCAGCATTTAAATGTGTTACGCTCCACCACAGCATATCCCTAACTTAGGGTAGTAAAAAAAAAAAAAAAAAAAAGACTTGAAATTCACGAATGGAATGAATGGAGGATTTTTTTTCAGTTGACCCATGGACTCATTTGAGCTTCACGGGAAATATTCAGACTTTTTTCCTCGCACACTTTTTTGTTAAGTCTTACGCACGAAAATGGCTCCTGTGCATCAGCAGTTGAGCGCTCACATTTTTGGTATAACCTGGGGTCTCTGTATGTTTTTGGTCTCGGTGGGAGTTGCTCTAAATACCTCATAGCTTCCAGGAAGAAGAAGCAGACATCCCCAGGTGCAGCAATACAAGAGTGACACATATGAGCACAGACAGACGCACACGTTGTGTTGGGGGTTTTTTTGTTTGTTTTTTTTAAATAAAGGTTTTTTCGTAGGTGTCTGCAAGCATAGAACCATTTGTCTCTAAACATACTGACATACTTTGTTTCATTAAACCCTTTCACACATACATTTGCCAACAAAAATGTATCCAACAAATGCTCCTTGGCCCTCAAGTACTCATGTAAACAATGTAAAAATACTACATAATAAGTAAAAGTCTTTCATTATAAAACCCACTGAAGAATTTACTGAAAAAAAGTACAGATTATGCAGAAAAATTATATATTATATTATTAGACTCTCAATACTGATGCAGCATTTTACTGTTATAGCTGGAGCTATTTTTAACTACTTTACATACAGTTGGGTGGTTTAGCCCAGTGATTTGCAAACCTGGGGTGGGGCTCCTCAGTATAGTCACAAGATAAAACTGTGGTGTCTTGAGATGATTCACGATTGAAACTTTATGAAACTGGAAATTTTTGAGCTGTTTTTAAATGTTTTGTTTTTAAATGGAAATAATTTGATGGAAATGTGATGGGGGGGGACAAGTAGGAACTGTTTTTTTGTAGTCAAAAACACTGGAAGTCAGTGGTTTCACCTTTAACTGTGTATGCGTGTAATGTAAAATTTTAACCATAATGGTCAGATAAATGCAGCGGAATAGAAAAAAATGTGACAATTCTCCATGACATATGGTTAAGCCGATGTGGAGAGTAGCACAAAATGGAAATGTTCACGTACAAGCACCTCAATACTTGAGTAAATGTGTTTTGTAATTTTCCACCACTGAGGCACTGCAGACATCTCAATTTCTAAGCAGCCAGCACAACCAAATTAAATTCATGCTATTCTCAATTTTTTTTACCCTCACCTTTCACTCACTATTTCATGCATAAATGAATACATCCACCTTTTTCTGTTGTTTTTCTCACAACCCAAACATTCATTCCAAGCACAGTCCCTGTGATGAGGGTTGGGATCACCAGTCAAATGAAGTCGCCAGATATCTACAAGATACTGCAGGAGAAAACTGCTAAGCTCATACACAAAAACATTCCCAGTGGTAAACAGACGGTACAAATTTGCCCCATGGGTATGTATTTACGTGTATGTATGGATGTGTTCTCGTTCCTGCCAGCATTATTCCTACACATCCCTGTAGATGTTCTCAGTGTCAGCTAAGTTTCCACAGTGTTGCTGCTGTGCGGGGAGCCGTGCATGCTGGGGCCTGTTTCTTAAGCCTGCCATTCTGACACACACAAAGGTGCTGCTCATCCAGGCTTTGTGTCGAGGATTAGCAGAGCAGATATGCTGCAGCCACAGAGAGACACATCCAAAACTGCTGCTTCCGTTTTCTCACATAACCTCGCATTTGAAACGGCTGGTAAATTCCTGAGAGTATGACACAGGATTGTCCCATGTGGTGCGGTGAAAGTATCAGCAGCAGCCAATGATGTCAGAGAGCCTAAAAAGTAAAATCTAACTACAGTACAAGTAATTAGCGAGTCACCATGAAGGAAGAAGGTTCAACCGATAATCTGGAGTGTTATAATCAAACAGAGAAGACTGTGGGACAATTATTTAACTAGCCTGACAAGTTAAGGGTTTTATCACTGCGCTCACAGAACAGCACAAAGGGAATCCAGTTGTTTCTAACTGGTTTTCAACCAAAGAACAGCATGAGCCATCAAGTCCAATCAGTGTTGCACACTTATGCCACAACCCAGAGGTTCAGAACACCGGACTGAGAGCAGCAGGAAAGGATTAATGGTCTCTGAAGATTGTTGGGGTAGTCAGAAACATACAGCAGAAACGGGTTAAACTGTTAGACTAGACCTTCTTTATCCAGGATCCAATCACCTTTTGAAACCGAATGGTGTTCGAGTCTCAGTCTTTGCTTTCTCTGAGCTTTTATTTGTTCACTAAATAAACTGTTTGCAGTTGTTCTCACAGTTTTATGGAAGATGCATTATTCTCCGCTTGATCGTATATCAATCTCTGATGTGTGTTTGCCAGAGAAGCTTGAGAAAAAGAACTTTAAAAGAAGAGTTGAAACATGGCATGAAAGCACTGATTAGCAAGAATAAAGACTGCTGTTGTCACTGCATGCATGGCTGTCAATGTAATGGATGATTTTTTTATGTCGATGCCAAATAAACCTTTCTCTCCAACGTATTTGCTTTGCTTTCAGTTGTGTTGATAAAAGCAAGAATCCGGCTGCATGGATGTCAGCAGAGCTGTAGATTGCTGTGAGGCCTGTCTATGCTCATCTCTGGATCTTGCAGCTCCATTTTCATGCACCTTTCATGCTTTCTGTATCTGTCTAAGTCTTCCCTGCCTGGTTTTATTTGAGCCGTTTGCGTGCGTGGTTCCAATTGGATGCCTTAGAAGATTTTTTTTTCTCCCTCCATTGTGCAAAAACTATACTGGCTGACAGTTGCCTCTGTGAAACCAGGGCTTCAGTTCTTTGTCAGGCTGCTGCATTGTGTGACAGAAGATTCGAAGGTGCAAAAAAAAAGGACTTGGTAAATGAATAGAAAAATATTGTGGGAAAGGTATGTGTCTGAGTGCACTTGCAAAAGAAGGCAGATTCTGAGCGAGAGAAAAAGAAAGCAGGAGGACATCAAAAAAAAAAAAATCCCCTGCAACTCAGGATGTTTTAAAATAACACAAATGAGCCCTGGGGGTATTTTATTGGATTCGCATGGGTCACAGGTGAAGACGTTAAAAAAATCATGAGGGTATTTTCTAAAAAAATAAAAAGAGAGACAATACTGACAAAATAAATGGAAATCCCATTCTTGAACAGCCTCTCTCACTACAGCTGTTTTGAATCTACTCGGAAAAGTAGTCGATACTGTCAATCAATACTGTTAAAATGCATCAGAAGACAAGTATGGGCAGATTCTCCAGGTCTTGCACGGCAGAGTTTCTTGGCTCTGGGATCTGACAGAAATTGAGTTTCTTATCTAAAATGGCAGAGTGATTTCAGATTTCCTCTGCGCGGGCTGCACTGACTGACTGAGAGTTCTTGATTTATTTCCAGTTTTCGACATATGGATGATAACGCTAATGTGTCAGAAACACACCCTGAAGTAGGCAGTGTTAAAAAAAAAAAAAAAATTATAAATAAAATCAAATGAAACTCTAAATCTGTCTTTGCATTTTGTCTCATCTTGTTTATTTTTGATTCATTCACTATCTATTTACTCTGCACTCTGTTTTATTCTCATGTGTGGGGTGTGGTAGTGTTTTCCAAATGGGGTAAAGTCGGGTCTTAGATGAGAGACGCTGAGTGTTTGACTGCTGATACCCTGGAATTTGCTGCAAAGATACAGCTGGGATCATGAGCGCAGATCACCTTACTGTGAAAAAGAGACTGATAGCAGCTGGAAAGCAAATGAACATGTGTCAGCCATCTGGAAAAGTCACCCAAAACACTATGCATCCTCTGTGCTGAGACAAAGGAGTCATTTTACTTTATGAAAAGACTTGTTCGCCTTTTTTCCACTGCAGATCAAGCTGAAAACTGTAGTTCCTTTTTACTCATTTACAACATAATGGTAATCAGTGCAACAAATGTGGACTTTGGAGCTCTTTGAAGCCTCCTTCAAATCACATCTCATATTCTATAGACTTACAACATGTCCATCCCCACATTTGATGTACAGAAGCTTAAACTGTCTTTGGCTCTTGTGCCCTTCAACTTGTCTACAGACTCTACCGCACTTTGATTAGTCTGAAATCCAAACATGCTCCAAGTGAGCTGCACCTGCTGCTATGAAAAGCTGCTAGTTAAAAGCCTGCATTCGGTGGTTTTGGTTATAAGGACTTCGTAAGAACAGCTTTAAACTCTTCCCTAGAGTGACTGGTCAGCCCCTCGCCCCAGCCACAAACAACAGACAGCACAGTCCTCATGGTCTGCTGACATTATGCATGGTAAACATTTGTTTCACTCAGGAGAAGATTCAGGTTGAATACCGATTTCAAGTGGGGTTTGAAACAAACTAGGTAATATGAAATGTTGTCCAAATACATCTGATGGCATTTCTATTTAGCGTATTAAAGTGCATTTCCATCCACCTATTTTTATGCACATGTGCAGTCTGTGCATAAAAAGCCAGAAGGGAAATGCCACTATATTTTTTTTGAAAAATCACAAAAGGTTTTTATGGTTGGCTGAGATGGAAAAGTTGGTGCATTACTAAAAACCAAATGTGAACCAGGTTTAGCAAATAAATCATGACATTCATGAAGCATGTGACCTAAACATTCACTGTAGCTTCGGCTCCACAGAATAGAAGATAAATAGTGGCAGACAAAAACATCTGTGAGGAGCAATGAGAAGACTCAAAGTTCTTAAATTAATACACATAATAAACAAACGTAAATACCATATTTCCACATTCCCATATTAATCACATTTTCCACATTATTTTTATTTGCTTGAGGTTTGACTGGTGCTCTTTTAATTACATCATCTCACTGTGCCCTTTTCTTTGCACCGCCTTTTATCTTTAGCTTTTATCCCAGCTCCTAATATTTGCACAACTGTAGCATGGGCAAAACATTGCACACTTTTAGACAGTCTCTCCTCAAAGGTACTGCTAGTGTTCCACTTGATTGACATGAGAATTGAAGGAAGCAGTTGTTCAAAGAATTTAAAAATGTCTCCCAACGGCATTTCAGCTGCTACATGAGAGCTTGCTAAAAACGGAACAGACCCATTTAGTTCAAACTGGACTAATTACACCATGTTTTTGAGAATCCTAACATGACTAAACCCAGTTTCTCAGACAGGGTGCGTAGACCGCTGACATACTGTGGCACGATAAACACTGAATGCTGATTTCCTCTCTCATGGGACAACAGCATTACAGCAGGACAAAACAAGGTGCTGCGCTGGTGTTGGCGAGTTGCTGCAGGGTGTAAGATGAAATATGAACCCAGAAGTCATGATTTAAGGTTCACCTAATGCCAAGGCATTGCACATCGGTTCATATCCTTGTGAGGCCAACTTGTACAATTTGGAAAAGTACACAGCAGTAATCATCTGCACCTCCACCTAAATGCTACAAGGAACACAACTTCAGGTATTCTACCAGGTGTGGGTTGATATTCAGAGGAAGGCCTTGTAATTTTCCTCCTTTACGGGGATGTAGTATAATCTGTCACCAAATGAGGGACTTTTGGTCTCCTCACCTCTCTGCTGCTAGTTTGATCTGTTTGTCTCCTTCTCTGTACAGGGACTCCCCCGACTTTGGTGACCTTCACAAATTAAAAGGAAGCTTGTTTTCAACGTCATGTTCAGCCTGTGCTCAGAAAACAACTTGCTGGCCTCGAACGTGCAGCTCAGAAGTACAAAGAGCTCATTTTCACACTCTCCCTGGCTCCTCACACCTTCAGTAAAACTGAAGTGACAGCTCCAGCTCCTATCAGGGTGCTGGGCATAATAGCCATGTGCTAAATGAATGGCTGGGTGCTTCCATTCGACTAACAAGAGGCAGCATTACAGCCTTGGGCTCTCCCACTGGCAAAGACCTGCAGACTGTGGCTTCAGGGGAAATATTTTTTCCTTGATCATGCAGGACTTTGGAATTTGTGCATTTGATCTCT
Source organism: Toxotes lorentzi (assembly GCA_037833715.1). NCBI lineage: Eukaryota > Metazoa > Chordata > Actinopteri > Toxotidae > Toxotes > Toxotes lorentzi. The sequence continues at coordinate 13,984,655 of JBBMJY010000021.1, forward strand.
TAAAAAAAAACAACTGTTTAACTGCTAGTGACAGAAACTCCATTTAATGTGGTTGTGCTTCTCTATTCCCTTCAACCAATGTTGCACGGCCTGTGATATTGCAGTTTCCTGTCATGGATAGTCTCAGTTACTGTACCTACATGCCTTTTTGGACTCTTTTTCTACCCTTAGAGCTAATTTGGCAGCTCAGTGCCTCACTGGTTGCACAGGTCAAAAACAGTGCATGCTGTTTAATAGCAGCACAGATAGTATCTAGTATGAAAGTATTATCACTGATTTGACTGACAGTATCTATACTGGTGTTGAACACACTACAGGATATCACACCCTTCTGAACAATTGAATTAATTAGATATTAAGTGCTTTTTGTAGAGATTTGCCTGCCCTTTTCTTTCTTTTTGAGCCAAAGGTTTAGGTGATTTACATGCCCTGACAGTTACAGTGTCTGTCAGGACACGTGATAGCACTTCATAAAAGGTAACCTATTTTACCTAATATGTCATTTGTCATGTCAATGAATTTCCAACAGCCAAAGTCATGCTTCTTCCTCAGTTTGCTTTGACTGGCACAAATGAGAGGAAATGTAGACAATGCATGGGCAAGTAGAGGCATACAGACCGAATCAGTCTTTTCCTATATTTTCCATTCACTTTCCCTCTTTTCCCCACAAACTATAACTTAGCTGCCATTTGACAAGGAGAGATTGTAAATCATTTACAAATATAATTTCACTTGTATCGCAGAATGGCGGCACCTTGACTGAATATTGTTTTTAACAGTCACATAAATGTTAGTCTTGACAGTCTCTCTCCACACAATTTGTGCAAACTAGCCATGAACCATTAAGGGAGTCGAAGGCAGCACTTTTATTTTTTATTTTTTAACTTCACAGTCATACAATATTACAATGAGGTTATATATGTGGCGACTCCTACTCCTCACTTTAATTAAAGTTACTGGTAAGAGGACCAGCCTGCGTGTTGAGACAGGGGAGATAAAGTCAACGTGGCCTGAAGGCAGCTATGACTCACTGATGTTATTTTGGCTCTGGCATTGGGATTTTTTTGGAGGGGGGCTCGAGTCTCCTCCTGTTTCACAACTTTTCAGGAGAGCCTTGCTGTGTGAGCTGTCAGTGAAACATCAACAGCCTCCATCATCATTCCGCTGTTCAGCAAACACCTGACCAAACACCAGACCCCAGCTCCTCTCTTTCGCAGCCCTCTCTGTGAGCTGCGAGGGCAGGGCCAGTCTGTGGAGCTTCACTCCAACTTACTATTAATTAACCTCATTGCATATTAAGCACAATCCTCGAGCTAAGGGATCTACATAACAAATCAAACCTTTGTAGCTTGTTCAGCACCAATGTTTTTCTTTTTTTTTTTTTTTTCCTTTTTAGGGTCTGATCCAATTAACCTGCTTCTATTGCGACAGTCGAGACAGAGAAATTACAGTATCATTTTACACATAACGATCAATAACAGCATCAATTAGCCCGGGGGAAAGGTCTACTGTCTCAGAGGGCTGGGGATATCTGTAAGTCTTTTTCCTGTAATTAGACATCCATGGGCTCTTCAATTAATCTGAACCCAAAGCGCTGACATTTCCACAGCTCATTAATGAACCACAGCGCACTTTACAAAGATGGAGTGGACGACAAGGCTGCACGGGGATATGAACATGGATGACGCACAGCGCTGTGGCCCCGCTGTCTTCGCTAACAATACAAGAAACATTTCCAAATGTTTGGGAGCGTCTAATGGGAAATAGCTCCTTCTTTGGCCTGACAAGGAGATAGCATACATCTTAATGAGTTTCAAATTAATGAGTTCTTTCAGCCACCACTATATTCCACTCTTCAACAGTTTTAAGGAGACTATTAATATTTCAGCATGGAAATTATCCTTTTCTAGGCACTAGAATTGCAAATTCATTCCCCTCCACTGGCTGACGATAAAAATATTCTCCTGGATGGATTGTCCTAAAATTTTTATTGAGGAGTAGACCCATGATAATAGATAGATAGGACTGCCAATTCATATTAAAAATAAAACCTACTTTACTGCATAGATATTAGTAGGAATGACTCCAAACTTTTACATCCAATAATGGCCATATTTGCCAGAAATAATGACAATTTGAAAGGAATTAGTGTATTAAAATGTGAAATGGAGCGAGTTGTGGGATTGGTAGGAGCAGCTGGCTCAGCTGGGAAACTTTAAAGTTAATGTGTGTGGTCAAAGTGATAAAGAAAGAGAGCCAGAAGCAACTGGGGCTAAAAGTGACCCATGAAAAACTTGCTAGCAAGCAGTACCATAATGCTGACGGGTCACTCGTTAGATTAGTTAGGAATCAACTTTATTTGTGTCTTTTTGGAATTAACCTAGTAATGATTTCCACATGCAAAATGTGAGTTGACTTATGTAGTAAAAATTAAAGGGTTTGCTTGTAGGAGGCAACAGCAAAAACTACATGCATCAGATTCCCTGTGCAGCCTGAGAATAAATGCCTGATCCCCGTTTCCCCACAGCTGCAAGTGCATGAAAGCTGCAAAGAGATTTCGGGCCGCCAATAATTTGTTTGCACCTGCAAAAACTTGAGCTTTTTGCCTCAGCTATTGTGACAAGATGGGACAAAATGAGGGGCAGGATGTAGCCCCTGCAGCTGTGCATACAGGACAACACTGCAGGATACTAGTAAAGTTCAACAACCAAGCAGATAGAAGCCAAGACATAAAAGGGTTGTGAAGAATTCAGACTGGCTGCTTATTTTCCAACACCCAGACACTGGCAGGCATTCATCTTTAAATGCACATAACGCAAATAATTGGACAAAGACTGTGAATCAGCTTGTTGTGATTGCATTCTCTCTGTGCTTGTGTGTTATCATCACCCTGCATTTACACAGGTCAAGGATGGATAACCAGAGTTTAGGTGGAGGGAAAACATTGGTTCAGATAGGAAGCTATTCCAAGACACAGGGAGTCTTGTGCAGAGAAATACAGTATTTCAGCTAAAAGCATACTAAACAGAGTGGTGCTAATACAGCAGTAACAGTGATGAATATAATGAGTTTTCTAATACAGAAGTGGTAGCTTAAACATTATTACGTTAATCCACATACTCCTAAGAAAATGAAAATAAATGTGATTCATACAATTTTATAATTTTAAGTTTACTTAGAGTCAAAACTGGAGTATTTATTTCCATTATTTGTATAAAATACAAAACAAAAACAAAAAAAAGCAATAATTGTTTGTGAAGGCAAATATAAGGCATAGTGCCAACATTTTCATTGTTTCAGAGTCTGATTAGTTGTAAATTACGATAAATTAAACTGCCAAAAAGGCATTTCACACACTGTGGAGTTAAACCTTATCTAATTTTATATTCATAAACTGAATATTTAGATAGACCTCTTCTTTTTGTGCAAAATTTCAGAAGCAGGAAATTAAAACGGCAGCTGTTTTATTGAGATAAGCCTCAGTTGTTGTTTTTTTTCAGACATTCATGACACCTTGCATGCTAATGGAGTCATGGCTGTTCACCAACATGTTGTCTTAAACCCTGTCAGGTGCAAAATTGTGATGATCGTTCATGGTCTTAAACAGTTATTCATTCACTAATGTTCCTCCCTGAAATTTGGCTTGATGTGTTGTGTCCTTCATTGAGATCAGTTCTGTTTAGCAGCAGAGCTAATTATTTGTCTCGCAGTCTGCACACACTCTGTCTAGTTTGGTCCATGTCTGGAATTAAACAGTGTGCATAATTCTCACTGGATTGCAGTCTGGCTTTTAAAAGAAAAAAAAAATAAATGGAATAAACTCACCTTCTGTGCTTAAAATGAGAAAGGAGATTCTGAAATGAGGGTTTACACATTCAAGTCCAGTCCTCTGTGTGCATGAACAGGCCAATTTGCAGGCTTCCTGCATTCATATTGTTACTGACTATGGTTGTAATGCCACAGTGTGTCTGAGCCCCACATATCACCATCTTAATAGAATTTTTTTAATTCATGCTCACACCTTACAAAGACAGTGCTGCTGGATGTACCTCCGCCCTCTTTTTAAATGCCAAGCATGTACATGAAACACAAATCTTAGTCTAATTGTGTTTTTACTGAGTACCGTGGGACTCTTACTGGTTAACTGTGTAACACCTCTCTCACTGGATAGCCTTTCATTGAATGGAAGTTAAACCTGGGGCAGTAACAGAAGTTCAGTTTGTAACACTAAACAATTCATTTTTGATGCAGCCAGTGAAATCAGCCAGATGTGTTTCAGGTCAAAATGCCACATCAACAAGACAAGTCCACACTGACTGATATGGATATGGAGTATATGAATTCTTAAATGGATATTAGTTATTATTTCAGCCAGGTCTTATGGCATGTGGAGAGTACAATAAGAGGGCTGTCTCATTCAAAGAAGCAGATAGATATTAGCATTTGTTACAGCTGGTAGTTGCCAGTTGCCATCATGTCTCAAGTCAACATAGCAGAACCAAAGCAGCACATGAACTACAGTATGTTATGGAACAATTACAAGAGCATATACACGGCTGAGAAAATACTGTATACTGCCATATATCTGTATTTAATATATCAATTTCTAAAATCTAAACAGACATAACAGGTTTCTTACAAATCTGAAATTTCCCTTTAAAGCTAAATAACTTCCTTTGTCCTTTTAGGGAGAATTTGTGAAGAAAAAACAATTAAGAACATGGTTCCTTTCATGTCAAACGTAGTCACCTGTTATTATTGAGTATTAGGACAATGCATTATTTTCTCAATTAATCCTTTCTCTGTTTGATCTAAAACTGCCAGGAAACACTGAAAAATGCACAACACCACATTTTAAAGCCCACGGTGATGTCATGAAAAGTCCGGTTATGTCTGACCAAAAGTCTGCAACCTAAAGATGTTCAGGGTATTATCAAAGAAAGAAAAAATCCTCACAGCTGACAGGATTAACAACAGGGAATGTTTTGTATTTTTGCCTGAAAAATGATTCCACAACAGTCAGCTCCACCTGACAAAGGACAAAACAAAATACAATTAGCAAGTGATACAAGATCACAGGGGGAACTGCCCTGTCAAATCTTTCTGGGGTGGCCAAACGCAATGCAGTGTGACACCTCGGAAATAAGATGCAGGGCTCGCTGGGACCAGCTAATTGTTATGCTGCGAGAGTTCAAAAGGCAACTGGAAGGTCAGCAACAGCACATGATGCTTACTAATCTGTGTCTGACTCCGAAATACTGCAATTGCTGACTAGTTTCCCAGATCTCTTTCATGATATCATCCACTCCCCACACGTGGTCAGTTACTGAGAACCATTTAAGGATGAAGGATCTTTACGAACGTATGTCCGGAGGAGAAAAGAAAAAAAAAAAAGGCCTCAAGTCATTATCATCCACACAAACCTGAATTTACATCAGCTGAGAAATAAAACTTTGACTGAGAATAAAAACACACAGGTATTGAAACTTATTTACTGCAGCTGAAATCATGATTGTCCTTTAACAAGAAGGCAATAGTGAACTTTTTATCCTATAGAGGGGAAGTACAGCATGTGATAATGTGATGAAATCACCAGTAAGTGAAGCAAGATTTGAATGACCCCTCTGCATCCGCTAAACTTACGATCATGTTGCAGAAATCTTGCAGCAGTTTACCAGTAACTCTGTGACCTAAAAGTCTGAATAAATAAATACATTATTTCTGTATATATTTATTTATATATATTTATTCTTTCTTTATTTCTGCCGATATATAATTTGGGTTTTATTTGCTGAGGCAGGCTGAATTGAACAGATTTTTATAATGGACTAAATGACAACGAGCCCCAAGGGCTGGGATTAATGAATGCCTCTTTCATTTGTTGCTAAAATAGTTACATGGCTGACTGTTAGTGGTTTGATCTGTGAAATGCAGAAACTGAACTGGCACACACACACACACAGAAGAAATCAAAGTGTTTTATTAATCCAGTGATATGTAAAGCAGATCTGTTGTGATAACTCGCCATAATACCTCAGCAAGGCAGCGTCTACACCAGCTGTGTTTGAGATGGGGCCTGCATCCAGCACCTCTAAAACCATTCTTTTCACACTGGGGTGTCACTCTTTCATGTTCTTCTGTTACATCAATGTAAAATATGCTGCCTCTCAGTGGCCATCTGGAGAGGGCAGGTCTGAGCTGTGATAGTAAACGAGTGGATTACAGGGGTCAGTTTCTTGCTGGATGCACAAGGGGATGATGTAATGTGACAGCTCTGTCTGGTAGCTGTGTGAAAATAACATCAACTGCACCAGCGTTTAATAGGAGGTGAAATCACAGGCTCACTTTAAGAGGTTTTAACTACCAGCTCTGCATTTCTGCTGGCCTGTCAGACTAAACCGGTCATTCTGCTGCTTCAGTCAGATACTGTAAGTACCCTGCCTTCCCTGGTGTCATGGATTTTCTTGATCAGAGGGAAACTGGAGCAGAAAGAACCAGTCATGTTGTAAGGAGTGGAGGCTTGAGAAGCTGGAGAGGAAGCGGGTGGCAGTATTTTCCTGAATGCAGTCTGATCCTAAAACACAGGTGCAGCCTCCATGCAGCTCACTCTGCCTTTGAGCATACCCCACCCCCCCTCCCTGCTGCAAAGTGTTTGTCCATTTGATCCTCCATTAAATCCAGATTATTATGGATTTGTCTTTTTCCAACCTGTGATTTGCAAAGATGGGGAACAGTTAAAGGTTATCTGGTGAGGGTGAAGATCTGACAATGGGAATATTAGTTGTCAATCAGTGTCAGAAATGAATAAAGCAATGTGCACATGGAGCTGCGATTCAATTCAAATCTTACTTCTTTTATCAAAACGTGCAGAAACATCCTGAGATAAGGGCAGAAAAGGAGGTAGGAAACATATCCTCACTCCCTATCAAGAAAATGACACTTGATTCAAAGCAATGCTGAGAATGCATGGGTTGAGTTTCACTTGCTTTTACAAAAATAAGTGAGTTTTTTTTTTCTGTGCAGCTGCGACCAACTCGCACTCCTATATCTCTGAAAGCCTCTGAGAGAGAAAGAGAGAGAGAGACAGAGACAGGGAAAAAAAGAACTGGTATAAATGATGGGGGTTCACAGCTGAGATTTGGGGCTCCCAGCGGCGTCATGCAGAGCCGATCATTGTCTCTCTCACACTTTCTAACTAGCCATTTCACAACATCCAGACAGCGGATTGGGCCGTACGCAAAAGCGGCAGCGGCAGCAGCAGCAGCGGCAGCAGCAGCTTTGCCCTCGGGGCTTTTTTCACCCCGACGTCGACCAGAACTAACAATTTGGATTCAACGCGGATGAGGGCAATTACCTACTGGACGTAATCTGTCATAATGTCTCCTTTTCCGATCGACTGATAGTCAGACGAGTTAAGCAATGGCTGAAGAGATCTGAGTCCGCCGGGTGCGAGAAGTGGCTGTTTAAATGAAGCCCAACTAAAGAGGAAAAAACACACACACACACACACACACACACTTTCATTTCATTGCAGAGCAGAAGCTGATCGGTGGACATCATGTACAGATTGGCGGATTTTACACTCAGAAAGCCACTGAGTGGGTTTGATTTCGGATTACTGTGACACACGGGACGTGTTTTTTAAGGGAGGAGAATTTTTTTTTTTTTAAGGAGTCTGCTTCCTCTCGCTGCTGTTCGCTGTCCTCCGGGTTCCTGCAGGACTCCAGAGTCGCGGAGAGCCCATGCAGTCGCCAAGGTTGGTTTATCTTATTTGTTCGAGACTTCTTTTGAATTTTAACCAACATTGTCTGAGTTTATTTTACACGGGAGTCTTGTCATATTTTGCTTCGCTTGCGGGGTTGCCAAACTACATCTGTATGTCCTAAAAAAAATGTCTATTTGTCAAATCTGTACAGTCAGATGAGCTGAATTTCTGCATTGTTAAGAACTTGATCTATTTGCTGCTGTCACGCGAGAAACTGGTAGAAAGCTGAATTTGTAAAAGCAGTTTATTATTTTAAAAAAACTGCATTCACTTGACTCTTGCCTGTTAAAGGTTAAAGCATAGAGAGTTCACGCCGTGCAGCGCAGTTTTATTTATCATATTATCCACATTAATTGCATTTATTCTCAGTGGTAAAATTACCACTGAGGCTACTTTGATCTAACATGACATAAAGGGTGATCTTCTTCAGAGCAGCGCAACAGGGCAAACGAGCCTGCTGGCTGCAGAATTTCACCTTTTAAATCCTAATTGCATGACAGCTGTAATTAGACCAATAACCGAGCTGTCCATAAAGCTCAAATTTAATGACAGGTTTGGTTGTCCTCATAATGCCATGTGCGTTTGTGTCATGATTTGAGGTTTCATATCAGAGCTCACACCAAGCGCCATCTGTTGGAAAAGAGGATCAGTCCTCTATAGCTGTGGCTGTCAAGACAGACGCACAGAAAAAAAATAAATAAATGCAGGCTGGTTCACGCAGTGCGCGAAAGAGATGGAGCAGTCCACCACTATTTTACTTACATTACACGTCTTGTTGTAATCTTTGCTATCGTCCAGTGATAGCAGAGATTTAAAGCAGCACACAATAAAACGTGATTGGATTATACCTGCTGGATTTATGCATTTAGGCATGTTTTATTGTCGCCTTTACCTGTAACAGCGTGTGGAACACATGGTCTGCCTGATGTGTCTCTATATCGTTTCTATGCAAATATTTTCTCCCTTATAAATGGTTTGTCATTTCACTACGTGACCATGTAAAATCCCACAGGTAAAACTCAAGCAGTGAAAAGCAATCAAACAGTTTGTTGAAACATCAGACACTACTGCCATTATCCAAACATATAGACCTAACATAGACCAAAGGCCTGATGAGAGAAGGCTGCTGAAGAGAAGAGGTCCTAAAACCTAATCTGGATTGGAGGTCAAAATGGTAATAGTTAAAATTGTAGCCCTTCTGATTAGGGCTACAATAAGGGAGGTGCAGCTAATGATTATTTTCACTAATGACGGTAAAATGGTTAAAGCAAACAAAAAAAGGTCCATTACAATTGATCATAGCTCAAGCTGACATGTTCAAATAGCTCCTTATGTCCACCAAACAGCCCAAACCCAAGGACATCCTTCAATCTGCAGTGATGGAAAACTGAGAAAAACAATGATTCCTTGCATTAGAGAAGCTGGAACCAGACAGTGTTCGACATTTCTGCCTGATAAATGTCTGAGATGATGCAACTGATTATCAAAATGGCTGATGAACAATTTTATATTGATCGACCATCAATCGACTAATCATTTTAAACACTAATTAAAATAATTAGATATTTCTGATGAGGTATAAGGAAGAAATAGGACTGTCCTGAGTAAAGAAATGGGTCATGGGGTTTAAAATAATTATCCACTGACATATATGAAGAATCTGTCAAATAATTTGTTTTTCCAGTTTTATTGTCATTTTGCAGATAAATGCAGTCACACATTAAGTATCTCTAAACATCTTGCGCTTATCAAAGACGAAAGCTTAGTTGTGACTATCATGATATTGGAGATGTTATTATCATTTAATAACAATTAATTATTAGCTTATCGCTCATGAACATGCCACAACAATGACTAATAGTTGACCAAGTACTTAACAGCCACTTAGTGGACTAATTGGGGGCAAACTGTGCAAAAAAGACGTACATATTAATGTATGTAACGTGTAAATATATTGTAGCTTTGTCTGCAAAGCCACTGCAACAGGTGAACACATTTGGTCTACTAGCTATCTGACTATATGACTTACAGACGCATTGATTCTGAGGTTTTTCTACCAACAATCGACCAACTCCAGAACCAGTCACACTTAGGGAGTATCTACATCAAAGCCTTTTCTAGTGTTATTATGACATTTTGATTCCTGACTTTGCTTCTCCATCTATACTGTCGCTGCTAAAAGCCTAAAATGTTCCACAATTCATCAAAACATATCACCGAGCAGCTTATACCTTTCAGCTGCAGTCATTCATTTCATATACGAGTGCCTGGTAGATTGGAGCTGGAAATCAGTCTGCACAGGGCCACCCTTGTTGAAAACATGCGCAGGCTCAGACCTCATTGTACACGAACGTATCCATCATCCATGAGAGGGACAGCAATCACAAAGACATTCACCGCTCTATGGAAAACTACTGTATAGCCAGCCACAACCCGGGTACGTGGCCATCTGTGTGGTAGTATTTTGGTTTAAATGGCAGTAAAAGACACCAGTAATGTGCCATTTGTACAGCTGAAAGGCAGTCAAAAGAGGGGCTATTATGCCTTTTAGAGGAGGGGATCACCGCCCGCTTTTCTGAGCAGTGATGGAAATGTATTCAAGTCATTTAAAGCAACATGCAAAAAATACTCTTATTACATGTGAAATGCCTACTCTCTTATTTTTACTCAAGGAAACAAGTATTAAAAAACCTCCTTATGAATCAAAGGTGCGAGGACTTCTTGTGGTAATATTCTCCTCATTGATGTGTTGACCTGTAAGCATGTTCTTTGGTTTTGACTTTGGTTTGGTTTAAACTACAGCACTGCATCAGATTTTATGATTTTTTTCTGGGTATTTTGCTCATTTAACAACCTGAAGATGAGTTTACATTTTATAATTACAGGCATACTACACATAACAGTTCTTAAATGCCTATTCTGATATTCTTTACACTTAATATCTTTAAATGTGCTGGAACAGCATACGAGACAACATTTACAGAAAAAATAAATGAACACTTTAGTGAATAAATGCTCTATGATGCGAGTTTTCATTTGGTGTCTAGTCAAACGTTTTGCAGGGAGGTGGGGTGAGCCTGGGGCTTGTCATTGTCACTATTTCTAAAATTATTGCTAAGGCGATGATTCTGTCTAAAGTGTAGGTGGCAAAAGCACAGAGATATTCAGTTAACCTATGTTTAAAATCATACTTACAAAGCCGAGCTGTTTGCTGGTTTCACAATATTAAAAAAAAAGGATTTGATGCTTTTCTTTGTTATGTGCGACAACAAACGGAATATCTTTTGGTTTTGAACTGTTAGTCGGATTATACGAGTAATCTGTGATGGGCCTTTTTCACTGTATTCTTACATCTTTCAGGCAAAACAATTAATTGAGAAAATAATTGGCAAATTAATTGATAATGACAGTAATTATTAGCTGCAGCTCTCATCATATCTAAACTATATTTTTCAGCCTCTTCCACTCTTCTTCCATTTAGACTGGGTACTCAAACTCAAGATTCCCATGTTTTTGCGTCTGCACCATTTCACTGCCATTTTTAAACATGGCAGTGAATAGTAATATGAAGAGGGGGAAAGTTGGTAAGTGACAGCTCCAGGAGAATTAAAGTGGTGTTTGTTTTTACTCTTGGTTGTTTTCCTCCTCTTTGCTCTGCAGTAATCCCCTGACACATGCTCTGCGGAGGGAGGACGCTGTTTTTCTTTTCAGGTTGTGCCTCCACAGCCAGGTTACTGTTGTGATCCTTGCAGCAAATCAAACGTTTCTTATATGGCGCTGCGGACCGCCACTTTGTGAGTCGTGAAGACTCGGTCGTCGTCGAACAAGCCTGCACATTGAGATGTAATTCGAAACTTTGGAGAGGGGGGGTTTAAGGGCAGAACAGGCAGCCATGATTGGTTCAGTGCTGTCCGCTGGCCCACAGAGGCTGCACCTTCTCGACACTCCCTAAAAAAAGATAGGTTGCCTGGCTGCCTTCAGCCGTTTGTCCCGCACTGAGCGTTAGCTAGCTAACTCGGCTGCAGCCGTTGAGTTAACTCTCGTACCGAACAGGGCAAAAAAAAAGGACAACTTCTTACCTGGTAGTGATGAGAGGACGGGACAAACTTCTTTTATGGACTTTTTTGAGTTTTCTCAACCAGGACTTGGTGGCTCTAACTCTTCTCCTGTGTCCTTCCTCGATTCGGTTTGACCAGGGAGAGGAGTGAAGTGCGACCCCGAGCTGGATGGATGGTTATGGGGAAAAGAGGAAGACCCTCGGCGCTTGAAGTGTGCAGAGTCCTCGCCGTGTTTCTCTCACTCTTCCCATCCGGTAAGAAACTATGTTTTACTCTTTAGGTTGAACGGTCGACCAGCTTGCATGTTTTACATAGATGCGGTTCACATACTACGGGGCTGAAGTTTGTAAATCGGAGCGAAGTCTCCCCCAGAAGTTACTGGCGCTCACTAACGAGTTAGCGTCTTTTTCACGTTGGGCAGCAAAGTTGCCAGGTCCGGTCACTATTTATCAGCCGGCCGAAATAATTTAGGGATATTATAATTGAACTACATTTACGTAGTACAAACTAATATGACTAAGTATTCACTAAAGTCATTAAGTTGTCATAAACATAGCTAAATATTTATAATTTGCTGTAGTTATCGGTTAGAATTCCACCAAACTCAGTGCAAAATGTATTAGATTACAGACATGTAGGTGGAAGTGCTTTCTTGCAGGCGTGTGGAAAAGGTTGAAGGTTTGGAAAATATGACAACAGGCCTGGAAGTGAACAAGCTTGGCATTACATCATTAAAAATGTGACTACTTTCGGTAGTTTTACTCCGGGGTTTTTATTTAGTTTTATCAGAGAAAGACAAAGAGCACTCAGAGGTCTTCTTGGGGCTGCAGCAGCTCTCAAGACCTTGTTTTGTTTGGGGGATGGGGGCATGCCTCAGTATTTCACATTAGCCTCTTGAAAGTAACTTTGTTCCAACCTTTAGTTTGGTCAAGCGAGGAGAACTTTTTAAAAAAAAATTAGTTTAAATACAAGCGTGTTTGTAGAGATTGTGGTGTTTTTGAATTTGTCTGTTGCAATGTTTTAAAGCCCACCATAACTGCTGTTTTTTTTAGAAGAAAAGCTCCAGTGAGCAAAAAACAAAACAAACAAAAACAAAACACAAGAACATTCCCATTAAAATGTGGCACTGCTGTGCCACTGTAATATTACATAAGGAAACCGGGTTGTTGTGTTTAAATTGACTTAATATCCTTGTAGTGTGCCAACAGCATGACTGCACTGGGTCACTTTTTGCAGTGGAGACACCTCGTTCACTCACCTTGCACTTTGCCAAACCCTTATCGGTTTCCCTCTCAACTCACTTACCGTCAAACAACAACGTGATAATGCACTGATAGTTGAGATCAAGATTAATTTATTGCCATCTGTCAAATGGGTGGTAAATGGAGAGGCGGCGTGGGGGTTGGAGAGACCTGTGGTGAAGCTTTGAGGAAGGATATTGTTTAAAGTGTGACTTCAAAGTGTTGATATGGCTTCTCCCCTCCAGACGCACTGGGAGAAACTTCTCACAGCCCATTCAAATAAATGCTCTGTTAGTCGATGGTAATACTAGTCAAACATGGTGTTGCAACAGGGCATCCTGAGAAATATTTGAAGAACATTTGTGTAAAGAGTTGGCCGGATGTGGCATTAAAGCTGGAGACAACAATCTACAGTCAGGCAGCGTTTATCATCACTAAAGGTTAAGATTAGGATCCCAGATCGTAGTTTTACTTGTACATAAACCAAAAGCCTCTGGGTGTGAAAGGGAAGTACACTTCTCACCAACAAACAGAGAGGTTACCTTATATCCAGGTTGACCTGAGGGAGGTTCAAACCTGTTTACTTACTACTAAAAGGCATTGTTACCTGGGGTAAAATGTATAGATATGTATAAAAATAGATGTTATTTGACAATGTTCATGGTGCTTGAACAACACACAAAAGCAACATACAAAGATTCTTTTTTTTTTTCTAGTTTTGTTTTTTTAGTTTTGAACAGATGTCAACTAGGTAGCGAACAAAGGAAAGTATGTGGCAAAAGATAACAATTACTGCTTTGTTATTAGTATAATACAATGTGTATAATTTAATGTACACTATGCAAGGAAAGTAGGAAGACATTTGGCACTGTGGCCTTTAAGAGAAACCACAATGCTCGTGTGGGTATTAGACACAAGTTGGCATTCATGATAAGTTTATTTATTATTTATCATTCTTATTTTAGATTCACTGTTCTGTAAATTTGTAGTTTCAAACCATCATCAGTAAGTGTATTTATAGCTTGTGTCTGTAGACGTGTGTCATGGCAGCCTCTGGTTTGCTTCTTTTGTTCATTCGGTGTCTGGTTTTTCCCCTGACAGTGAGTCTGCAGTGCAAGATCCTCAAGTGTAACTCAGAATTTTGGGCCTCCACCTCGAACTCTGGACCGGAGGAGGAGTTTTGCACAGCGCTGCGAGCATACAACAGTTGCGTACGCCGGACCGCACGCACCTGCAGGGGCGACTTGGCGTACCACTCCGCCCAGCATGGCATAGAGGATCTAATGACCCAACACAACTGCTCCAAGGAGGGGCCGACATCCCAACCACGTGCCCGGGTGCCGCTTCCTCCTCCACCTCCTCCGCTCCTGCCCGACAGTCAGGAACGTTCCGATGGCCCGGAAGTGTGCCACTATGAGCGCAGTCTTCCACGCAACACATCGCCGCCCCACTACACTCACTGTGGCTTCTTCGGAGACCCGCACCTCCGAACCTTTGGAGATGACTTCCAGACGTGTAAGGTGGAGGGAGCCTGGCCGCTCATCCACAACAAATACCTGTCTGTCCAGGTGACCAACACTCCTGTAGTCCCGGGGTCTTTGGCCACCGCCACAAGCAAGGTGAGGATATTCTCTGTTCATCTTGTGCACATGTTTGTGTGTCACATTTAGGTCAGAAACTATAAATCTTATTAAATCTTACCACATATCTGCTGGTTCTAGCTTCTCGAATGTGAAGTTTATCTGTTTTGTACCACTATATTGAATATATATGGTATTTGGACTGTTGATCTGTAATCTGTTGATCCTGTAATTTCCCAGCTTGGGATCAATAAAGTATATCTATCTATCTATCTATCTATCTATCTGACATAAAAAAAGCAGTTGGAAGACTTGTGCTCTGTGAAATTGGGGAAAAAAAACGGCATTTTTAAAAAACATTTAATGACATTTTCCAGGCTAAACTAAAAAACAAATTCATCTGTAATGAAAATAATGTTTAGTTGGTATAAAGCTGTAGTGATATTACATTCGCTGTCAGTGATAAAAATCACACGACTTTTCTGTTAGTTTTAGGTCCTTGAGTGTCACTGCTACAGTAGAATATCTAGCTGTTCATATTTTTGTATGCATGAGCCTCCTCTTTCATGTGGTCAGACTGTGAGAGCTGCTGTGGGGCTGGTTTTGCTGTCAGACTGTGGACTCTGGTTAGTGTTTGGATGAGTTCCATAATGACAGATGAAGAAGCTCAGCCCAGCACAATCGCTAAGATCTTGATAAGCTTTATAAATGATATGTTAGTGTTATAGCGGCAGCGCTGCGTCAGATGTTAACACAAGGCTCCATTTTCACTTTTCGCAGTGGACAGCTCAGGCTGATGTTTGGCCTACTTTAGGGTATATCCGTACTGAGAACAGTAAAATGTTGTGTCTGCACAGAACTGTTGGATATTTTTCTTTACATCATGAGATATTTTCTTTTATGGGTTTATCAGCAGTGCGTAGCTCATTATTGTTATTTTGTTTAATGGTACGTTGGTTTGTTTGGGTGGCTGTCCCTAAAAAGGCTTTCAGTAGAACTTTAGGTCAAAAACAAAGAAGTAGGAGTATTTGTAGTTGGCAAATTCCCTTAGAGTTGGTCCAGTTTTGGCAAAGTTTTGACAGCAATGATTGTGGTCCTCAGTCACTTTGCAGAGTATCATAACTCAAGTGTTTAGACTAGGGTATAAGAGGACTTTGTCCTTAATCACATTTGTAGAAAGTATAATTTTCTGTAATCAAGGTTTCTTAATGATACTCTATTAAGAATTCATGTGTTGTTTTAGCTTTTAAAGTAATGACATTTTTATATTGCTGTTCTTGGAAGCAAATGAGACAGCTTTTTTTAAGATCTTGATTCGGGACAAAGGGAAAACAAGGCAGCAGCCAGTGCCACCTGTGCAAACAAGGCCCTTCTGGTAAAAGATCTGCATTTGCAGAGCTCTTGTGTTGGTACATTGCTTTCACTACAGCAAATAAAAACTGTCTGGTTATTTCCATCTTCATTCTGATGGAGGGATAATAGAGGCATTTTTCTTTTGTTTGTTTTCATTAAAAGCTTAAAAAATGATCCAGGGAAAAAAAAAAAAAAAACAGAAGCTAATGTAGGTGGGAAATGTTAGCCGAGGGTAAAGGTAATCGAGGCAGAACTGGTGCTAAAGATGAATTGTCAAGCTAAGAGGGTAGACTGTAGACTCCCCCTGTCCCAAGCGAGCAGACATCAGAGTCCCCAGGCTGTCCTGGTATCGCTGCTCTGACAATGGCTCATTGGTGTCCTGATGAAACCAAGCTTGCAGAGTCTTGACCAGTCTCACTTAATTAGCTACAGAGTATATCGCTCCGTCCTGGCCCGACGCCACTCCCTGGAGCATAGTTCTGGGGTTCACAGGCAGGTTTTTCAGCGCCATGAATGGATCGTCTTTGTGTCTGCAAACTGAGGCCTGATTTTACATGGCCGAGACTCATGTTTTTTGAGGGCGTTTACCTTGGCCTCCCCCATGTTGAGCCAACGCTGAAATGTGACACTTAAGTTGGATAGATGGCACATATTGCACAAACTTGTTCTTAATGCAAACGTATTTCCTTTTTAAAGCTGATGTGTACATTCACTGTAGTGTACTAGTTTTATGCATCAGAGCGCGGCAGCTAACGACTGCATATGCGCCTCTCTGAGAAGCTTTACGTCAGAGAGAGATCATGTTTGTACATATTTTCATTTCTCTTGTGTCTTTCGTCCTGCAGCTGACAATCATCTTTAAGAACTTCCAAGAATGTGTGGACCAGAAGATGTACCACGCAGAGACAGATGAACTGCCGGCTGCCTTTGCAGATGGCTCCAAGAACGGAGGGGATCGGCACGGAGCGAACACCCTGCGCGTGGTGGAGAAGGTTCCCGGGCAGCACGTGGAGATTCAGGCCAGGTACATCGGAACAACCATCGTGGTCCGGCAGGTAGGCCGCTACCTGACATTTGCTGTGAGGATGCCAGAGGAAGTTGTGAACTCGGTAGAGGAAGGCGATAACCAGGACTTGTACCTGTGTCTTCACGGCTGTCCTGCCAACCAGCGCATCGACTTCAGGAACTTCAGGGCTCGAGCAGCGGAGGCTCACAGCGCAGGCAGGACCAGGAGTGGCTTCACCTACCAGTCTGCAAAGGCCAAGTGCAAAGAGCGACTCCCAGTGGAGGATCTGTATTTTCAGTCCTGCGTGTTTGACCTCCTCTCCTCTGGAGACATTAACTTCACAATGGCAGCCTATTACGCCTTTGAGGATGTAAAAATGCTCCACTCAAACAGCAACAGATACCACATCTTTGAAAAGGATGCTTTTACGAGTAATGCAGCACCGCAGGGCAAAGATTTACTTTCTCTCTTCCTCATCAACCTCCTCGCTGTCCTATTGTGGATTGACTGTTGCACAGTTCATCTATAGTCCCTTTACAACCGTATCCTCATGGTGTATCCGTCAGTGAGTGTTAGAGTACCATCGCTGTGTCGTACATCGGCTCCTCTCTTCTGCTCTGGTTCTGCGACGTGACCTGGGCCTTGCCAGTAAGGTCACCCCAGCCCTAAGTCTCATTTTAGTTGTATTGTCATGTCTTGACTTCAGTCTAATGACAAGGGGAGTCCACCTATCATCACGTGTATTTAGCTGGTTCATGGGACTGGTCTTTGAAGAGAGCAGCGGTGAGAGAGCCCAGCTACTCCAGAGCTCAGGATATCCACCCGGGATTAAATCCCGCATTCTCACCGGGGCTGCATGCCTATGGGAAGCCGGACAAGATGATCTTTTGCAGAAAGAGGAGTTTGCTGATCCCCCCCCCCCCGATCCCCTCATTGGTGCCAAGCCAGTGAAGCTCTCTGTGGCTCATGTGGCGAAGCGAGATGACCTGACAGGGGCTTTTGTTAACCTAAGGAGAGAAGCAGCTCTATGTTTGATTAGTTTCCAGCTTTGGAAAAGCCTGAGCCTTGTGGAGGAAGCACTCAGCCAAAAGGATGTCAGAGCAGCGTCTCCAGTTGTCTGCTGTGGAGATTAATGGGTCATATTGTTAGGTTATATGTGCGCGCGTGTGTACGTGTGTGAGTGCATTAGTAAAATATGTGTGCAGAATTCAGTGTCTGTGGTTAATTTCGTGTGTGTTTGCGGGTGCAGGAGTTCCCAGAAATGAGATAACAAACCTCGAAGTGGGAGAAATCCGTCCCCCATGTTTTTTTTTTGCACCCAAAATTTCAGCAGCAGCAGAGGAGACGAGGCGCTCCACAGTCTGTTCAAATGGACGCTATCTGCCAAGTAGCAAATCCCAAAAGGGAACCGATAAAAATAATCTCTTTTCATCTGTACGTCCCTTCCAGTGTCATACAGCCTTTCCCTCCATTGTTGGAGCTGATCAGACAGTGTTTGTGTTTTAAGTCTGTAATGTGAATGTAGCTAAAAAGAAAGCAAAAGAACAAACTTAGTTAAGGGGCACTCAGTGTTTACACGGTGTAGATCAACCAGTCAAACTATGACACCTCTTTGAGAGCGTTTTGTGAATTTAACTCTCCATTTCAAGTAACAGTGGTGTAAGATACTGTTAGTACCAACTGTAAAGACGTCACCTCTCGTCAGTTTAGCGTTTTATAGACTACCAGCGTGCTGACCTGACTGTGGCTTATTGAGTAAATGATAAGCAGATGTCTGTAGACGTGATTTCATGGCTTAAGTCATTGCCAAAGAACAAGCCCTTGTGCCAACATTTCCTCAACAACTGAATTTTCATCTTGCAGTCTTAAACAGTTCACATTAGTGGGATTCTTAATTGTATATAACTTGTGTTTGCGGGTGAATTTGCGGTACGCTGAAAAGTTACAGTAACACATTTACAGTACATTTCTATGCTTTTTTTGCTCGTGTTTCATGATAACACTCTTCGCTACGAAAGGTTTCCGTATGAACTTTGGCTCTTGGTTGCAGTGTCTGCTAATGCGTAAGTCGTCCCTGTGTAGATGCTGTTACTACTCGGGCACAGTTTGACGGTCATTTATCCTTTACACTGAAGTATTTGGCAGGCCTTACTACTGCTATTTGGAATATGTATTGGTGCAGTTTGACAGCTACAACAAAAACAAAAAAAATCATACAAAAATGATTGTAATGTTGAATCTTGTGTTAATAGATGTAATTTGTATTGTGAGTTTTACAGTATATGGTTCTACATGTGTAATGTGAGATTGTACATATGTTTTGTGAGTTGCTGAGTTTAAAATTTGTATATTACCAGTTGTGTTTTGAATTTATCACTCAAGTTTTTGTACATCAGATGCTTTGGTGAATGTGAACCTTTTTTTTTTTTGAAAAGGGATTCTTACAAAAACGTGAACGCTGCAGAACAGAATATTCAAAAACAGCATTTACACGTTAGTCTTTGTAGAGATGTTGGTTGTCATCACTTTTTGCTTACTTGGCAGATGAAGTATAAACACCTTGAATAAACCATGCCATGTGAATGCAAGGGAATGTAGAAAGTGTTCTGGGGCGTTCATGTTTTTGAGTTTAAAGCACTTTATGTTTTTTTTTTTTTTTCTTTTATTTAGCTCTTATTTTGTTTGAAATTCTGTGTCAGACTTGTAATGGTTAAAAAGAATTTTAAAAAAACAAAACAAAAAACATAGCTGAATGGGAAATGCCAGAAAGATCAAACTGTGTTTGTATGTAAAGCAGATGTGGTGCCACACGCCAGCTGTTTATAATGTAAATTATTTATTGAATAAAAGAAAACGTCTTGTTAATGAGGTGCCCTCCCGTCTCATTCGCTGTTGGTGTGAGCATTTTTTGAAAAGTCACCCTGTGTGTGTGTTGTCTTGCCATAATTTGCGGTGTGTGACTGCCCCCTGCTGCAGAGATGTTGAGATGAACGCGAGCAGATCTTAAATTTTGACTCGAGGCAAAAACCTCAGTAAAAAGTCATGTCCAACTTTTTTTAAGTTACTTTTGAAATGCCCTCAGTCAATCATTGAATCAGTCAATAGCAAACCTCCAAAGTAGTCCTGTCATCTCAGGTTCATCCACACCTTGTCATGATTAAGTTATTATATCCAAGATTATAGAACAGTTTCTACAAGATGTTGGAAACATTCCTTTGGGATTGTGGTCCATAGTGAATTATCATGTGGGAAGCAGACATTACAAGATGGTAAGTTGTGGCCATAAAAAGATGCACATGGTCAGCAGCAATACTCAGACTGTGGCATTCAAACCATGAATTCACTGGTATTAAGGGGCTTAACATGTGCCAAGAAAACATTCCCCACACCATTACACCACCACCACCATTAGCATGGACTGTTGGGTTACCAATTTCTGAGTCCTACCACGTGTGTGACTCAGCACAAAATCCAGACTCACCAGACCAGGCTACGTTTCTCCGGTCTTCAGCTGTCCAGTTTTTGCTGAGCCGTTGTCCTCTGGCCTCTCTCATCAACAAGGCCTTTCCGTCCAAAGTCGTGCCACAGACAAAGTCACTGAGATCACATGTTATTTTTCCCCAGTCTGATATGACATGAACATTAACTGAAGCTGCTGGCCTGTATCTGCATGACTTCAGGCTTTGCACGGCTGCCACATGACTGGATGATCAGATAATTGTGTACAGGTGTTTCTGATGAAGTGCTCGGTGAGTGTGTGTTGTTATTGTCTTTCAAACTCACCAAAGTTCTTGTATTTCACAGCTTAGCTAAGAATATTATTTAACTTTTTAAAATAAAATGAATATACATGTGGTTTAGTGTGAACAACAGGACACTAACATGTCACTTCATGAGTATTTGGTCTCTCCTAACTTACTTTCTGTAGGAGACCCCTGGTGCCATCAAAATGAGTTCATTTTGACACACAAAAGATTTTTTAAAATTGTTACACACACCAGCCCTGAAAATCTATTGTGTGTCTTTGCAGAAAAGATTATACAATGACGCATTTATGGAAAGTTTATCTGATAAATGTCTTTACCAGATTTTTTTTTAATCAGTTCAGCCACAAGGAGATGCAAATAGACAAACTTTCATTGTGTAACAAAGTTTATTACATATGTCCAAACATATGTACAGCACATTTCTCACGAAGAGTGGTTCTGTCACAAATATAAATTATTTAGACTTTCTTAAAGAACATATGATACAGGAACTGTAGCTTGCTTAATGTGGAAGAAAAGATGTGCTGGCTGATCACTGCGACAGGTCGGCTAAGTGCCCCGGACACAAAACGCACATGATTTCTTTTATATCAATGTTTGTAGTTTTCCCCTCAAACCATCGACTCTTTCAGAAGTCACAGAACCACATTATAAATTACCAGAATACGTGGTCCCTTCAAAGAGATGTCACTCTATTATATTTTTTGCCTTTCAGAGCAATTTGCTTAAAATGCAACTGTTGAATACTACATCGTGCCTGTCTTAGACCCCAGTACTGTCCATGAACCAATGTACAGTATGATAATACACACATAAATAAGGCACAAATGGAGAAGCATAAAAAAACCAAAAAAAAACAAACAAAACAAATGAGGGCCAGAGCAGGACCAGATTTGGCACAGGAAAAGCGTGACCAAAGGAAATAAACCATAATGACATGTCGTCAGTGACTTCCTGATAACCCTTTAACAACCTGCCAGCGACCGCACAACCGTCAGTGAATCAAAAATATTGCCGAACCATAGATTAGGACAGAAAAAGTTTTTATCACGTAGTATTTTCAGACAAGTACTTACATAGGAGGAAAGATGGGTGAATTAATGAAACTACACTGAAGTACCATCATAATACTGAAGGCAAAAAAATAAAGGATTTTTCTAAGTCATAGTGTTATGAACCTTTCTACAAGTTGTTGCAATAAATACTGCTAACAAAGCTTCCATTTCATTGGGCCTACTAAGAGGAAAGTGATTAAAGTGAACAAAGCAAAAAGACTGCAATGATTTATATAGATGCACAGTTAAAGAAATAATGATTATTTGTACACATGAGAAATGTGAATTTGTTAAAACCTTTTTTTTTTTTGTTTTGTTTTTTTTTTTCCTGCTGAGTGTTTTCGAGGAAACATACTGGCTTGATTGATCATTCAAATTTCATAAAGAACTAGGCCGTCCCATCACGCCACCATTTTAACCCGCATGGTGAAACCCCATGATTCGGTTCAGCTACATGTTCAAGATACACGTTTAAAGGTGCAGATGAAAACACATTACACATTCTTTTGTACTGAAATCTTCTAATGACATCATTTGCAAGACTTAAAGCTAAACACAAGAAAAAAATAATAAGAAATGTCCGCGTCATGGTTCCTTTGGGAATAATCCCATACATTTACCATTCAAAAAGGCCAAAACCTTCAGGCACTTTTAGGATTAAGATCAGTCATCAGTTCGTGCATCCTAAATTCTCCTTTGATAATAGTCCATGGGACTAAGCATCCATACGCATTCCACTCAGTCTTACCATGACTGACTGATCGAGTCAATTCATTTAAATAAAGATGCTTGTTTTAGTATTTTTCCATCGTGAAGATGAGAGGAGGAAACAAAGTTCTTCCTTCAGGGCACAAATCATTCACAGCCACAGTCACTGAGGGGGTGGGGGGTATCAGGGAGAGCAAAATAGTTTGGTTTTGCTGGTAAAGAGGGTACATGTTGATTCCCTTTCCAACTGTGAGCTTATGATTGGCGAGTCCAGACTTGTCCATCAGCAGCAATATGTGGCTTTGACCCTGGACAAAACACCCCAGATCACTTTCTTAGCCAGCACTGGCAGACTTTATGTTTTCCTGTTGTTCCAGTTTGCGTCTGCCGCAACGTTCGGCTCTACGGGTCGCTCGAGTGGCGAGCGGGAGTCCTGGGGAGACTTCTGAGCCTGCGGGGAGCGAGGGTCCAACAGCGGAGGAGGTTTGTCAGGGTGGAAGGGCCTGCTGTAGTGCTCCGGCCCAGGTGGACCTGCTGGCCTGTGCTCCGGCATCCTCCTGAAGTCCTGCAGGGGGCCATCTCGTCCCTGGTGGTAGTTGGAACGAAATTCATCAGGACGTCTTCTTTTGGGGTCTGGATGTCTGAAATATTCATCACAAGTTGTTTTTTTAAAACCATAAACAACAACAACAACAACAACAACTACA
Organism: Toxotes lorentzi; assembly: GCA_037833715.1. Classification (NCBI taxonomy): domain Eukaryota; kingdom Metazoa; phylum Chordata; class Actinopteri; family Toxotidae; genus Toxotes; species Toxotes lorentzi. The sequence goes on from JBBMJY010000021.1 coordinate 14,007,895, forward strand.
AAACTAAAAACTAAACACAAACATATCCCCAGGTTTGAATAACCCTCACCTGTCGTAGTAGGGTCTGTGACCCCTGTGGTCCCGGTCGTTGCTGTACTGCTCATACGGCCTTTTTCGAGGGGAGCTGTTGTTGCGGTAACTGCCTGAGCTGCGATACGTGTCTCCGTGCGGACGACGGTCACCATAGTGATCCTTGTAACGATGCGGATCATATGGATGATGTCGGTCTCCCTGCCATGACTGGTTGCTGTTCCCCGGGTAACTGTATTTACGGTCCCTCTGCCAGTCTCCTCGATCTGTAACGAAACATGAAAACGTTCATGTTAACAGACCAATGTTTGGTTGAAAATGAAATCATTCGATTTCACTGTTCAGAAAATGACATCTGAGCCTTAAGCAAAGCAAATCTGTTCACGCTTACCATCACTGCCAAAGTGCCGTTTATTAGCCGAATTGTATGGTTCTCTGTGGTGCCCGTGGGGACCTGGCGGGTGAGGTGTGGGTTTGGAGGATGGCTGTGTACCCATGGAGTCTCGACTAGAACCAGAGGGTTCTGGCCTGAAAGATTTTACCCTCCCTGCGGGATCATCCTTCTTCTTCTGCTCCTTCTGGAAATGTCACGGGATGATTTCAGTGTTGGTTACATACAAGAGGTCACGTTGACTTAATAAACCAGTGAGTTAACAACTCGAGACAGAAGCATCTTACCTCTTCCTCGTGCAATCGCTTCTTCTGTGCCATTTTATAAAGCTTGTGAAGCTTCCTTGCACCAAACTCTGTAAACTTAGACACAAAAATCCAGAGGTTTCTGCCAAAAAAGGCACAAAATAATCATTAGCTGGAGTTGTACAGGTTGGGCACCGTGGTTCATTTCACAACGATCATATCCTATCATCTTACCTTCGCCATATTTTGACATGTTCTGGGTCACTGTAGGCTTTAAGGCACTCTGTGATTCGGTCTCCAATCTTCAGCAGGCATGTGCGTGTGTGCTGGAGCTGCTCCTGGTCGGAGAGACCCTCGTCTGGTTTATCCAGCTGCTTCAGGGCCTTTTTCACCGGCCTCATGCGCTCTTTACACTACACGGGTACACAAATTGGTTGGATTACTGAAACGCACTACTTGTTGGGCTCCATGAATTCAAGAAAAAAAACTAAATATACACAACTGTGGTCTTCTTACTTATTACTGATTGAACTCTGTGGTGAGAAATAACAAACAGAGAAAGAGAAACTCACAATACTGAAAGTTTCCTGGTCGAGCTCATCATCCTCCTTTCCTTCAATGGGAATGGGCTCAGACCCAGCTGTGATGTGAACTGGACCTTGAGTCTTCTTCCCTTTGGCTCCTTTGGCCTGACAGACAAACATAGCAGACATCAAGACAATTAATCCACATCAGCTATTCATTCATTCATCTTTAACAGATTATTCACAGTGTGGGGATACAAAGGCAGAAGGCCTCGACTTTCGAGCCACATTCCTTTGACTGAATGTTAAATTTTCATGCAGTAATGATGTGCAGCATACCAAAGATTAACATATATTATTATTAACATATATATGAATTAACCTCACATCCATGTATATGTATCTTATCTTACCTTTTCTTTTCTGGGCTTGGTGCCCCTCTTTTCTTTGTCCCCGTCCTTCTCCTTTTTAGGAGTTCCCTGTTTTTCTTTGTTCTCTTTGTTATCCTTTTTCTTTTGTCTCTTCTTGGTGGGGGACTTCTCTGTTCCATCATCCTGCTCAAAGATGAAAAAAAAAAAAAAAGACAATGCAAGTTAAGCAATACACTGAATGTACTAGTACTCTGCTACTCTAGAAATAATTTTATTTCTCTGTTGTGGCGTTGCAGTGATTACCCTGTAGTTTCCCACTTCACAGGACCTGATTTATAGTTTGCTGTGTAATTCATCCACTGACTGTTGTAGCATCATTGTAACACTAGATGGAAACGTGGTGCACTTTAAGGCAATTTTGTGTGTTTTAGGTACCTTAAGTAATGCCATTTTTATTTCCCCTACCTGGGAAATAAAAGTGTCCACACAGCCCCTTTTTGTAGTGACATTTTTAGGAGAACAGATGCTTCTGTTGAATCCTACTCATACTACAGAGCCATCACATGTACTTTAGACACCGCAAAACGTGGGCACAGAGGTATAACTCAGCCTATGCCCAAACAGGTGACATTCATGGCTGACCTTGACTTCGCCCTCTTCTGATGGGTTGTCGGACAGGCGGGGGGAGGAGATGTCGTTGCCCTGCTCATCCTTGAGAATCTTGTTCTCCTTTTTCACCCGGGGCTTCCTCTTCTTCACCTTGACCTTTAGAGGAAGAGATTGCATGAGCGACGTGGGAGGTTTGGTAGCTTTGTGCGCAGATCAAAGACAAACGTCATGTGGTGCAAACAGTATGGATGAGCGGCTCCGTTATTAATAGCGGCATACCTCCTCCCCCGTTTTAGACACGTCTGTATTGTCTTGTTCTTTTTTCAGCAGCTTGAGAAGATACTCAGCTCTCGCCTGCAACTGCTTGGCCTGAGGCTTCTTGCTTGGGTCGTCTGGGAGAATCTGTGCAGTGGGTAGCAAATGTTAGACTGCTTCATTCATCTTCTAATAGACACACTCGATTTAAAGAGGCGCTGATAATGTCAGTGTCAGTTCTAATGAAGATAAATAGAGGAATCGAACTGCATACACATTTTCAAACTTCATTCTCTGTTTAAGGTAGATTTTAGACATTTACCTTATCAGCCAGTTTAAGGTCGGGATCTGTCTTTATCAGATCCCAGTTGCCGAAGCCGTGCTCGTAGATGCCAAGCAAGAGCTGAATGTCATCCTGCAGATCCCAGTCCACATCAAAATGGGCTATCTTGACCCTGCATGTCAGCTTGAACCTGTGGGAATCAGAGTGTTGTCAAATTTACTCTGGAACGCAGATGCACTTTTTCCTCAACATCTTATCTTGAGCATAATACAAAGCCCACACGCTCCTTTATATTTGGAGTGGTATCTTACTTATTTCTCTCCGCAGGGTTGGAGGGCACTGCTTTGTGCAGCGGCTCAAACTCTTCCTCGTGCTGAATGATGGACTTGGCATTGACCTGCACTCCTGAGATCTTGATATTAATCCCTCGCCGTTTCCCAGGACCTTTGGCTGGAATAATAACACGCATCGTTTCTGGGCCTGGAAAATACTTTGATCTGAAAGAACTCTAAACAAGTAAAAAACCAACATACCTTCAACCGGGTTCTCTTTGAGGTGTTCCTCGTGCTCCTGCACTGCAGTCACACAGCTAGTATGAATCAGTTCACCAAGTCTCTTGAGGTCCGCTATGGATTTGTCCACCAGCTCGGAGTCTCGGGCGATGGCCTCTAGCCTGAATACAAAAACGATGGTTCATCAGAGCACTTAATAGGTCATAAATAGGGAATCAATTGATTTAGGTATACGTTGATTAATAATATAATTTAATAGTATGTTTACCTTTCAAGTGGAGACCCAAATTTCTTGTATGCCTTAATGAACCTGTTAACGATATGATTATGAATACATTTTTCATTTCGATCACAAAAGGACACACAAATGCAACTGAACTTCACTATAATGCAAAAAAAAAAAAAAAGCTAGCGAAATAGTTTACCTGCGGATCTCAGCATCAGTGAAGCCCTCTACGTTGTTTTTGCGGGCTCGAGGTCTGCCCCTCTTCTTTGGCTTCTTGTCGTCGTCACTATCGTCCGTCTCGCTCTCAGAGCCTGAAGATCGGTGCTTCAGCTTGGAGCCAACGTCACTATCACTGTCATTGGCCTGAGCCTGAAAGACACAACGACCAAAGTGTCACTTAAGGAATCTTAGTGAGCTGAATCAATAGCTGAGAAGCTTTTAGTTGGCACATTTCTTAAATACTGGTGTTATCAGCGCTGGAAAATGGGCAAATAATAAATACATTTGTAAATTGTCCTCTAACCCTCTTGTTAGAGCTCCTGCTCCTGGGCAGCATGAAGATGTCCTCCATCTCCCGCTGCTTCTCCTCCTCCTCGATTTTGCGTCGCTGCTCCTCAGGGATGATTTCCTCCCAATCCCGCATAGACTTCTCCTCAAACTCCGGAGTACTCTCTTCCATGCTGGAGAAATTGGCCACCTGTAGAAACAAGCGAGAGAGAAAAGAATCAGAAGTTTGAAAGGGAGGGGTTTCAGATTTGGGATTTTAGAGCAGGGTGTGAAATTAGGTATTTAGTTACTGAACCATAATTTAACAAAGAAAACTTCTTGATACCTTGAACTGAGAAAGAAGTTCATCTGTAGCACTTGAGCCCTGGTCACTTTCTCTTGTTTCAGCCAACCTCAGGATCTCTTCAATATCCATCTCCTACAGAAACCAAGAAAATCTGGTTTAAGTTTCAAAATATCCAACAAGGATTTCTAACGCAGGAATATTCACTTGCTGTGATACCTGTGGTTCAGACTCCTCTCCCTCTGCCTCTTTGAAAAGATCCTCTGCACCAAACTTGAGAATAGCAGTCAGTTCTTCTTTATTGAATGGGTTCGAACTGTGCAAAAAAAACAAAACAAAAGTGGCATTGTTGAACACCCGGAGAGCTTCAGCCTCTCAACATTAAATGAAATCAACATGTGAAAAACCGTTCATTTTTGACATCTTACTTAGTGTTTCCTGAGTTGCTGTCCAGTACAGTTCGACCAGTGGTGTCCATTCTCTGAATGACAAGATGGTCCAAAACCATCTTCTTCTTCGCCCTCTCAATGATGTCCTCCTCCACGGTTCCTTTGGTGACCAGTCGGTATATATTCACCTATACAGGGAGCGCACAGATTAATACACTTACACTATTATCTTACAAATGATGCAGCATATCTATAATGATGGCTATAATGATGGCCGTGGATTACCTGTTTCTTCTGGCCGATCCTATGAGCCCTGGCTTGTGCCTGCAGGTCGTTTTGAGGGTTCCAGTCAGAGTCAAAGATGACTACAGTGTCTGCTGAGGCCAAGTTAATCCCCAAACCTCCAGCTCTGGTGGACAACAGGAAGCAGAAGTCCTACAAAGAAGATCGAACTGTTACTATAGATCTCAAGTTCCTCCATGTACAGCTTTCAAATTAAGTCGTTTAAAAAAAAAATTAAAAAAAAAGCTGAACATGTCCTGTATGTTTGTTAAAAGTAGTATCAACCCTTTACTTTTAATAATATTGCAACAATCAAATAATTGTAGGAAGTGCATTTTAATGCAATAAATAAAACATTAAAATTAATTATAAAATAAAAAAAAAATATTGCATTTCCTGCAGAATGGACAAATATTTAGAGTCAAATAAAATGTGCAACATCTCTGTTAGTATCAGTTATTAGAATTAAATTAAAATACATACCTCTGAGCCTTCGGCATTAAAGTGGTCAAGTGCTTGCTTTCGGATTTCTCCCTTTATGGAACCGTCCAATCGCTGAAGAGGAGAGAGGCAAAACGGAGAGCTTTAACCTTTGAAGATTTCCTGGCCAGCTATCTGCTATCTGCTTGGCATCACTCTTGCTTTACATGCCATTGTACCCCGTCTATAGGCTCAGACTGATCGCAGCACTATACTGCACAGACTAAGTCAGCAAAAACAACCTGAGTCGAGTGACTTGCAGGAGTCCGGCTGGTCTTTAGTAGAAAATAACTTGTTGATATAAATAACCACATGAACTGTGAGCCTGGCGGAGTATGTGTGCAACAACACTGACATCTGATACTCGACAGAGTCAAACTCGCCCAACACAACCACCCCGCAATCCCCTTCACTGTAAACACCAATAAAAACAAGAGTCAAAACCTGAAGTTTGTCTTCATAAGCTGTCACCTTAGATGCAGCTGATTACAGGTGTTAGAAAACAGAACCAAATGGAAGTATGGTTATCATCAACAAGGTGACAGCACCAAACTGTGCATATATGCCAGGTGGTACTGGTTTTTAGATGTTGATTCAGACCACAGCCTCACTCAGACCAACTGTAATAGCACAGAGTGGACCCAACTGTCCCCTAACACAACATATGGTTGAGCAAAATCTGAATTAAACCCCAAAACTGTGCAAATTGTACCTGGAATGGGTAGCGGTTCTTGGCGAGGTATTCCGCCAGAATGTCCAACATCCTGACCATCTGGGAGAAGATCAGGACTCGGTTGCCTCTTTCTCTGAGTCTGGTCAGCAGCTTGTCCAGCAGCACCAGCTTCCCACTGCCCCTCACTAGACTCTGTGACACACAAAGTTAAGGTGTTAACACTGTAAATCATGAGTAACAAAATAGCACTGAGGTATCTGTTGAGACGGTTCTGTTTTCTTTTATGCTAAGTTACAACTAGTTTCCTTTACAGAGCAGAGTTATCCTGAGGTAATGCTTGGAGCTATAATGAGGGTTCATAAAGGGACTCACCTGCAGGTGTTCCTGTTGTGATTCCGTTTCACCCTCCTCGGGCTGTTTAATGAGGAAACAATGGTTGCAGCATTTTTTGAGCTCCATTACGATGTTCAGGAAGCCGGCGGAGCTGCCTCGGGTGCCTTTGGAAAGAGCTTTGTAATTCCTTGTTAAAATCCACCTGGAAATATTCAGGAACAAATTAAGTTAATGGAGAGAAGAAATGCAGCAACCGTACAAGTGGTTTATGTGAAACACGGATGCAATAAAAAGGTTATTTAAAAAACAAAAAAACAAAAACAGAAATAAAATCATACTTGTAAAATTGTTTCTGCTGTGCAGTCATGTCTACGCGGAGGATTTGTTCCACCTTGGCAGGCAGAGACTTTTCCACATCTTTCTTGACACGTCGCAGAAGGAAGGGCTCAAGGACTTTGTGAAGACTCTGGTAGCCATTTTCCCTTCCTTTCCCGTGTTCGTCCTCAAAATCCTCCCAGGAATCAAACCTGCAGTGCACAACAGGTGCAGAAAACAAATGTCACTCATCTCTGCCTGGGAATCAAACTGATGCTTTTGTTCAGTATCGTGTTTGACGTATAAACCGGGACGTACTTGTCGGGCATGAGGAAGTGCAACAGTGACCAGAGCTCTTTGAGGGAGTTCTGCAGCGGAGTGCCAGTAATGAGGAGTCTGTGGTTGGACCTGAACTCCATTAAAGTTTTGTACAGCAGGGAGTCATCATTCTTCAGCCTGTGAGCTTCATCCACACCAAGGAACGCCCAGTTAATGTTCCCAAGCACACCCTGGAGACAAGTGTTAAGACGTCGCAGGTTACGGATTCTCTCCATGTAAACAAAAACTGTGTAGTAAAAATATACTAAATATAACACCCACCTTGTCTTTAAGTAGAATTTCGTAAGTGGTTAATAGTGCATTGAAACGGATTCTTTTCGTCTGATGGTTCACCCACTCGTAGTCTCGGATCTACACAAAACAGAAGTAAGTTAACATAACCGAGTCTGGAGATACCAGGGTAATAAAAAAAGAAAAAAAAAAACCCTCCAGTTTAATTCAACTTACCGTTTTCCTGCTCATGACGTCACCGAGGTAGACCACCACATTCATGTCAGGGGCCCAGGTCTCAAACTCCCTCTGCCAGGAGGTGAGTGTGGACAGAGGCACCACCAATAAGAAGGGTCCGTACAGCTGATGCTGGTGGAACAGGTAGGACAGGAAGGAGATGGTCTGGATGGTCTTTCCTAGCCCCATCTCATCGGCGAGGATAACACTATTACACCTGAGGGGGAAGAAGAACATAAGAGGATGTTTTTTTTCCTTTCCCTTCTCACTTTCAGTCTTTTTCAAATAAAGTAACTCTAACCGACACACATTATTTTTGCAGTACCTGCACCAGGAGTGAGCCAGCCAGTTCAACCCATCCAGCTGATAATCTCTCAGCTCCAGGTTCTCATCACCAATATATGAAGGTTGTTTCTTCAGAGCAACAAACCTTGGCCTTTGCTTTAACACCTGAAATAATAGTTAGAAGCACATATCTTCAGTCATGAGCAAAAAAAAAAAAAAAAAAAAAAAAAAAAAAATCTCACCAAGTCATATTTAGCTTCTTAAAAGTAAAAAGACAGGACAGTTTTGATTCTTACCTTGCAGTCTTTAGAGGGGACAGTTTTGTTGGAGTTTCGGTTCATGAAGCTGTCTATGCAGTGCTGAAACTTCTTTCTGACCAAAGCTCCATCTTCCCAGCTGCACTCTGAATAGGGTAACCCCATCCACTTACATAGATACTCTGGCTCATTGGAGAATGGTGTCTTGTGACTATGAGCTGTTCAAAATGCAGAAAAATCATTAGATTCTAAATGATGGCAACAAGAAGTAATGTGAGTTAAGGTGAAATAGAAGAAACGGGACTTACAGGGAAAGTCAGAGGAACCTGGCGTCTTTCCTGTTTTTGTTGCTGTTGATAATAAAATTCATTTTAGTAAAAAGTTAGGTGCAACATGCAGTTGTGTATTTAAAATAATACCCATGCACCACTAACAGCAAATACATATCATGATGACGTCTTACCGATGACGCGCTCCACAATCTGAAACTGCTTGTTCAAGTCGGCGGTGAGCTCCTGTTGGCAGTTATGAAATTCTACATCCTCGGGAGACGCCCTCCTCAACCTACACAAACAAGGAGAACATAAACAGTGAAACTTTCTAAAAAGAAGTACATTTGCATATAAAATGTTAGTGCCAAGACAAAGATTTTCACCATGAATTGAGCTCTTCGCTTTTCTTTTTGTAGTTGTCCAGTTTCTTTAGTCCCTTAACCTTTTGCTGTGTCAAAGAGTCCATGCTCTCCCATGTGTTGTGGATGTAGGACCAGCCCTTCCACTTAATCAGATACTGAGTCTCCCCCTCATCTTTCTCCGGGTCAAAGCCCTCACATGGGTCCCCATTTTCCTCTATAGCATAGACAGTAGTGGTAGCCCCCGTGGCTAGAAGAACACATAAAAAAAATGTTAGACTGTGCTAGAGTGGATTTTGATGAGAAACAACATGGATTTTAAAGTAGTGAGAGACAAGTGAAAATGCATCACCTCCTTTTTTGCCTATCCTGGTGTCCATGACCTTCTCGATGGTCTCACTGTCATCGTCCTGCTGCTCTTCACCTGCATCTCCTGTCATTTCAATCAGGTCGTCGGAGTCTGTTTCAAAGTCGTGTTGGTCCTCTTTATAACTGTAACACAACAGAAAGACAGGGGATAACCACTGATGTACAGGGGACAGTCATATCAATAAAGCAGCTTTTTACTATTTGTTGTGATGGAAAACGAAACTTAGAAATCAAAAAAAAAATCTCTGGAAGGGAAAAAAAATATCAGAAGGTTAAGAAATGCACCTTTTGACTTTTGTTGCACCCCTTCTTCGAGTCTGTCTCTTTGGAGTGTCTCCCTCATCGTCGTCATCATCGTCGTCGTCGTCATCGTCATCATCTTCTTCAGCTGACGACTCCGGTTTCCTGGACTTTCTTCCTTTCTGAGAGAGCTGCTTTTTGACTGTTGATGATTTGGTCTGAGGTCTGTAAAACACAGAGTTAAACACACAAACATGCAAACCACTTAGAGATAACGAATTCATTCAGGTGCATACTTCACACATTAAGGGGTAAATATGTAATCAAACAACTGCTCACACAATATGGAATGATTTCGAGATGACCAGTGGGTAGCTGTCTGATGGCCAGGCTTCGCTACACTCTTACCTTCTAGCAGGAAGTCGTCTGGATCTAACTTTTTTCTCTTCCTGCTCACTGTCTGTACTGTCGGAAGCCTCCTCCTCCTCATCCTCTTCATCATTTGAGTCATCATCTTTCCAGATATTTCTTACAACAAAGAAATGCCACAAGTTCACCCTCAAGGCCCATCACTGCTACAACCAATTTATAATTTCATGAAATCCTGGCCATAGGGTGTTTAGCACAACCCAATTTGATCAGGGATAAGCCACTGATCTGACCAATCAAATTTGATGCAGATGTATAAATATCACCTGGCTGGCTGAAACTAACTGAGCCCACTCTAAACCAAACAGATACCCATTTACAAATAAGCATTAAATGATAAGAATCACAATATGAACACGCACCGTCCACCATAATGACACAAGCAGACATGAACTGTGAAAATCTACAGTATGGATCAGGTGTTAAAATAACAAAAATCTTGTAAACAAAAAAAGTTCTGCAGAAGTTTTTCAACATGGCAGAATTCAAAAGGATTTATAAGAATATGGTGCTGTACTATCAAATAAATTATAAATAATAATAATGATAAATAATAAAACCATACAAATCCCAAAAAGATGTTAACACCCTTCATACTTACTCCTTTTTCTTAGACCGTGATGTTTTTCTCTTGGGGCTTTCACCCTCTGACTCGCTGCTACCCTGTAAACACAGTCAACACAGCAGACGCACGCTTCATGAAGATTTCCATATGAAACATATAAGCACTTCCACATAATATCCACTAGATGGCAGAGGCGGCTACTTTAAAAAAGCTGATGCCTACAGAGATAACTGAGCTCAGCCAGGCAAGGCCGCAAACGGTCTGTTATTGTTTCATTGTTCGTCTTCAAGCTATCATTCGCATCTGCTTACCCCAGCGCCAATGTTTAAACGAGCCGGCTCCTGTCTACTGCGATTTGACCTCCTGACCCCATACACATCTGGATGTTCTTCCCACATCTGTAACCAAAGAGAAGCTGCTATCATAAAGACTTTCTGGTGCACTATGCAAATACATCGTGTCCCAGTTTCATTCTTATATGTAAGTATGCGCTTTGGGCTACAGTTAACGATTACTTATCACTTATGCTGCTGATTATTGTCTCAATTACGAGATAAGCCGTTTAGTCGATAAAATACCAAGAAACAGTGGCAAAAGTCCCAGATTCCCAGAACCTAAGGCAATGTTTCGAGAGATGTCTCATTCTGTAACGGAAACCACGACTGAAATTACTGAAATTATAAATCAGTTAATACAATAGTTGCAAGAAATTTCTCTGTTGGTCGTTTTTCAGTTCTAATGTGCTATTGTAGTATACTGTTTTGCAGTATACAATATTTGCAGTATTGCTGTTTTAATATACAAAATTAACATACTTCCAGGGTAAAAGTATATGTGTGTGATGTATGTAAATTAAAACTGCAATTTCAGAATACCATAAAGATTTTATTGTAAATATTTAATGCTTGGGTTTTTTTGTTTTCCTGGGTGTTTCTGTAGCTATCTTACCACCACCCACAATTTACTATAATTTTTTTTGCGTTGCTGTCTTGCTATTTTTTTTTTTTTTATTCATTTTGTCACTTCTTCTCACCAATTTGAAAACACTACAGACTCGTACATATTATTAGAATTGTGATCTAGTTTGGTACTGGGACACAGCAACAGTCTAACGCAAATAAAAAGACAATATAGCTGAAGTAAAACTTGCATAACTAAGGAAGCTACTACAACTGTCCAACACGGCAAACCCTCATAATCACATTACGAGCCTAATTATACAAATAAAGTTAAACATTATTAGAGGACAGGAACCATAATCTGCTTTAGAAACAGTAAGTCACCGCACAAGACTTAAGTATGTCTCTAAAGTTCAGTGACCTTTACCTTCTTCACATCTGCCAGACGCTCCTTCTTTCTAACTGGCTTGTCTTTGACTTCTGAAGTGGTTTGCTGGGATTTGGACTCTGCAGATTCGCTCTCTGACTCTGAGTGACTCTCTGACTCAGAGGAGCTGTTTGACTCAGAGTTGTGGGATCTCCTCCTCTCACTGCCATGCTCGCTCTCTGACTGACTTCCGGACTCCGACGCAGAGTGGTTGGATTCTTCTGAAGCTGAATTGCTACAGGAACAAAAAAAATGTTCATTCTTTTGATTTTTCTGTGCATTCGTATGCTCGATTAATGTTTAATAAAATGCTGTACACCCAACTACAATATGGCAAAAATGTCAGTTGACGGTCGCAGCAACTTGAAAATGTCTTAAAATTCAAACTCAAAGTGCAGAAAGAAGTGGAGAAACAGGAATAGCCCGACACATGAGTAAATAGTGACTCTTAGCCGAGAGGAAACAGAGACCTCATTACATCATGCACCATGTTCCTTACTCAGCTAACAGTCTTATAACCTCATTCCCTGTAAGTCACACTAATCCTCTTTACAGTCATTTTGAAAAGCCTCAGAGTTCACAGACCTGCTTTCAATTCTAAAATAACGAGGTAAAACTGGGACAAACTGTAATTTGACAAGGCGTCACTTATCTGAGTGGTTGCACTCTATTAACCAGCAAATTAAGTAAAAAAAAAAAAGATCATAATTACTTATATCAAAAAATGGTCAGAGTGAAATAAGCACTGACAATAAAATAACACCACAGAAAAATTGCAGAAGTTCCTTCACGCTTAGAAGCCTTAAGATTTGATTTTTTGAAAGAATTAGAATCATAAGGTTGATAAATAAATATGTATCAATGAGTCAAGTACCTATGCTACTGTTTCCAAAGCTTTTTAGCTTTACAATGATGGTCAAATTTGATACACATGTATGAATTTTGCATACAATAAATACTATGAGATAAAATATTACAAAAATAAACTGAAAAAATGTCTATGGTGACCTCTCCTGTCTGGATTTATCTACATGCAGTATATTGTCTGGACACATAGGGGCGCTACACCCATTCAGAATAAATCTCCAGCAATCACTGCTTAACATTGATTGTTTTGCAAAGACATGTGGTCTTATGTCTTACAAAGACTAAAATTTGTATATGGGTTTTATTCCTTATTTAATCCATTAGATGTCTTTTTATTAACAGCATCACTCTTATTTTGAAATTTAAAAGGACTAAATGAGTAAAGAATAACCGTGTATGTATTTTATAATTTATACAACTATGGGAATGATAATGAAAGGGAACATGAATAAATAAATGTGAACTAAATCATTCCTACGTAATCGGTAGAGTTCACAACCTGTCCTCTTCACAGTGTCAATGACCAAACTCGGAAGTGCATGGCTCCTTCCGCTTTAAGTGAGGTCAAAAGTGGGTGGGACAAAAACATAATCTCGAATTACTATTGGCTGACGTGTTGCTAGGTGGAAATCTAGCCTATAGCAGCACAGTGTGCAGGCTTTCCCAAGGTCTGAACTGTTCCTGTTCCTGTTCCTGTTCCTCCTCCATGTAGTTCAGAGCTGAGTTTTAATACAGATAGTTGAGCAAGCTGGGCACACAAAGCAAGGGCCATTTTGTGACTCAGGAGAGCATGTATACAGCACTTTACTAAGATATAATGTTACATAAAGTCACCAGATTTTCTGTTGCTCATTCTGCTCTGCATACCCGCAGTGATCATCTGTCTGTATGAAGAAGTTGGGCTGTCATCAGCAGCAGAGGACATATTTCACTCACACCTAAAAATACTAAAATGGCTGCCACCAGATCTCACACACATACAAAAAAAAAAACTACAAGTGTGATGTAACCTGCTGCAGTGTAGTCAGTAAAATGCTATGAGGGTGATAACCTGCACTTAGCATCCAAACTTCTCTTGCATCTTCATCTAAAAAAAAAAAAAAATACAGTCTATTGCTATCAGGCTGCATTATTTATTGTGTAAACGTGGCAGCAATTCTAAAAGTAAGAACCTAAGAGATACAGCATTGTTGCAATAAATACAAACAATCTTTTTTGAATAATGGCTAGCCACTTGTTGTTTCTGCATTCCTGGATTGTCCTGACACCATGCAAATGATCTGATATTAGTTTTTAAAATCATCTTTATTGATCAAAATGTAATGTTTCCACTGATCGTGATATATGAAGAAGAATTACCTGAGGATGATAAATACACACTTGCAAATGTTGACACTTTATAATAAGAAAAGCAGAAAGTGTTATAAAAACCGTTACCATATTTAAATGTCCAGACTTTAGGCCATGGGGCCTTTGTAATCTACCTGACAAGTAATACAAATATAGCCATTTAAATAGAAATTAACATTTGTTAGCTGTAACATTCACAAGCATCAGACAAGATCAAAACAGATGCTTCAATTAAAACACCAAACACTATATAGCTGATAACGTCTGATTTATATAGAAGTGCCTTTTAAACTTATCTGATACTAAAAAAATGACAGTAATTGTATGTAATAGGTGCCATCAGTGGATAAAATAAGCAAATCAATAATTCTAAGTGTAAACAATCAATCATTCTGCCTCAGAGATGTATTTAAATTGAAACTGTCCATTCACAAAAGGCCCCAAAAATAGCCCTCTCCTGAAAACAAATATAAAGCTGAGGGTTAAAATAGTATTACATAAGCATGTGAACACTGACATAACTTTATAACAAATCAGAGTGAAGCAGTAGTAGTTTTCAGAGAATTTTTCTGACCATCTAAAACATAAATTGTATACAAGGAAGTAAGATCTTGATTAATCTTGATTTTAATGAGAAGAAATAACCAGGCACAAATAAACTTGGATTTCCTGTCACTTGGTCAAAACTTTAAGTACAGGTTCAAATAAAAACTATAGATCTGTATAAAAATGAAAACTGTAGCCACATGCAAACTAATTTCAGGTCGAAGAGCTGAACGACAAAGTATGATATCTTTAACACATCAAAAAGTCTGGGGATAATGACCACAAGTAACACCAAAACATTGTTTCTGAAATTAGTAAAAAACGAAACAACAACGTTGTTAAAATGGTGCATTGCAGTACCAACTAGTAAGACAAGGTCATATTACATTATAGGGACAGGACATCAAACATTTGTGAAAAATCATTTGCTACATTATACAGGACAAATGAGTTTTCCTGTGGTCTAACACATTCATCTTGAGGGCAATGATCTCTTAACACAGGCCTGAAACCTCAGTATTGAGTTAAGAAATGGTAGGAAAATCAGGGTGTGGCTATTAAACAATAGCAAGGTCATTCATGACACTGGTGCACTTCATCAAAACCACGTCGCAAATGTATACACAGGTGATCAACCATGCTTGACAAGGTAAACAATCAAACCCGATATGGGGAAAGGTAAAAAAGTATAAGGATCATACCTTGATGCATTGCTTTGAGTCGATCCTTCATCCTCTTGCTTTTTGCTTTTATTCTTCATCATCGTAGTATCCTAAAAATCGTTGATAGGGTGATCTTTTGTCCTGGTATTTACTGTCAAAAAGTTACAGGAAGCATGAACTATCATACAAGTCCCACAAGATTGCCTTTGCTCAGATGGCAGTTAAAACCCAGGCGGTGCGACACGAGGACAGAAAAAGGTATTAAATCGAAAGATTTGAGGATCATTACTTACATCGCTAATTTAAACACAAGTAAGAAAAATGACAGGTGCAGTTACAATAAGTTAAATATCCAACGCATGTCTGTCAATATAGTCCACGGATCAACCCGCATGCAATTAATTCTAACTGCGTCATCAGATGAAGGATTAGAAAAATAAGATTTCAGGATGAGAAAATCAGTAAATTAAGGACTACACAATGTAAACATACCAATTCAATGTGGAGAAAGGTGGTAGCCTAAAAATGGAACTATTAGATTCACGTTCGCTCTATCACAGGGTTTAAATATTTATCCGACTCGAATAAGAATAACGAATTGTAAAAATCATAACTTAATAAATTGCCAAAAAAGAGCTTTGTTTCAAAAAGCTTGTAGGCCTGTACAGTCTTCATCTACTGTCAGACTCAGAGCGACAGAGGCGAGCAGCACACTAAAAATGGAGGCGCGCCATGGCTGCCAGAGCCCAGTATGGAAAACAACGACAAGCACTCCCCTAGCACAGACGGCTCCTACGGCTCGACAAAACAGCCCAAAAAAACACACAAAACGCCAAAATTTCCGTTAAAACATCGATCGCACGGTCACAGCCCTCAAATTTTCATCGGAATCAAGCGGTCTCGATCGAAAAACGGCAAGAGAAACGGTCTGACGAAAGCCCATGGCATCCTTCCCAAGGCTCAGCCGCCATCTAGAGCTCCTTCCTAGCTCTGAAAGCTTTGCCTTTGATTGACGTTATTTCCATTTACCCCACACTCAGGTGATGTTTAAGTCCCACCCCTTTTATTATGTTTAAAATTTGCTTTTATATAAACTTACATACGTTCTCAGCCCCAGGACACAAGCTTAACAATTAAATCTTTCTGCCCACTTCATAGAAAGGTAAAAATACTGAGAGGCTGCAAAAGTATGATTTTTTTTCCTTTGCAGCAATTGCATCACTTCCTGCTCAGACAGGAAGGAGAACAACCAGGAGCCATTTTAGAGAGCCTTTGGAGACCATTTCTGGTCAGACCAAAACTCTTTTATGTATCTTACACAAGTGAGTGTATTTTCCCACTGTTTAAAACGAATCAATAAAAGATTAGAGGGCCTAATTAAAGCGTAAAGGTGGATTTTCACTGACACTTTTTCCTTTATCTCGTCAATCGAGGTGATAATTTCCTTTGTGGAGAAATACCAGACATTACTACAGGAGATTCATCAAACCAGAACAAAACGTAAACACTAACGCTAGCTCATAATTTCATGGGCGAACCTAAATGATTAGTGACACAAAGTCAATGCAATCCAAAAACATTTGTTGCCTGGATTAACTGAAATATTAAAACCAACTGCCGAGCTAAAGGACGTCAACGTTATCAAGATATTACGCCAAATATCCTCTTTGATATTCTGGTGAATTAGCTAATGAAACAAAGCCAGGAAAAAAAAATACGAGGACATACACTTTATTTAAAAACAACATTTGAATATCAAATGTACAAATGCTGGTTTTGTTTCCCAGAAACAACAGTGTAACTTTCCAACAAGTCCACTATACAGCCAGCAACGGTGTTCCAGTGTCCATGTTGTTGTAAAAAAAATAAAAATCCAAACGTCAAAGTCCAGTCAGAAAAAAGGTTTCATCTTGTCAACATT
Source organism: Toxotes lorentzi (assembly GCA_037833715.1). NCBI lineage: Eukaryota > Metazoa > Chordata > Actinopteri > Toxotidae > Toxotes > Toxotes lorentzi. The sequence continues at coordinate 14,024,837 of JBBMJY010000021.1, forward strand.
TGGCTAACGGCCAAATCCCTTGCCATCTTCACGTTAAACAACGCTGTCTCCACTTCAGCAATATCCAGTTGAATGGGGTCTTGATAGGATAAAAAAAGAAGGAACAGTTGTAAGCCCACAATGCAACTGAAATGAGTGTCCAGCAGAAAGAGAAGGCATGCTAAACTAGACTAAAATGCAGATAGTTAAGTAACATACGTGGCTAGCTTTCAGTTGCGGTAGCTAGCATTGCGCAAGCGAATGTTACTCTGAAATACACTTGTAAGACTACACAATTGTCAAAAAAGTAAAAAAAAAAAAAAAAAAACTAACTAAATTGCTATTCCCATAAATTTTTCTTTATATTTACCATATTCACATAATGTATAGAACGCAAACTACAGATTGGAGTGGGTTCATTTTAAAATTGTATTCATTTTAGTGTCTAATGTCTTACAGCCAAACTTTGATATACTTAATTCCAAATAGACATACACAATACAATCTTTCATCACATGGACATCAATAAATTGGTTTGGCTGAAGCTCCCACAATTGGAAATTGTTAGCATAAAGTTTTACAGTGAGAAGAGCAAAAAGCTATACTGATGATATAGTTGCTATCAAAATTTTGTAGGGTTCTGAATTGATGTATTGTTTGGTGAATTCTTAGTAATCGGCAAAATGAAGTTTGAGTTTAGTAAATGTTCCTAGAATTTGAAAAAAAAATAAAAATTCATCAGCTGACCACCAGGGGTATGATGAGTCTGGAGTTAGCCTAATTCACATCATGCGTTGTGCGTAAAAATTAATTACGCAACAGCTGTGACATTCAAACAAATTAAGATCAAAACAACATAACACTGGAATGAGAGCATACAATGCTTTTTGCAAAATAAAATCCACTGCCTGAATTGACAGAATGATTACCAGAGTCACCGAAAGCAAAGACATGACTGACCCAAAGACTGACAATGTAATAGCATCCAATAACTAATAAAGCAACCCTTGAAACAATGGTACTTTACTTACATCCAAAAAAAGTCCCTCATATCTCTTAAAGCATTGAAATATGGCAGTAAAATAAAAATAACTGTGACACGGTACTGCTTATGTTGTACCAGGTTTCAACATAGGCCAAAAATTGACAATATAGCAACTCCTGGAGGAATGTGTTTTTTTTCTATAAAGTGCCTACCAACTCAGCCAATGTCCACATAAAGCCACAGTAAAAAAAAAACAAACTTATATTTTAGTTAATAATGAAAGTAGCCACGTAAGGAAAATTGTAATACATGTACTACCTTAGAGTTACTTTTACAACTGTACTCTTTGTTTATCTAAGTCTTTTGCTAGCCTTCAGAACTAAAAGTGAATGGCAGCAATAAGTATTCCAGATAAATATGTCATTGAGGTCATCTTAAAATAGGAGGGAGGTATCCTCAACGTCTTTAGAAATCCGGATGGGATACAGATAACATTTGATCTCTAAGAAGTTACATTTTCTATTCATATATTCGTAAGCTCAGAAAGCAGGTGAATAAATTGTCAGGTCAAACATGAAAAACTTACAGAGCTGTCTTCTTTTTCTTCAAAATTCGAAAACCTTCACACCTGTCCATGTCCCCACTGTAGAAGAGATAAGGAACATGGATTAACATACATCAGACCCATGCTAAAAAAGCAACTGAGCGGACCACTCTGGCTAGCTTTAACTGGTTTGAAGCATTTGGGTCTTCTGATTTTACATGTTGACTGCAACTGACAAAGATGACTGACAAGACCAACTGTTTCCAGCAAACTTTCAATCTTTCAAAGTGAGGAATGTGTTCTCAGAGAGAAAATCCACAACCCTCTCACTCTCCCACCTTCACAGTAATAACAATTATTGATTAATAGCTCATGTTCTATACAATGAATTCTGGAAACTGATTGAGGGCCAAGCTTTAATTTATAGCTGTGTTTGAAAATAAAATACTTTGATATCAGTAAGGTTTTTCAATATTTTTTTTTTGTTTTGTGTTAATTTTCAGGGACCCCATTTTCACAGATTCCTAAAGCTGAAATAACATGCACCTTTTCATGCCTCTTTGCAAGTTTTTATGCTTGTTCGAGGCCTACAACAATTCTTTACATATTTTAAACCCATATTTTAAAACCTTCAAAATTACTATCTTCTTAGTCACTGTTACTAAAAAGACCTTTTGTCAGCCAACTGTTGTGATGGTTAAATCCATATTGTGTGGTTTAAGACACCCATTTCACCAACAGAATCTTACAACTGATGTGGATTATTACCTTAATAATTATACTTGATCCTAAAGTCTTTTGAAAGGATTTGAAGCAAACTGACCCGAATGCTTTTCTTTTTTTTCCCCAGGGCAGAAAAAGCAACACATGTGGTGCATGATCAGCGCAGCATCCAATACTTTTAACCAAAGCATGTGCGGACGTGAACGAAATATACATAGATGACAGATCCTGCGCTCTATGGAGCATTCACATACTCTTGGGAAACATGTGCATTTTGGAGTTGCCAATAACGGGAAAACTTTTTACTAAATTCATTCGTATTACCAAAGTAAGCAATTAATACGGTTAACAGAATGGTTTGCCTTTCTGTTTATTTTAGCAGACTTCTGGCCTTATGCTTCTTGCTGTAAAGATCCCTGTCTATTTATACAATTACTTCTTACAAAGTAACGACGAAAAATACATTTGAAGATTTGAAAAAAAAACCCAAAACAAAACAACTACTTTTCTGTGTTCAGAGCAACTTGCTATATGAATTTTATTTGGTAAGGCAATGTCAATGGAAAATATCCAATGATCCATCTACTAGATTGCATTTTACTCATTAACCATAGATTGTGAATTTGTGTAAATGTTTTGCAGGTGCTAAATGGTCATAGTACTGACTGCTGACTGATTGACTGCGTACTGATCACAACAAGTAGCTAGTTAACATTTACTGTAATTGTTTCAGAAATTCCACTTGGGCTTTAAATTCATATTTTGTTACACAAGTATTCGTGGTGATATTCTTTTGGGAGCAAATAAAATTACAGCTCCCAATAAACACCTGCTCTAACCATACCCCTACTTTACTTTGGCTGAAATTTTGGGGTTCTCTGAGATCAAAACGAAACACATGGAGCCTAATGTCGGACCTGAACAAATGGATATTGATAAATTTCATTTGGCATTACTCTTCATAATGCCCTCTGCAGGCCATGATTAAAACTGTATTTATAAAAGCTACTCTTTAGCCAGTTGTTCTTATATAATTACCCTTACAATGTGTAACCATTTTACTTTTTACTTAACAATGGAATTAAAAATGTAAATGAGATCAAATTTGGATATATTTGCATGGGTTGTCAAATTCCTGACACACATGGTCACTCATTGTGACTTTGGGTCTATATACCTCTATAATTTAAGTAAAACTCTAAAGAGAAGACAACATCCATGTCTCAAGTAGTGAAATGGTATAAAAACAGCAATGAGTGAAGCTGTACAAGTCTCCTCTCATCATAAAAACTGAGGCACAATCTGACATATGTTTAGGGATTGAACGCCCCCCCCCCCCAAACTCACTTCTTCTAATTCAAGTCCTAACAGCCATCTAGTGTTGCAAAATGTCATTGTTTTTAAATATGATACGACACAAGTAAAACGTAATGATTGTTAGTTACTCTTGATGCACTGGACACCGTTATCACAAAAAACAAAAATCATAAAGTCTGCACGTATTTCATCAGTAAACTAGCTTGTAGAACATGGACATACTACAAATATGAATGTTCATTAACAATAACTTTGTTAGTTACAATAAAATGTAAGAAGGAATTTATCTTTCAATGTTTAAACTGGTTAGCTCTAAAGCTATATCATTAATGTCACCATTTATAATATAGATGAAAATACTGCCAGGTGAGATATTCACACTGAAGACAACTTCTGGGCACATACTACGATTTTAGTCATGTTTCAGCATGACTAAAACTATTTTCATGATATGTCAAAGAGTACGATCGAATAAGATGGTCTCCTTTCTTCTTTGTAGGAAAATTTATAAGTTAAATTTACATATTTATTTATTTTCGTACACAGTCAGGTATTTGATCGCCTACATGTGGACGTGGATAATCCTTACCACGTCATACACTAGGGGGCAGAACCATGTTTCAGATGTGACTGTCATTGCTTTTAGTCAAAACAAACTAAGTACAAACTAATAAATAATGTACAGAAATTACATAAGAAATTGTGTTTTTCTCTGTACTTCCTAGCAGTCACATCGATAAGGAAGTGAAAAAAATGCACTGCTCATTTAACTTTTTATTCAGTTACGTTTGTGTGGTCAGTAAAACAGTCGGTTTGATTTGACACATTTGAAGAGTTCAATGCAAAGATAGCATGCAAGGAATCTTCTGAAGACATTTAATCTATCTTAAGAAGGATACTTACAAATCCTCACTGCAGCGCGAATCACCCAAATTCTTCAATTCACGACTCCTTGATGACTAAATGTCAACCCTTTAAAACAGAAAAATAAACATTCAGAGAGGAAATGTGACAACAGCACGCCCTACTGGCTACAGGTATGTGGCAGTACAGACAGAGATGCTATTACGATCAAGAAACCCACTGAAAGGCTCGACTGGTTAATAAAAACATACCATTTAGCTCGGGTAAGATGATCTCCTTTCTTCTTTTGCGCAATTTGGAAAACATCAAGAGGAATCTCTGCAAAAATACAAAACATGATAATGATTATTTTTGTAGTCACAATCAACAAAATCGCAACTTACACTGGCATAAAAAACCAGACAGAAATGCGATATTTGGTCGTTTTAAGATTATTTTCAAGGATGTTTCACAGCTCATTAACATATTAAGAAAATCGTAAATAAGTCACTGCATATTTAGTCGAGAAAATGCTTCATCTTTGCGTGTCTTGGTGGCTCAAATTGCAACTAACCTTGTCTTCCACAGTAACATCCTACTGAGGATAGCTTAGAGAGGACATTTTGTTATGTGGAGGGTGGTACTAATCCTTTGGATTTAACAATATAGTTTAAGATACAAATATCTATTACAAAAGACTGCACAATATCTTGTTTTATTATGTGTAGTATTTGCCCTCACGTGGATAAATCAACTACCTTGTCCGTGACATTGTGATATTAAGGTGATTTTATTTCTTTATTTAATTTTAATACAGTATTTAGAGTTTCCTCAAATTCATACTTGTAGTGAAGCTTTCTAACAAAATATTTCTTTACATGTATTGCAGGTGTAATGTAACATGGAACAACAAAATTAATGTACATATTTAAATTACTTTTCCATTCAGTGCCTCAAAGGGTTAAAAGCCAACACCCTATTTTGTATTTCGAAGTATATCTAGGCTTTTATAACATATAGAACCTTTATTTGACAAAGAAATCAAGTATAGTGTAAATGCAGTGTCTGCAAAGCAAGAATAGTTATCAATAGTCATATTCTGAGCTTTTTGTCAACTTGTCACAATTTATTTAACTATTTTAAATAATAAGTTTAAAGCATCTAACACTTACTTAAATCTTGTCATAAAGTACACTGGTACACACTGTGGTAAGATGAGGTGAAAAACCATCGATTTTTAAAGATTTTTTTGATTTATAATTCGATGAAAAACCTCAAAAAACGAATATACTGAAAATAAGCAAAAATATACTCGAGCTTGTTGTATTGATGTCAAGCAGTCTCGATACAACATTTAAAAAACGAAACATTTGCTTATTTTTGTCGTTTTTGTCGAGCAAATTCAGACAAGGGCATTTGCCCTTTCAAGGACAAAGCAAATTTTAAATGCGTAGGTTGAAATAACTCCAAACAGGTCGAGAACAAATGTGCTTGTCCAAATTTGAACTAAGTTAACTCGAAACAGAGGTGGCAAACATGAAAATTCCGTCAACTAAATCACAATTATATGCTGTTTAGACTCTGTAGACCGTTTTCTTTATTCTTCGCTAACACACACCATGGCCATTTTTACAACACTGCGTCTAACTGTCGTTCTTTCCACCATATTGCCATACACCCCTGACTCGTATTTTACAGCTATTAATGTACGATTACTCGTAAGTTCTTACCCATTATCCGGGCCGTGTCTATCCCCCGTCGTCTGCCGCGGCCAGTGTCGCATTTTCGGCCGATTTTCGTCGTTTTGGTGGGTCTTTTGGCCGCATCGTTCCGCCCTCCCCGCTCTTCGTCCTCGACGCCTTGCTCCTCTGTTGTGTATGTCCTACTCTCCGCCTCTGCCTGAGCTGATATCCTTCAGCGGCTCAGCCCACTTTCCCCTCAACGTAAGCCAAACTCCACTTCCTCTCCAGCCCCATCTAGCTAGCGTTAGCAGCCCACTGAACTCCTAAAAAAACAAAAACAAAAAAACACCGAAACTCTTCTTGCGGGAACCCGAAGTCACGGCAACACATTTGAAACGTTTTTTTTAATACAAGTAATAAACCATGTTTTATATTTTTATTTTAAAGGAGTACAAATCCATGCTGGCTTAACTGTTAAGTAAAAGAAAAAAAAAGACGTTAGTAAACGTTAATGGACACTGTAAACAAGTAACCCGTGTGGCCGTTTGACATATAATATTAAGCAGTTTTTAGGGAAAATAGGTATGATTTTGTAAAAACATACTGGTACCTATGTGTTATGGTAAGTGGTACTAAACTACTGTAAATATACAGAAAGGACTACATGTTTGTTAAGGGGTAGAAAAACAGATTCTCACCAGTGTGTCTGCCTCCAGCCTTCCCTCTCATCTGTATGGTACATGCCAGTGCCCAAAACACAATTATCCCCAGGTATATTATATAATGTGTGTAATAACCAGTGTCTTGCCAGGAACACAAGCCTTCTTTGAACTTTTTCCTTCACTAGGACCTTGCCTGGTAGTGCATTTATGTGCTGTCAATAACATGTTAATTTAGTGGTTTATGTATAACAAAGTAGAGACATCAGACTTACAGCTTCCAAGTAAAAATGCAGGCTTTCTGATTGCCACAATTTACAGTGCTGACAGAATGACAGAGGCCAAGCACCACTCCATTTTGGAGTAAGATGCCATGCACAGAAGGACCAAATATAGAACCAAAAGTCTAATGGGGACAACCAAACTTGGCAACATTTGGCTGTTTAGTCACTGCAGCTTTTGTTGGACAATCTGTGGGGTCTGTGGTATGCACTCCACCCCCATCACTGGCCAATGAGGTGTTCACCACGACAGCGCATGCTCTTTGCAGTGGAAGATTTCTTTAAAAAGATCCTCAGCCTAGCAACAGGAGTGCCCAGCAAGTGTGTTACAAGCAAGTGAAGTGAGCGAGCACAGCTTTACATTGACTGACTGGCTGGATGAGTTTGAATAGGGAAGTCCTTAACCAACAAATTAGTTTGTTCACAAGTCACATGAATGTTGTAATATGATTGTGTTTTTAGAGATGTAGAATTGGACACATTGAACACCTAAGATCTCCTCACTTAGAGCACCAAAAACAAGAAAAGTAAATCAATGCCTGCTCAGCTGATGGAGATAGTTCAGCCAGTTTATGTTTTGTTTTTTCGACCACAAAAACTTAACCGTAGTCTCTGTAAGCAAATATGCCATGAATGTAACTTACAGGTTGCCATTTTGCGTGGGAGCAGAGATTTAAGCTAGTAGCCAGCAGGGACAGCTTTTACAGAATATGGGCTTCATGTTTACAATAGTATGACTAGTATCACTTTCTATAACACATGAGCACACTATGAACTCACACTAACCTGCAGCAAAGATCAAGATTGGAGCAAGGAGTTATCATGAAACATTTCTTTGTCAGAATGGGAAGGCCGAAATGCAGCCATTTCTTCGGTAAAGAGAAAAGCAGTCAGCACTGTTGCGGAAGGGTGTGCCTTAACACATTGCAGCAACACGCAGGATTGCACTCATGGGTGTTGAATTTCAATAAAAGCATACACTGAACGTCATTTTAAACTGCAAATAATCTTTGACAGTTGACATAAGAACAGGTAGGCTGTGTTACTGTGTTTACTTTTCTCTTAGCAAGACAAATGACTCTGTTTGCTGGTGTGGTTATGGTGTTCAACAAACAGCTTATGAGAGTTAACTGGTCAAATTGTGGAGGTTAATGGTAAAGCATGTCCTCAGCTTTTGCTCGTTGGAGGAACAAGAGTGGCACATTTCAGAATATCCAACAGAATCTCTAAATTCTGTAACTATTGTGTTGATTCAGTTTTGTCTAATTCGATAGCTAACCCAAAAATGAAGCACAAATCCCACCATACTGTGTTGTAAAGCCAATTTAAAACAATGTAACGCGATCCCTGTAGTCACAGTCTGAGCCGCTCCTCTGTGTAAAGTTCAGGCCATCCTCTCAGAATGTGACAACCCCCTTCAGCTAAAGACTTGTATTACCCTTTTAATGGAAACCAAATCATGCTTCACAGAGGGAAAATTTCCTTGATGAGCACCCTTGGAAGCTCATCCGAAATCTTAATAGTGTAACAGATTTATTCTAAAAAAAATTTCAGCTACCGTTTTATTAACTGAGTAGTGTTACAGATCCTAAAGGCCTGCTCAAACCAGTCTGAGCTCAACCTTTGTGTTAAAGAAAATGCAGGCTCCCTTGTTATTTTGTGCTGCCATCTGGTGGGCTTTGATCAAACCAAATAGCTCTCACATGCATGAGTGCAATAGAAGGCCAGCAGTCCCAGTAGTGGGTGTACAGAACTGAGAACTGAGACATCAAAACAGACTTAACTAAACAGTCTTTCTTCTGTCTTTGTTTTGAAATGAAGGGAACCCCTACAGGTTTCCGCACTGCAGGAAATGCTCAATGACTCTAATGCTGTTAAAATAAATCAGATATTTGTGTCCTGTTTGTCTAAGAGAGAGACAAAAACAGAGATGGATTTTGTGTTTGCTTAAAGTCAATGGATTTGTGTCATTATTATCACTGATCAATTGACTGCTTATCACTTTATTGTCTCGTCCAGATTTTCCCTGGAAGCCGCGGTAGTGCTCCTGTAGTCTGCTGCTCTTGGGAAATTGTGTCTGCTATGGCCCACGCGTAAACGGAGAAATGCTGCCTTCAGAGCTGTGGGAAATTTCTCAACTGCCCCCAAATGTATCGAACTGGTCAGAGATATTAACATGATCTGTGACACCAAAGCCTTGAAGATGTGTCAACATACTGTTCAACCTTACACACTCTGTCAAAAACAGGAAAGTAGAATTGTATTCTATTTTGTTTAAAGTTTTATGTAGACTACATGGTTAGTGCTATTTTCAGTGTTTTGTTATGTTAATGCTGATATAGGCACACATGTAGCATGGGCCACAGGGCCTAATATCGAAGAATACCAAAAATAATGTATTTCAAACAAAAAAAAAAAAGTAGTGCAATTACGTGCCATGTGCAAGATGAAGTTTAGCGCAATACTACAGCAAGTCATATCCCTCACTCACTCTTGTTCTTCTACTTTTGAGCTGCTGTAAAAAAAATAAAAAAAAGTGAATTTCCAGCATCCTAATCTTAATACCAGCATGTATGTAGGCGTTAGGAAATACGAGGCTGTCATGAAGGCAACACAAGCCCACATAACGCTCCTCTTCAGCACCAGGAACAGTGGGCCAGCCTGCAGAGCTCTTCCTGAGGCGGATAATCCCCATCTCTACACGAAGTCCTAATGCAATCAGGAAGGAATAGCTGTAACTCACCTAAACGAAAACAGGTTTTGGGAGCAAACGCGAGTCACGGCCTAGACGTCCACCACTGCGAAAAGCTCTGCCGGAGCAGAGAGATGGATATTTGCGCTTCACATTTTCTTTATTTAGTACATAGCAAAATCTGACGTTAAGCCGCGCCTCTATAATGTGACAGCTGCTGTCGCATTTCATCTAAGTTTGGAGAAAATACTTACTGAAAATCCAGCTGGAGTTTTATTTTATATATATATATATATATATATATATATATATAAAAATTTTTTCTCAGCACAATGGTTACATCTGTCAATCTGGCTCTAACTTTTATTATTGCTGCTCTTTGGCGGGTCAGTGGCGAACCACAAACTATTTCTGTGCCTGCGATGCGGTTAAATTCAACAACAACATCATCCATCATCAGCGAAGATGAACTGACGAATAATGTCACAGATGCTGCCGTGGGATCCCGGATTTCATCTCTAATGACGCTTCTTCCAACTCTGAAAAACATTGTCATTTTCATCTGCGTGTTAACAGCTGCGCTCATCACATGCCTGGTCATCAAAGTGGTCAGGTAGGCAGGCTGACGCAAATGTTTCTCTTAGATGGTTATTTAGCCCCGAGGCCTTTAATAAACAGGCTTACAGTAAAAAAAATGTCACCGTCAAATCTCAGTAGTGCTCCTGGTAAATGAATCGATGAGGAGCATGTGGTTGTGTTAGGCTCCATGTGACGGTGGAAGCCAAGAGGAAAGCTGTGGGGCCTATTAATAATGTTCCTACGGGGAAGTCTAGTGTGGAGGCACTTGAGCGTAGATGTATCCTAACCTCATAAGAGCTTTCTGCGGGTTATTTTTAATCCTATGTGTCTGTGACTGATTTGTGAAAATGTGACTTGAAGTATGTAAGCCTGTGTATATATTTGTATGTTAGGACTGAATAATATGTTGATTAATCTTCTGATTAATCAAGTTAATCATTTTGTCCATAAAATGTCAATACATAGTGGAAAATGTGCTGTCTTCAGATTGCTTTTCACAATGACATGAAAGACTTAAGAAGCTAGAACCAGAGAACATTTGTCATTTTGGTCCATAATTTACAAATTGATTACACAGCTGATGGTGATTAATGTTCTGTCATTTGAATAGTTGTTTCAGTGTTTTATCTGAAGACAGTACGAGGCTAGTAAGACTATGCTAACAGCCAGTTTGAACATAAATATGGCTATAAAAACTAAAAATTGATCAATTTAATCTACTCCGGCTGGAAAAGTAGGTTTACAGTCAAAGTTGTGTGTCATTTCTCGTGCTCATCTCATGTTTTACACGTTTCCCTTCCCACAGATCCGGGAGACGAATCAGAAAAACGCGAAAATATGATATTATAACGACACCTGCAGAGCGCGTTGAGATGGCCCCGCTCAATGAAGAGAATGATGATGAAGATGACTCAACTCTCTTTGATGTCAAATACAGGTTTGTTCTTTTTAAATCCCTGAAGCAATAAGACGTCCCTGCAACAGATATTCATGTAAATCTAAGACCAAAGAAAACTTTTCTTTTTCCATTGTTTCTTGTTTCTTTTGCCTAAATGAGAACGATTGTGGACCTCTACTCATTGAGAATGTAATGCAACGTAATTTAAACTGCTCTGTCCCTAAAGACATATTGTAGTGTCTCTTAAGGGTATGAACCCATCCAACATATTAAACTTAAAAGATCAGTGCAGATTATTAAAAACCTTTTAAAAATATGTTTTCCTGGTATTACTAATCCTACAGTTTTGCCTTTTTCTCAATGCCTCTACTTATCTCATGTGTTATCATTGTAGTCATAAAGCGTTTTAACCTTGATTTGCCTATGCAAAGAAACTTGTAACTTTTAGTTGTGGCAAAGTTAATTTGCCTGTGTTACTGAAGCAGCTACTCTTACTTCTGCTAAAGTCTGAAGCATTGAGATGCAATACAAAAACGATAGAATGGAAATAATTGCATGAAAATATTCATTTAAAACAGGTATTTGAACTGATTTTTTTTCTTGATGAAACATTATTTTAAAGGAACAGTGTTTAAGTTGAAATCCATTGTTGACATGAGGTTTCACCCTTCCGTCCTTTCGATTGTTCTTTAGCATACAACCACTTCCTCAAAGGAAGATATGACGTCCTGTTTACCTGACTTTCTTGACTTCTGAGTCAGACAGGATTCTGTAGGCGAGCACGTTTCCTCCTCTACATGCTGAGAGTTTTCACTTGTTTTTTTTTTTTTTTTTTATTTGCTTGCAGGTGAATTCCAGCGTGGACATCAATATTTGATGACTCCTGTTTTGCCCGGGACAACTCAAGTGATTTCTTATATAGATTTTTTTTGTTGTCAAGTCTTACCATATCAGCAACGTCATATGCTGCCTGTGCATGGCTTTTATCTGTCTTTCAAGGAGTGGAGCTGCATGGATATCATTGTTTGCTGCTTTACTAATGCTTCTGTCATGTTGCCCAAATAACCTGCCCAATTCTTTCCAGTTTTAAAGATCGGGGTGGTTTGTTGTTGCGACTTCTCCTCAAAAACCATTCAGCAATCAGGCTGTTGGCAGCTTGGAGTTCAGTCATCTCCGTAACAATTCAGTGCAAGGAAAACTTTTTTTTTTCTTTTACATGGTCAGACAGTTGCTGTCATTCACATTTAATTTTAACACTTGAGCTACAGTACGAAGTATGTTGGACTGAAGAGTTTATGTAAATGTCTGCCTTGAAGGTACGACCTGCCCTCATAAGAATGCAGGGTTAATCACACCTTTTTGTGATTTACTATGTAATCTTTAAATAAATACATGTTGGTTGCTGCACAAAGTTAACAAGTAATGTGCAGAGAATACTTTATTCCGATGTAAAATTTGCACACTCTGAAGAATTTAGTTATATACACAGTAATTGATATTTTTAACTAAACATTAATACCAAATATATCTCGGTCTTACTAACCACTTTATTGTGCATATATACTGTTGAAGGCTTTCTGCCCTTATGCACGGAGTAAGCGTATATATTTTTTTACTGTGAGTTGTTTGAGACATTCCTATTTTGCTGCTATCTCAGCTGACATTTTAAGTTTTCAAATTTAATTAGAAGCTCAAAGAATATCATCAGTATATATTTGTAAGGTATTTATGGAACACATCCATATGCTGTGAATGTGAACGCTGTAATCTGTTGTAATCAGGTGTGTTCAATCATGTGACCTTGTTAAAGTATCTAACCCAGTGTCTTACCTAATGAATCAAAACAATGTTACATCATCATATAATGTCAAGTTGCTCACAGTTATCCTTAAAATCTGGTATCTCTTGTTTGAGATAGTACATGAAAAGCTAGTCCAGTATTATGTAAAATCCCCCACAATTCCATCTGTTAATGGTTCACTGGCTGTTGTAATGTTTAACTTGAAAAAAGGCCATTTGTTTCCTGAAGAGCTGCCTCCTTGTGCCATACGGACTCTGGTAAAGAGGGTCTCTGTTGCTTCAGTTGGGTGTAATACTTTGAATATTTTTCATAAATGGGCCACATCGTGTAAGCCATTCTCATCAAATGTGATTTTCCTGGGCTCTGGATTTATCAAATGTACTAGTTTGGGTGCAGTGGAAGCTGGTTGAGCCAAATAAGTACAAACACCAGCCAAGTATCTCAGTACATTAAGGAAAACCAAAATAAAAAAGTAAAGGCAACATTCATAGGAGTTCGTAAACACTGGCATTGACCTTTGATGGACATATTTTTGATATTTGGCTTTAAAATTGAGGTTCTAAGTATGAATAATGAACAACAGTTGTTTTGTCATGTTTGTTATATCTTTAATTCAAATACAAAATTATTAACCAAAAGTATGATCAAAATAATAGCAGAGGAGTCCACAAACCCTCCTTGTATACACCTGCACCCTAAAATGTAATTACACTAAATTAACAATAATGCAGAGTGCACCTTGATTAGGTTTCTGCAGCAAATAATGTGAGTGAGGGTGCTGTAGGTGACCTTCTGTTTTAATCCAAACTGTTTTTTGATAGTGCACCATGGCCTACAGGTGCAGCTGTTTTCAGATGACCTCCATTCCTGGTTAAAGGAAAAAAAAAAAGAAAATGTTTTAGCCAATCTTGTAAAACCAATTCAGCCTGTTCTTTCCAGGAAGAAGGAACATCGTGTGTTTCTCCTTTGTTAAAAACAAACGTTATTGACATCCACAGAAGACTGGATACACGTATTGTCACTGTTTAATATACAAGTGGTATGCAGGAGTGTGTGTGTGTGAGAATGTCTGATAAGGTTCTTGAATCATTCATCGAGTCAGATGTGAATCGAACTTTCAACCATATTTTTGATAGAATGTTCTTCAGTGTACCTTTAGCAGACTGTTGGCTATTTCATGTGCTTTTCGTTTCAGTACTGTGTCATGTTTAACTGTAGTCTTTCACTGTCCATGCAGAGGAGAACTGCAGCTCCATTTATATGCCTCTGCTTAATTTGTCTCAGGCGTGTGTCTCCCATGTCGTGTTTTTTTTCCATCTTGGCAACATCTTTTATTTTATCTTTAGTTGTGTGTGGTGAAATTGTGGAAAAACCCTGCTCATTTTAAAGATGCTAATTCTGGACTACTAGTAGAACTGAATCATCTGCTGCATAAAGTTTCTCTTGTAAAATGAATCAAAGTCAGTGTGGTAGCTGTTTGAAGATTGTAGCTAATTTCTCTAATCCTGCATTTAAACAAACAAAAAAAAGTCTTTAAATTGTTTTGGAAGTTTATTGAAAACAAGCCCCTGCGTGGTTTGTGTTACGTGTGCCCACGGCTGTTTCCTCAGTTTCCATTTCTTTGAAACACTACTGAAATAAAACTACTTCCTTTGAATCGTTTTAAGGAAGAGCCTTGAAGTGTTTTTTTTTTTCCATTCTGATCTTTTGTGTATTTTCTGCCACAGAAAAGTACATTCACCTTGTCATAACTGCACAATTTCAGTGTCTTTGAGTCATTGAGAATATTTTCAAAACAAAATTTCAATGGTACTCAAGTTGTATGCAATAAGACAAGACAAACATGCAAAAGCTAACATTTGTTTGCTGGAATTTTGACCTTCAACAGAAGTTATCAACAGTACACATGAGAAAAAAAGTAAGATAAAACTAAACAACACAATCTTCATAGTCTCACAGTAGAAACTACATGTCAGTAGAAAGTTTTCTAAACTGTGGCAAATTGCAGGGTCTGGGTCAATTAACTTAATAGTGTTGGTCACAGAATGCATCTATTTTTGCCGAGAGCTCAGGCGGGCTTTCACAAATAAACCTTTCATTGCTTCAAACCGCTGACGTCTCTAGTACAACTTTCAAGTCTATTCTTAACTTAATTGGCAACTTAATAAGGCCAACATGCAAGTCAACAGGCGCATCCGGTCAAAACAACACTTTTTTAGATAAATCACATGGCTGGGAGCACACTGAGAGGCTACTTGTACAGCTGCCGAGTTCTTGGAATAGTTCACATACTTCGGTTAATTTTTATTAACGGAGGCATTTTGCTGCAGAAAAAATACACGAAGAATTTGGCATAAGATCCAGTGTCAGGACAACTCCTAAAAAACAAAAAACAAAAACTGAACTTTGAGACCTTTGCTTGGAAGTACAAAATCTAAACTAGCATTAAACTGATGTAGAGTATTGGTATGGTCCTTATATAGGAGTTTCATCCCTGACTACAACTACATACAAACAAATCTGCAATAAAATGTACTTTTTTGCACATTCTGTTTAGTTTTTTTTGTGTGTGTCTATTCACATCTGGGTTTCAGAAGTGAATAACACTATTAAGACAATCATGTAACTGCTTTTCCATATTTCTCAGCCTGTCATGAATAACTCCTGGAATGATAAACCCTGGATTTTTTTTTTTTCTGGGCACGTGAAGGGTCCAGTTTTAAATTTATTGATTATAGGCACAAATACTGGCAGCTTCATCAAATCCACAAATACCTGCATCAACGTATATTAGTTGAACACTAACCTAGAACACACTATACAAGTATATTTCATATATCATTTCAAGTGAATGAAGGCATACAGCTTACCAGCTCTTCCTCCTCTCAGTGTTATTGCACTGAAACCATTGCTAACTGTGACTAGAAACTCATTTAAAGCACATTATGGGGCTCATTTCTTACAGTATTTGTAAGAATATCACCAATACATTCATTACAAAAGGGAAAAAAAAAAGGCAAAGCACCTCTTTCTACCACCATACATTTACAGTCTGATGTCACTACTTACATTTCCAGTGCAGAAACAGGGCTGGTGTTCTTTGAGAAAAGTTTACAGAGTGGGTTTACTAAGTCTGTGTAAACATTCTTATGTGAACAGCTGCTACACTCCTTCTTTATCCTCACAGAAGCTGAGCACAATTCAGCGTGCTTCCAATTCTTCGTTTGGCTCTCGAGGTAACCTAACATCATCACACGGGCAGTTCTGGTCTGAACTGTGAATTTTTGCTTCTGAATGGCCTGTTTTAATATGATAAGAAGCTACAAAAGCATATATTTAAAATGTTCTCTATTAGAGGAAAAGTTATCACAAGTCAAATATCATCAAGCAACTCTTGTAAAAAGAGCCTAATCAAAAGGGTTCCTCATATTAAAAACACATCTGAACATTTTTGTTTCTCTTATCATCACTCTCCCTCAGTATTAAGTGCTTCCATCTTGTGGCCCAACCAGTGACTCACATGAACCATTAATTGAGTAGCTCCTTCATGCTGTTGACATTCTAGGGCTCATAGTGGAGTCCTATCATATCATAAAGCCGGAATATTAGTTTATGGCTTCTAGTGGCTACTTTAAAAACACAAATCCTTAATCAATAATCAATAAGAATCCTTAATTCATAACTTATAACCATACTGGGAACTTTAAAATTGTCTGTTTAAGGAAAATAAAGGGACAACAGATGGACATGACACTATCTCTATGAGGAGTTGGGCTACACCAGCAAAAGGGAGCTAGACAAAAACGGTTTCATTATTTTAAAGGTTGCCATAGAAACCTCATTAAAAGGTGAAACACACCAGTGAATCGAGTCACTAAAAGAGCTCGAAATAGAAAAAAGTTCATTCCAATTACTGAAAATAAGTTAATTCAAGTTTCATAAAAGTACAGTTACAAGAAAACTGTTTGTAACGACGTCTTCTCAGTCAAGACAGTGGTTTCCATGGTGATCTGACATCCGGCTATTTGCTCTGGAGCTCCTTCTGTGGTCCCCTCTCAGGAACACAGGCCCCAGTGTGGAGCCGCAGTGCCCCCTGTCTGTGCAATGTGCTCAGAGTCCTGAACTCCAAAGGCATGGTGTGAGGACTAGAGCTGGATGTGTACTCATATTTTAGAGTATCGTAGTAGTGGTATTTAACTGGTTTGCCCTGTGGGTCGAGTGGAAAGGGCCAGAAGCCGTAAAGATGGATCTCCTCACAGAAGCGAGTGGCCATTGTGTACATGAGGAGGCCAGTGGTCGGACGCTTGATGTGGACATTGTTGGTCAGCCAATACCTGTTGACGAAGACACAGTATGTCATTAGTTAAAACAGAAAAAAACAGTAAGAGCAAGAATACGTTCTCTAGTTAGCACCGTGAAGACAGTATTCACTAGGAAGCAACACCTATCTCCTTCTGTAAGACCTTCCTCCCGCTGGGTTTTGATATTAAGCCAGATATACAGTGTGCTGGAGCACACACAGAGAGGAGCTGAATTCTAAAAAAGTCACACAGGTAAAAATTCAGAGCTCGTTGGATATGTTTCTCTGTAGGAGACCAATGAATTGCCCTTTCAAAGAACTGTCTCCTCACAGATAATCAATAAGTGACCTTTCCCTTTCTTCTTCTTTTTCCTCATTGGATGCACTGCAAAAAATCTCAGTCATTTAGTCTAGTAGTCCTAAAATCTTACTTCTCAACTCATGCTGAAGCAGCTGGCAGAGTATCTGATAGTAAATTTTGATGAAAAGGTTAAGAGTTTAAATCAGTTACCACAAAAAAAAAAAAACAACACCAAATAGTCTCTGGTTGTAGCTTGTGCATTTTTTTTTAACTTGTTTTATCGACAGATTGATACAAAAAAAATTATCATCACACAATGTAGTGTAATTTCCAGTGCAGCCATCTGCACAGGAAACAAATCAACTCTTTTGGTGTAGTAGTAAGACAAAGACACAGTTGAAGTAATGGAAACTGTGCAGTGTAAAATGATTCATCTCACCACACAGAGCGCTAACTCTTAACTGAAACAACTCCTGAAGGCTGAATTTGACATTAGTTCAGGTGGATATTTTATCTTTTGCAAAGTGCACATATGTTCTTTTACTGCAGCAGACAAATCTGCACACAGCACACATTACAGCTGCTGAGCACAATTATTTTCTGCACTTTAGGTGACCTATGAGCTCCTGTGACAGTGAGATGCCACATGCTGCCCTCGGGAACAGCTTCAGGAGCAGGTGGTTCACCGCCCCAACTTCGTTTTCCTTTCCAGTCACTAGCCCATTATTCCAGCCTTGACACTCTCGCTGCCTCCTCCAGCTCTCCTAACACTCTCTGTGGTTAGTGTGGAAGGTCGTGTTGAGATGCAGAGGTTGTACTATTTAAAGCAGTTTGTGTGCCGCGAAGGGCAAACAGTGGGCAGGTTTACAATCCAACCAAACGCTCCAGCAGGTGAGAAGCATCCCAGAGACGGTCTAATTATCAGCGAAATGATCCAATATGGCATTTGGTTATAATGAACATAACTAGAGAACCTTTGTTTTCTACTGTACACGATGGGGATTTAAAGTTCAGTCTTACTGAGAAAAGGACAAGGTCAGAGGGAGCATTTATAAGACACCACTATAAAAAGGACAAAGGCAGACGTTTGATCTGCAAGAAAAATCATTTTCGCTGATCTCGCAGTCTCTTCGCTTCTAAAAATCACGGCCCAGGGTTAGAGTTAGCCCTTTGCAATACCGAGTGTTATTTGGGGCATACAAAATGGCATAATTTGGACACTGACCAGCGGTGGTTTTTAGGCTTTTAACGAGGCACGAAAGATCCGGAGCAGAGTCTGGTTGTGATGACAGAGAGCCAAGGACAGCGGAAAAAAAAAAATAAATTGCAGAGCGGGATTTTATAAAAGCCTGAAGGCACTGGAGGCTGTATATGATAGATATGCAAAAAGCACTGCTCAAAAAAAAAAATAAATAAAAAAAAATGACCTGCTCTAAAATAAATCATCACAAAAAATAAGGATTAACAAAATGTACACACTAAACAAGTCCTGTTACATCACAGCACAACAGCTTTGCTTATTATCTGTGCTGTTCCTGAGCCCCCGCAGAGACCTGTCAACAACAGGGTCTAAATAACAGTTTGGAGCTAACAAATGCAATGTTGATTGTACATCAGTGTCAACATCAGTGTAAAAGATCAATGATGAACACTTGGTCAAACAGTGCAGAAATAAGCCTCAATTAAAGGAACAGTTTGACATTTTGAGAAATACGCCAGTTTGCTTTCTTGATGAGAGTCAGATGAGAAGATCAGTTTATCCATCCAGGAAACCTCACGGTGAAGTCACTGCACCCGGCTGTTGTTCGCCAAGGAATAGTTAAAGCAAGTCCCAGTCAGTGTAAATACAAACTGTGATTTTTAGTCACACCAGTGGCATGGTTCTAGTCTGTCTGTTAGTCCAAGACTGAAATATCTCAACATCCACTGGATGAACTGCAATGATTTGAACTGCAATTTTTTCTTAATTAACTCACTGTCACTAGATGATGTATCCTAACTTTTAACGCGTGGTTTGAGTGAAATGTCTCAGCAGCTATCAGATGGATTGTCATGAAATCCAGCACACGCATTCATTGTTAGTAGGTACATTTACTGCCTCACAGAGCTGCATGAAGGCTGTAGGCTACTGGTTGTGTTATATTTCTGCTTGAGTGTGGATTAAACAAACAAGACATAACATAGTAATCAGGGAGCATCTGGGATGTAGGTATAATTTCACACTTTGGACATAGCCATGTGAACTTCATCCCTGTCCCCACTCTTTAAACTGAGCTACTATTCCCTTACAAGAGACAAAACTGATCGTAGTCTACAAATAAAATCTAAACTTTGTCATTCATTTTAGAATCAAACACACATTTCGCACTTAATTAAGACAGATTTGGTGAGACACCTCGAGTGAGGAGACAAAAGCTTTCTCACACTGACTGCCCCCGGTGATCAGTTTTAATCCTCCTTTTAA
The DNA here is from genome assembly GCA_037833715.1 of Toxotes lorentzi. Classification (NCBI taxonomy): domain Eukaryota; kingdom Metazoa; phylum Chordata; class Actinopteri; family Toxotidae; genus Toxotes; species Toxotes lorentzi. The sequence goes on from JBBMJY010000021.1 coordinate 14,044,885, forward strand.
AAATAGCCACCTGGGCTGCAGATTAGAGTTTGCCAACCCCCTGATTATGCTGCTCACAGGTGTTCTTATGAGACACAGCACAGCGGGAGCCGAGGCTACGAGCCTGAGCTGCATCTTACCCTCTGACAGCATGGAGAAGGCGCAGCGAGGGGAAGGCGGTGCGTACGTCCACGGTGTGCAGCAGGATGAGGCGAAGGGCCCACTCCACGCGCTCCTCTCCCCCCTTGGCCATGAAGGCCGGGATCCACAGCACGCTGCCGCTGAGGCTTCGAAGCCGCTGCAAGAAGCGATCCCTCCACTCTTCACTGACCAGGTCCTGGAAGGCCCGCTGGACCACTGAGGGGTTCATGGTCACCAAGTCGGTCTGCCACCCCACGTCCTGAGAGTACTCCTCCACTGGTGCCAGGTTACACCTTAGGAAAAGCAACTCAGTGTCAGTGGCAGCAAATGTGACAATATTTCCTATCTTATAGGAATACATGGCCAACACAGCTTCAAACCACCTTGTTATAAGTATAAAGTTTCTCTTTCAATTTACATTTAGTGACTGACAAAAGCTATGACAGGGTGAGCACTCACAAATTCTCCTCTTATATTTTTCTTCTTATTAAAACACAGACTGAAGAAAGCAGACCCCAAGATGTCTGTGTGCATGTAATGAGTTAATGTGGAAAAAAAAAAAATTAAGAGTAAAATTTGTAAGTGCTTACCCTAAATCATCCTGATTTCAATGGACTTTTGCTCCTGGCTGTAGAATTTCAAGAGACTTGATACAAAGACAGCGAGGACAGCCTGCTCCTTTGTTTTGTTTAAACTAGGACATGTGAAGATGGGTGACAAGTTAAAGGGAAAACCTGAATAAAGGATTGGAGAAAAATTCATTCTTCCAAATATGAAAATGGTGAGAAACATATGCAGTTCATACATGATGGACTTTTCAGTTTAGTTTAAGAAGCAGGATCATTTTCTGAGCCCTTAAAGGGACGGTTCAGTCTCCAGTTTATCTGCACAATCCAAAACCACCATATCTGGACATAAATGGTTTTCACCGGACTGTAGGGGGTTTCGATCCAGTACCAAGAAATACCAGGGCCAGAATCACCGATATCCATACGGATATTGATACTTTTTATTTTATTATTAAAAGAAGCTAATGTACTGTTATGTGAGGGAGAAACGCGTCACGAGCAGAACGCATTATTAATAGGCTGCTTCCGGACACATTTGAATTACCTCCGGATAATTAGCAAACACAGACAATTAACTGTTAAGTGCTTAATCACATGCCTGTTAAAACACAAGACAGTAAATAAGAAATATTTGTCTGTTAATATACCTGCTTGAGGAACCACTTAGTACAGAGATTACAACAAACGTGCACCATCAACTGTTCTAATAAATTCCTGGAGTGTATCAAATTATTCCTTGACACTGAGCTAAAATCATTGATAACTAGTAACCCCAAACACTGTCAACCTACTTTGCTGAAACCAAACACAGGGCAGAGAACTATATTTAGCTGAGACCTATCTGATGTGTGAATGTCAGAGTAAATTCCTCAGCCTCTCAAAATGCCACATTCCCTGTTGTCTGCCTTCAGCCAACCATTACCGCCATGCCCCGGCATTATTATCATGCTGCTACAGTCTAGAAATCATGACCTCTCCTCTCCTCAGCAGCATAACTTCGCAGCAAGACAAGATAGAAGAAGACAACAGAATCAATTTCAGCATAAAAAAAAAGGGGGGGGGGGGGGGGGGAAATGTGAACCCTTTTAAACTTTTCCCCCCCCCCCCCCACCCACCCCATGCGGTTCTCCCCACAACCACCCCCCCCCTCCCCCTTTCCCCAACAC
>JBBMJY010000021.1:14046839-14068180 GCA_037833715.1 Toxotes lorentzi
CCCCCCCCCCCCCCCCCCCCCCCCCCCCCCCCCCCCCCCCCCCCCCCCCCCCCCCCCCCCCCCCCCCCCACATAAAAACATTTTGAAGCTGATTCAGCTATCGATCAGTCAGCTCAGTGAGGTGCTGCCACAGACAGCTACTTCCTGCTCCGTTTATACAGCAGCACTGATTTATTAGAGGATGTTTTTTCACAATAGACACCTCTGCAGATAGTGCATGTTTTGTTAGACAGTTTAAGCTATACACAGAATCCCAACCAGAATGCTTATAGATTTATCTTTCGTCCAATGACAAGTATGAATAGTGATAAACAGCCCACTCTGTGATGCTTTTGCTTACACCCAAAACAGAGCCGGCTGATGGCTTCACAAACAAGAGTTCGTCTGTAAATGAGAGCAGGACCCCTGAGAGTGCCGGTGTGTGTCTCTGAAAAGCACAATGCGTCGCTGCCTGGTGCAAAAGCTTTTCAAAATGTCAATTTCATGTATAATCATGCATTTAATTGCTCTCATTCTGACAGTTTGTTTCCAACTTAAAATAATTAAAAAGCTTTGACAGCTTTTTCAAAAGTGGAATTAATATATTTCCAACTGTGTGGGCACCAACTCCAAACCTGAATTAAACTAAGAACTCGAGACCGTCATTATCATTCCAATGTGAATAATACTCTCAGTAAAAGTGAGATAAACCAAAAAAAACGAAACTAATTTGCTAATCCATTTCAATTACAGTCCACTTTTTGACTTGCAGGTTTAAGGATTTTCTTTTTTCCAAGTGGAAGATTTCCAACCCTGAAATCACTTATGCTGTTTCTGTGAGAGGAGGAAAAAAAAAAAATACCTGATAACAAAGTCATGAGAGTCAATCTCGGGCCCACAGCTGCTGTTCAGCAGGATCCCAGAGTTGCCCACAATGGCACAGCGCCTGTGATGTTGGTTCTTCATGGGGGATACAGTTGGCAAAAGACGGTAGAGATTTTCTGAGATGTTTGTAGTGCTGTGGCGATCAAAAACATAGTGGATGATATCCCCCGGTTTCAGAGTGCCCTTCAGAATCGAGATATCTCTCTCCGGATCGAGGAATCTCAAAATATTCTTCCTGTAAAAAGAGAAGATATAGAGTAGTTATGAAGGACTCTGCTTGGTCAAGTGTAAAAACCTTGACTGCAGCGATAATGAGGGAGAATTCTGAACCTGCCTGATGAGTTTGGAGAGGGTCTTGTTGAAGGTCCAGTTGTTTGACGAGAGGCTGGCAGTGTTATTGTAACCTGAACGAGGATGGTTTCTATCTATGCCCAATCTTGTCAAAGCAGTCGGATCCACGTGTGCAGCAGCCTTTCTAAATGAGGATAAAAAGCCATGTTATTGACACACAATGCTGATCTTCAAAATTCTGATCAAACAGAAGCAAGAGGCGTGTTATTTGTGTGAATTTCTGCCCGTCTTCCACCAATGAAAGGATTTTAATGTAGGATTTTAATTTTTCCTACCCGAACCTAGGCTGTCTTTCTTTGGACAGATTTTAAAGCCCTCTGAGACAAATTTGGAACTTTGGGAAAGTAATTAAGCACATTTACTTCAGTACTGTACTTACATAAATGCAAATTTAACTTAGTATTACTATTTTATTCTTTATACTTCTTCTCCAGTGTGTTTCAGAGAGAAATATTGTACTTTTTTACTGCACTACACTTTTTTTACTGCTTTAGTAGCCACTTACACTCAATATTAAAATTTTGCACACAAAGATCAACTTAATATCAACTTAAATATAATGCACCATTATAGATTAATGTATTATTAATCTGCCAGTATAAGTAGTAGCAGTACTTCTGTTTCAGTATCTGAATACTCCCTCCACCACTGTATGTAAACAAAAGTGACTTTCCCGGACATGGCTTCAGTGAGGTTTAGAATAATGTGAATGCAATGAAGGGATATTAAACACAGCTTTTTCAACCTTTAGTTTGGCTTTATTATCAGATGTTCCCCTTATCACACGGATACCACCACATCGATGGGTATTTATAGCAGCCGCTTTCTTTCTGTAAAAAGTAACGAGACACTCGCTGTGAATGACTCACTGTTTTTTCAAGGCTGCAAAGGCATCAAATGACCTGATAACTGAAAATTATACGGATGCACCAGTTTGCTCCCCACTGGTGGTCTACAACTATATGTGTATGTACTGTATATGTATGTGTCTGTGTGTAAAGATAATTGGATTTCAGACCGGTGGGGTTTAGGAATGAGCCTCTGCAAGTTCATCTTCTTTGAATGTCCGGTATTCCTAGGAAAAAAAAAATAAAAAAAGGGATTTAGTTTGAATTATGAATCACATACTGCAGCCTGTATTCCTAGTTGTTAATGGACAGATGCTTTCTGTAATCATTCCTTGGAACAACAATGCACCCGCTGTATTCACTATCAGGCGTGCTGTACGTCCTTCTTTTAACATAGAATGAAGGTGAAAGGCACACATCAAGGTATTTTTAGAGCAATCCACTGTGGGCCCATTTGCTGATGTAATGAGGAGAAATGTGGCCTTAATGGAGCCCCATTATACGGAAAGGAGGTTTTTCCTTTCACAGGGAAGTGAGCAATCTTTCCACAGGGGTGTTGAATACACCAGGCAAGATGCATTTACAGCAAACATACTGTATATAAATTTAGATTTTTCAGCATCAGACCTATTTTGCAATCATGACCTTGGCCACATCTGATCAAATCATGGCAAGCTGCCAGCAGCTGCCTGAAACTGAAGCAGGAGAGTGCTGCTCTGACGGACAAGCTGGCTGTCCGCACTCATTTTACAAACCTGGCGACCTTTAGATATATTGTTATAAATGCATTAAGCTGCATTTATGCAGAGGTGCAATTGGTTCTGGTTCTTCTCCCACGGCAAATCACAAACCAATATGACCTCATTACAACGCGAGCCACAGCCGGGTAATTGCATTCAAAACAAAATGTTCTTGCTGAAAGGGAAAAGGGAAATGTGAGAATCCAAAAAGATTCAGAGAGAAAATAAAGTCTTTTATTTATTTATTCTTTGCTAGTCAGGTAACACCACATCTTTACAGCTGTGAGAATAATAACGAGAACAAGTGTGGCACGGTTGGGGTCTGATTTGGTTTTTAACATGTGACAGAAGTATTTTGATGCTAAATTTAAGAAGGTGTTTTTCTTGCAGGTCAAACGCAAGTGGGGCATGTGTGTGTGTGTGTGTGTGTGTGTGTGTGTGTGTGTGTGTGTGTGTGTGAGACTGGGAAGATTTTTTTCTGCTGCACTGCTCAACATTTCAAAGTCTGAAAATGAAATAGGAAAAAAGAGGAAAATCTCTTTTGTTCTAAATTTGCCTCCTCCCCCCTAAATTCTCCTCCTGCCTGTCTTTCTCTCTCACACAAACTCAAACACACACACTCCCTCTTATAGTGGAAATGTATCCTATCCCGCATGCAGGATGCTGCAAGACAAATAGCCTAATCCTTGGGGACCCAAGCAGGCTGCTGTCGGAACAGCTGCTACTACTGCACCCAAGTGTTACAAATGAAGAAACAAACCACACACACATAATCCACATTTAACTCCAAACTTCAATTCACATCCATTAAACTCGTTTTTCCCCCACTCGTTTACTCCTCCTTCTCCACATAGATTAAATCTTCTAAGAAATCCTGAAAGAAATAACGTGCTGGACAAGAAAACAAGACAGACCACGCTAAACACAAACACACACACTCTCTGTTCCTCACACACACATTACGTATGGATAAATTACGTTGGGCTACTTACGCAGTTTCTTCCTCCACTTCTGCAATATCATCAATTATCAAAACCACAACCAGCAGCGTTACAAAGCCGAACAACAGCGTGCGGAATACAAGCGGCATGGCTGAGGGGGAGGCTGCTGCCGGGAGTCCCTCCTTTTCAGCAGACACCGTGTTACATTAACCCTCTTGTGTTTTCCATTTATAAACCGAAAATCCGCTCAGACATCTTTCCCTTTGTTCTTATCGCCGGAGTCGGACACTCCCAGGCAACCTGCGGTCCTCTCCTCTCCCCCACCCACCCCCAGCCAACTACCGTCCTCCACCACCAACCACCACCACCACCACCACCTTCTGATGATGACTGCCGCGTGTCTGTTTCCCGACGGGGCGACGCTGCTGCCTTCTCGACTGTTACCTCTATTCCCCAGTCAAACTTTGAAAGCGTGCACTTGCAGAGCCTGCCATGGGAACAGCGCGATGGAGCCCACATGCAGCCTTAAAGGCGCAGGGGCCAACTCACCCCCCCCCCCGGTCCTCACCCCCCACCCCCCCAGCGACTTTGATTGCACTCTCCAGGTGTTGTTGCCTCTCAGAGAGGAGATGCAAGACTGCGGTGTACGCACACAGCCAGACAGGTGTGTGTGTGTGAGGCAGGTTTGCACCAAGTAGGAGACTCACGTCCAACCGCGGTGGGGGGGAATCAGCAGAGTGCAGCTTTTATCGGCTGGGGATGTTTGGTCTGATGTAGCCTACATTTTAACATAGAAGTCGAAGCTTCAACGAAGCTTATGTGGCCACTAAACACACTGAGGGTAATGGGGACATCTTTTTATAGCGCTGGAAAAGTAACAGAGTTCATTACTTTACACTTTTACTTTTGCATTACTTTCCACTCCACTTCAGAGGGATTACCCACATTTATTTCACAGCTTACAGTTACACAGTTACTGGCTTCTTTGCAGATAAAGACTGTTGAAGATTAAACCTGTGATTCATTCCAAAAAAAAAAAAAAAATGCAGTGTGTAGTTGGGGCCTGGTGTTACATTTCAGATGAGTTGTGAGCAGTTTCCTCTCTGCACTTGTTTGATGAGCTGGAGATACCCCCCCAAATACGCAAAGATCAGTCCACAACGTGAATATTAATGTGTCTATCAGAACCTTGGAGGGGGTCTGACCCCTGAGTTGGGAACCACTAAATTACCATATTGCATTTAAAGTAGTTAGCACTAGCTCCATCTTGACTATAGCTGTGACTGTAAAATGCTTCTTATGCCTTGATGTGTCAATAGACCAGTCACCCTTACTGCAATACTCTAAGTACACTTTGTTCATGATATTTGTATTTTTATTTGAGTAGGATTTTGAATTTAGGACTTTTACAGTGTAATTGGTATTTATACTTAAATGACGGATCATTTTCAGATTCTGTAGCTGTTAAAATGTGAGCTGTTAACTTCAGGTACTTGGGATTTTTTCATGTACGAAATGGCAGGACTGCTGATCTTGGAAAAAGAAATGCATCAGGCCATGTGCCTTTGTGTTACTCTCACTACCACTGGCTCTGCCGTGTCTAGACTTTTCTTTGAGCATATACAAGTACATTAAAAAAAAAAAAAAAAAAAAAAGCTTATGTTTATCCTGAAAAGGCTGGTAGGGCATGTTTGTTCCTGCTTACAGTTTGCTTGCTACACCTTAAGCAGATAAAATGTTGGAGTTACACCAAAGACCCATTTCCCTTAGAGCAGTTCACTAACCGCAGCTTAATTAACTAGTGACTGAGCACTGAATAAACCCATGTTAACATTTTAATTATGTATAAGTTACAAATGTTTGTCCAAAGGCCATTTTGATTATAGGAGCTACATCAGTTACATTGAAGTCTATCAGTAATTACTGTTCACCCACATTTAGGTGGTTGTTGTTTCAGTACTTTCTTCATAAAGAACTAAAATGTTAAGTAAAACTGATCTTTGCAGTATGTCATGGTTAAACTGACTACAGTTTATACATTTGTACATCATCCGCATCATCGATTTTCCCATCATCCTTCTTGCTTGTTGGACATTGTATTGACTATGAGTGAAATATACTTGATAGTTAACGGCATGCATGACACGTGGGTAGTTGGTGTTTAATTGCAAATGAAGTATTAACTGGTCAAAGCAAATCTTAAGCGTCAGCTCTGTCTGTTTTTAAATTTCACGCATACATTATCTGCACAATTGTATTTCATAGACACGAATAAAGGGCTAATTTACATAAAGTGAAAAGTGCAGCTGGAGCCTTGAGAGCGCACATAATGACGAGAATAATCATAATCATATTTACCCTGGTGATAATATCTACTGCTGATTCATTATTCAAATTTTGTGTTTTACATTTACATTTAACATATGCCACACTGATTTGACACTTCACGTGTTTTCTTAAATACATCCCACATTTGCGTTCATCTTCTACATTTTTGTGATGTTGTTGTTGAAAAATCTGCGTCCAAGCATGAAAGTCTAAATGTCAGCAGGGCTGAATTCAGTCACTCCAGCAGATTCATACCCACAGAAACATATACAGTGTGTCTCTGAACATAAGTCAAAGTTGTCCACTGAGGATTTATTGCTTTAATTTTTCTGCTAGAGTTTGTTGTGTAACAGTTCATCTTACTAAGGCACCCATTAGGCTAATTGTCGCCTCTTGATTAAAAGAGAAAACTCTTGCCGGCAGCAGCTTCTATTTCGAGGTTGGTGGCTTTTTTTGTGAGCGACTGTGTCTGTGTGTGACTTTCAACAAGGACACTTTCTCTCACAGTTGTGCCTTGCGGTTCTTTGATGTGACGAGCGTCAGGAGCGAGGTGTGTATCAGAGAGTATTGTTAACTGAGGCGGATGCTGCTGATACCGTAGCTGTTGTCATGCACAAGCTTTGTTGTCTCGTTGACGAGTGTCATTGTGCTATTATTAGACTTTACAGCCACCTGACAACTACACACACACACACACACACACACACTGACACCATCAAACACACTACACACTTAGTTTTCAAAGCATGTTATATTTACATTTACAAGAGCTTAGAAATGATAGCGATTATGACGTTTTGATAAGAGGCTGTTTCTGCGGATGCTTACAGTACACGAGCCAAACGTTAACATTTTGAATAAAATTGTAATTTATTATTTATTGTTTACATGGTATAAATTATTTATTTTAGCCCAGTGAGATATTTGATTTAATAAAAATTTGAGATTAATTTCAGTCCAACAGAATAATATTTTTCTGCATTTGTTAAAGCTTGAAGATGACAAGGAAATTGCACTTTAGTAAATATTTGTGCTGCTTTTGTGGGTGTTTTTGCACTTAAAAGCTTATTTTTAGCTCAGTTGTTTGAACTGCAGAGGGGCTTCATCTTGTTTAGCCTCTGCATGTCCACACCCCTTATTGGATTGAATTTCTGTCTTTTTTTTTTTTATATCTTTTTTGACTGGTAAATATATTGACAAGTGTGTTATGTATAGGTTATTTGAGAGAATTAAAACCAAACCAGATGTCCTGCAAGAACACAGGAGGTGGCAGCTTTCTCAAAAATGACAAAGTCTATAAAAAGAAATCAAAAAATATTCACATTTAAACTCATTTTCTGAAAAATTATTTATTTCCAGAGTAAAATAAACGATATGTTGCCATACAAAAAGTGTAAGAAAAGGGACAATGTCAAAACTGTAACTGCAGAGAGATGAGAAAAGTAGCAGGTTGTATGTGTTGAGTCGCGTTAAAGAGTTCTTCAGATACACATCCAGGAATAAATTCAGTGTTGTTCACTTTGTTTGACCTTGTGCACACAGTCTCCTGTAGCATTTCTGCAACCTTTATCCCAAACAGCACAGGCCGAGCTTGAAGACACAGATTGTGTTTTGTTTTCTCCCCCCCACTGATGTACCATTCTACTTTCATTGCTATGAATTGTCCCAAATCTTTTGTGACATCAGACGCACACATCTCAAACAATTAGATTATATATAATTTATACCATCCTTTCAAACACAATCTAATAAAACATTCTGAGCCTAATCAAATAAATATCTCACTCCTAATCTTTTTTTACTTGAATGTCAAAACACATAAAAATATTACGCTTGATTTTTGTCTTTGCTCTTCCACCACTAGGTGCAAAAGTTAAAAGAAAATATAATTAACATTCTTTATTGAATAATCCCTTATTAAGACATATTAGGCTGAATTCACTCTGCAGATGTAAAAAAAAAAAAATTGTGGAAATTAAACAAACTGCAATAATGAAAAACAAACCTGCAGTCTGACACAAGACTAGTAATAAACATGGACGTATCAGATATGAATTGCACATTTGCACCTATGAGACAAGACTTGAGTCTAGTCTAAGCAGTATCAAAATGATCCAGCAAGAGAACAAGAAACCGAACAGTGCATGATGACATGAAAACACTATCTTGTTTAAAGTTATTAAACTTGATTTTATGACAGTTAAAACATCTAACAGGCCACTATAATAACCGCCTCAAAGTGTTTCTGTTCTTTTTAAAAGAAACCTGCCTGCATCGAAATAAAATGCATGAACTGATTAACTATTAGTCTGTAAACACTTGGCAACTTTTAAATATGTATAACTGAAGAACCACCCAAACTTTTACATTTCTTTTTTTTTTTTTTTAAATCATAAAAAATCTCACTCTCGAGAGTGACAGACAGAACACACAGTGCACTGACTGGAAGGAAACTGTCATTTTTCACACAGATCACTGGGATCATGACAGACCGAAAACAATATGGCAACTATAGTAGTTGTAGTAGCATCATGTCCACTCACTAATAATCAACTAGGACTGCGCCAGACAGTACTGTAGAGGTCTTCTACCACCAAGTCAACACAGGAATTCACCAGCAACACTGGACAACACTTCGCTGATAATGTAAACGACTAAAAATGGACCCTTTCGAAAGTTTGCTGAGGACATGGAGCGAAGTGGAGCGCAGCGTCTCCTATGACCTGAACAGGCCGGTAAATACATCGCCTTTATGAAAAACGTTTTGTTCCATTCCTTTCAGGAAAAGAAGAATAAAATCATAAAATATTCCTTTGAGGGAATATGAATGTCCTTTTCTTGCTTTACCAACTATAAAACGGACTCCATATTTTCACAAAACTCGTGGTCCTCTAGGTTATATATAAACTTTGTCCTGTCGACTAGTTTGGGGCCGTCTGTGAGAGAGGGGTAAAACTCAGTCGGTGTCATGTGGCCCTCGTGGCCTTTAATGTACTTCTTGTAGTTCCTGCGTAAGCAATACCACGTGGTGGTGTAGAGGAGGAAGGCGACGCCCTTCAGGATGATGGCAAGGCTCACGTACAGATGCCTGTAGGCTACGTTGTCGTACAGCAGGCAAGCACCCTTATCGCCGCAGTCCGAACTCCAGAAAAGGCAAGTAGAGTCGATCCCAGCACCAAAGATCAGAGGAGGAGGGATGAATCCTGTAAAACAGTGAGCCCACAAACTTTACTCAGTTCTGGGTTAAGGTGTAATCATCAGTTGGCCCTTTTTTTCTTTTACTGAGTCTTCCATTTCTTTTCATGATTTCATTTCTATACCCAAACACAGTATACTTGTGCCAACAGCCTTAGTGGATCACTTCTCAAATTTAAGACCACTGCTCACCAGACCAGATCTCAAGGCTGTTTAACCCCAGGGGTAAATGTTGAACTTGGAGGATTTTTAGATTTGAATGTCTCATCCCACTGAACAGTTTTAAACTTTGTATGTTCATTTGATTTTGTGGCTTCTTATTTACCTTACAGATATAATAGAGAAATAGCTCAGAAAGGAGGAGCAACAGCAGAAGAGTTATAGAGCCTGTCCTAATACCAACACTTCACATAAAGAAGTTTATGACATGATGAATTGAGCTTGAGTATTATTATTCAAACCCAAACACAGTTATGGCAGAACCACCATAGCTGGTTATTGCTTTACATCTAAATATATTCTTCATGATATCATATCAGACACTGTCAACATAAATATTAAATATATCCTTTTGTCAGTGATGTCATTTAGAAAAATGTTCTTTCCCATAACACTTCCCAAACACAGAAATCCTTCAAAATAATACCACACTACATCTCTTTAATGTACAGTATGCCTATGTGCTTCTTGGTAACTCGATTTAGATTTTCTTAGCTCCATCTCTCCTCCAGCCTCCATTTGTTTTTCCACTGTCATCAACTGTAATGCTGTACGGTTAATCCAGTTTATTTGTTCTCAGTGTGGAAATAAACAAAACCAATAAAGCATCTGAGGCTGATCGAGCCATGTATGTGTGCGAGTGACAAGATTATCTCAGCGTGTCCCGGAGAGGTAAACCTCTGCACACTGTGGCAAATGTTGCAAGTGTGAGTACAGACCCAGAGTGTCTGAAATTAATGTGTTATCTGATAAAAGCTGTTAAACAGTTCTTACCGAGGAGTCGTAGCAAAAGAAACAACACTCCAAGTGCGTATGATTTCAGTTCCGGGCTCACCGTCCTCCAAGAGAAACAGACAGAATAAATTATTTTATGTTTTATTTTGAAAATGCATTCTGTGAAAAGTGTTCACGAGTTCTTCACAAACACTGCACCCTCATATGTTTATATCCACATACCTGATTAGGATGATGACAGAGGGGGTCTGGGCCATGGCTCCGACCAGGCTGCAGGCACAGATTACGCACAGGAAGATGAGGAAAGCCTCCTGACAGCCCGGCGTCGGACATTTCCCCGGAACCGCTGTGGCGAATTTGTTTTCAGAGGATATACAAGCACATCCAGTCAGGTTCTGTAAATGAAATTACAGGGAACACATGTTAAATCTGGTGCACACTGTTCTCACATTTAGAAGAAAGCCTGGTATCAACACAGTGGAACTAAATGATCTGCACTTAAAAAAGAGAAACAACATCGGTGCCAAGACTACTGCGGCGAGACAGCAGTAATAGTGAGATTTTGCACTGCTGAGCTGAAAGCAATTCTCTCCGCATGTGATTTGAAAACAGGAGACATTAATCTGCAGTCTGCATCTGGTCTCAGAGCAGCCACAGTACCAGTTCATTGCCCAGCGAGTGCTAGCTGATGACAGATCTATGAAATACTGGGACTTTTTTTTCTTACTTTGAACATTAAAAAAAAAAACAGTGTATTTTTTAATGATTTCAAAGAAAAGCTTGCATCATCTGGAATTAAAATGGTAGTTTTTCTGCAGTATAATCGGGTAGATTCCATTTTTCTTATGTGAGATTACTCTTAGTGATCATACAGCAATTGTAGGGTAAAGACCTGAGAGATATTCGACGTGGCCTGAGCCCTTCCTGTTCGGGTGCAGCCGGCAAAGCAGGCGGACAGGTAGGTGACACCGTTGGAGCCGCACACAGGGCTGATGGAGGAGGTGAAGCAGTTGCAGTGACTGACGCACTGAGCTTCAGGTTTCTCGCCCACCCGCAGCGTCCTGAACGAAGACACAGAAAAACCTGAGCATGTTTTCCCACTGTAAGTACCAACTCTATCTGTACAAGGTACAAACAAAATCCCTTTAATCCCCTTATCAGTGATACTATGGGTCTCTGGTTCACTTTTAACATCTCCATGGAAACAGCGCTGCACAGCTGCACCTGCAGCTGGAGCAGGCTGGGTTCGGGCTATCAAACCGAATAGTAAAAATCAAAAGTCAATATTTCGACATGACCACCATATGGACAAAAATCCTGCTTTCACATTGAAATAAAAATAAATAAAGGCAACAATAAACCTGGGTATCAGATCTTTATACTTCTTTGGTACAGACAAAAATGTGTCTGTAATACAAAGTATTGAAAACCTGTAAAGTATTTTTTGTTGTTGGGCAAAAACATTAATACTATTTAAATGGATCCATGAAAATCGTCCCCTAACGCAAGAGCTGTTTGAGTTTTTCCTGTGAAGAAGATCAGCACCAAAATAAAAGAAAATGACAACAGCTTTCTGGATCAATAACAGCCTCTGATGATATAATCTGGGCTGGAGGGCGCCTGACGTTTCTACGCAACACACATAACACAAGTCGATTTGCTTGTGCACAATATTAATTGAGGGATCGATTATTCCCTTTTTTATCGTGTTACTGTTATTTTTTCTATGATACAGTTGTTTGAGCATTGTTGTGATGAAATAAATAAATAAAATAATTATTTTAAAAAACCTGTCAAGTACTAAAAGCTGGCACCGAATGTCTGCTTGGTAGTCTTGTTTACTTCTTGTAGACATTTACTGATTTAAATCATAATTGTACCCATTTTATTTTGTTTAGTTATTTGTTTAGTCATTGTGTTAAGACAACATTTATACAAAGCATAATTTTGGTGTCAGTACTAAAACTTAAGCCCTGTATCAGCGCTAATATATTGTGTTTCTGGTCTATTATTATTATTATTATTATTATTATTATTATTATTCCATTTATATACATAAAGTGAGGGTGATCCGTCTTAACTTATGAAATATAATAAATGTGTCTGTAAAACAAGAGCAAGTAGTTACAGTTGAATAAAGACACTTAAATGTCCAGTTGCATGATAATTTTGCTCTAAAACTCTTTTGTCAGACTGGTGACTGGTCCAGTGAAGGCAGCTGAATTCACATGCAGTCTGTGCAGCAACACAAGGCCACTTTCTGCATAGAAAATCTTTTTATGGACTCAATGAAATGACACAAAATTGTCAGGATAAAAAGTGAGCCCACTGTGACAAGAATTTTTTATTTACACTTTTAGACTCTCAGTGAAGTCCTTGGCTCGTCTAACCTTGGCTGCAGTGTTACTTTTCACTGCTATGATGTTGTTAACTGCTCATATTTCTTTATTAGGATAACTGGGTCGTTATGATGGGACACAAATGCTAACAATGCTTTTATTTCACAACCTGGGGCATTAAAACACACTGTAATCACCGGGTTTGTACAGTAGTACAATATAGTAGTAGTAAATATAATTACCCATCATCTGTAGTTTGTTAATTATCATCTAAAGTGTATCCTTCTCTGCTAAATCATGTTGGCTTTTGACACTGAACTAAACTAATTTCCTACTAGGGATCAAATTTCATTTCATCTTGCATTTAATGCTTAGTTGCTGATCTGCTGAAGTTACATATGATTGGTTGATTGTTTCAGTGCCAGCTTTGTCACGATGATGGACTCTCAGCTACTTTTTGTGATTACTTCATGGGAACAGCTCAACATGTCTTATAATCAATCACTTCAACTATTTACATCAAACTGATAGGTAGAGTAATAGCTTTTTTTTGGCTTGTAAGCCTCTTAAAATGAAGAAATGTGTACTTGTGACCTTTCACCCCTTGTTTTGTATGAATAATTCAGTTTAGTAAAGTACACATGGCTGCCATATATTCAGGTTCTCTCTTACTCGTTGCCGTACGTGACCGTCACTCCTGCGACGGGGCCTGTGTCACAGCCCAGGAAGAGGAAAGAGACGTAGCAGGCAGTGGATATCAGGTTGACCAACATGGCCATGCGGATAGCTCCCAGCGCAGACAGGTTCAGCTTCTTCACCAGCAAACCGCCCATGAAGATCCCCAGACATGCGCACGGAATAGCTGTCATACCTTAAAAAGAAAATGTCCCAAAACTGGTTTATTATACTGGTAACCTAAAGTGCATGACCAAGCATGTGTGAGCTTGTGCCTTTGTTGCTCTGAATACAAACCTAACAGCTGGTTAGCTGAGGTGGTGGTGAGGTTGAACTGCTGCTCGAGGTATTTCCCCAGAAAGGCTGCAAAGCCAGCCACAACAGCGATCTCCATGCAGGCAGCCAGGATGATGCAGGTGAAGACTGGGTTCGACAGGAGGTGCTTGGTCACCTTGGGGATCACTAGTCAGAAAGAAATAATAAGGAATGATGAGCATTAATATCCTAGGATACTTGATAGCAGGACAGACAGGATTCTTTGGTTGCTTTAATGTGTTTTTTGGCACCTGTTGTGATCTCAAACAAGTTTGTTTGCCAATAAATTATAAACCAACAAAATCTCAGTGGATAAAATGCAGAGTTCTAAAAACATTTTTTTCTACATTTGTACTAAACAGACACATCTGAGCTAATTCCAATGACTGAAAACTAGTTTAGGTTCATGAAGTAGCTTACATAACAGCAAATGTTCATTATGTTGAGTGCCTCTACTCTGAAAACATAAAAGCAGCTTCAGTAGAGGAAAAACTGCAACTAAGTACATTTACTCAAGTGCAAGTACTTTTGTGGTACTTTTTGAGTACTTCTCTTCGACACAACTATAACAGATATCAGAAGGAAACATTATACTTTTTTTTTACTCCACGGCATTTATTTCACAGATGACATGACAAGCTACTTTACACACACGACAAGTCAATAAAATATGATGCCATTTTAGAGATTAAACTACCAAACATCATAAAAAAATAGTTTAAATGATCTCAACCTGCACCAGCTATAAAATTAAAAGGCTGCTTACTTTCTACAGTAAATAAATATTAACAATGTAACTGTGACAGGGAAAGCTATGCAAAATGCGAGTACATTTTTCTGATAGAATTTTAAACTTAATGCAGAATTGTTACTTGTGATGGAGTATTTTTACATTTTGGTATTACAACTTTTACTTAATTAAAGGAGCTGAACACTTCCTCCTCTTAAACTAATCCATGTATGATATGTGTTATAAATTTGAACGTTGAATGTTCCTTTCATAAAAACACTTCAGTAATGCAGTGGATCTTGCACGCTCACCCCTGAGTTGCTGACAGCAGGTGGGGCTGTTGGCAGGATCATGGTTGCGTACAACCCCATTGCTGGGCTTTGGAGTCTCATAGTCTGGATTCAGAGGGGGAGGAAGCATAACCTGCTCGCTGTCTGCCCCCTCCTCTTTCTCCTTGGTCGGCAGCGACTGAGGGAAGCCGAACATCAAGAGAGCTGAGCAAAAGAGTAAGGCACCGCACAGGAGGAAGCCTGCCCACCAGGCCCCGATCCACCGCGGGTCGTCTGGAGTGATGCCCAGCTTACCTGTGGAGAGGCACAGCAGAAGTCAATAAACTACATGCACAGAGAAACACAAGAAATAATGCAACACTGGAGAAATATTAAACTCACTAGTGTCGATGAAGATAGCATCCACATAGAATTTGGTGCAGAGGGAGCCAAGGATGAAGCCACAGGCAGGTCCAAACACCAGCGTAGAAAAAAGGATTCCTGCACAGAAAGGACAAGCATATACCAACTTTAATGTTTGGTTTGGTCTAATTTCATTCATCTGTCTCTTTCAGAAATATGTTTATAGAGACAAAAATAAGCAGCACAGTGTTGTTAGAACAGCAATGACTACTGCACTGCATACGTCACCAACTAAAAATCACTGGATGCTGGTGTGACAAAGACAAACTTCCTGCTCGGTTACGAAAAGTGTTATTTTCAAATCAACATTTTATCATGAATGCAAAGCAAAGAGCCTATTTTAGGCTTAACCAACATCCTGAAAGGCCGGGTGATGTTTGAGACACAATGCGAGTTTCTAACTTGCAAGTCTTCCTTGCTTTTATGTAGCTTTTCCAGAAGTCACAGGGTGAAGCACGACAGCAAACAGGGAAACCTTTTGGCTGTCATGAAAGATCAAATCAGCCCGTTAAAACCACAAGGCAAGTGCAGCAGTGGTTGCAGCACACACTGTGAATGTGCTCGTTATGATCACATGGCTAGGCCTTCTCACCCTCGCTGGGTAACACACTGAACAAACAAACATTAACACATACTATGAGGAAGACACTTGACAACAGAAACCAGTGATTTTGCCCCAGTTTGCTCTGGTGGACAGCCGGAGATAAAAATGTTGAGCTTGATCAAAAATCCTCATTAGAGTGTTGTCAGCGGGGTGAAAGTCTGGCACTGTGACTCAGACTGCAGGCAGATAATGAAGACTCAAAGCTCAATTTGGGAGACAAATTTCTCCCTGTCTGTATGTCCTGTGATTTGTGTTATTATTAGACTGCAGTACTAGATTGGTGGACTGTATCTTGGCGCACAGTGACAAACCAGATTGCCTTCTAAGTTTGACCAATCACAAGAACTGGCGATGCTAGCTTCAAAATAAAACGCAAATTTCTATGCTAAAGCTGCTTCCTCCTCCCACTTTGCAGCATCAGTAACATCCTTTTTTTACTGGCTGCAGGTTGGTCTGATCATCGCTGCTATCAGCACGGCGTCTCCAGTAAGATGTTGTTCGACTGCCAGGAGCAGCCACTTAATGAACAAGCGTGGAAACTGTGACTAAGCTCTGTATGTCTCTGCAAGTGCCCAGTGTGAATGCACAGCCTGCTTCCTGCCTTGACCACCCACATAGGAAGGGAGTCAACACATTCACGTAATTGGAGCCTCATTCGCATCATAGTTTATCCTTCACATAAAGGAAATGGCTCACAGATTCGTTAGGTGCGGCTCAGTACCTATAAAGTGGTATAAACAGGCTCATTTAGGCAAGGAGAGGAGTGAAACAAAAGAAAGGGGGTTTTGAAAGTGGGATGGGTAGATAATGTTTTGTTCTTTTTTTTTCACACAACTGAAACATATTTGCGGTTGACAGTCAGACCAGCATGGAAATGAACAAAGGCACAGATGTGCGTCCACGAGGCGTCACAGCATGACGGTTTCCTTCTGCTAGCTTCTATGGTTTTGTAATATGTAAAGAAGGGAGGTGGCAGGCTAAAGCTAATTTCCTCTGCTAGCAGTGTGAAAGCAAGACTACCACAACTGAAATTATAATTTAAAACAAACCACATCCAACATACAGTATACAGAGAGAGGGATTCTGCCTAAAAAAAACACACAACACAGAAAGGTGTTGTTGTGGCACATCAGGGAGTGTTTACTAGACGCCAGTGCATATGTGCAGTTTAACAGCACTTTCATGAAACAAGGCTGCAGTCGCTGTGTGACTAGCAAATTTGCCTGTGGTGTTGCAAATGAGGCCTGTGCACTCGCTGGTTCGAGTGTTTCCTTAGAAACTGAGTGTTGTCTTCTCATAGCAACAACATCACAACCGCTTTCACCACAGGAAACCTCAAAGAGGAAATTCAGTTAGTGAAATCACCTTCCAGGAGATGACGGCTAAGCTATAGCCCACAAGTCCAGGACCACGGAGGGGATAAATGTTTCCACTGAGATCAATGCCTCCCTCCCACAGCTGCTTTAAGAAACGCTGTCTCCTTGATGATAACATTGTGCCACAGCGCGAGTCTCACATGTGGAAGAGATCACTAATCTAAGAAAGACCATGCCTCCTTATCAATCTGCTGCAAATGAACAAGAAAGGAGGGCAAGTGCAGTTTTGATGTTGGTGATAATGTCCTCATGAACGATTAATTTAAATGTTTTTGATAGCTTTTTTCTTTTTTTTGTCTAAAGGTCAAAGCCAGCAGAGGAAAAGCATGCAGCAAGCTGAGTCTTTTACAATGGGATTAAGCTGGCATGAACAGGAACTGGATCTTGTAGTCAAAACACAAGCAGGTATCGAGTACAGCACTGCTCCAGTATGGTTACCCTCATTTTCCCCCCTCATTCCACAAGAATCTAATCTACTTAATGTGAGAAGCTAAAGATATTTTTTTTCCTAAGTTGCTACATGGACAAACAGAAAGACCAGATCTTAAATATCACAAACTTTCTGTCTTTAACTGTCCAGCTTGACTCAAGGAAATAGTTTTTTCATTATATTTCCGGGACTAGAATGCAAAGAAGGATATGATTAGCCTAGCTTAAAAAATGGAAGAGGGGTTAACAGCTTTAAGTCTTTATGCTAAACTAAGCAAATTGCCTCCCAGAACTGTTGTTGTACACAAGTAGAAAAGGTGAGAAAACTGATCACACGCTCGTGTCAGTACCGTAAATATGCACCTACAGCTAGCAGCTGGTTAGCTTAGCTCACCACACACACTGTAAACGGAAATGCACCCATAAAGCTTGATCATTAACACATCTTCGTTTAAAGGCAAAAAAAAAAAGCAAGTTGTCAAGTTGTAGTTTTGTGTGGGTGTTATGTGGTTGACTATTTCATGGCACAAAACCTGTGTTAAATGGGCTAAATGCACATTTCAGGTTTTTCACGACAGGATTAAAAAGAAAAAAAAAAATCTAAGTTAAGCACATTAAATCTCCATGAAGGACAATACGCGACCACAGATAAGGGTAATCTTTGTAATACACTACTTTTCAAACTGCTACTAAATCCCTTTTCCCTTCCAGCAGTCCTGTTACAAGATAAGTACAAAACAAACTAATTTGTCCATGTTGTAGTTCGCCTGAGCCTTTTAGGATCCTGTGAATTATACTCTCACGGGAGCATGTCAGATGTAATTCAATAACAAAGCTCGGCTCCAGTGTTTTTGTCTCTCTCTAATTTGTTTAGAGACCAAGAGAAAAGACTGGGAAAGCTACTGTCCACGAGGCCTGTCCTTTTCCAGATATTAATTAACATTAGATACACTAATGCCTGTGCCCTTCAAAGAACACAGAGGGCTGTTTTTGTATCTTGTGCAAACTGTAGATCCTATGTGGCACCTATCTTCACACATTTCCACATAACCATGTGACCTCATAAAAGCACCTGCATCGTATAGACTTGTAATGGCTGAGCCCAAACACTGTGCAAGGATTAGTCTATAACTGAGAAGATGATAAGAGTGACAGGCTGGGCTGCACTCTTCGTAACATCATTCTTGAGATTAACGTGGAGCCAGGTGAAACCAAGTTATATGCCGACATAAAGCCGTTTGAAACAGATACAAAGACCTCCACAAAGCTAACAAGCCCCCCGTTGCAAAGTTTTGTCTCTTTTGTCCGTCTAAGCCAAGTGTTTGAGATTATTAACCAACACAGTGTGAGGTTAAATAGAAAAGCTCATGGCAATCGAAATGTCAGATGCAGTACGGCTGCACCGTCGTCAGTTCATTTCCTGCTCTCACTGTACAAAGGGAATTCCTTCTCCTCCTCCATTAATCCTGCTCAAATTGGCTCAGTAATCCCCCGAGCTAAATAAGAGCAGAGGGACACTGCGATGTGGGAGGCCAAACAACAGCTTGTGCCACTTTCACGTGGGGCCAGACTGAAACTGAGAGTGAGCTAAATGCTTACTAAAGATAAAGCCAAGTCCCAGTGTCTCAGCTTTCCACCTCTGGGGCCTAAATGTGAATTTATGTCAGAAGGTCAATCAAGAGCAGGGACAAAATGGAGTTTTGGGGACAGAGGAACTGCATAGAGCAGGCACAAGATTTTACGGCTGTTTTAAAAGTAAGTAGGCTATACAAACTTTAAGTCTATGAGATTTATTGAGCTTTCAAACAAAAGCCCTCTCTTCCTCCCCTGCTGTACATCAGGTCATAACTTCCTCTGTGCAGAAGTGTAAAAATCATTTTTATGATTGAAGAGACTCAGGAGAAGGACTGACTCAAACAGGCCAGAGATGTCAGACTCAGCACAGGCTACATCCTGCATGTCCATATTGTACCTGCAGGATGTTATGTTCTACGATCATAGTGCTCGGTTTACCAGTAGCAACTGTGTCAATTTCAATGAAAAATGAATAAAATAAAACTTGAAATACTCAGGGAGTATTTTATCTGCTCGTCCAGTCTCTGTAAAGTTTTGTCTCTTCCCCTTTCTTCTTTGTACTTTTTTTCGCTGTCACATCTGATCTTCATCTCAAAGTCATTTGTCTTCAGGCACTCTGAGGGGAACTGACAAAATTCTTATCTTACATTTCTCATAGAATATCTATCTGAGGCATCACTTCCCCTTCTATCTTTGGACGATACTACTGACACTCTAATCTGGCACTCTTGCTCAGTGGCGCCGTGGCATTTGGTTGACACCGAAGATGTGAACCTGTGAACGACGACAACGGAAACAAACGTGCTGACAGAAAATTAGCTAATTTAGACATAGTAAGTCCCTTCACCGAGATCAAATAAGATTTAAATTTTGTGAACACTCAAATGTCAGACATGATCAGAGAATGACTTCAGTTTGTGTGGATAGCTGTTATGCAATGTCAGCCCCTTTCACGGCGACAGGATTAATAACAAACAGGTAAAAGTCATGCAAAAATCGCCTCTAAGGTGAAGCCTATTTTGATGAGGTACAGAGGAGATTAATGGCTACCAAATCTTCAGTGATCCATAAGTAAGCACTAACAGCATTAGACAGCAGCTCTCACCCCAGGAAGTGGAGCCTCAGCCCACCTGAGTGGCTTTTAGTATCAACGTCAACATGAGATGTCAAGGAAAAAATATTCACACTGAAGTCAGGAAGTGGTACAGGGTATATAAAAACCCTATAGAACTGTACCACTGTACCACTGCACATTTAACAAAGCTTACCTATCCTATAAAGGATGCCAATATAGTGTGTGTGTGTGTGTGTGATGCATTAAGATTCGATCAATGGTCAAAATCCCAAAATATTCAATTTATTATCATATATGACAAAGAAAAGGACTAAAATAATAATGAAAACAGTTGGTGATAATTTCTGTGTTGATGAACTAATTGATTACCAACTTATTGGTCCAGCTCTGTTTTGAGTGAGACAAAAAAATAAAATACAGTGGTTGGTTGGTTTGTTGGTCAGCTGTACCCCATAATAACCTTGTTGACTCAACACAGCCATGACCTAAATAACACACCAAAGCTTAAAGTAGGCTTTCAACCTACATTCAAATGCCGTTACATCAGGATCATCCTACTTTAACTTCCGTTTACGTCAAAACATCTGAAATTTGAAACTGGCCCTCTGGACACGTCCGCCTGTGATGTGACAACAAAACCACGTCTTCTTGTCTCGTGAACTTCTAACTTGCACTGGAGCAGTCGAATGTTGAACCGGTTTCACTGAGGCCATATGGTTGCTGTATAAAAAGTGCAGCTTACGGACACGTTTAAAACTATTAGCATTTTGACCCTGAGGATGAGCGGCGGGGTTACTGCAGAGCGTCGTCCAGGCTATGGTCGACCGACACACCGGCTTCTCAGCGGCTCACTTCCCCTCAACACCCTGTCATGTTAAGCCGAGCTCTGGCTCAATCTAAGCCTCTGAGAGGTCGCAGCCTGAAATGGGAGGTCAACGTCGGGCCTTGCTGAAGGCTTCACTCCCTCATATCAGCAGCCTATTTTAACAGACTCCTGATATAAGTCTAGACTGCTGATAACAGATTATTTTTATGTAGCAGCACAATCAAGTGACTTTCACTACTACGTCATCTTCTGTAATTTAACATCAAACACAGCACTGTTTTAATGCCACTTGAAGTAACATTTAATGCAGAACTACAACACAAATATAGGATATTTATAAGAATAAGAATACTGGTAAGCACTCTAAGCATTTTTGTAGATGCCAACTATTTTCATTTGTGTGAGCATGTGAAAAATGTAGGACATTATTTGACCCTGCAAGGACAAAAAAAAAAAAAAAACCCACAACAACCCTATATATATG
>JBBMJY010000021.1:14068280-14092282 GCA_037833715.1 Toxotes lorentzi
ATATTCAATGTAACTACCCTGAGTAATGCATTAAAACTAACTGAATAATCAAAATTCTTATAAACTGTTTTATATCAGATGTAAGAAAAAAAAACTGTAAATGCTGACTGAAGATATGCTGTGCCCAACAGATCTCTGTCCTGTTTTATAATTCAAGGGCTGTGACAACCGAGCTGCCACATCCCATGACTCTTTGGATGACAATACACAGAAAAATCACTTAAGTAAAAATACACTGCCTCGGGATGGGAAGAAGAAAAATTGTTTTCTGAAACAGTAAAGCCCTGTCACGGCAATAAATGCTTTTTTAGTCCAAAAAAAAAAAAAAAGATCCACATCCGGCCGTCTTACATTATGTAAGATGGAGTAAGGCCAGCATATTAAATTTGGGGGAAAGAACGCAGTATGAGTGTGTTTATTTATGGTGCGTCTAATTAGAGATAAACACTAGATTCTGATAATAAATGCAGAGAAAAGGTCAAGTCAACAAATGGACATGAGGGAAATTAAAAGTCGTAATGACTGTTTTAAAAGCATCTGTTGCATTTAGTCTAAACCAAACTCTTTAAATGAAAATTAGGCAGGTTCACAAAACTCCCACGTGGAAGAAGACCTGCCAACCTGTTCTAAACTCACACTTTTCCATTTCTCGCACTTGCATGAACAGTTCAATATTTCTGTGCCGCTTTTATTTTACAGGTCCTGTGTTTTTCTGCTAATTTCTTGGAAGCTAGGATTTCACTCAGTCAGTACTCAGATATTTCCAAGAAAGGCCCACACAATTTTGTACTAATTACTCATTATACTGAAGTTTTTAAGAAAAAAATAGGACTGTATTGTATTGTATTGATTGTATTGTTTCTTACCCTACTTTCTTACTCTAAAGAAGCAGTAAGCATTTCTTGTGTGTGTATATATATTCTTCTTCTACCTTGTAGGTCAGTAGCATTAGGCTACTTTAACCTGACATGCAGTGACTTAATCTTTGAGTCCAATTAACCTTGTGTCATCACACAAAAGCCCTAATTAACCTAAATGGCATCAGTATTAGTTTGAACTCTCTGGAGTTCATTTGTTTTTGTTTCATGTCCTATGGATTTAAATCCACACTCCTAATTATGGGGCTGACCGTCATTGTTGGTAACATAATGATAAACGCTTTAATTCTCTGTCTCTATGAGTCAACACTGCCAGGTCTTTTCTAATGATTTTCAAATATTACAGTAATGCAAGCTCCGGCTGCTGTTACAATAATAATGATGGTCTTTCTGTGCCATAAAATTACATAAACAGAGCAGGCATGTTTTTAAACAGGGCACTGATGCGATGTTGGAAGCTCAGAGGACTCGGTCAGTCTGCCAACTCTGTGAACACCGGGTCAGCGAAGCAGAGAGAAAGACACACACGAACAGAGACAGAAGGAAGGATAGACAGTGGGTAGGAGTTAATGTAACAGAGCAAAGGCCTGTCATTCTGCCTTTCTACAGTGATCTGTTTGTAATCCTGCTTCAGATGTTTGCTTGGAGCTGGGACGGAGCTACACACAGTCTCCATTGTTGGGCAGTTGGGTGGTAGGATGAGGGCATGGAGGAGAAAGGCCACAAGACCAGAGCATATACGTCTCTCCACTGGAGAGCCGCAGCTGTTCTATTGAAGACAAGGAGCTCAGAGAGGTTTGGGACTGTCTGACAGCAGCTGGTAACAGCTTCTACAGCGGGTGGCTTGGCCTAATTATCAGGATAGAGATGCCAACAGCCTGTTTCCCTGCTTTCTCCAGGAACATGTGAGAAGCAGGCGCACAATATACAGCTGATTGTACAACACCACGTCTGCCACAGACTATAATGGAGCACTAACTGCACTTCATTCTGAGGAAGAGGAGACTCAAGCCAAATTGAGGACAAATGTGGGAGGTGTTTTGAGGAGGAAAAAAAGCTGAATGAGAAGTAAACACCCATTTTTTCTGATATTCATTGATATCACAATATGGCAAATAAAGGGAAAATCACAAAGATTTTGTGTGAGAAAAACACAGTGTTGTATGGTGTTGAGTGTTAGCCTAATTCATGTTCACAACACACTGCTGCAACCTGAAAATCACATAAACAGCAGACGATACAGTATGTAAGTGCTGATTAAATAGGCACATGACACACTGCAATTACAGCAGCTTAATTACTTTGCACATCTTCAGTCACAAGCTACTCTACTACAGGTTCAGATTCAGAACATGTGAGCTTAAATTGTTTTTATGATATGCATAAGATTATGGGAGATTATGACTACTGGAATTTATAAGACAGGATTAATTTGACATTTATTTCCCCCTCTGTTCTGTAAAAACACATATCCATGTGCAAATGTTGTGCTAAAGCACTGTGCTTATTGTCTAATCTTTGACAGAGTACAGACACCAACACCAAATCACAATTAGTCATCCCCTTTTGAATACTGTGAATGCTGAATGTTTTCTACACTGATCTTTGCTGAGAAAAAAAAAAAAAAAGCGTGTGAAAAATATTCAATGAGATATTTGTTTGCCACAGGGCCCAGTGAATCCGGGTATTTTACTGAGTGAGAACCAGGCCCTAAACAAAAACCAAGTGTTTGAAATGCATCTCTACTGCATTCTCTGAAATGCATCTCTCTAACAAATTGAAATGTTGACCTCATTGTGGCGCTAGAGAAAAAGCGAGGGGATCACCAAAGTCAGTTTTCAAATTCATCTTCTGGGGACCATGAATTCATCACATAGTTGTTAGGATACTTCATTCTGAACCAAAGTGGAGGACTGACTGACTGAAAAAAAACCTTCATCGTCCCTAGAGCCACATCGCTAACATGGCTAAAAACATCAGTAACTCATTTTGTAACATAACAATGTCATTTTAATCATATCATCACAATGGGAATCCTGTAAAAGTCACCATAAAGTAGTATTTGGTTATTGTCAATAACCCAAAACTGGGGATTCACATTATACAAAAAAA
Organism: Toxotes lorentzi; assembly: GCA_037833715.1. NCBI lineage: Eukaryota > Metazoa > Chordata > Actinopteri > Toxotidae > Toxotes > Toxotes lorentzi. The sequence goes on from JBBMJY010000021.1 coordinate 14,071,271, forward strand.
AAAAAAAAAAAAAAAAATCAGGCTGGATAACAGTTCGATTTACAATTTTAGGGTTTCTGTAACACTGAAAATCTCCATGCTCCATTTGATAACATTTAACTCTGTTATCAAATGGAGCATGACATGGCTGGATTAAAGTTAAGACTCACTTCTGTTTGCCAACTGAGTAAATAAAAGTTGACTGAATCAAATAGTTAATTAAAATTACTGCCCACCTATTGATCACTGTCCATTTAATTAGGCACTGTTATCCTCACTCTCTGCCTTCAGTGATATGGGGATTAAATGCTGAACATGCTTCTGAGTAATCCTAGGAGTCCACAGAGCAACCACTTACACACCACTCAATCAATGAGGCTTGGGATTTGTGGTAGAGCCATGGGTGCAGTGTGAATCTGTATTTCCTGAGCAAAGTCCTTGATCAAGGTCAGGACTGCTCATTTATCAGAATAAAAAATGAGCAGTTAAGTGTAGGCAAGTGTATGATGGGAGCTGACCAGCAGCCTGAGTCTTCATCCGTGTGAGGATCAGGCCAGGCAGAGTGACAGCTGGATCCTCCAGCACATGAGCAGAGGAAGGACTAAGCATCTCAATACAATAGTAACGGGAAAAAAAAAGTCTAACAAACAACCGTTTCTGTGGTAACACCTTGCTGTTGCAACTGTATCTGCGATCTGTCTCCTCCCATCTCTTATCCCCATGCTCCTCCCCCAGTGGATGACAAAAAAAAAATCCCCTTTTTAATCAGCAGTGACAGAGCCTGACCCAGATTGCCTTGAGAACGCTGCATGGTGGCGTGGTGAGGTTTACCGAGGCCACAGGGATTCATGATGGATAGGAAAAAGGTGCCACAAGCATGTTTACGCCAAAATACAAGCCACGATTATGCAGGGTGATACACAGAGCACCTTTCAGGCTACTGAGCCTCATCTCCACTGCTGCAGATGGAGATCTGGGGAAAAAAAACAAAAAACAAGAAACATGCTTGTGGCAATAGCCAGTAGCTTCAACATACGGCTCTGCAGGCTCTGGTGAGTCAGCCTGAGGGCCTCGTATCTGATGTCCAACGCTGATCCGTTTCATACAGAGGTCTGACCTATTTACTGGTTTCCAAACTCACACTTTTTCATTTCCCTGGTGATCCAGAGAAGCTGGCCTCCATCATCAGTGGAACTTTAAAAATGAAGGACCAGTGCTGGGGCCGGCTTCTCAAAGATATTTCAGACTGGTCTATAGTGTTAGACCTGCCTTGATTTTGCTCTTAGATTTGTTTAATGCAGACTGACTTGTTTCAAGCCATAAAAGCTACCCACCCTTTCCCCAGGTTAACTCACAGCTAGGAGCTATGTTTCCATGGTAACAATCAATAACACCTGCTGACCAGTGGCACCAAAAAAAGAGCAAAAAAAAGAGTCCTGCTCAAGATAGTCAAGAACTAGACAGCTTTATACAACTGATGAATATGGGCGCTAGTCTGAAGTCTGAAGTTATTAGTTTGATCTAAGCCAGAGTAAAAGTCTGTCTTTGTGTGCTGACATGAAGCAGCATGATTAAAACTGCCCTCTGCTGCTTGTGGACAACAGGCTGTCAAGGTCCCTCCAGCTACACTCTGCTAAGTTAACCAGTGCATGTCAAGAAATGGCCACATGTATGGGAAATATGCCAGGGTGAAAAGTACCAGAATTTTCCTTAAAGTCATTTTAGTAGAGGCTGCAGGTTTCATCAGAGTTTCATTTCAACACATGCACATAAACGTTCACCAGTGGCTACCCTTCAAGACACTGGGCAAGCCATGAGTATCTTGTTCGGGGACACTTAGTCACGAAAACAGCCAGGGATCGACCCCCACACACGTTACTGGATGACCAGGTCTACCCCCTGAGCCACAGTTTCTCTAACTGTACCCTCTTTTTCACAAATTTTTAATTTGTCTTGCCATTACTGATGCCGGCACCAACCCTGAACCATCTCTACACAGCAGCACTTTTCAGACCTACAGACCTTTATTTAAAACACTAGCCAGGATCTAGGTGAAGAATATATATTTGGGTATGATGATAAAATGTTTTATCTGTAGCTTCACAGAACATTTAAGATGAAAACTGGTTCAAAAATGTTTATCTGTTTTCCTCTGTGTTGTCAACAACACAACAAAATGGGGGATTTACTTTTGGGTGTTTACATCTGATGTGGCATCCAACTGACAGGAGCGGACAGACTGTACCAAAACATTCACTGACATAATAACAGAGTTGCTGCCATACTATCCGACGAAAACAGCAGATTGACTGGGGGAGGTGATTCACTTCAGACGAGGGGCCAGATGACGAGTCCTTCTGAGACTACTACACAGCCCGACACACAACATAAATGTGGGAATGTAAAAAAAAAAATAAAAAAAAATCATCCTTGTGCCACACCCACATCCATGTGAGGTTAATTTACATTCTCAGATAGTTCTGCAAGCCCACCCCATCTGATTCGTATCATATCTGCATGTAAACAAACAAGTCAATCAGCTTCTGTCATCTTCAAACAGTAGCTACGGAAAAATCTAAAATTATTAACAGTGGACAAATTTGCTGTGCATGTTTTTCCTCATCACTGCACAGGACTGAGAGATGACGTTCTTAGATACGAAGGAGGACGGCAGAGTCAAATCAAATCACTCCCTCTGCTTAAATTGAATGAAACTTTGACTTGGGGCAGTCACTAATCAATCACTACGGCTCTGTGAAGTGTGCAGCCTCCCTCTGCACAGCTCAGTTCCTCTCTGACTCCTTTACATGATGTGATACACAGAGTATTTGGGGATAATTACCGATTAGCATTGAGACAGCAGCAGCATGTTGTTGACCAGTTGGACACAAGATAATCTCATGTTCACTGCCCTCTCTACCCTCTAGGACCAGAATAAAAGTAACAGCGCAGTGGGTGGCGGCCACTGCGTTTCGGCCCCGCAGCACCATGTAAACTCCTCTGGATCGTTCTGCTCGCAGCACTGCAGGCTGCTGAGCCTCCTGTCACACATAGCGGAAAGACAAGCCTGCACAGTTTATTACAGTGATGCAGAGGAGCAGCGGCTGGCTGGTGAACGTTTTACTGCAACACCGTTTATCATCTTGAGATAAAACAAACTGGTGTTGCTAGGCAAACTCAGCATGCAGCTTATGGCAGGGACGGAAAAACCCATTTAGAATCTAATCCTTCAAGATGACATTAACATGCGCTGAGTTTAAGTAGCTTATATAAACGCCCTACTGTAGCAACTGTTTGGAGTTTTAGCAGGAATGTTGACAAGTCTCTCGAGGATCCCTCGGAGACCTTTGTCACTGTGCCTACAGCCATTGGTTTTCCTAATAAACCTGAAGCTAAATTTATCCCTGCATAGCTGAAGTGAATATAAGAAATACAGAAAATTGCTGGAAAATGTAAGTTTGAAGAAATGCACAGTGGCTTTGTGGGAAAGACAGTGCCGAGGCCGGAAAATAAAATACAAACCAGCGGTTGGCAGCAAAATGCAGAGATATGAAAGGCAAAATTTTTTATACTTGTACTCTCCAGGTAGAGGCAGTTATCTTGTCACAGGCCACAACGGGAAAAAAAGGACCTCTGTGTTTCCCCACAGCGCCTCTGTCATTCCTAGTTTGGTAGTTTGGCACACACAGAGAGAGAGAGAGAGAGAGAGAGAGAGAGAGAGAGAGAGAGAGAGAGAGAGAGAGAGAGAGAGAGAGAGAGAGAGAGTATGTCTTCTACAGTCCCTCTGACAGGCTTGTGTTCACCAATAAAACTCAGAGGCACTTCATGCTCTCGGCTGCTGCGCTGCTGTGTCCAGAGTTTGCTGTCCGTCATTTGGTGTATGAAGTTGTAAAGTCAAGCTGAAATCACTACTAGTCATCCCTTCTCATAGTCAAAAATCATAAATGACAGCAAAACTGACTTTAGCAACGCACTTCTCCCCAGTGGATGTTTGTTTGGTCGCTCGGCAGACGTGTTTTTATTTGAATAAATGAAGGCCACTTTAGTTAGAAAGCTGAAGCGGGTTGTTCAAAGTAAGTGGCTCTTTTTTTGTTGTGCAAATAGCTGCTGTCCGGCAAGTAGTTAGTCAATGACAGACCACTGACGTTTGTGCCTTATGCAAATACAATTTAAACTCAACTCATTTGACTGACAAATACAAAGACGTTCCCAGATTATGTTGACAGAGAACCAACGACAATCCAAATGCAAAGATGGGGGATGCCGTCATGAGACCAACAAATATGTCTATTAAAAAAAAAAAAAAAAACAGCAGTGCCAGTCGGTCAGTCAACTAGAGCAAAATAGTCCAGACTGAAATCTCTCAACTATTTCGTTGACTACTGGACATGTAACGTCTGGAGCAGATACAATATGTATGCAACAAGCAATGTCCACATGTCCAACTCTGGACATAAAAAGTGAAGACACTGATGAATTAATTAATGTCATACTCCCTGCATATGTACCGTACCACAGGCATAGTGTACATTACAGTTTAATGAAGAAATCCCAGGCTGTTCAATAGCCTCTAAAAGCTGCAGAGACAGCTGGGTGGAGACTGTGCTGTACGACACACAACATCAGCTCTAAACCCTTCTCTGTGTGTCCTGTACGGTATATTTATGCGGCCGGGGGTCCTGTGGGAAGAGCCAGAATTAGCAGTGGATAGTGAAAGGTCATAGAGCAGTGGGAATGGAGATCCTGTTGACGCAATCTGTCCAATCATATTTGTTTCCTTTGGCCAGAGACGAGCACCTACGTCTAGACTCAGGAAACAAACCAAAACAACACGATCCCATAAAATGCATGTGTTTATGTTTGGCTCTGCTCTTAAAGCGGCATCTTGACATGGTGACGTCATTCAAACCGGTTTCTTCAGAACTCCGAGGTACTTCCTTTTAAGAAGAACATGCACCACTTAGCAGCATGAGCTCCTGAAAAAAAAATCTTAACAATGACAGTGAACATATCTTAACCGCAGAGAGCGACAAAGACAAAGAGCTCTCTAAAGAGGAAGGGCAGACTTTGCCTGATGTTTTACAGTTGTTTAAACAGCAGTAAGCCATGTCTGCTGCTGTATACTCTGTGAAAGCAGACAGTCCGAGTCTCAGGAGGAGTTGTTTTTCACAGGCCTGTGTGGTATGCATGTGCATCCCGGCCCACTCAGACCCACCTCATAGCTGGCTGGTTGGCATTCCTGCCTCACTCTGTAATTATGGCTCTTCTCCAAGCCTCTCGGCTCTGCTCACCCGACACCGCCGTACTCCTAAGAGGACAGGGTGCCGCCTCTGTCGAAGGCACACACTTTTCACCTGGCCATTTAGCTCAGGCTCTAATTTTAACAATAACACATCACCGGGTGAGAATGTGCTTTGACAACAGCAGTGGGCAACAGCTGCAGTGGAAAAAAAAAAACCAACAAAAAAACCACAGCTTCAGTTAGACTTGGAGTCATGTATCATAAATCAGGGTTGATCATGATGTTTTTAACCTTGGGGTGAAGTTACGTGATAACAAATAAGTAAAATCAATTAGAGAATTACAGTGAAGCAAGTACTTTGCTTCAAACTTTGTCTCCAACTCAGTGTGTAAAAAAAGCTTTAATACTTAATGCTCTGAAAGGGCCTACACACTGAATAGCACATAGATACTTGTAATCTGTGTGTGAAAATGAGGGCGTAGCGGGAGCAGAGGAAATTTCAGTGTACGTGGTCATATAGCACATATGTCTCCAGCTGTGAGCTGTGTAAGTATAAAGCTTCTGTTCTCAGTTTTGAAGGGCGATTTCCTCTGTGATTTCTGTCTAACGGCTGCGTCAACCTGACAGACATGACGGATGGGTTTACTTTCATGTTATGAAAATCTGATAAAATTGATTGTGGTGTTGATGTGTTAATGCAGTTGGACTTATTGACTGGAGTTAAAAATGAATGAATGAAGACTGAAACTGAAGCCAACTGAACTTGTAGAAAACCAACAGAAAATAAGCAAACATTTTTGACAAGGTGTTTCGAAACTCGACTTCAGCGTCACCCCTTCAGCAATGTGAACGTGTTGACGTAAACCGATGAATAATCCAAATACATTATCAGAAATGTGAAAAGAAATCTCACAGGCTTTTCAGACAATCTACTCCATTCATGCAGCTGGGGGCACATGACATGCCTGCAGCAGAAGGATTAGGACGATCAGCTGAGCGCGACTCAATACCACATTGTTCCTCACTGCTCACCGCTTGTTTTTCCTCCAACTCTTCTTGCAGCTTATCGGAGGAAGACAGAACCAAATCTCTCCCCCCTTACGCCCACCAAACTTCAATCACTCGCGGCCCACTTCCCACCGTAAACTGCTCACAAGCCACTATGGTGGTGCCAGAATGTCAGAGGCTTTTGTTGCTACTTTTTCATGCTCTTTATTGTTTCTAACAAAGCGCTAGGTGCTTTTTGTAAAAACAGCTCATGTTCGGGACCAAAAAATACAGCGCATGGCAATTAAGAAAATCAGCTTTGGGCTTGAGATTACAGACGGCACACTGCGGCCTTTGTTTGCAGGTCACATCTGTGTTTGAGTGACAAAAGGCAGCCACACAGCATGCTGCTGTGTGAATGTATCAGAAAGGGTGTGTGCCAGCCCGAACTCATCCTCCATTCAGGCTTCCATTGTCTCTGCTCCACGCTGATAACACAAAAACAAAACCACACACTACGCAAACACATCTCATCTGCTCCATCAAAGGCAGATGTGGTTGTATGGACAACGAATTAAAGGCAGGTCACAGTCAAAACAAAGAAATGCGCTACACAAGAACGTTAGCCTTAAAAAGTTACTGTTTTTAACTCTAAACAAATAGTTTTGGGGAAGTATGCTTCTTCTCTTGCTTGCCAAGACTTAATTGAGAAGACTGATGGTAAATATGTAGCTGGAGCAAGCAGCCAGTTAGCTTAGCTTAGCATAATTACAGCTCCATGCCAGACTAGCTCCTTCCCGTGTTTACAGTCTCTGTGCCAAGCTAAGCTAACCGTTTGCTGACTCCAGACAAACAAAACTTATACATGAAAGCGGCATCAATTTTCCCATCAAACTATGGGGAAAGTAAATGAGCACACTTCCCAAAATGTCCAACTGTTCCCTTAATATGTGTTGATCGTCAGAGAAAACTTCAATGAGTGTATGTCTGTGTTTTTTAGCACAGTAACGTATCTCACTGGGTAGTTGTTCCTTTAAAATATCTATCTATTCACAGCCACAGCTAAGGCTACAGAAGTGAAAATCCTTCATGGCTTAATGAAAAAAGTATCAAAGCTAGCTTCTGTATATCAAAATATATATCACAGCAAATACATATCCCTAAGCAGCAGTTGTGCATTCAGAATTTTGCACAGAAAGCACTTTGAATGCACCTTTAAACCTCAAAGAGCCACATCAGCAGCATCTCGCCTTTGAGAGAGGACTGAGCGAAGCAGAGACATTTCACCTGTATCTGTCCTCTTTGCCTCTGAAAACCTCTGTAATGGAGATTAAAAGGCTGCGATGATGTGCTCACCTGGCACTCACGTGAACAGGCCTGTGCTTGAACAAAGGGAGATGGTGTGCAGCAGAAGAGCACAAATACAGTCTACATACATACTGTGTAGACTCAGGCTATGCAAACATCACACCTGATGGCGATGAACAAACACAATTCATAGCCGACTTTCAGTTTAGGAAATCAGTGTGCTGCAGTGCAAAGACTTTTACGTTCCAGTGTGATAATCATCTGTTTCCTTGAGCACTGCGTACCTTTAACAGTTTTGATAAACTGTCTTTCATTTTGCCTTTTTGTCCCCCCAACAGATCAGGTGAACTCTGGATTTTGAACAGTTTTATAAATATGACTCACCTATATAGAGTGAGGAGTCTTTCTTCTTCACATGATCATCAATATAGGACACCCCTAGAGGCTGCACCGGCGTGGCTCCGATCCCCAGCAGGACCTGGGCTCCGATCAGCAGCAGGTACATCATGTTGGTGTTGGCCTTGTTGGCGCACAAAGCGTCCTCTGCCAGCTGGGAGTCACTGCTGCTGGTGTTGGAGCACACGTCCCGACCCACGTCACTCCTCCACATTTCCCCTATCTCGTACTGATTTGTTAGAAATTCCGGGAGAGCTGAGAGAAGGGCGCCGAGAGCCATGACGATGCCCCCGCAGCCTATCAGACGGGGCCGATGTGCTTTGGCCCCAAAGTAGCTGACAAACAGGATCAGTGCCAGGTTGCCTATCTCAAAGCTGCTGGCTATCACTCCGACATCCGCACTTTGCAGGTTGAACCGGCGCTCCAGGGTGGTCAGCACACTCACCTGAAAACAACAACAGAGTACAAAATCAAACCAAGGTCAGGGGAATGAGGAAAGAATGTGGAGCAAAATATATAAAAAAAAACACTGTGGGACTCTCACGTCACCAATTAAAAGAGAAAAATCATCATACGATTTATCAAAGCATAAATATAAGCATTTCAACTCTATGACCCCCATTTTCAACTGGCATTAATGTGTGTTCTGTTAAAGCAGGTGAAAAAAAACACACAGAACACACTGTGACCAGAACATGATCAGCAAATTGAAGGCCACCTTACTCCTGATAGCTTAAGCAAGCCCAGCAAAAGCTAGCAGTAGCAGCAACTAGCATGTCTTCCCTCACAAAAAGCAAAAAGGAATGATACCCGTCTACAAGTCTGCCAGCTCCACCCAAGGTCTGACTACAAGAATGGAGATGGCCAGAATGCTTAATACTACCAGGGGTAAATGCAAAGGCCTGTGGATCAGATGTCATTATCCACATGCAGATCACACATCAATACCAGGTGCAAACGGGGCCTGTTTTTGATTCTTTTGGACATGCTGCTGGGGAAATCATCAGTCACGCAGTTGCAAACAGTGCCTTTTCCACTGGAACATCCTGAAAGAGAAGTTGTTCAGATGTTCCACACAGTGTGTCTCCTCCCTGCCAACGGGCCTCTGTTTCTGATTAGCCATACACAACAACATTTACTTGCACAGCTTTAGTTAGAACGACTCGTCACAAGCTTCCCTCTCTTTCAGCAGCTGTCATCCACACAAGAATCGGAGCCTACCAGTAACTTCCAGCTGAAGCAAACACAGCAGAATGGTTGTTCACAATACAGTACAGTCAGATGTGATTCAGAGGTCAGTGATTAAATACTGTTGGGTAGTAAAGTCATCAAATGAAGCATATTCAGTCTGCTGTAAAGCAAAGCAAAGATGTGTGTGCTCTGTGCCATGTGAACTACAGAGTCACATTTAAACGGTTATCAAGCTATTTTCAGATGTGCCCCAAACTATATTTGAAAGGGCATCACAGTTTTCCATTTCCCAACTGGCTCCGTTAAAGAGTTTTGATTGAGCTCTAAAAAAAAAAGAAGGATACTGCCAACACAAACATCCCGTTCTGAAAAGAGTGATTTCATTGCAAGATAAATCAACTTGCGGTTTTGTTTTTGGAACATTTTTCCATCAAGTGCTCAATTATGCCAATTTAATGTAGACAGTGGATTTGAACTGGAGCAGAAGTTATTTAAACAACAAAATGGCTTTTGAGGCTCCAGAAGGCTCAGTGCTTTAGGGCCAAATGTGAAAGTGACTGATCAAAAACCATCTTTTTTTTCTTTTTCTTTAAAAAAAAAAAAAAAATGCAACTACCACTTGAATTCCACCTTTAACTTTACATTAAGCATCATACTGTGTCACATATGAAATATCAGTCACAGGGTTTTCTTCTGTTAAAAAAACTGAGCATCACAATATTCTTGTACGTCGTATCATACACTTTGGACCTCAGTAACCGATTACACACATTGTGCTTTCTTTCATTTTCCAATGTGTCTCTAAAACAGCCATCTACATTACAATCTACACACAAGATGTGTTGCTGATTTAGAAATGAACAGGAAAGCTACACTTTGGAGCTATAACATTGTGAAAATTTACTCTGCTTTTTGATAATACAATCTGTCCTGAAGCAGTGAACAAACCCTGTACCCTTCAGTGCCAACTGATGCCTGGTATTATGATGGATCTGTTTCTAAAAATGCCTGTTCTGTTTGAGACAAGATTTAATGCACAAAAGGTGAGTAGAAAAGGAGATGTCATGGCCAACAAAGACATCCACAGCCTCTTTACTTTGTCACTGCAGTTTACGAATAAAAAACGAAAAACGAAAACAAAAGCTGTCCTCTGTGACTTTTAGGAGCCAGAAGTGACAGCAGGTCCTTGTTGCAGCTGCTCTGAACACAACTGCAATGACTCCTTCACTACAGATCAAGGCACGGGGAGGATGATTGTTGGGAGCCGTTCGTGGCGGTGTCCTTCTGCGATGTTGGGTGGATGGAAAACTTCAGAATGAGTCATGACGTTTCTGCGCCTTGGGCGGCTCTTTCTCACAAACGCGAACACAGTGGACACACAGTGGCGGCGTTTACGCCTGGCTGGCTCCGCCCCAGCTGGGATCTGATGGCAACGTTTGACTCATGCTGTTCTTAGAAACGAAGCCAAGCCCAAACAGCCTGTTGACACTGTAGCTTTAGCTTTAGCTCACAGACAGTGGCACTGCAATGAAGTATAGAAGAGGGAGTGAAGCCATTATCTAATCAGATCCCATCCCGTTATGGGAGGCCTGAGCAAACGTGTGTGGCAGACAGCTTCTGCAGTGGAAACACTCCGGATGAGTTAAGCTCCCGTCGCCAGGTTCAACATGTTTGTGTGCTTTCACTGTGACTTAAACAGGCAGCCTTCCAGGAGGATTAAAACCAGAATAAATTATATAGGAAAAAGCGAGTGGATTGCAGACCGGTCGGTGGCCACAGCCACATTTTGTCTAGATGACAACTTATACTGTGGAAATGTTTAATCAGTTGCATGGCAACAAAACAAACCTCGTCATGCTGCTTGACATCCCATCACCAAACAGAAGGGCAAGTCTTATCTGAGAACAAAGAATCCAAACTTCCACAGACTTATTTCAGTATGTACTGACAGGGTCTGCATTATCAGCAAGCAGAAACCGCTGCTCAACGCTGACGTGAAAGTGCTGAAACGGTGCTATTTGTGAAAGCACCGCGGCTATAAGCGAAGCCTCGGCTATTTAGAATAATTTCTACTCCGTTTTATAAGGTGTGACGTACTGAAGGTTGACTGAGGGGTAGCTAACCAATAGCCATTTTAAAAAGCTCTTTATTTGTGTCTAAAAGAAGCTACATCTACAGCTTTATCTATGCAGCATATTTTCTACTTTTTGAATTTAGGAGGGAAGTTTACACATTTTTTCAGGCTTAGCTTGTGTTTGCCAGAAAAACAAAGTACAGACACACAAAGAAGATTGATGACTAAAACCAAAATATGGCATGGATGAAATAAAACACAATGTCACTTTGACGTTTAATTGAAAAAGGGTCCAAGGCTGACACCAATAATAAATATTATGTCTGTATATTAACCTGAAATAAAACTGCATCATGTAACATCTCAGAATAAATTTTATTAATGGATGAATAAAATGACTAGATATCGTCTAATGACTAATAAGATTTATTGGACAAATATATGTATTTCATTGGAACACAACCATCAATACTGATATTTAATATAGTCTTAAAAAGATGATAATGTTCCTGTTGAACAGTTTGGACTTCTCCCTCCAACACTCAGCTGATTCAGTGCGACTGCAGTTCGACAGGTTTGCTCAGCTGAGACGAACACAGTTCAGGCTCAGGTGTTAGTCGCGCTTTGCGGCTCGAGCCCTAGAGTGTCAGATTCGGTTCTTATCAGGGAAGTGTTACAATAACCAACGGAGCTTAGACCCTCAGGTGCTGCGTTCACAGAAGTCACATATAGAGCTTCCCAGGGTATTATATATATAATAACTCCTACAGTTAAAATTAGCTAAAATTAACTACAACACCTGTGACAGCATGCTTTAAAGTAACGTCTGACGTCACAAAGCGGCTATGCTAAATTTTCACTAAATACATTTGTTCCTGTAGTTTTCCACTGGTTAAAACAAGAGAACTCCATTGACCGTACTGCAACTTGTGTGGAATCTAGATGACACATTCAGGTTATCAGTAATCACATTGGTTTTATGATAAGTGAAGCTCTAAATTTGATAACAGCACTTAAAAGCACAACTAGGGCTCCAGCTAACAATTATTTTTTACTATCACTATGAAATGTTACAAAACAGTGAAAAATGGCCATTAATAACTTCCCAGAGCCCGGGGTGGAGTCTTCAGGTTCCTTGCTTAAGCTGACAATCAGCTCACAGCCAAAAGATATTCAGTTTACTACCATATATGAGAACAAACAGCAGCCAAACCTGCTATTTGTGAAGGTGGAAAGAGGGAATGTTTGCCCTTTTTGGCTTGAAAAATGGCTGAAATAAACAATAATCTATCGATTAATCGTTACAGCTAAACACTGGAGTAAAAAAAAAAAAGATTCAAGTGAGCGGTGATGTAAAATCTATGAAATGAATTCTTGATTCACATTAATTTAATCAACTATTTTGATAATTGATCAATCATGTCCGTCATTTAGGATGCTTCTCTTTGTACTACATCATAGTAAATTGAGAACCTTTGGATTTCAGACTGTTGTTCAGACAAAAAAAAAAAAAACATTTGAAGATGTCACCTTAGATTCTGGGATGTTATGTTGGCAATTTTTTTTCACTTTTTTTCCTTTGACATTTTTCAGATAAAAGTGAGTCAATTGAAAAAGTAACAACTGGATTAATCAATATTGAAAATAACTGTAAACTGTAGCCCTACTGTCCATTAGCCAAGTCATCAACTGCGGAGAAGAAATTATCATTAAATGATTTGCTTCAGATGTAAAATTTTAATGGCCTTTAAAACACTTCCATCAAAAACCGTACCAAAGTGAATTTCTGAGAAGTGAGAAAATTAATCAGGAAACACTGACGATTTTATACTTAGATCTATATTTCTACAGTGCAGGTTGTGGTCAGGCCGCTAAATCAGAATCTGCAGCATGTTGCAGATCCTGTGTCTTGTACCATAAGCAGCTCACAGAAAGCAAAGGGGCCATGATAGTTGAGTTTTGTCCCCTCGCTGCCAGCAAACACTCGTAAGTCCCATCATCCAATCAGAGACACCTGAGTCGCTCATGTAGGTTGATTCCAGTTCACTGGATTGTCACTGAACCAGATACCTAAATGTCCTGCCCATGTAAATAACGCTCTGTCTAAATGAGCTTTGTTCTGCCGATGCACACGAACAGGCCAGAGAGCCTTGTGTGTTTGTGTAAGTAAATGATTCCAAAACCTCACCTGAAACTCCTGGTCTACTATTCAAACTGACTTAACAGGTGTTCAAAAAACAAATTGTGCCATAAAAAAAAAAGCAGAAGTGTGATGCCTGTCTTATCAGAAATAAACGATAAAGAGGAAGAACATCCTCTTTAGGAAATCATCCTAACTGACTGTGATGGCACTGCCGTGCTCTGTGGCTGCTCCGAGCTGCACGATGCTTGATGCTCAGCAGGTCCACGAACAGAGAAGATAAGATGTTCCACTCCAAATATGGCCAAGGCATTTTGGGTTTAGTCTATTAATTGCAACTGAGCAGAGGAAACAGTGGGATTCTTGGAGAATAAACATTGCTAATGTCGAAACTAAATGTTCACAGTGGCTGCCTGAGGCTGTGTGACTCCTCTGGGACACTCTGAGGAATATTTTGGAGCACGTCAGGGAGCTTTGTCCCACAAAATCTATATTAGCGTCTCTGCATGCTTCCAGACTTTTCTGATTTGATTTTTTTTCCCATGGCAATGGGATCATAAAGACACTCATTTTTAGAAAGAACATACCAAAACCCTTATTAGTCACCATGGTTGCTTTTGTTATCCCTGTGAGTAATAGTAAAACTGAAAGAGGAGTAAAACTAGAAAATGGGAAACAGGAGGAATGGGAGGGGGATGTCCTTGACCTTGAATGACATTTTGGCTAAAAAAAAAATTACTGCCTCCCTAAATATCATAAGACTATTATTATTTCTACTATTATTAGTGCCAGCCAGAGATTAAAAGGTCACCCTTTGGTTTCTACAGAGATGGTTGAAAATTGGCTCAGTCTGATTTGTGATACACTAAAAGACAGATTTGACACAGCGGCAGTGAAGCAACGGGATATTTCCTTACAACAGAAACTAACACGGGACAGCATGAAATCTGTCCCGCAGGCTGTGCTTCACCGTGCAGAAGACGGGTTTCTATCTCATGTCGTTGCTCAGTTGCACGTTTAGATCAGAGCGTGCAGAGAAGCAAAATAAGTAAATAAATAAATAAATAAAACCTCCCCAGACCCAAAGCCCCGACCCGGGTAAGACAAGTCTGACTACGACCTAGAGCAGCAGGGTCTCCGGTTCACAGTGACGGTGCAGGCAGTGTGAGTCCCGCTTTCATGAGTTCGGGTTGTGTTGCACTCACCAGGTATGCTCCGACGGTGCCCTGTGCCAACATGAGGGCGCACTCCGATATCAAGAATATCTTGATGTTTGAGAAGCATGAGGAGTTTTTGCGGAGGCCGTCTGCTTCCAGCATGTCCCCGCCGCTCCGGTCCGAGTCCCGGTGCTTCTTCACCTGCATCCTCCCTTCACTTTACCCACACAGCACTGCGAGAAGCCGAAACACACGGGAGAGGGTGACCGAAGGAGTGCACTGGTAGGTCCGGTGTTTTCGCGTTCCCCTGAAGACTACATTCGCGGCTCTCCTTGTCGCTGAGTCTACTGCTACAATAAATTGTCCCCTTTCATCTGACAGGCTACGAAACACACATCCAAACTCCGCGGGGCTCCGCCGGTCGTCTGCCCTTAAACATTGCCTTCTCGTCGACGCGCAGGAACATGTGAACTCCCTGAAGGTGTTTGTAAAGGCACAAGTGAAATACTGGCGCGCAAATCTCTGTCAGATCGCATCTTTTCCGTCGCGGTGTTTTGCGGTTGTTTTTTTTTTTCCCGCTCTGCAGGTGAAGGTTTGGGTTACAGGCTTCTTCCTCTTCACTTCGAAGTCCTGCAGCCGCGCCGGACTGTCATGGTCCTTCGCGGACAATGACTGCTCTCTGTCTCTGAGCTCCCCACCTCTCTCTCTCTCTCCTTCGCCACTACTACAGTGTAAGCACATGCACGGCCCTAGAGGCGCTGTGTAGCAGCATCATACTTGCTCAACTTGCCTCTGACTTAAAACATCACTACAATAGTCCTGTGGGGCCCCATTTATATATATATATATGTGTGTGTGTGTGTAGTGCTGCATAGCGGGTTTAAAGCGACTTACTGATCTGTAATTTTTCCACATTAAATCTGCAAGAATAACAGTACATTCAGGAAGTACTCAGACCCCTTCAATTTTTTGTCTGCAACATATGCTAAAATCGTTGCAGTCCCAGAATGACAAAGCAAAAACTGAATTTTAGAAATTTTAGCCAAAAGGTTGAAAAGGAAAAAGTGAAATATCACTTTGACATAAGTATTCAGAGCCTTTTCCTGTGACGCTTGAAATTCAGCTCAGGTGCTTCCTATTTCTCTTGATCATCTTGATCATCATTCTCTTGACTGCAGCCCACCTGTGGTAAATTCAACGGATCTGCGTGATCTGGAAAGGCACACATCTGTCTATATGTCTCACAGAGCTCCGAGACAGGATTGTGTTGAGGCACAGATCTGGGGAAGGCACAGTGGCCTTCAAGGAAGTTTGGAACATCCAGGACTCTTCCTAGAGCTGGCCGCTTAGCAAACTGAGTAATCAGAAGAGAACCCAGTGGCCACTCTGGCTGAATTACAGATATCTTGTGTGGAGATGGGAGAATCGTACAGAAGCAGCAACCATCACTGTAGCACTCCACCAATGTGGGCTATATGGCAGAGTGACTCCTCAGTGAATGACACAAGAAAGCCTGCTTGGACTTAGCAAAAAAGCACCTTAAAGTCTCTCAGAGTGTGAGAAACAAGATTCTCTGGTCTGATGAAACCAAGATTGAACTGTTTGGTCTCAATTCTAAGCGTCAATGCCCAATACCGTCCCGTCAAAGTGTAGTGGAGGCATCATGCTGTGGGGTTGTTTTTCAGTGGCAGGGACAGGGACACTGGTCAGGTTTAAGAGAAAACTGAATGGAGCATAGTACAGCACAGTGGTGCAGTTCAGGTACAGTTAGACAAAGACATTGCTAGAATTACATTTCAATAGCATTTCCCTTGCTAGCTTATGAAAGACGATGATATGATGATATGCTGCTACAATCCAAGATGGATTCTCTTAAGAGAGAAACATTTGGGAACTTGATGGTACGACTGATGGTATCGATTTTTCTTAACAGTTTAAACTATTATTCGATTTGAAAATAGGTGCTGCTTGAATCTGTTGTATGACTAACAGATTAATTAACTTATCATTGCAGCTTTCGCTTTTTAACCGTGCTTCGGTGAAGGAGCCGTGATGATTGCACACTACGTTTCCAACATTCATTATTGGATTATCATGTTGTCAGCATGTCTAGGATGAGGTATTGCAGTGGCTATGATGTAATGCGACCACATAATGTGATGATGATGGGGTGGAACTAAACAGGATGATCAACAAATGCTGTGTAAAGGCTGCGAGGGTTTTCAGCAACAGCTGTTTGCACAGTTTTGGATACAGCAGCAGCAACAGCAGCATGAGGACAAGTAAAGGTCAAGGAGATGAGCTGGTAATTGGTGAAGGGTGAAATATGTTTTTGAACCAAAGTGAACATTTACAAACTGGTATAAAACACCACAGTGACATGCAGGGAGTTTACAGGGTTATTATTAGATTTATTGGATAGTTTAGGTCAATGATAATAGAGCTGAGTTGATTAAGAACAAAACAAGACTACTAAAGATGTCACCTTGGACACTGTGAAAGTGCGATGGACATGTTTTTTGTTTTTTTTTACAATCTTTTGACACTTTATAGACCAGTTGATTAATCAAGAAAATGAGTGGAAGATTCATTGAAAATGAACATTTGTGACAGTACTGAAAGATATTACTGTGAACATGAACTATTTCTTGGTTCATTAAATTTTTCATTCACTATCTTGTTTGAAAGGTTTATTGAAATACTTAATACTCAAGGTTCTTAATAATGAATATACAGTTCGAGAGACTATATATTTATGGATGTAGGGTAAATCTGTTATCATTATCATTTAATCTAATTATTATAATGTTCTCATATCAAGATGTCATTTTAGTTCTTATGAATAAATAAATGATAGGAAGATACATTTTGCTGGCATTTGGAGAGAGGCGGAGTGCACACTGAACAGTTTCAGTATCACAGGGCTGACGAATGGAGACACGTTCACACCTGCACATCTTTGTGGGAGGAAGCTGGAGAGCCCTGAGGAAACCCACGTGGGCATGAGGACCTGGGCCGGCCAGCAGGTTCAAACCCAGAACCTTCTTACAACAGTTCAATCCACTGCAGCACCATGCAACCCTATATGAGAACAAATTCTTTTATAAGAAATTACAACATTGTCCTCTAGTAAAACACAATAATCAATTTGAGTCAACAGCATGAACATAAAGTTAACCTTTAACCCCAGGACAGTGAACACTATCTTTATGATGCTGTCAGAAATACTACATTTTGTCAATTTGACCCACAGTTCCACTCGTATAGTAAACCCAGAGGATCTGAAAGCAACTCTTTCCCACTTCCTTAGAGCAAAAGATGAACCGATCACCAAGTGATCACTGCAAGATTTAACAGTTGACTGTGATTCAGGCCGGCCCCCTCACTCTTTTCGCAGGTATCCAATGCAAAGTGATCATTAACCGTAGATGCTCCCTCACTCTCGGCCAGCGCACTCCCACATAGAAATGCTTCCTACACTTCTGCATGTTGCTTCCTACGTTCAGCCTGCTGGGAAAAGCAAAAACAGAGACCGTCAAGCTGACAGTTTTAGTCTCAGAGGCTTGAATCAGACAAACTGTGTGTTACAGTGTAAAAATCCTACTGAGCACAGGTGTGCCAAAACTGAGACAAGTATGTAAATATTGAAAGCTAAATGAACAGCGTTATGAGAAATGTAAATCTTACATACGGCAGAGTGGTTTTGGCCATATGTTAAAGTTCTCTGAAACCAGGCAAAGATTAATGGTTCAAAGACTCTGAAACCTACACAGGTGCAGCAGTAACACGTGTGTTTTTGTGTTCAGAACTTTTACTGAACGTACTTACTATTCAGCAGCAGTGACTCCATCACTTCACAGTGTTCTTTCCTGAATAATAAATCTCTAACCATACGGTTGCCAACCTTTTTTAGCTTGTGACCCCTGAAGGTACAGTCATGCTTCAACTGAAGTGCTCTAGTCAGTTTGAAGTTGGGTGGAGCTATGATGGAAACTGCATGATGACACCAAAGTCTGTGAATTTGTGGATTTTTTTTTTTCAATGAGCGAGCTACGATGCTTTAAATATTCCACCCCGTGGAGCTTTTTTTTTACCGCAAAATCTACTGTACACTAAAGTCTCTGCATGCTGTCGGATTTTTCTGTGTTTTGAAGTTTTCACTGCAAAAGCATAATAAAAATACACATTTTGGGTCTTATAAAAAGAGAGAACATATTTAGAACCTTATTTGTTATACTGCTCTGAGTAATTGTGAGCAATAGTGAAAGAGTGAGTAAATCTGCACACACTTTACACACATTACTAGTGTGTGTGTGCTTCTGTGTATGTGTGTGTGTGTGTGGACCTCTGTTTACATACAGTGGATGTGCAGGGACATGAGTCAGGTAGTAACAGGCAGTGGGCGGTGACGGCTCGGACCGATGCCAGGAATGTATGAATGGAAAAGCCTGCTGAGCATTGTTCTGCCCTCTGAAACAACTGCTATTTATAGGATTTGGAAAAGGGTGGACTGTAGAAAAGAAGCCCAGCCCCGTCTGCTGGGAGACGATGGGAAATGGGAGAAGTCTGAAGAATAAGTGGGAGTACGCACACAATGCTGGACGGTAACTTTTCCTGTTTAAACTTTTTAGGGAAATGTGCCCTCACTACCTGTTGTTTCACATTGTTTACTAAAGAAAAGTTACTTTCTGTGCTTTCAGTTCATAGAAACACCCACCACGGCTCAAAAAAATACAGCAGTTTGTTTCATTGTTACTCCATTATATAATGCAGAAAGGTCATCGTGGAGCATATGGTCTCTAGTTGTTGTGGTCCAAGTTGTGTGATCAGTGTTCTTGGTGTAATGGACTGTTTTATGCTGAATGAGTAAATAAAATTGACACTGTAGACATTATACACTCACCAAGCACTTTATTAGGAACACCATACTAGGGCTGGGTTGAGCCTCTCCTTGCTCTCAGTTCTTCGTGCCATGGATTCCACAAGATGTTGGAAACTTTCCTTTGAGATTCTGCTCCATGTTGACATGATTACATTGCATAATTTCTCCAGATTTGGCAGCTGCACACTCAAGCTGTGAATCTCCCTTTCCCATCCCAGTTCTGTTGCATTCAGATCTGGTGACTGGAGAGGCCATGGAAGTACACCGTCATGTTCATAGATCCATTTTGAGACAATGTTTGCTCTGTGACATGGTGAATCATTCTGGAAAAGTAACCATTAAAAGACGGTAATGTGCACACAGTCGGTAACAATACTCAAAAAGGCTGTGACATTCAAATCATGGCTGATTGGAATCAAGAGGTCCAACATGAAAGAGAGAAGAAAACATTCCCCATACCTTTATAGTGCCACCACCAGCAGCCTGGACTGTTGACACAAGGAAGGTTGGATCCATGTTGTTGACACAAAATTCTGACCCAGCTTCACCAGACCAGGCTACCCTTCTCCAGTTTTCAGCTGCCCAGTTTAGGTGAGCCTGTGCCCACAGCAGCCTCAGATTTCTGTTCTTAGTTGACAGGATGTGGTGGTGTGGAGATGCTCTTCTGCCACCACAGTTGTAAAGAGTGGTTTTCTAAGAGTGGTTAGCTCCAACCAGTCTGGCCACTCTCCTCTGACCTCTCACATCCAAAAAGACGCTTCTGTCCACAGAACTGCTGCTCACTGGATGTTTTCTGTTTTTGGCTCCATTCGGAGTAAAACGCTCTAGAGACTGTTGTGTGTGAAAATCCCAAGACATCATCAGTTTCAGAAATACTCAAACGAACCTGTCTGCATCCAACAATCATACCACGGTCAAAATAACTGAGATCACATCTTTCCCCATTGAGATGTTTGATGTGAAAATTAACTAAAGCACTGCTGCCACATAATAATTGGCTGACAGGATAAAATGCATGAATAAGCAGATAAGTACAGTGTATATTGGTGTGAGTGTTTATTGGCGTTGTTCAGTGTTACAAATAGATTCTAATTTAACTCGTATCTACTTTCAGCTTCTAGATCTGACGCTTGAGCATTCTCAGTACCACTTTCACAACATTATACTTGGTGCATAAAACTAGTTATATCCTCAGAAACATGAAGTGAGCAGAGCAACACTGAGTATTCACTGAAGTTTGTAGACCTGTAGACAAGAAGGAATACATACAAGCTCCAACAGTGAAAAAAGTGACTTGAGTATAGTCTTTTAAAATCCTCAAATGAAATCAGAGATTTCAGTTTCTGCAGCTCATTCCGTTTACAGGGACATAATCCCTGAACCCAGTTCTCCCAAGGTCAGTTTGAACAGTTTGAAGTACAGCTAACGTTAAAGTATCCTGAGACCTGACATTGTGTGTGAGGCAGTTTTTACAGTAGAGACTTACAGATAAATAACTTATAATGCAGTTTCCTTTTATCAGTTATAGATGACAATACCATCTTTTCATATAAGACTCAGTGGACTGTGAGTTTATTTATTTATTTTTTTTCTATTACTTTATTGATCCCTCCTGGGGAAATTACTCTCTGCATTTTACCCACACCAAGCGAATGA
>JBBMJY010000021.1:14101981-14123746 GCA_037833715.1 Toxotes lorentzi
ACACACACACACACACACACACACACACACACACACACACACACACACACACACACACACACACACACACAGTGTGTCCCTGTCAGTGTAACCAGCCAATTATCTGGGGGGTCTGTTTCTGTTCAGCCAATCAGTGTCCATTCTGACTCCTCTGCCTTTTTTGGCTACAGGAAGCAAAATAAAGTCATCTGTTGTGGAAAATTTATTGGAATCTACTTCCCCCTTGTGGTTGTTTTAAGGCAGCAACACAAGGACTCTTTGTTAGACTGGATAAGTATAATGACAGTATAATGAAAAAAAAAATGCACACATTCACGCAAAAGGGGAAAAGGTAAGATAAGGTAAAGGCATACATAAATAAATAATAAAGAAAATAAAAGAAAAAAAAATTGTCCTAGTTTTCCTTTAGACTCCATTTTACAGCCTCATTGCCTGTAAACCTTGATTTCACTTAAGTAAAATAGAAATACAGTAATGTATAAATACAGCCTTACAAGACATAGTTCTGCATTTTAAAATGTTACTTGAGTAAAAGTAAAATGACCCCTGTGATTGTATCATCAGATGATACCTCTGATGCATTAATGTATGAGCAGAGTTTTACTGTTGTAGCTGATTGTGCTGAAGTTAACTATTTTCTAAGCTTTTGGGTAGTGTAACATTTAACAATGAATGAGCTCCCCATAGTTTTTTAAACGTAAACTCTTAATTTAAAAAGTAACTATTGCTGCAAGATAAATGTAGTGGAGTTCAAAGTACAATATTCCCTCTAAACTGTAGTGGACCATGAGTACGAAGT
Organism: Toxotes lorentzi; assembly: GCA_037833715.1. NCBI lineage: Eukaryota > Metazoa > Chordata > Actinopteri > Toxotidae > Toxotes > Toxotes lorentzi. The sequence goes on from JBBMJY010000021.1 coordinate 14,102,781, forward strand.
AGCATAACATGGAAACACATGAATAAAGAATAAGTTGCTTTATCTGAAAGTTGTACTGAAGTTGAGTAAATGTCTTTAGTTTACATCTACTGTCTGTAACAAAACGTGAGAATATTAATTACCCACCGCTTATGATAACACGATGGAATATCATAATATCCAAATAATAAAGCGTAGTATAAAAAAAAATAAAAAACGAGTAGGACTTTTGTGTCGTCTGCATATATATTTTTTTTTTATTTTCTTCAGTCACGTTCTCCCTGAACCCGCTTTGAGACCACGTGAGGGAAACATCATTGGGCTAAATCATTGTTGTTGTTGTTGTTGGTGTTGTGGATGATTTGTTTACTCCGCCCACCTCTCTGTGCTATAATAACCGCTGTCAGCCGGCAGCAGCGGCACAGCAGCAGCCTCCTCCGCCTCACATGGAGCTGAGCGGCTCGGCACAGCTGTTTCACTGAGAATGGATGCCAACATCGTCGTTATGGGGACAGAGAGCGTCGGGAAGTCAGGTACATAAAAAAAAAAAAAAATCTAACATTAGAGTCTTTAGAGGAGATGTGGTTATATGTAGAGGTCTCTGATGCACAGTGAGTCAAATGTTTTGTTGTTGTGTTCACAGCATTGACCGTTCGCCTCTTAACCCGGCGATTCATTGGAGAGTATGGAGATATTGGTAAGTGTCCGGTCTGTTTTACAGATTGATGAAATGCTGCCTTTAAAGGGAACCAAACTTCATCATGAACGTTTGTCTTGCAGAGTCCATCTATAGTCACAGTTTTATGGTCGACGGCAGAGAGATAACTCTCAACATTTGGGATTCGCCTTATTCTGAGGTAACGAAAAACTAAACTACTAGAAGTTCAGTGAAATGTGCCATAAGTATTAAAATGTATCATCCAATAGTTGCTTTCACAGTTGTTCATATTGTTTATTATATGTATATTACAATGCAGTCTTAACATAAACAATCTCTAAATGTTGAAGCTAGTGATCCATTGAGTATTTGACCTATAACAATATATAATATTTTGGAACACCATCATGTGTTTGTGTAAAATCGAAATCTGTATTGTAACTATAACAGTAACTATAGCTGTAAAAATAAATGAACTTCAGTAAAAGGTTTCCCTCTGATAAGTAGTGGTGTAGAAGTATAACTAACAAAATGGAAAAACTCAACAAGTATTCCATATTTGTACTTACAATAAAGTACTTGAGTACATGTACTTAGATATTTTCCACGAGGTTTGTTGCTGTAGGTGAACTTAAATGTGTGATTTCACAGGATTCGTCCGTGGAGATGTCACTCTTTGAGAAAAAGGTCCAGTGGGCAGACGGCTACGTCCTCGTCTACAGCATCTGCGACAGGGCCAGTTTCAACAGTGTCAGCAGGCTCATTCAGACCATCAAGTCCACCAAAGACTACCTGAACTCAGACAAAGCGCCCATAATGATCGTGGGTAACAAGAGGGACCTGCACCACAGGCGGACAGTGCTGAGTGAAGAGGGCCGGCTGCTGGCTCTCAACACAGACTGCCACTTCTACGAGGTGTCAGCGGCCGAGAACTACCACAGCGTGCTCATGGTGTTTCACGGGCTGGTGGACAGGATGAAGGACGCCAAGCTGACCACAAAGAGGCCTCTGAGGTTCAAGGGCATAGTGAAAAGCATGTCTGCAGTGTTTGCCAGGAGACGGACAGACTCCTTTTAAATAAGGACCATGACAAAGACGGAAGGCGTTTTCTCTGAGTCTGCATTATGGGTGCTGGACTGTATGAATATCACAGTCTGTCAGTGAAATGTTACCAGGTGTATCACATGTTACTGTGTCAAAGGTAACAATGAAGCCTGCAGAGGCAGACACTACAGAGGTGAAGAAGAAGTGAAAAAGTGTGGAAAGACTCTAGAGAAGAGAAAAACCCCATTAAAATTCAGAAAACATGGAGAAAATATAATGGGACAGAGGTTATACATGTTTTTTTGTTGACAGCTGCACTTCAAGCTACACAAGACTCATGAAATTACATAAATTAGTCTCATTTTACAGATATTTGACATGTAATGTGTTATTGTGGGCAAGAAGGTATGCAATATGTTGTGTTTTATGTTTTACAGATTGGAGTAAATTCTATGCACAAATGAAATTTGTGCCTTTGCTTTTGATGCACACGCCAAAGATTGAAAAAAACAAAACAAAAAAAAGTGACTTAGAAATGTTCTGCTCAATACTGTAATTAATTCTTGGAAGTAAAATGGACATATTTGTATTTATTCAAGTCAAAACACTGTAAAGCAAAAGAACAAACTATTATATATATTTATGAGCTTTCCCATGTTTAAGTCATTGATCATGTGTCATGAAAAGTATTGTTTCTCTAAACCCTGTTTTACAGTTTATGAGGATTTTAATAAAACATAAAATGTGCACAAACGTATGATTTTCATTTTCATTTTAAAATTCAAATGTTTCTTTATTTATTGATCCCTTGGATGAAATGTTCATACCCCATAAGGAGTGATGACTCTTGCTCAAGGGCACTTCAACAGGATGGATGCTATGTAATGTACACCAGGGCTTGCTGACTTGAACCAAGGTCTGGATGAAGGTTGATCTTCTTATTATCTTACTATCACAAAAAAAAAAAACCCTGTCATGACTCAGCAGCACATCAGTTTCTGCATTAACACAACACACAGCCTCAATAGATATTTACTGATTAAAGCAATCAGCCAAGAAGGGCACTGTAGTTTTAGATAACTTCCTGCCGTTTTTAAAACAGCTGTCTGACTGTTTATGCTTGATTCCACACATTTATCAAGCATTAATCTCACACTGCAGTGGTCACGTCTCAAAGTAATGGCCTAATACCACGGGACCAGGTAATGACCCTCATAACATATTCGGAGAAGCTGGCATCATCGTTTGTGCAAGTATGTGGAAGCTGCTCAGGGATGTGTAGAAAACAATAAATTGCATGCTGTTGAAGGAAAAATGTTCTTTAAAAAGAAGTTAGGCATTTCTTAAAGCTGCCATGATCAATCTCCGCTTTACTGAGATTTATAGTGCGATTCAGCTCATTGTTTATGTCTGGTCTGCAACTTTAATGTTCTGGTTCACTCTCACCTCTCTCATAGCAGAAGTCTCTGCCTCAGCAGGCAGCTTTTTTTCAGTGAAAAAGCTCTAAGAAACCACTGCATGCTACCTGCTCAGCACCAAACAGCAGGCAGACGCAGTTAGTGACTAGCTGGTGAACACAGTGGAGCATTTAGCAGCTAACGAGCCAGATAGTTTTCTGAACTGAATACTAGGCTCTATGTGATGAATGGGATTGACCACACGGATTACTTTGCTGCTAAATATCGAGATACTCGATTAAACCCTCTCACTTCTTCCTCACGCTCCCTAGATTTTAAGTCATGCTGAGATTTCAGACCCATCCTCGTTTTCAATGAGGGTCTGCAAATTCCACATTGCAACCAGGAAACCATTTGCCCTGAAAAATTCCTCTAATTTGTTGTTGGCCTGCTCCAGTAAACTTGGTCTGACCCCCAGCATTAGCAGAAATGTCTATTCTTCTTTTCCTCCCCTCAGCCTCTGTTGTTAGGTGTCAGGAAGATGTCCATCTTTGCGGCTATTAAGGCAACAGCATGTGAGGGCAAATGGCAGGTAAGCTGGTGCCAGCTCCCCCTCTTTCCCTTTCTTGTGTATGAGGAATCTGACAGGAACAAGGCACGGGTTAACAAAGTAAGACTGGGGCAGTCTGTCACAGTCTCTGACCCTGCTGGGTCGCTTCAAAACAGGACCAAGTCTAAACAACAGCCTGACAAAGATGTTTCACCTGAAAGAGCTGCCTTTAGTTTCACTGGAGCTGAAATGATGTGGTGCCTCCAGAGAAGGAACAAGACTCCCACAGAAAAATAAAAAAGTGTACATAAACCACATCTATTGGTTGGAGATGAAAAGAATTTGATCACAATTAAGCAAGAGATGCACTGTGTTACCACTTTTCATTCCACTGAATGAGGGAAATGCATGTAAATACATTTGTAATAATTAAAATGGGATTGCAATAATACATTAGCATGATAATTAGCATATTAACTCTTGAATTGAAACATGCTTTTCTTGACACTTGGCAAGCCTTTGTGTCACAAAAGATATTTTTGTTTTTGTTACACTTAGCACAATGTGCACAAGATGGACTTTTATGATACTTGCAATGGATGTAAGCAAAAAGAATAAAGAAACCAGGCATTGTGCCATTTTGTGTGACATATTATTGTGTGATGAAAACATTGGCAAGATTGCTAAGCAACGTCACTTTTTCTAAAGACATTGACAATGCAGAGTTTTGATAATGTGTTCTACTGATTATATTTGCCAATACTACAGTACTACAGTCTTTAAGAGCATGTGTTCATGCATCTTTGGGGAAATTGTTAAATTCACCTTTGTCTGATACATAAAACTCGCTGCTTGCCAAATAAAGGCTTGTTTGAGGTGTTGGAGATTGAGTGCTTTCTAAGGGAAGCCTGAAAGTCCCTGACTAAGAGCCTGCATTGAAATGTCCCTGGACAGATGGGTTTGTCTCCTCAGAGGATCAATATATGGATCACAAGACCAACAGACCTCAAAATGGAACGTAACAGGGATCATTTTAAAGGCAAGCTGAAACTATTTTGACATGACAGTAGGTCAGGTGTCTGTTGTTAGTATTTCATCTTTTTTAATAGTACCTCCATTCTAATTCATTTTTCCATGTTTACTGTTTGTGTTTTGTGTCATTTTATATAAATTTCATACGTTTCATCAGAGCATTCATATTACACAGAACCTATTATAACACAGGTTATAAGGGTGAAACCTGTTGAATCTGAATTTAGGGTCTGTCCAGACCACTGCTGTTAACTCAACACTTAATATTTTGTTCCTGAAACCAACTGGAGGTGGGAAGTGCTTCATGAAATGACGTTGTCCTCTGTTATTCATCGGTAAAGTAGATGCTGCAGTCAGCAACAATGTTTACAATCAGACCCCAGGGCAAGAAACCAGGCCTTTCGTCATTATACTTCTCTTACTATGCTGTGCAACTGACCTTGGGTTAATGTTGTTCACGTTTGAACCTGCCACCAGCATGTTGTAACAGAAACTGTGGTTCGTCACAGCAGGAAGGTGTTTTTAACACCTCTACCTGTCAGGTGATCACTGCTGGAGACCAAACTACTGTGGAGCAACTGGTTCAAGGCTGGAGCTGATTGCTGTAAGATTTCATTCTACACATCAGTGACACTGAGGTGATGTTTGAACACTTGTGCCCTGTATGCTATTTCAAACGAGAGTATCTTGAACAGCTCACATCTAAAAAGGCAATTTCACCCACAAGACTCCAGCTGGATGTGTTTGTTTACGGCTTCCTTTTAGTGAGTTGTAATCCAGGAGCGTGGCAGCTCCTAAGATGATGGTCTTTGTGTGTCTGGCTGTGTAATGCATTGAAAATAGCATATCACGACTCTCACCTCTTCACATTTAGTCAAATAGTAACTAAACCACTGAACCTTGTCTGAATGCTTTGAGTTACAGTCACACAACTCCGTATGTGGAAGAATGAGGTGAATGAACAATTGAAAAAGTGAAAAGAGCTCTTCATAAGGTCCTCTTCATACTAAAGGCCTTTAAACAAATCCAGATCAAACAGTGAGGTTACCAGCACTCATCCTAAAGAATTTGGATATTTTAATGAAACTTAAGACACTTTTTTTATTTAAAGTGTCTGAGCTGAGCATTTACAGTGGCATCATCAAAAGGCTGAAACCTAACATCTGAAACAAAATGAAAACATACCAGACGTCACTCATTTTTCTGGGATAAACTAGTAACAGAAATGTTATATAATACAATCTAACACATCCATCAATATCTCATAGCTTCAGGTCACATTTTAGACCTTCGTCTAGCTTAGTGCTGTTTTCCACCCGGCTGGCAGCACGTTTTCAGGAGACACAACTGATCAATGCAGTAACACAATTTAATTTTCTTTTGCCTTATTAAATACAAGCAGACCTTATTTGATCACTGGGTAAGCAACAGAAGTAGGATATATGAGCTAGGAGGTCAGCAGGTTCAGAGACTCAGTATAAACAGAAATAGAATAAAGAGAGAAGCTGAAACTCAGAGAGTTTATAAAATCAAAACAATTAGATATCAACAATAGGTTCAACAATTCAGAATGACAATACAATATTGCACAAACACGCAAACATGAGCCAATATGAAATAAAATGTGTTGGTTTGATTAACTTTGTATTGATTAACTAAGATCATTCAAGGGAAAAACTGGACAGTTGCAGTGTGACACTCCAGTCCACTCCAGACCAAGTTAACTTAGCTTAGTTCAAAGACTGGAAACTTATTTCTTGGCCTTGAGCAGTTACTTTGTGGACTCACCGCTGGTTGTCTGAAAACTGCTTCCCGTCAAGAAACAGCCCCACATGTAACCCACCGTAAAACAGCAAATTCTTGTTTTTACCCTTTTTATTTTGTATGTATTAAAAATATTGTGTTAGTTAGTGACTGCAGAGGTGGTGGCAGTCAAATCGTGTTTCCTTGGGACAGAGCAAAACTAGCAGTTTCTTCGTTTATTGCCTGTATGCTAAGCTAAGCTACTCTGCTGTTGGCTGTAGCTTCATTTGTACGGCACAGACATCAGGGTGGTCTTCTCATCTAATGCTCCGCAAGAACACAATAAAAGCTTAATTCCCAAAATGTTAAACCACTTAATTTTGGACAAATCTGAACCTACTGACTCTCAGGCAGCTCACTCACTTCTATAGGAAGAAAATGCTCCGAATTTTTGTCATTTAACAAACAGCAAGAACTTAATGCCCCCTGTTTCAGCTGAGTCAGGCTCACATTTGGTCTCTTACCTTGTGGCATTACAGGCGTTGTCGACCTGACAATGACTTTCTATTTCCTAATAAAGGATTTACACAGGGGGTCTAGAATGTGTGGACTGTACAACAAACTACAGTGCTCAACGAGCCTTTTCGTTAAGATTTAATAAGATTGTGTTAACTGTTCAAAAATGCCAACTATCCCTTTGCTTGTGCCCTTTTGCCTTTGCTAAGCTATCCCGCAAAGACTTAAGGACCCCCTGGAGCGCGCCACAGCTCAACAGCTTTCCAAATAAGGTCCTGTTGTGTACACACAGTAACCACAATTCAACCCCCAGCAGTGAAAGTAGTGAAAGTTCAGAGTTCAGTAGCACTTGGTACTTTTTCTAGTTAGGATTTAATGGCTTATGTTACTGCAACCTCAGGGACATAACAGCACTTCTGTGAACTAAAACCTGTTGAACATGAACATCTCTCAAATACTCATTTCAGATTTTTATTGCAAGTCTATTTTTTTCCCCCCCCATCTGTCCTATTTCAAACTGTCAATAAAGGCAGCAAGGCGGAGGTTTATTTTGACACACTGTTATATGCTCCTTGATGTCTATAATAGCCTTTCTAGAACAGTCAGAGTCTGAGTAACAGGTACGTGACCCAGCAGTCTTATCTGTCTGCATGTTGACATGAACATTGAAGGACTCCATACTAGTGAGGATTATTTACATTTATCTCTCAGACACGTGTCACACAGCTTCTCTTCAACCTCTCTTCAGTCTTAAACCTCCCAGTCCTAAACTGCAGGAATAACCTTTCTAAGGTTTTTCTATTGTTTATCGCCGCTGCATGATTTTGCATGCATATGGTGCATTACTGTGCAGCTCATAAAGAGTTTCTCAACCTGCGTGAGGATTAAAAAAAGATTATAATTTACAATATTTCTCTCATCAAGGATAATTAAACAGTAAAATATGCAATTTGTATTTTGGGTTTAGCGTCTAAATGCTTCATACCCAACATGATCCTGTAGATCAACAGATAATTTGCTTGTTTAAGCCTTTAATAACCTCAAACCCCACTGAGAGCAGGGTAGTCATGTCTGGAGGGCAGAGCTGATAAAGCTTTATCTAATATAAAATGGGTGATTGAGTTGGGAAAACGTTTCCTCTCACATGACGGGTTCACCTGCAGGGGAAGTGAGACATATCTATATGCACGTGAGTCGGTAAATTAAATCAGGCATGGGGATGAGTGACTCATCTCTCTGTAATGGGCGGTGGGAGGTTTAACTTGGTGCCCCCCCCCCCGTAGAAGCCTGCAGTGACTGGATAAAGGTGGCCTTATACAGACATACAAAAAAAGCGGATGTAATTTCCCAGCTTGGGATCAATAAAGTATATCTATCTATCTATGTTGTTAACTTAACGCTCCAGTCAGAGATAATAATGGTAGCTGCTCACCAGCCACATTCCGTAAAATGAAAGTGATCTGAAAAGAGGGTTCCACTTGGTCTGTGGTATATCCCACATAATTTTCCTTCAAGGAAAAATGGGTCTGGGTTCCTATGGGTTAAATATAATTAAAGAAATAGTTCGGCATTTGGGGGAATACAGTTATTTGATTACTTGTTGAGAGTTTGGTGAGAAGATCGATACCACTCTCACATCTGTCTTTATGCTGGAAACGGGGGAAACAGCAAACCTTGCTCCTTCCAAAGATAACAAAATTGTTTTACAACATTATTAACATACTAACGTGTATCTTTTATTTAATCTGTACCTAATCCAACATCTTGTGGTTTTACTGAGGGGTTATTTGCAGGTCTGTTTCTTGGCCTAGTGCAGTAACTCCCTGGAGTATTGACGTTACTGCCAGTCAACCAACAAAGCCTCTTACTTAAGACTGAAAGTGGTGCCTCGGTTCCAAATCTAAAGTGTTTCTATATGACACTGAAAAAATTCAAGACTAAATAATAATAAAAAATAAAAAACATCTAAAAATTGAACATCCTTAATATTCAGAAAGAGTTTAACAGTCAAATATTAAGCTAATCTTCATCAGGATGGTGTAGGTGTTGCTTGACAGTAAATACAAACAGCTTCACAACTGGCTTTAAAATTTGATTCAATTGTGGCTAAACTCTAAGCAGTGCTTGCAGCAGAAACTCTTTGATTTTCAGGGCCTTTAAAAAAAATACTTACAGATCAGATGCAGAGAGCCAAACATCATTTGTTGTTTTTTTGATGATTACCAGCAGGAATCGTGCTCCCTTATCATTTTTTTTAATCTTTTTTAATTTTTTTGATCAGTATACTAGTCTAATTTTAATTACTATTCTATGATCATGTATAAAAAATTGAACGTTTTATCTGAATTTGTAGATACACTGATAGAATTGAGAAAAAATAAAAATCAATTTCCAGTTCTTTATCAGGGGAAAGGATCATGGTCAAGTCTTAATAACTGAACTGGAGACTTGATTCTTTGATTTTTTTGCTTCTGAAGACACTTTATCAACATGCAGTGTAAAGGTTGTATTTAGCCTGAAACAGTGACTTGGTTCAACTTGTTTTACAAAATATCCAGTTTACACACAACATACTTCACACAGTATGTGCACAACGGTATGCATATACATCTTAACACTCTTGGCTGACTGCCAGGCTGACCTTACCGCAGGGGTCCGATGTTGTGTAATAGCTCCTTTGTCTAATATTCATCCTCTGAATTATGCTGAGAAAAGGGGAGTTGCAGGGAATGTGTACTGAATGTGAAGAATGCTATTGAATGGATTTCCAAAGAATTTGTCTGAGAGCTGCATCCAGGGTCAGACAGCAGGACGTCTATTGGTGGGTCAACTATAATGTGGAACTAGAGCCAACAGGATTGAAATAAAAGTTAGATACACAGTTGTTCTTATTAGCAACGTATGAAGTACAAGTCATAACTTAAGTCGATAAAACTTTCATGTGCACTCATTTGAAGAATGCTTTGGACATTAAGTTGTTTGACAAGCAAGCCTTTAAGGTGTTTCAGCTAAGTTAATGGGACTTTCATTGCAATGCATAGCAGGTTTGTGTTTTGGTGCCAAAGGCAGAAAAACCATGTGGACTGATTACTGGCTGTCACAATGCTATCGCATGGACATATTCACTACCACACCTGGGGAAACTTAAGATGCTTAAGTTGATATGCTGCATATCTTTGGACTGTGGGAGGGAAATATTAGCACCTGGAAGAAGCCTGTCAGGACCGGAACATGAGAGAAGAAGAGAAGAGAGGACCCAAATGCAAAAACCCCAAGACGGGTGATGAGTAAACTAAAAGTCTTTTAATTAAACTCAAAATCACAGGAATTCCAGGGCCAGAAAACAAAACCTAAACAACTAAAAACAGCCCATGAAGGAGGAAAAACACAAGGCACAGGCACATAAACAAACACAGGTAAAGACACAGACTCAGGTACAGTCACAAGAACAGACACAGACTAACTGACAAGAACGCAGGCAAACAACAAGACTTATATACACAAGGCAATGGACAACAGGTGACACCAATTAGGGTGGGGCAGACAATCACAAAAGGAGGGAAAACCAGACAAAAACTCTTCTTTCTCACAGATTTAGATGAGAAAATTGATACCACTTTGTTAGCTTAGTTTTGCATAAAGACAGGAAACAGGGGAAACAGTTTGAACAAATATATAGTTACTGGTTTGGTGGATAATGCTGTTTTACTGTATAGTAAAAAAAAAAAAGAAGAAGAAGAAAATGTATTTTGTCGTATAACAAACAGCAAGGTCCATGTTGACAACCTGTCTAATGTTCTATAAACCTAATCTGAACAATGACACAGCATTGTTTCACTGCACATTAATAATTACTTCCAGTAATTTGAGCAGAGATGAAGCTGGCTGCAGTCTCCCTCTAATAATGACACACGGAGAGGTGTGTGAGCGGGTCCCTTAATTCTTGTTTGTGTGTCTGAACAAGTTGATTACCATCTGATCGTAAGCTTCACTGCACAAAGTGCTGTCCAGCGTCCAAAGTCATCTGGAGCTGGGCAGCAGGCCAGCAGCCCCGACTCCTGTTCCCACAGAAACATCAGATATTTGGAAGGAACGGGAAAAGCACTCAGCTGCTGGACGGGAAAATCAAAAGTGGGACATGTCTGACTTTCAGCTTCCCATTATCAATTAACATCATTAGCTGAAACATCTGATGATGGATAAATAAGATGTGGCATCACATAACCAAAGCAAAGTCAGTTGTGCAACAGATATGTGAAAGTAGACTTTTTCTTTGAGAAATTCTCATACAGTATATCATATAATTAATGGTAAAAGCCCATGGTTATCTATTTAATGTTCATCGTTCTGTTTGTGTCTGTACCTTTGACTTCCTGTTGTTTTTGACTCACTGCATGGATATTTACTTATGCTACTTATTTCGCATTTAATAAAATAATCTTTTAGTTACTGACACTAAAAAATAATTTCTTATAAGAATAAACATTAACTTGCATGACAGAACAGTTCAACAACAAATCTATTAAAGTTACACATATGTGTAAAGCACTATAAAATGTTTAAATGCAGTGTGTTTTATGGACTGTTGTTATGAAACACTTAAGTTCAGTGCCTGCTTTGTTGGAATCACACAAATTCATTTCTAAAAATGACCACAGGAGGGCAGCTGTGTCCAGAAAATCCTACCAAATGAACTCCCCTCTGCATGAGTGTATTTTTACTTTTGTCTTTCTGTATCTGCTTATTTTATTTGTCTGCCAATGTCTCTCTGCCTGTATGCCTATTTCTGTTAGTCTTTTTGTACGTCTTTATGTTTGTCTGTCAGCTATACAACCAAAATGTCAATCATTTCAGAGTGACTGTAAGGTTTAAAAAAAAAAAAAAAAGAAGAAGATACTGCTAATTGCTGTATGACTAATCTAACGACTGAAAAATAATAAGAGCACACTTGTTTGATTTGAATTACATAGCAGTTGTCTGGTGGCTTGGCCTGTATGAAAATTGATTAGTGACAGGAGAGGTTATGTTTGAATAGAGCACATTTGCATTTTGGGCTCATACTGAAGAACATCAAATTGTTCTGTTTGTGGCTCATTTCCCGAGTGTCAGAGTATTGGTCCAGAGCCAAGGTGCCACATATGGTGAAGAATACTGGTATGCTGATTAAGCTACGATGCATTGCGATACTAAAGTCAGGGTGGAAGGTAATTGCAGGGGAAAACATTAGTTCTGTATCCAAGCATGGGTGCTGCATTACTACACTGTTTACATTTCCACACACATACTCTGAATGAGCAATTTATGTTCAGTTGCAAACTTGAGTTCTAGTGCAAGTAGCGCAATAGTGAACTACAGAGTAGAAAGTCAGGAGGTCAGGGATGGGCCTCCATAATATTACCTCCAGCATGGCCATGCATCCCAGAGACATTTTTTTTGCCATGCTAGTGGTTTTACTCTGGGGTTGGCAGTACTGTTAAGTCAGTAAGTTTTTGCCTTATGATTTTGATACCAGATTTTGGACTGCCTTCCTCCAGGAGCCTCCTTCCTGACTGTTTACTATGTTGCCAGGAGCATCACAATACCCACCCTAACCTAGCAGGTGGCAATATAGCAAAGGCAACCATAACCAACCCTTATCTTAACCAGAGCAACCAAATGTTTTTTTCACATGTAATTACTGTGTTTACACTTAATGACCAACTCATAAATATTATTTATATATGCAGCATATCAAGGAAGTCATTATTTTTGATTTGGATGAAAAATGTATACAATCTCAAACCCCTGGGCATAAACAGTGTGAAAAGGGTTAGGGTCATCTCAGTGTACTGCGTGTGCCCCTCTCATGTAGTGTTCTGTGACACAGTGGCATCTAAATCTGCAGTTCGTGCAGACATTTGTAGCTGAAACATGTTGCAGTACACACTGAACACTTCAGTACAGACTGAAGTCTTCAAATGTCACTAACTCTCTCTCACTTGAACTTCAAAAACAACACTTTACTTCAAGATTGGGTACTTGCCATGCCCCTGTACTACACAAAGGATTGAACACTTGTATTTTCCAGCTTTAAGTGGCAATTTTCAACTCAAGGCAAAACTGCATGCAAAGTACGACGACAATAAAATAGGTTTGTTTGTGGGAACATTTCAAAATGCCTGGCACACCATCTCTAGCACGAGGGCACATCATAAGGACTTATTTAGAGATAAAGGAACTATAGGAAAATAAACAAATACTGACTTTTGGTACAAAGAAGGAGGTTAACTCAAGCGTTTTTAGGGTCAATAAAAATCTCATACTGCTTCTTCTTTGCTACTAAATATTAACAGAAACATTAACATTTTAAGATCCTTGAACAAACAGGAAAAGGGTTGTTTTAAGCCATTTGATTGACCAGTGCTATATTTCTGAAATTCAACACTTACTTGCTTCTTATGTGCTTCTTATGTTGCTTCAGTCATCACTCTGCTGCAACTGAAACAGAGTCATGAGTGGGTGTGCCAAAACAAGCTTCTAAAAATGAAGCAAATTAAATATGGATTTAAAACAATAAGTGCAGAGAGGGACGTCTAGGTGAATGCACCTACAAGTAGAAGTCTTGTTTACAAAAAGAGAGTGAAAAGAGCCAAACATCTATGCTTCTGTAAAATTTGTTTGCTGCCACAGCCTTCACCCCCCCCTTTTTACTTTGCAAAATTTTAAGTATTGTTGATTTAACTAAGATTTATGTGCATTTCAGCACTTGCTATAAATAGTCATTTCCTTACATGTCACATGTATCTTTGTTCTGTTCTTTGTTTTTTAAATCAGTTTCCCCCCCCCCCGGTCAATCCTGCCTCATATAAAATATATTTATACATTTATAGTAATTTACAACAGCATATATGATTAGAGGGAACTCTAATGTTTCCCCATGACACTTTTTAGCAATGCAATGAATAAACATTTTTAATGTACACATCTGCCAAGTCTGAAATTGTTCTCACTGACAATGTACTTTGTTCGTTTACCTATTATACCTGCTCACAGTAACTAAAGCATGATTCTTAAGAGTTAGATGAGATTGATACTCTCATGTAGCTTAGCACAATGGCTGGAAACAGGGGGGAACAGTTAGCCTTGCTCTGTTCAAAATAAAATCCACCTACCAACGCCTCTAAAACTCGCATCTATGGCATCAACCCAGAGCACCTCCCTACATCGTTACACTTTTTAAAAAAAACACACCTACCCACATGTACATCCTTGCTACAATTATGTCTCACATAATTTCTAGGAGACAGGGTTGCTCTAGAGCCACATCTAGACTAGACCAATCCACTGAGGTGAAAATGCACAGTGCCATCACTGCTGACCACGTTCACTGCCTCAAGGTAGTGTGGATAAACAGCATACTCACAAGATCGATGCCATGTGTCATCCACTCCAACATGCTCTCTAGTTACATCTGCATAACAGTGGAGTTAACAACCAGCAAACATGAGCCTAGCAACAAGATGTAACAGAGAACGACTAGTGCTTTTTTTTTTTTTACACTTACAGATTCATCTCAAACGAAGCAACATTTAAGATCCGCTTTCCGTCTTTTTGCACTGACTTCTGTTAATTTGCTAGCAAATATTCTTTTGAGAATTGTGCTGTTAAGTACTGCTTTTCTGAAATGATTGTTAGTTTGACAGGAAACATGCAGGCAATTTTATATTTGTTCTGGCAGGGGAGATAATTTGTTGGCGTCTAGATGTTCTGCAGAAAAGTAAAAATATAGGTTATTTTAATATTGAAAAAAGGCATATGATTTTTTTTTCAGAAGTATTTTAACTGTACTGTAGGAAAAAAAACAAACCGCTGTAACAGCTGTACAGTCATTTTCTACCCTTTGATGTTCCACCAACATGTACGTGAATCATTATGGCCTTAAGATATTACAGTGTATATAGTAAAGAGCTGGAAGTGTTATTCATTTACATATTACAAAAGTGTGTGTTCCTTTACATTTATGCTGTAGACTAAGAATTGTGAATGCCATTCATGAATTTTAATACATTCAGAAAAGTCGTTTTTGCTCAACAAAACTGTTTTAAAGCAGCTATGGAATCAGATAATTGCTTACGACTATGGCTGAATGCGAAGACTCCAGCGGCCAGGTGATGAATCACAGACATGTATAAATTAGTCAGGCTCCCTAGTGAATACCTTAAAGCTCGTCCTCATTGATGTTGAGCTCCCATGTTTACTTTGCTGGTCAGCAAATGAAGCAGCAGAGGTGATGAGTCTGTGTTCACTTCTGCTCCAGTAATAAAACTACTTCTGGTTAGCACCAAACCCACACACGTCTTTTCTCTCGCACTCCCTGCAATACCAGCTTGTTTAATGAAAAGCATATGCTCAAAATTAAAAAAAACAAAAAAAAACAAAAAAAAACAGTATCCTGATGGTGGTATACTTGTATGAAATCCAGTTTCCTTAGTTTGGTGCATTCCTAAGGATAAATGAATATTATATCTTGAAAAAGCAAGGTGCACAGACACCAAAAAAATTGTCTGAATCTTTTTCCAGACTTACAGATGCGCTTGTCTTCAGTGTAATGTGTATTTCATTAGCTTACACTAATAAGACAAATTGTGTGATATATCCTCCACATGCAGTGAGAAATTAAATAATTCAAGAAACCTTTGATAAGAATTTCCATTCCCATTGGTACATAAAATACTGAAAGAATCCAATGTCAAAAAACACACATGCAGCATAGACTCAGTATTAGTCTTACTAATTGCATGTACACCCATCTCAAAAACTGCTAAATAATTTAAGAAAAACTCCCAGGGATTCATAAAACTGAAAATGAGGGCAATTATGACAGCATATGCCAATCATGGATATACTGCATCAGTACAGAGAAACTCAAAGGCCCTCAGTCAGCTTCTCATCATTCATGGCGGGGTTATACAGGAACACTACATTTTCTGACAATGTTTTGGTGAGTTTTTTTTTCTTTTTCATTTTTTGTTTGTTTCTTTTTGATGATTTAAAAGTGGAAGGGGCACAGCTGGAAAAAAAAAAAAAAAAAAAAAAGATGATGTTACATGTTTCCGAGCACCACTCAGGATCTAGCAAATATGGGGTTTATTTTTATTCCTGATTACACAAATTAGAGTTTGAGTGTCAAACTCTTGATTAATACTAACTAAAACGTTTGCTTTTTTTCCTGAACTTTAACTTTCGATCTATCTTATTTAGTAATTTACTCAAGATTTGAAATGAAGTGCCTCAAAAAAACGCATTTAAGAATTAAGATCAGAAACCACTTCTGCCAAAGACCATATCAAAAAAAAAAAAAAAAAGCACCTGCCTGGACAAGTGCAGGACAAAAAAAAAATCCAAACCCCCGTGCAGCAATGAGCCAGGGGTCATATGTACGTATGAATGTACATATGTATGTACAGGATGTATTCACACTGTTTCCAACACTACGTGCAGGCGTGTTTACATTTATCGTGCGCCAAATTGCAGAATTGCCTTCAACCCACAGTGTTTGATGCCATCTGTTAAACAAAGTGCAGGCTCTGTAATGGTGTGGACAGCCATCTTATGGGAGTCATCAGGCCTGATGATTATTCTGCCTCGTTGCGTAACACCCAATGAATATATCTTCTAGGAACTGTTGCACCCTGTTGTGCAAAGACGGTTTCTGTTTCTTTATGATGGTCCCCAGTATACCAGGATGATAATGACTGATAATGATAAACAAATTCAAGAGAGGTGGTTCAGTATCCCACTTCACACTCGAGGACATAACAATGTTTAAAGAGGCTTTGATGCTGTTATGAATGCAATGTGTGATATGATGCTTCTTTCCAGGGCCTTCTTCCCTGTATTAATACACTGTTGGTATTTCCAGTTTTTTGTTCATCATTTGCATGCCTTTGGAAACTGGGAGGACAGAAGAGCCACTGTAGGTGTCCCCCACGTAAACACAGGAAACATGTAATCATCGCATGGTTTGAACTGATAATGATAACCACGGAACCACTGAGCTAACCCTGATAAATGAGTCATGAGTCACGATGAGTGCTCCATCTGAACTCTCTTCAGAGTTAATAAGACTGCAGAACATAATAACACAAACTATTGGGCAGGACATGATTCCTGAGGGTGTGGAAGTAAGATGAAGGTGAAATAAGAAATATGGAAATATGGGTTATGAAGGATACTGCAAAAGCAGTGCAATAAAAAAGCTGAGATTTGTAAACCAGTACGTGAACATTAAGCTTTTTTTTCCCCAGATGTTTTTGTAATTTATTTCATCATGTGTAAACCAGTGCAGATAACCAATGGCATGGGTTGAGTGTTTCTGTATTTATGTAAATCAAATCTGTAAAAACTAATTTCAACAAACTGTCTCTATCCAGCTTGATGTTGGCTATACAGTCTCTGTATGTGGCTCGTTCTCTCTGCCCTGAAGCCAAATGTATACAGTTTGTGGACTCACAACACTAGATACTGTGTCGAAATAGAGGTGATAATGTATGCCATAGGCTATGGGTAGGATCATTTTCTTTTTTTTTTTTAAATGAACTCGGGCTTACCACACTGATTTGTGAGAGGAAGAGATAGCTCACTGAGAGTGAAAAATGGAAAATGCATGAAATTGTGGATAATTTTGATCCCTCTAGTCGCTCTCTAACTTCCATCGAGCTGGCCTCTGTTTCCAGAGCCGACTGCGCCATCTCATAACCTTAAGATATGAAAGATTAGATTGAAGGATTTCAGTAAAGTTCACCAGTATGATATTCAACTACTGGAACAAGGATTACCCACAATTTTGACCTCAGTGTGGCAGCTTTCTGCTATCCTTGATAGGATGGTCTCCCAGGTTTTGCTGAGAGCTTATAGTGATGCCATTCTACCTTTGGTTGCTAATGAGGGTTGTTTACAGTATTTACACCATATGACACACATTGACACACTATATTACAGGGCTCTGGGAGCTCTGCTGGCTCTGTGTGACCTACTTACCAAATGCATCAAATGAGTAGAATTTGACCGTTACTCTGGAGGGACACTACATTTTTAAGAGAATGTGAACTCTAAAACAACATTGGTTATTGGTTGAGATTGATGATTATTATTCTGGTCATCCCACATACATGTAAAAATTGCATGAGGGCTGCAAACTGTCATGGAAATCACTTCATTAAAGATTCAGCAGTGCAGAAATAACACACAAAACACTGATGGGTTGAAGAATAAAATACATCTATTGTACAATATGGAGACAGTACTTTGCAGGTATCAGAAGACAGAGGGATGTTCCTCCCCTAAGGTGGACAGATTTCATTATTTATTGTATTCCAGCAAGGACAAAATTCTGCATGACTGGCTCTCTGTTGCATGTCATCATCCAGTGTTAACCTCCTAGACATTAGAGTCGAAGTCATCATCAGCATCGCTCTTTATGGTAGCAGGGTCAGCAGAACAAGATCTCATTTCTGGAAGTCCCTTTTTCAGAATTGCTCTGAAAATGTCAGCCAGCATGTGGTATTTTTAGGGCAGCACAGTTACAGAGGCATACATACTAAGAGGCATCATGGAGGGTGAATGGGCGAAAAAAAAAATGTTTGAACTTTGATGTTTTGTGCCATTTTTATTCCACAAAACTGGCCTCCTATATGTGCACCAACAGAATCCCTTTGTCATAATGAGCTTTCATTGTTATGATTCCAAATGTTTATGCATTCAAATCGATGGTTTTGAACAAGTTAAAAGCAAAACTATAAGTTTTTCTGTTTTTTTTTTTTTTGCAGCACGATATTATATAACAAAACAGTGTTTTGTTATATAATACATACTGGAGGCACTTTCAGACAGTGGAAACAAAGTGTTAACACAACACTGACATATCAGCAGCAGATATGAAGCTACATCATCATTCATTTGGAGCTGTGTTTCTGGCCACCTGATGAATGTAAGTCCAACATGTGTTCTCCTTTTATCTCTGCTTTTGGTTTCCACCAATTCCTGAGAAACATCTGGTTTTTAGAGCTATTTCACTGAAAACAGCTGCTGGCTATGGCCAGAAACAACACTATGAGAGCATAAAGCTGTGGGCTTGAAGCTGAAAAATGCTAAAACGCTTGGTAGAACCAAGAGGAGCTGCATTGTTCTGCTGCAGTTCTCTGTGAGTTTATCACTACGAGCAACACATTTGTTCAATCATTGTTATAAAAATAATGACTAAAGTCACAAACAAAAGTATTATAACATTACTTCTGGCACAGGGCCCTTACTACAAGAAGCAGGGCCAGCACTGAGGTCCTTGTCATAACTCGGCTCTTAGGCCATGACAAATTCGGAAAAGCCACACAAGAAATAGTATAAATGTAAATTTATTATACTTAACCTAAATAAACAACTCAGGAAATATCTACAAATATGGGGTGTGGAAATCAGTTTTGTCGGTAGCGTAAGTGTGCATGAGTGAGCGTTAGGGCTGAACGATTTTAGGAAAAGATCTAACTGCGATTTTTCTGGCACATATTGCGTTTTCGATTTGATTCACGATTTTCTTCAAGTCAAGCTTCAGTGCAATATTCACAATGTACAGCAACATTTACAAACATGTCAGAAAATTTCATCAGACCATTAAAACATTAGATGCCATTACTCTTACGCAAGAATGAAAACTAAAGTTAAGAATTGATTTCAAATGTATTTATTAACAAGAAACATGCATGTACATTCTATAAAGTCCTTGAACAATGGCAGTTTTTACAAATGAACTAAATGAGCCATCTTTGACAGTTAATTTTAAGTAGTGCAAAAAAATTCTTAACTGTGTTAAGTTAAAAAAAAAAGTTAAATAAAATACAAAAAAATAAATAAAATAAAATGTTAAATAAGTAATGATAAGAAAAACTAAATTCAACAGTTACCAAATGATCTTGCCCAACAGCCTTACACTCAAGTTGGTATAGGTCAAGGTCAGTCTTTTATGGCTGACCTTGACCTATACCAACAGCAGTTAAAGTACTTTATTCAACCCTATATTAAGAAACCTGGACTATCTTTTTTTACTGTAAGTGAAATTGAAAAGTAATGGTAATAAAATGAAACTCTGGCAAAAGATGCTGTAATTGTAGTCCGTTTGCTTCTGCGGGCCTGAGAATCATTTTCGCTTTTCACCGCACTTTTTCCTCATGCACTCCCCATTCAAAAGTCTGTGGTGATTTTTCAAGTGCCGGTATAAACTGCTTGTGTTTCGCTGGATGTTGCAACTTCAGATTTCTGCACAGTCCCTGTTTCTGGCGCACCTCCGCAGCCTCAACCCCGAAATACTCCCAAATGACCGACGGGCTGTTTTTCTTGGGGATTAAATCCTGTAACTCCGCTTCTGGTCCATCTGAAGCCATTTCACACATGAAGGAGCAGGTGGAGCAGGTTGTACTGATTGGTTAGCGTCACCTGTCCACGAGCAGCATGCCGCTTCTGATTGGTGATCTTGGCAGGTAGGGAGGCGGTATGTATGTGTAAAACAGTTGACACAGCAGATCCTGGGTCAGTCAGGAGCACTGCAAAAACCCGCAGCTTTGGCGATCACATGATCGCGTTGTCTGAAATCGCGATTTCGATCAGAAAACAATAAATCGTTCAGCCCTGGTGAGCATTATGAAATGTGGGGTGTTGTTCAGATCACAAAAGGAAAGAAAAGAAAAGAAAAAAAGGTGTACCAATGTCTGCAGTGAAGAGGAAGAAGAAGAGGCCTGATGTCGGTGTGGGCTGGGTTTTTATACCCTGGATCCACCCAGCCCAGGTGTCACCAATTTGGCTGGTGCCCACCACACCTTTCCATTACTTGAAAATCTAACATAATAAGACAGGGGCCGTCACAGCTCCCCCCTTAAAGTCGGTGTCCCAACGGGATCACCGGCACGAACAATGCCAACAAGATATGGAAAAATATATTTTTAAACATACACTGCTCACAAAAATTAAAGGAACACTTTTTTTATTGGGCCTGGCATGAAATCAGTTAAACCTGTCTGAT
>JBBMJY010000021.1:14123846-14140870 GCA_037833715.1 Toxotes lorentzi
ACTTTTATTTCCATTAAAAGACTTTGCATCCTTTTGTTCCTAAGACATTGCCCTGTCGATATTTGTATAGATATCCAGCTTCATATTGAGATCTGATGTATCTAATGTGTTTCTTTAAAGTGCTCCTTTAATTTTTGTGAGCAGTGTATATTACTGGATGACCTCTGTCCTGGCTATTCAAACAGCAAGCTGCCATATCCATCCTCAGCAATCCGGAAACCTGGAAAGGATATTAAGAGGAAAACAGAAGCAGGTGAACAAGAGAGAGAGAGAGAGATAAGAGCACACCTTTTTGTCAAAATAATTTATGATATACTTACAGATTTAATAGAGTGCGCTGAGCGGTGTTTGGGGACATTGTGTTTGGAGGAGGAAGCGGCAAAGGACAGAATTCCCCGGTCGCCCGTCCGTTTATAAGCCGCCCGAGACGCCGCCGTTCACAGCGTCAATATCAGCCCGATCTCGGTTCGGGGCGGTCCTCCGAAAATATCCTGCCAGGAGTTCCGGAAAGAGAGTCCGACAACGCTCCTACTGTAACGGGTAAGTTCCGGTTCCCTCTTCCACCATTCTCGGCATCGAAGGGCACACAGGGATCATAGAGTGCCTCGCACAGTGGTGAATATCAATATCGATAATCGATCAATACTTCAACTCTGTGTTTTAAAAAGAGAAATGGATGAAGAGTTCCTTGCACTTCCTGACAAGTTAGAAGAAATTGTAGATCTGGCGGAGGAAGCAAGATCGAATGCTAAACGAAATGATGTGATCCAGCTAGAGTTGAAAGGAGAAAGCGTGCATCAACACGTTTCCATGACCGTTGACGAAAATGGGGATGGCATCCTCCCCGCCTCCCCGTCCAACCTTCACTTGGACAGGAGCTACATGACCCTGTCCAACAACATGGCCCAAATATGTCACTGTGGCCCTGGCAAAATCACACTTGGCCAAATTGATGGTTAGGCGTGCTTCAGCCAACCGCTCAAAGAGTGCACGGATGCACTGAAGATGGGAGTACCAGGTATCACTGTAAACCACACACAGACAGTTCGGTTCAGCTTGACTCCGGCAGGTGAGCCAACAACTTGCCCAGGTTACACAGGGATTCAGAATTTTTTAAACGCTCCAAAGAGCAAACTCTCATCCGGCTCTGGCACCCCATCTCCCTCCAGTGCCAAGCCCTCCGAAGTTACAACAAGCGAGGGACGAACAGTCAGTCACATCCTGATCCTCACCAATGTCAGCTACATTCTTGTAGTATGGTTTCAGGAGACTAACATGGCAAAGTTGTCTTGTTTTCTTCCGTCCAGGTGTAGCCACAACATAATTGAAATCCGAAACTTTGTCAGTGATGGTACAGGGACCTGTATACTTAGCCTGAAATGGCCAGAACCTGATCTCCGGGACTGAATTCATGTCGCACAGTGCGCCGATCATACAACTTTTTCATTTTACTCTGAGACACACACAGCTTTTCCCGTGCCATACACCCAGATACAAACAAGCGATCTCTGAAGCCGTTAACAAGGTCAATGAGGTTCTTTGGTGGCACAGCACCAACACATACTTCCTTCAGCACCGCTAAAGGACTTGAGTTATCACTTGAGTTGATTTCATGGTGCATATCTTCAAACAAATTTGAAAAAAATTAAAATATCTCAAACCAGCTGAGACAAAATGAACATGTGGCCTTTGGGGCCTCTGCGGCAGTTTCTCACACCTTTCCCATGTTTATGACTCAGGCCTGAGTGGAACACGAAGTTATTGCTCAGATTATTTTTATAGTTATGACTGAGTATGCATTTGCCACACTGTGACGTATGTTGATATTAGAATATATCCTTCTACCTTAAAATAACGGAACCAAAGACAGGATGCTGGAACTTAAAAGGACTCAGTGATCAGCCTCACCTGAAGTTATCTGTAAAGAAAGCTCAAGCTTACGGTATGTATTCAGCTGGTTTCTGCGTGATAGTAACAGACACCTTGCTAGTTCACCCTGAAACTTCTTTCATTTCTGAAAACTTCTGTTCTCCAGAACAAACCACCTGACCTCAAATGATGGTCTGTCACCATCCTATCCTAACCTATCTTCTTTTTTTTTTGTCCTGATATTGGGCACATCCCTGAGCACAAAACAAGAGACTTAAAATTCTTTTAACCCGCAAATAAAAGTATTTCTCATCACCCTAGTGCTGTGTGGAATATCGTGCTGCAAATGACTGAGTTAGAGATGCAAAACAAAACAAAGTGGCTGTGCTCCACTTGAGGCAGCTCCAAGCAAATAACAAATACATTTTATTATTGTTTATGACAAGTTTCTCAAAGGGCTGATGAAAGGAATGCGCTGCCGTTTCTGCCTCCAGAGCCCCCAACTCCCTCCCCACCCTCCCTCACTGCACCCAAATAACACATCCGATGTTTTTCAGTTAGGTTTTGACCAAGTTTTCTGACAAACGTCTCTGCTGCAGCGGTCTGTGGCTCGCTGTGGATATCTATATGTGGACTTTTTATTATTTATTTTATTATATTTATTTGTTTTTGGTTGTGTGTGTGTGTGTGTGTGTGTGTGTGTGTGTGTGTTTGTGTGTGTGTGTGTGTGTGTGTGGGCGGGGGGGGGGCGTGAAGCAACAGCTGCAGTGACTGCAACAGAAAGACGGTCACTGAGATCTCCACCAGCGCGCACTGTCACCTCGGCTCCTAATTGCAGGTAAGCTATTTTGATCTGCGTCGAAAAATGGTTTAATTCTGATATCTTACCTCTTCAGTCTTTCCCTAGTGACCCCACTGGGGCAGGTAGCTTTAATTAGAGGATGCAGTTGCTGTGGAACCGTGAGGAAATTAGAGAGGATTAGGGTTAGAAGTTCAATAAATCAGTGAACTTTATTATTACTGGCATACTGAGGTGGTGCCTGGTGCCATTTATTGTGCGCCAATTAAAGCTGGATGTGCCAGGAATTCCTGTTGTTTTTAAGGATGTATAGTCTGTTACGTGTGGCTCTTACGCGCAGCATCTGCCTCCTGTGGCATGTAGGCTTCCAAACATAAATCTATGAGAATTTTAAACAAATTTCGAAATAATTGGTTTCTTTTCTTGGTTTTCACATTTGAAGTTCCAGTTGGAGACGCAGATGGAGAAGCAAGGCACAGTCTAGGAGTAGCCGGGATTATTGCTTGTACTTGTGCCTCCCGTCAGTCTGTCAGGCTCCGGTGCTCATTATGTTCCACCAGTTGACGGATCAAACCGTGAATGGCAGCTGCCTGGGAGCCACCTCTTTGTGCAATAGGAGCGCTGGTAGAGACGCTTTCCAGCTGCCCACTTTCTCCACCGCGGCCAAAGTCAGAGTCATCATCACCTTCACTCTGTGCGCAGTGTCAGCTGTGTGCAACATGGTTGTGCTGTGGGCTGCCAGCAACGGCGGCAAGCGCAAGTCACACGTCAGGATCCTCATAATGAACCTGACGGTGGCGGACTTGCTGGTGACTTTCATCGTGATGCCCGTGGACGCGGTGTGGAACATCACGGTGCAGTGGCAGGCGGGAGACGTCGCCTGCAGGTTGTTAATGTTCATGAAACTGGTGGCGATGTACTCCTGCGCTTTTGTGACTGTGGTCATTAGCCTGGATAGGCAGTCTGCCATCCTCAATCCTCTGGGCATCAGTGAGGCCAAAAGGAAAAGCAAAATCATGTTGACTGTGGCCTGGACGATGAGTGTGATCCTCTCACTCCCTCAGGTAAGAGAAAACACGGTGCATGTTCTGCCAGTCTGGGGCTTTATATCAAATACTTCTCTCACTGCTCTGTGCTCATATGAGGCTTCTTACTACTTGAAAGTTCTCGGCTGTATACGTCACCCATCACTGTTTACTGGCCTTTTATCAGTAGGAGAATGAAAACTTGCCCATAAAGACACTGAGTATACTTTCCGGTTTTGACAGGGAAGCACATCCAGCTCCTTGCGTTTTGATGAAAAGAGACAGGAAGGATAATTACTTTTCTGTTAAGTCTGCAGAGGGAATCATAATGAAACAACATTCAGTTAATCAAGAGGTGAAAAAAAACCTCATGCAACATAAAAATGCAGCTGGTTCTCTCAATCTGAAGTGCTGTATGCAACTTTATAGGTGTACTTTGAACAACTAAACACCTTTACATTGACCTGCTGTATTCACAGTGTTAGGATTAATTGAGTTAATTCAAGTTTTATGGTTAAATAAAATGGCTGTAAGCTATTTATTTACAAGTGGCTGAAAGCAGCACAGTACTTAACATTAGCATGAATATGATTTGCTCCAGCACATTGAAGCACAAGGTTCAAATCAAATTGCTTAACATATGAGAATTTGACAACATTCCTTGAATTGGTCTGAGCTGCTGGAGATGAATGAGACAGATGCTCACGTTAATGAAATTGGATTTCTGAACAGATCAGGGATCTCTGACCTGACATCCTTTCAAGAGGTTTGCAAATATCAGGAGTTCTTATCAAGTACCTAATGAGGTGTAAGATCAACCTTTTTATTTTCTCAACCTCATCTGGGGTCTCTGGTCCAGTCTGGGGTGAACGAAGTCAAAATCTCTCATACAGAGGTTGACATAATAATATGTGACTGTTTAAGGACAGAACCAAAGCTGAGAACACAGAGGTCACGCTCATGCTTTTCTGGCAGTTTCGGGGGATTTAAACAGGTAGAGGCAAATTACATTTGGTGGGTTTTCAAATGCTGATTCCAGTTTTCTTTTGGAGTCACTATCTCTATACGTGAGACTGTCCTCCAAGCTAAAGCCTGACACACAGTACGTTTCTGTTGAAGTGATGATGGATGGTGGCCGTAGAAACTGACTCTCATCACTGACCCTCACCTTCTGGGAGCAAAGTGAGAAGTCAGGTGATGTTATAGAGCAACAATGTCTGCAGAAGGAGGGGGTTGGGGTAGACGTATGGGTGAATAAAACAGAAGACCGCCGTTTCCTTCCGAAGAGACAACGTTGGTGTTTTTCTTGACCAAGAACATGATTGTTGCCTAATCTTAACCACATGGTTATTATTGTAACTATGATGAACAGGGTCCCCTGTACTTAATCCAACAAGACCTTAACCACATAATTGTTACGTTATAAAGCAGATATTTTTCAACAGTGATTCATAAGGGTTTTGAAAAGGACAGATAATTGATGTAGTCTTGTCAAAAAGGACATCAGATCAGAAAGCGCCTCTATGTGTCAGTCCGGAGGACATGGACAAATGGAATGATGAATTTTGTTATTTCATTTGCACGAATTGTCAGACACTTCTGCAAAAAATTTAAGAAGCAGTTGACTTTTTTTTTCTTCCTATATATATATTTGTTAATTGTCAGCTTTAATGACTGACTTACTATTTCAGTCGCCATGGAAAAGATTCTTGTGTAATCTTTGTACGGCCAGTCAGTATCTTTCTTACCCACAGGTATATGTTTGTAATTTGTCTTGTATGAACCATCTGAGTGTACAATTATCAGAATAAGTCCTGAGGCTCCCTCATGCAGAGGCATATTTTTTTGTGAAATAAAGAGAGAGATGACTCACAAACCACTAACATGAAAAGTAGAAAGAAGTCCGACTGAGAATGTTGTGTACAGTATAGCACAAAAAAAAAACAGCCAATATGGTATGAAAGAGTGGGATGTAATGAGTCGATAAGTGGTGGAATCAAAGTTATCAACTGATCTATTCAAAACAAATCCATTAGTGTTAGATTCACAAATAGGAAATAAGGAGAAATTTTGTCCAAAAAAAGAAAACAAAAGGAACTTGAAACGTGCAATACTACTGTTTATTTACTTTTGAATATATTATTTCAGTTCTTATTCAGTGCATTCCTGAACCCTTTTAATGAAATGCAAGAGTAAAACCCAGACATTTTGAAGACTGAGGGGCCTTTATGATTTTTTTTTCTCTGAGCGATCTGAGAGACATGACAACAATAAGTCAGAACATAATGTCAAATTGCAAGATTTACTCAAAAATCTTTTTCCATTGAATTCCTTATTAAGACCATTTGAACACTGTAGCCATCATGTTTGTAATTTTTCCCACAGCTTTGTGGTACCTGTGAAAAAGTGTTGAACAATTAACCATATGTTGTATGTATGTAACTCAGTCAGAAGTGCAGCCCCTGTCATTGTTTGCTGATTATTTTCAAGGCCACTGTGCAGAGTAGCAAGTAATGCAGCAGATTTCATGGCAACAGCAGCAACTCAACATGTGATGTTGCCTGATTTAGATGTTGCCTAGGTTTAGCTACTCAGAGTGTAAAACCGAGTTCCCCGGGAGAGATGACAGGAAAGACAATGGCACAAATATTTGAAGGCTTCCCTTTTTATTTTACGAAGTTATGAGTTACAAAGGACAGCCCAGTCACAGTGGCTCCTGCTGCTGTGCGCCTGAAGCCTTTTCACAGGTAGCAAAGATGGTGGCTGCAGATTTTAATGGCATAAAACAAGTGTCTGTAGCTGTAGCCTGTTTTTCCAAATAGTGCCCATGAGTGATGTTTTTCTTTATGAACTGTAACCCTCTAAATGATTATTCATGATTCATTCATTCGTGATTGTTTTATTATGACTGACCTATGAGGCAAATAGGCAGTTAGCACCACACTGTGACAGGCTGATTGGCTGACGGGTGCCCATATGTCTTGATGTAGGGCTCTTCTTGCACCTGTACACTCTCATGTCAGGGATGTAGAGCCACTGACCTCTGAAGAACCTCTTTCAGCTGAAAAGCTTCTGCAAATGTTCTTTGAAAGGCAAATAGTTATCTCACAAACCTGCTGTTTATTTTTGAATCTTTGAAAGAGCAAAAGAAGGGGGAAAAAAAACTGTACAAAAAAACTGTCTTGCATATAAATGTAATACTGCAGTCTCTGGGTCGCAAGACTCTCATTAGGCAATAATCAGAACAAAATGAAACCCAGAGCCTTGATGGAAGCACAAAGTGACTTTGTAACTAAGATTTATAGACATGGCTTTTATGTTAATTGATGCAGATCTCTATTATTTGCCAGCTTTTTTCAATAAACCCAAACTAAAATAAGTGTTTTAAGGTCGGTTTCAGAAACATGGCTAAACTGAATTTGAAAAAAGACTTGAGTGACATGATGCAGCACTTATCAGCAGAGCTACAGCAACAACAGCCATCGTAGCTCCAGTAATTTAGGTTTAGAAACAGACGGTGCCATGTACCATTAGAAAGCTGGCTGGCTTGTATACTGCTTATTATTTGCTCTGACACTCTGTTCAGCACAGTAGCAGCACTGCTTCAAGAGAGAAAAAAAGAAAGAACAGAAAAACCAAAACAATGGTAAGCAACACGTGGCAACTGCAGTATGATTGAGGTTAGGGAAAGATCACAGCCTTGGCAAATAAAATATTGTTAGGATATGGGTAAACCTGCTATCATTAGTATTTTTATATTAGCAGTGGATCAAATAATTCCATTATGTGTACTATAAAAGTGGTGACAAATCCCCCAAGACTTATCTTTCAACTCTGCAGAGGTTTCAGCATCTTTGGACTCATTGTTTTACCACTCGCACCTTTACTGTTTTAAAGAAAGCGATATTTCCCCCATGAGTTAGTACAGATAAAAACAGAATTAAAAGGAGAGTGAATATTGGAATTACAGTTACCTGGTGGCCAGAAAAAAAATTAATGCTAATGTTGCTGTGTGTGTGCGCGGTGTCTACGTAGGCTCCTTTCTGCTACTCCCAAGAATCTGAAAAAAATCAGTTTACGCTACTTTAAGGTTAACCACAGTCGTTGTCTCACCCAAAAACTTGGTTGGGTGAGACAACGACTGTGGTTACAGTGGACAAAAGCAAATATTATTTGGAAGTTTGTGACACACTGGGATACTGGGCAGAAAAACACAGCAACAGAAATAAAAAGCTCAACAAAAAAGCTGATCTTCAGTTTTGCAAGTTTTGAGACAGAAGTGAACACCATTACTCATGTAACCACCCCAGACGTTGCCTCATGGAAGTTTAAACCTCTGTGCATTGTCTTCAAACTGAACTTTCAGGTCCATAGTACATCCTCTCACCGGTAACCTGTAGCAACCAGCCTACACCATCGCAGCTGCTTGCATTTTTTTTTTTTCATCTTATGCTATTATTAGTCTGAACGTGGTCTAATTCATGCTCCTGAAATTTGCTTTGAGACCTTCAGTTTTGTTAGATACGACTGTGATGAAGAACAGGAGAGGAGGAAGGTCACAAGATCAAATCTCCATTTACACATTTAATTTGGCTCTATTCCAGAGAAAGAGAAGAAATAACTCTGATATACTGACCTATTACACCACCGTTTGTATGATGTGTTAAAGCAGGATTCCACAGGTTAACTTCTCTCTTTAATCAGATAGGGTTATTCAGACTGGCTTTATTGCTCTAAGCGAGGTGGGGTGATTTTAACATTAACTGTTTTTTCATCCCCACTCCAGTAATAATTACAGTTAGTGATAAGTGCAGTTAGGTCGTGCTGTAATTTAAATCTTGTCTAGAGCAACATCCTTGTTTGAAGAGCTTTTTGTCGTGCTACATTTTTTTATTAGCTCAATGTGTTTATTAGCAAAATGCAGTTTGTCAAAAATGTTTTTGCTAATCTGGTAGATGGAAACTTGCTGATACCAACATATACAGGCCTATCTCCCTATATCAGGAGAGCAAGACCCCATATAAGCTCATCAAATGGGCTGTTGTCATAGGTACTGGTATTCTCCTTTGAGCCCTGTTTTGAACCTATATTTGTTTACATTTTGCCAAACTAGCACCATTATTGGCATGTTCCTCTTTGCAGTCTACTGAAGGATGCTACGAAGGACGACTATCACTGCATTACTTTGATACTGAACGAAACTTAAAACATGTTATTATTCTTAGACAACTTCTGAAGCATCTTTTTTCTGTGATTTCAGATCTATGGATATTTTTTTATTTTTTTTTGTCTGTCTGTGAAGAGTTATGATTCACAGAAGGAATACAATTCTGGACTCAAATTCCCCTCATGCACTCATCTTTGCCTCGCCTTCAGCTCTCCTAAGTCTCCCTGGGGAGAGTTTTGTCTTTCTCTTTTGGGATTGTCCTGCAGAAAGTCCAAGTCTATTCCAGGTCATATCCTATAATCCTGTCATTTCTCATTGGTTAAATCCACGAGTCAAGTTACAGTTAAAATGTACTGAATATTTCATTCCTCATTTTCATACTCACCAAACCATTCAGTGGCTTCTCCTTATATGGATTGGGGCATTTTCCTCTTGGAAGCAGCCACTCCCATCACGATAGACATGCTTCATTGTGGGATAAAGGTGATCACTCACAACAACTTTGTATTGATTTGCAGTGACCGTTCCAGCAAAAATGCTTCCCACAGCATAACAGAGCCACTGGCTCCTGACACTGTAGGGGTTAAACATTCAGGCCTGTGTCCTTCTCTTTTTGTATGCAACACATGCACTCGCCCACTGGTCTAGATTATGGGGAAAGATGACTCATCTGACCATATCTTTTTCTTTTTTCCCACATCTCTGTAGACCAGTGCCTCTGGTTTTTGCACCACAAAAGTGCACTCATCTTTGTAATGAGGGCTTTATGAACTGCAACCCTTCTGTAATATGCCTCTCTGTGTAATTTTCGGCAGATCGTTCTTGCCGACGCAGTCAAATCACGTCCTGCACTGACATTTTTAGTCACCTGAGGAAGAGTTGCTCATCTGGTTTTCCTCGCGTGTCACAGTAATGCACAAGCAACGTGTCATCAAATGTCCTCTGTGGACCACAAAATATCCAACCTTATTTACTGATGGTTTTCCCATAGATCTAAACGCAGATGTCACTTTAGTCACTGTTCCTATTGAAACACCGGCCAGGTGAGCAGTCTTTGTGAGTGAAGCTCAGCAATGAACCCTCTTTCCAAGTCAAATCTTTTCTTCTTTTCATCTTGACACAAACCGGAATCAACTGGGCGTGCTCAGCATTTTTATACATGCCACAGAGCATGACTGGATGTTAAATGATTAATTGTACCACGAAGAGCACCTGCAGTTTTTCCTTTAAAGTCTTACACTTACAATGACATGTAGATACTGTATATTAGATAAACCAAAAATAACATGACAACACATTTACTTTTGTGGAAGTAGTCTTTTCAGAGAAAAATAATGAGTGTTAAAGCTCTACTTTGTAAAAAGTAGATAAAAACTCAATGTCCACTTACTGGAAATTTCTCTATTTATAATATATTCCCACAACCTTCACAATTTTTTTTTTTTCTGTAAGCCAGGCCATGAGCTTTCCCCATGTTTTTAACCAAATCTTAGCATAGCGTTGTCTCATCATAAACCAGATTTTTTACAGTGATTTGTAACAGTTTCGAAAGGCACAGAAAAATGCTGCCACCTTGGCATCAGGGGTGTCAGTTCAGAAACGGTTCAATGTGTTGATAAAGATCCTAAATGCTGACATGAATTGAATAATTAATCCTTCACTCAAAATAACTATCCATCTATGTATTTGTGGGTTTGACTGATTGCAGCTGCATCAGAAGAGAAATACGTAGAAATTACACGTGCATCCTCAATACATTAATTGAAATTGAATTTGAAACGGATCTACGGCAGATGCTCTATGAGCGGATTATAACAACAAAGGAAAATTAAAAGGTTGAAGGGAGAGCTTTCAGTGAAGTTTCCTGTTAGAACCTCCAGCCAGCTCTCCCTGAAGGCTTCAAGGTTGAACTCGTGCATAATGAGAGGTTCTTAGTGTATTACCCTTAAGGCTTGTTCCTGCTGTAGCTCATTTACATGTAAAATTTCTCTATGAAACACTATTATGAAGTGTGGCGAGTCTTCCAGATTTCAAGTTCTGCATGATGTGCTGCAGTTGCACTTCACTGTACATAGATGGAAATCTCAGTCTCACTTGCACTGCATGACAGCTGGGTGGATTATGACTGATGTCCATTTGTTTTGCATTTATTCACAGCTGCAGGCTAATGTATATTGCAAAGATGATAGCATCAGCATTTGGTATTTACAGAGTGTTTGGAAATATTGACAAATGTGACTGATTATTCTGTTTTTTTAATGTTTAAACGTGAAGCCAAGGATCCTTGCTGACAGCTGCTAATGTGATTTGAGCTTGTAATATATGTTTAAAACACATCAGTGATCAGCTTTTACTCATGATCATATGCTGATACTTTTAGTACATGTTATGTAATATTCTTAACATTAAATACAGATAGAGCCAACTCTTCTCTATCCAGTCATATTCTTATTCTGTTCACACATGTATGTCTGTGCCTGTTATCCATGGTTTTTCACTGTGGAGAAACCATTGCTGGCTAAGATGTTGCTAGAGAAAATAACCAGACTGCAAGCAGAAGGATAACTTGCTCCTAAATTCCTTAATTGGGAGGCATATTCTGTTTATTCAATAACTTGTCCTTCGCTTATGTACGTGAGTATATGAAGCTTTGATTCACCAGATACAAACTGCAGCAATACAAACATCATTTAACTGGGCTCCATGTTGAGATGTGTTGCTGTGTCAACTCTAACTCTCATACATGCATCATACATGTGTGACGCACATACACATATAGGTCATTTAAAGTATAAAAATAATACCTGTAACTGTAATGCAAATGCAGCTTTAGTGGCTTCATGCTGGTGTAATTTAATCATCATCAACCACCATTTGAAGTTAACCATCTATGCAGCTCTGACTTACACTATTTCAGATCTGAACACCTCCTGCACCATCCTCTCACAATTGTTGTTTTGTACATCATAAGTAGAAAATACACAGTATGTATCTATTTAAATGAACTGGTGCATATTGGTATTAAATATTTGAGGAAGAGGAATTTTTGCATAACAGAGCACAGTTACGTTTTACTTTAACCCCAATATTTAGCATTAACCAGCACTATATAAACATGTAATAAATGGTTTAGAACACTCTATAATGTATTTTTAAGCTGCAGTTGTTTATTAATGTGCAGGGTCTGTCAACAATTATAACTTATATGAAGACATATTTTATATCATTACAACTATGTTGTCCTATATTGTAAATCTTGGAGTGTAACCTACAAGATTTTGGTTGTTGCAGAACAGAACATCCACTTCTCCTATTTTATTTCACCCTATGTGACCTTAAGGTCTTTTCCCACACTGTCCGACAGTATCATATACATATTCTGTTTCAGCTTGTTCCAGCATTTCATTGAAGCAATACTTTATGAAGTTTAGACTGAATTTAGTATTTAAACCCAATATCCCATGTGTACATGGATGCACCATTCCATCAAAGGGAACTATAAATATTCTGGATGTCCTGAGCATCAATCTATACACATTTCCTCAGATTCAGCATGACATATTTGGGTTTTATTTTTTAATGCAAATTTTGGGCTCTCCACTAGAGTTTGTGCAAGTTTGAACATAGCTCAAAAACCATGATTTTGTCCTGATTGACAGCAAATGAATGTGGGGCTGAACATGTTTTTAAAAAAGCTTTCAAAACCACATCCTTAGACAGAAACGTTCCACTAAAATCCCACAGACATGTCGGTGCATGTTTTATTACTACATATAGATGAAAAACTGACACTGGACTGGGGTAACCTGCTTAGTGATGTCAGCCTTTAAATGTTCACATAAAACTGAGTTTATTGTGTGAAGCACATTGTGTTCATTGAAAGAGCCACATATTCTGATATATATGTTGAAGGAAAAAAAAAAAAAGATGTGTCCTGCTCATAAAGTGGACTTATCCATGCTTTCCTGGGCAGATGTGTTGTTCCTGACTTGCAGCGGCTCAGCTGTTGTCTAGCTCAGTCTTTGCAGTCCATTTATCTTCACTGTGGAATCTGAGGGACTCAAACAAACTGCACTAAATGCCTTGATAAAAAGAAATAGCCAGGAGCAATACTGCTGCTGTCTTTGTTGTCTCAGTGCAGAGGCTGCCAGGTACTGCTGCAAAATTCAACTCATGTTTTAGCCTTGAGGTTTGACTCTCCCTTTGAGGCTTACACCACAGTTTGCATGATAACATGACTCCATAAAATAACATGCTAACACTGATTTGACGTTTAGACCCTACCATAAACATCATAAATTAGAAACATACAAGCTGTCATGCATGCTTGTGGTTTGCATATATAGCATGTTTTATTTAGTTTTAAGATCTCAGCTTGTGGTCTGTTTTTTGAAGTCACAGATTCAATTTATTTTCCCATATGTGTGTTTTGGCTTGCAGACAAGCAAGGGAACACATATAATGAAGACATTGTCTTGGGAGAACTGTACAACTGTTGACCAGACACTGAGTTTATGCTGTGGTTTTTAACTCATTTTGATGAGAATACAGTTAGGCATCAAATTAATTTAAGTTCTGGATTGTTTTTTTTTTCCTTTGGGGCTGGTTTCATTTTTCCTAGAATCACAATTAGTTTAACAGACGATCCGAAGTGTACATGACCCACAGTGAATGCAGTGTCTCATGAAATTGTCGCTCCTCGAAGATAAATATAGTTTTTATCTTAGATGTACACAACCAAAGGAAGTCACATTTCAAAATGGCAAGGACACGCAACATATTCAGCTGTGAGAGTGTGATAACAGTCGAATACGTTTATCTTGTATTTAAATGCTTTGCCCATTTTAGGCAGTGCCACAGTTTTATTCAAACTCATTAGAATATATGTATAAAGCAAGTCAATATTGTAATTATCACTGTTATTATATTTCGACATATTGTCAGTATATAACATGAGCATCTTGAGCTTCATTCCTCTTCTAATTGTTTTGATTTTTTTTATTTTTACTGTGGAAGTTTGTTCATCACAGAAAGAACAGATGCATTGTGAGGCAATGGTCACAATCAGCTATAAATGCACTACAGAAAATCAATAATTTGTCAGTCAAAGGCTGAATATTATGGGTCTAAAAATAATGCTGCCTGTGCAGGTGTATAGGAGAAATTAGAGTAAGATGCACCTGGAACAGAAAATAGGAAAAGACGACGAGAAGAAAAAACCTTTCTTCTGAGGCAGAAAAAGTACACAAAATTACAAGGGCTTTCATGATTGATTCAGAATCCACACACATTTCTACTTTATGAATAAATATGAATAACTATAGAGCTGCTGTTGGTGCTAATATCTCCATGGGTAGGTTGCCAAATCTACAGCATTACAATTATGAAATATTGTTAATGTTACAGAAGCTGTTATTGCAACAGCCCAGCCATTCTTCTTGCTGTCCCATCAGATCAGCTGAGGAGTCAATAATCAGATTCTGATTGAAGGGAAAATAATTCTGCACCTGTAGATCCTCACTTCAGGCTCCTCTGAGAGCCTCCATTTCCCCTCGTCTCCTCCAAGATGTG
The DNA here is from genome assembly GCA_037833715.1 of Toxotes lorentzi. Taxonomy (NCBI): domain Eukaryota; kingdom Metazoa; phylum Chordata; class Actinopteri; family Toxotidae; genus Toxotes; species Toxotes lorentzi. Next base: position 14,138,278 of record JBBMJY010000021.1, read on the forward strand.
TTGAAGGGATTGGCACATGCATCATGATGGCAGATCTTATTCATTCATTCATTCATTCATGGGCTGGACCATGGAGGAACAAAGACTTGAAATGCCCATTCTGTCTGTCTAACTGATTTAGATTTATTGCTAAGCAGAACTGTTCTTGTGTTTTCATACAGATGTTTATATTTCACAATGTGACCATCACAGTGCCAGAGAACTTCACCCAGTGCACCACCCATGGCAGTTTTGTCCAGCACTGGCAGGAGACCCTGTACAACATGTTCACCTTTGTGTGCCTCTTCCTCCTGCCTTTGGTCATTATGATCTTCTGTTACACACGAATCCTTGTTGAGATATCCAGCCGCATGGCTCGGGGTAACCGTAAGTCTCATGTTTTCTACAAAACCTGCAATCAAAATCTGTTTTCTGAGACACAAGTGGTTGTGTGTGACAAAGATAATGTTTTCTTTCTCATCTAGTGGTGTCTAAAGATGTTCATCTCCGCCGCTCTCACAACAACATCCCGAAAGCTCGGATGAGGACTCTTAAGATGAGCATTGTCATTGTGACATCGTTTATCATCTGCTGGACACCGTACTACCTGCTAGGCCTGTGGTACTGGTTGTTTCCCGAGAAAATGGAGGAGACGGTTTCCCATTCACTGACTCATATGCTCTTTATCTTTGGCCTCTTCAATGCCTGTCTAGATCCCATCATTTACGGTCTGTTCACCATTCATCTCCACCAGGGTCTAAAGAAATGCTGTCGAAATCCAAACACGCGGACTGACTTAGAAAATAACACTTGTGTTATACACATGACTCGCCTGTCATCTCACAGGCAGATTGCTTCAGGTAACCACAATACAGACCTACAGGAGGGAAACTACAAGAACATGGCTCGAAAAGCCATGTTCAAGAACAGCACGAAAAGTGGCTTAGGTCCAATCATCCCAGTAAGCAAGATATAATAACGCAAAATATTTTCGTAAAAAGAATCTCTGCATTTAATCTGTGCTGAGCTGAGTCTTTAAGGAGAGATGACAGCAAATTCATCAGTTTATGGAGTTCACTGAATTGCTGAAGCTCCACAAAAGTTCAGTGTCTTTTGTCAGGCAAATCTGTTCATTTTTGTTCCACTGATGTAAGTAATGCTGTGTTAGACTCAACCCTGGTCTGTTCATCCCGCACATCATCTGTCATACATAATATCTTGGATGCCACTGATCAGATTTTGACAAGGCGCCGCAGAGTGGTGCTTGTTGTTGCTCTTTTGCAGCATTTTACTAAATTACCATGATTGACAGAGGGTGATCCTGCATCACACAGAATGTGTCACACCCTGCTGATAAGATTTTTGGGAAGCATAAAGACCCACGTGAGTGAGTTTAAATTGGTTGAGGTTGAGAAGATGACAAAACTGTTTACTGTTTAGTTGTTGAAAGGTAGTCACATCCACAACACACCCACACACACTCACACATGCACACACATATACACACACATTTTTATTGTATGTTGGGTTTTTTTTGCTGAAAGGTTCTGTGGTTATCATTGCTTGTTGACTGAAAACTGCTCTATTTTGTCATTCATGGTGCTTTGTTTGCAATATAAAAGACTGTGATTTGGTTTCACTGCAAAAATGAATGTTACATCATGATCAAGACTTTTTTAATATATGTTAATATATGTGGTATGTATTGAATGTACCTGCACTGCATGTTTGGTATATTTCATATTAGTATTAGTAGTATCATTAGCACATTATGTTGTGAATTGTGTTGTGTGCTTTCTGTGGCAGAGCAATGGATTAGAAAAAAAGCTTAATTTAAATTTGAAACTTTAAAACTTTGTAATATTGTAAAGCTAAAAGTAAAAAATGTATTTACTTATGTAATATGTTGTTGTAACACTCGTGCAAAAAAAAAGAGTGATCAATAGCATTTGTTTGCATGATATTGTTTACTTTCCGTGAGTTATGTGAGATGTGATGTAAACTTGCAATGTGTTTATTTGTTGAATAAAAAAATTCAGCCTTTCTTTTTCCACTCACTGCATTGGGTGACGTACAGTGAGCTCACTAAGCTCTTGTACAGTTGTGATCACTTGGAATTGGCCCAATTATTGAAAATGACAAAATCTTCATGGTTCTGGGATAATGATGCTTTTACTGCAATACAGCTTATACCTTCTGTCTTCTCCTTTTTGACGATAGGAGCACTTTGTATAAAGTCACAAAAGCACAGATATTACTGATTGCTATACAGACATTTGTCTAGCTCTCTTAAGGCAAGGCAAGGTTATTTGTTCAAGTACATTGCAACAACAAAGTACTCTAAATAATACATACAGTGGTGGAAAAAAGTTTTGGGACACAATCAAATTTTACACAATCTCAAATATTATCATGAAATATTTGCAGAAAAATCTTTTTTTGTATTTCACAAGGTGTGGCTCCATCAGACAGACACAAACAAAACAAATGATTTCTTTTGTTTATTGTTATCAAAAAAAAAATAGCAAAACTAAATACTTGATGATGTCAACATGTCAGTTCTCAACATTGTCGGTATCAAAGTTAACAAATAGCAAAGAATGTGTTCAAAACT
>JBBMJY010000021.1:14144783-14230263 GCA_037833715.1 Toxotes lorentzi
TATATATAAAATAATAAATCTGCTGTCAGTACTGGCCTTGAAAATCCATTATCACTTGTGTTAAACCAGCTGTTTTCATGCTTTCAGTTATTTACATGACTGAGGCCACAGGCTTGTTCTTTCTTTCACTTTGGGAAGAAGATTATGGGAATTTCTAAGGCATGAGGATTGGTAAGAGGAAAGTGCAATTTTATTCAACAATTTGGCCAAAAAGTTTTTTTTTACTTTAAGTTTGCTTTTCCAATTAGTACAACTCCAATATTTCTGAAACTTTGTCACAGACTGCACACTCTGATGAAGCTTGATAGGTTATAGATATAAAAGAGTACAGTGTCTGCTGTCAGACTCATCCAGGTTCACCTGATGAAGGCCAAAATATAAAAAGAACACTACAAAGTGGTAGAAAATACACAAGTTCAAATGACCTAAGCTCAAAAGAAAATTTTGAGCTTCACATTTCATAGCTTACCACTGACATGCAGCAATATGAAAAAAAAAAAAACAAAAAAACATCAAAGGATGCCTGAGCCATCTAACATCACCTAAACCAAATTCAAGTTGAGTTTTTGGAGAAGAACGCAGACTGCAAATCAATCTGGATACAACTTTTACTGTGTAATTTCTTCTTTCACGAGGGAAGCATTGGTATCTGGATTAAGTTAAATTGAGATAAGTGATATAATAACGTGAATGAATGTTTTAGAAATTCTTTTTCAGTGTTTCGAAAATCTCATTAAAGATTGAAGAATGATCACTGGAATTGTAAGGCTTTGTTCTGAGGTGGTTTTGACTGAATTTTCAAAACTGTGCTATTTTGATTTGGGCCTGTACACTGAAATGGACAATCACTAGTTTCGATGTGATATCAGTCAACCTGTCTGTTTACTTATCCACCAATCACGCATCATTAATGAACTGTGCCAACTCAATCCAGGTTGACATCATGTTCTGCCTCATTCATATTGTAAAATGCTGGGACCCTTAGTCTCAAGATGCTTCCTCCCATGATGTCCCTTCATAAACTGTGCATGTGCATGTCACACTGTACAAGATGGGCCCAATAAATCTTAAGCTGAACTGAACGACATCAGTGTTGAGGCATCTCAGATTGAGTGGTCGTGTCGTCAAACTGCTCCTGTCTCATGTTTTGAAAATGCAGGAAAACTGAGTGATTGGTCTGAAGACAATCATCTGTCAAAATGTGAGGATTTTGTGCAAAATATCTGACACTGGAGAATTTGACACAGGCTGTCTTTTGTCAGTGGCATACATGTCTCATTGTATCTTTTTTGGAGCTAAGTAGTAGGCTTTGCAGCACAGACAGAGATAGAAGGGGAATGAGACAAGCAAAACTGATTTAAAGCAGCAAAGCAATTAATCAAAAATGCTCTTCCCAATCAAAAACAATGAATCCTTCAGCAGATTGCCGCCTCATTCCAGACAGACACCCTGATAGTTTCCGTCTCCCTTTCCAAATTTGTATATCTGCTTTGATTTAGATATTTTAGGCTATAAGCTCACGAATGTGCAAAAGTGCCTTGTAGCCCGAGATTTTGTTCCCAAATTTAGGTCCTGAAACTCCTCACTTCCTCGCACTGTTTGAAAAGGGGCTTTTCTTTCTCTCGTGGCTCTGCCTTGTCCTAGCATTTATCTTTACCAGTATTTTTTTTTTAACTCATTTTGTGTGTAGTGCTACTCAGTATGCAAATCACCTTTGTGAGTTTGTTCAGTTCTTAGGTTTTCATTTGTTTTTTGAGTATAAGTCACATCCTCCCCACAGGTAAAAATCCAGTGCGAGAGGGAAAGTGAAATTTGATTTTTGAAGAGTGGTGACTCGGGACACATTTGAGAGAGTCTCTGTTGAGATAGTTATGAAGTGCAGACTGACTGCAGCCTGTCTCAGCGGGATCCACACTCAATCTGGATGTATCTGGATGCTACATACTATGTGAAGATGAACTGATGACAGAGACAGCACATCTTGTGCCCTGTCCACAAAGAACTTGTCACCTTCACAAACAGATCATTCCACTTCTATTATTACGTGTGGCACGACAGCAGTTTCTTGTCATGCATTCTGTGCCCATTGCTATGTGTGCTGTCTATGTACACACGTTAACAGTGGTAATCTTTGTATTCCTGCCCAAAAAGTACAATATAACACACTGTGTTCTACTTTAAAGCGGTGAGCCAAACCCACACAAGAGTCCAAGAATAAATGCATTCTTCCCTTCTCTGTGTTTTTATTACTTTTATAACTATTTTTCTACATTATTTCAACTCTGAAGCACAGGCCGTAGTGACCCTGTCGCCATAGTCTGAAACCTGACAACAACTTGCAGTAATGTTTTACATGTTTTAACATTGCAGATTTTGAAAAGTTTTAACATTGTGATATAATGATTGCAGTAACTTATCTCGGACAAATCCCCACCTGCGTAAAGGTTATGCACTCCCAGTGTGCAATCAATACCAAATCTCAATGCAGATACTTGAATACATAAATGCAAATTATGCTGCTAAGTGTCAATGCAGCTACACAAATGTAATGGCTTTCTAACCTGGATTTATTTTCTCTGTGGGAGGATTTTCTGCATATTTCTAATTTATGACAGCCCTGTGGTTTCTGTGCTCACATAAATGCTCACTACAGTCTGAGTATCAGCTACAAATACTGTGGCATTACAATGAAGCTATCTTCTTCATAAGACCTATTTGTTGCTGATGAATTAGATGCATAGAAGAAATGATTTGGAGCGGAGAAACAGTCAAACATTTCCTATAAATCTGATGGTTCATTACTGTGAGGGATGCAGAAATGGGTTTCCTCTGTGGCATGTAACAGTGTCACTGTTCGTTTTAACGGAGCACAAGGAGTAGGGTTTGGAGGACTTGAAATTATGAGTAAGAAGGTAGGGTGAGTGTCAGGGACATGACTAAGTGTATTCAGTCAAGTGAGAATCTCAAAGAGACACAATGTGTGTCTAACAATATTTTCAAGCTGAAGAGGTGATTTTAATCTTGATCTTTATTGTTGGATTATTTTTATGACTCTTGTAATTTAAAAAAATATATTTTTTGATTGTCTATTCAAAATAATTGACCAAACAACCAGTGTATGATGAAAGCAGATGACATATCTTTCCAGTATATGTAACTGATAAATGAAGCTACAAAGTGTGGTAGCATTTTGCAGTGAATAAAGCTGGCTACACCGCTCTGTCCTATACCTCAGTACCTCAGGTGTGGTGACGGACTTAATTAACCCCACACATGGCCCCGCAGGTTTATTTGCTTCCATGGGCTGAGTCACAGTGAGCCTTGTTGAGATCAGTGCCATTCTTTATGAAAAATTCATTTTGTCTCCAGCTTCAGCTTCAGAAACAATGATCCATGTGAGATGCACTGATGTTATAATGTTGCACAGTTTCTTTTTTGAAAATCTATTATATAATCTGTATGCATAATGTATTTAATGTAGCCTGGTGCTTAGTGGACAAGGTTGCAGTGGTTTTTGCTTTGTTTGTTTTACAAACAAAGTCATGGGCAAGTTGTGTTCAGATGATTAAATGGCTGAGTCCTTTAATTGTTTTATGTTTATGTATATAATTGAGTATTCATGACAACACTCACACAGTGGATGCACAGCCTCAGTATCAGCAATGCAAATGGTTCCCATAGGAATCATTAAAAAAGAACTGAAGCCACTGACAAAGCTCTCGTTGTCTCAGAAATTCAAAGGACCAAAACTTTGCACATTTGTCCAAGAATGTATACAGAAAGCTGCTGTGGGGCTTTTGACTGATTACAGCAAGTTTTTGTTGCTTGAGTGTAAAGGTCTGAATAGCCTGGCTCCTATTTATTTTTCTGAACTCCTACGCTCATACTCTATCCCAGGGCCCCTAAGGTCCTTTGAAAAAGACCTCTGAGCTGCTCTGCAGTTGAGGTTAGAGATGGAGGGAGATCTGGTGTTTGAGGCTTCAGATTATGGATCAGCCTCCCACACCATATAAGATATTTTCCCATCACTGACACTTAAAAATGGTCTCATGTCTTTTTTCCCCATGGCCTATAAGTCTGCATGACATGCCTGTAAATACATTGTTGTTTGTGTATGTGCTGTATTTGTGGATTTATTGTTTCACTGGTCTGGTCTATTGATCGTTTTATATCTGTGTACATCCATTCTTCCGTTTGGTCATAAAATGTACCTCAGAAATAAACACATACTCAAATGTGAACATATGCATATAACACCTATGAGTCAGTGCGTCCCTAGACAATAGCTGTTTTATGTGAAATATTGGATTGTGTCAATCCTGTGGAAGTGTCAATGTCAAACATATGGATCCACCTAATAGTTTTAAGAAATATATATACACCATATCACAAAGCAAGTTCCATTAAATGGCTTAAAAAATTGGTGTTCCTACTCTTCCATTGCTAAACCCTTTTAAACCATTTTATGATGTACTCAATCCAAAAAGCATACTATATATAGTCAAGCTGGGAAATTAACTTAGTAGAACTACAATGGTTTTTATAATTAGCCTTTTCCTGTATTTTCATGAACTTTTCATGTATTTTGAATTCAGTAATTTCCACTTTGACGTTTTATGATAAAATGTATTCCACTGCTTTGGGAAAGATAAAAATACAGACTAGCCAACAGTTATGCTTTTATGGCACAATTCAGATATTCTGTTCCAGTTTTCTTTGAACTTCTATTCTCTCATAAGGCAATCTTGAGAAAGCTCTCTTATAAAGAAATAAAGGTAACCTCTTAGGAGAACACTGAATTGAACAGGGATTGATTGATAGGGTTTATTCAAACAGCAATAGTTACATGTCACTTTGAGGAATACTGAGGTCAAGCGAGAGTACTTGTACTTGAGTATGACATTGTGCTCTTCTGTCTGCTGTAAGCCTCGATGTACTGTGTATAAATAAGTGGAAAAGTGGAAAAAGTGTTTCAATAATGAATGTCGTAAATCATACACTCGAAACAAAGCTTGATTGAAATGTCTTCTGTTTGAATGAACTGTATAAAGATATAATGGTAGTCAAGCTATAAACAATGATGTTGACAGAAGATGATACAGGTTTTTTTTTTACATTCAATGTGTGCCATTTTGACACAATTTCCCCTGAGTTAGTGGCTGCTAATATTGCATGACACCTGTTTGTTGAAGCCGAGATTGTGTAAACAATTACAAGGCTGTGATATTTTTTCTTGCAGTGCTGCCAATGTGAGCAGTATCTGTATTGAGTTCAAGAACAGAGACAGACTGCACTGTAATGAACTGGAAAGGTTTTTGAACAGTGTTAACCCTCAAGCTTTCATCAAACATTAATTGGATTTCAATTACATAACGAACAGTCTACTAAAAATATGTCTGTGAAGATTCTTAATCATCCTGGTCATGGTTATCCAAGAACAGTTGAATCGAGGGAAACTGGACTGGGTTGTGGATACTTGAAGAAGTTTCACTTCTCGTCCAAGAGGCTCCTTCAGTTCTGACTTGCTGGTGGGGAGTCCCAAGTATTTAACCTCTGTATGGCTGTTTTCAAGGCTGTTGACGACACTGGGTTCATTAGTGGCTGTTGCAACACCAGTCATTAGAGATGATCTTTTGAGAACTTGTTGCAAATTATCTTTCCACATCATTGCAACAAAATCACTTTAAGCATATAGTGAGCTGCTTATGTCATCTTGTATTCAGTCATTTTGAGTGAAGAAACTAGGTATGGCAAATGCACTGACCGGCAGGCAGTCTTGAGATGTCATTCAAAGACATACTCTGAAGTTTGCTTCAATGAAGATTATAACTGAAGATATTCTGTATATTAGTTGTTGTTGTTTATCAAAAGGGTTCATGCATAAGATTCTTTCAAGGTTACTTGTTCTACTCAAGCACTGCCACGGCTTTTCTTCTATGGAAATTAGCTGATATTGCAATACAGAGCGACCTTATCTACAAAGAGCCCATGGGATTTGGAAATGCTTCATTTGAACCTGACTTTCAAACACATTCACAATACTGGAATTAATATGTGTTTTGGACAGATAACATTTGACACAATGGATATGGACAAACCCCTGACAGTGGAGACAATACATTAGTAGCCAAAAATAGTTCTCTTGTTACATCAAATCATAATCACTTCACCAGGCTCACAAAGAAATTCATCCAGCCACACATTTCACACATCCTCCCATTTCATATAATGAAAGTGTCACATGCAGTAGTGTCACAAGCAGGAACAATTGTGGGAGTATATGTTTTTAATTCAGTAATTAGACGATATTCTATTTGTGCCTTGATTTCTTTCTTGTGAAATTACAAGCTCTGCATGATTTGAGTTGTAATGTGATGAGACTTGGCCAAGCTGCTATTTAGTATGCACCAAATTAAGAAAATGACCATTTGACCTTTCACTGGGCATACCTGTCTATTGTCAGGAGCAGCCTTCACATTTCTTGAGAATGAGATGATTTGACATTTCGGTGATTGTTTATTTGTTTAGGATTTACAAATAAGATTTTAATTGGGATATTATGTAAAGCATTTGTCACTCACTTTGCACAGGTTAAAGCTATCTAAAATGAAATCCCATTACATGACAGGCTTTTGCAACTGCAGGTCCAGTTAATTATAATTGCAAAAATTGATTGTTTTGCTGTTGGATAATTACAATCCTTTTTAAGATGCAACACGATGTACTGCACATTAGCTTTAGGCGTCACCAATAAAATACTCTGTTATGAAGCGTCAAAAACCCACTCTAGTCAAAACCTACTTGCATGTTCTTATGTATAAACTCAATCCAAAAACAAAAAAAAGTTAAACTTTTATGATCCTTAATATTATAAAGTTATTGATTGATAACTTTATAACTTTAAGGGAAATTAGTCCTTTAGAGCAGCAAAGGAGCACCAGATTACCAGTATTAGGAGATAAAAAAACAACATTCAAGGAGGGATGCAAATATAAATATCTATCAATAAATCAATCAATCCCTGAAGGCCAAGACCTTTATTAAGAAAAGTAAAAAAAAAAACAAAAACCCAAAAAACACAGTTTACAATACAAGCGCAGTTGTCTGTCAAAGCCAAAAAGTTAGTGCTATAAAATAGTGACTTACAGATCCTGGAGCTTTTTAGTGGCACCACTGAAATAATTACAGAAATACAGATACATTTCCTGGGATTTTATCTGTTAGCCATACAATCATAAACCAATATCGATGTCACGACAAATTTGATGGGTGGGCCTGAGGTTTTTAACAGGTATGTGTGTGTGTGTCTGTGTTGGAGGGGTGGTGGGAACCAACATTTACAGAGGCTGCTGAACAAGGAGGAATTACTATACCCCAAACAATCAAAGGCACTTAGACCAAATCAGAGTTAACATTACTGAATGCACAACAAAACCGAGCACAAACACACCCCAGACACTGTTACCATTACATCTGCAGCTCAACACCACAGCCAGCGACTATGTTTTCAAAACATATAAGAGCAGCCATATGCGTTTGTTCACACTGTATAATTTAATCTACAGAAGCAAAATAATACCAGTGGTAGCAAAACTAAAGCTTTACTCACTTTTGAAATAAAGGCGAGAGCCAAGTGTTGAAGGACAGGTAAGGTCTCTCTCAAAGATGAAGCAATGTGTTAACCATGGCGATGAAAAATCTTTTTTAGTGCCTGGAGGTACTGAAAGTTAGGGTATGTTTAAATGGAGTGAATGCTAGGCCACTGTAGCCCAAGTGAGTACCTCTAGTGTACAGTCAAATTCCAGTCAAATGTTTTTTCGTTAGAGGAGTTTTGCAGTATTGGGGAAACACCTTCATGATGGTGTTAAGTGCCATTAAATGACCTTGGGGGGATTTTGAAAATTGCTAGCTATTTCTTTTTTTCAGAAAAACTGGTACTTTGACCATTAAAATGTAATGGTAATACATGAGAGGCAAAAACCAGGGCAAGGCCCCCAGATCCTGGGACAGAACTATAGTAACAGCAGGAAAAACAATATGCACAATATGCATCTGCATAAATATAATTTACTTTACTTGCCTTTCACTTTCTCTGTCACCTTTGTATTGATGTTTACAGATGTTCCCTTTTTTTGAAAGCTGCACTCATTTGTGTGTCCCTGAAAAACACTGTGTGGCTGGCCTATTATGCTCTCTTACATATTATACTAAAAGCAATACATGCATCTCTCAAGAGCACTTACATCCCCACATTCAATAACATTCTCACCTGTTCCTGAACAATATTATTATTATTATTATTATTAATAATAATAATAATAATAATAATAATAATAATAATAATAATAATAATAATAATAATAATAATAATAATAATAATAAAAACGACATACTATTATGTCCAGGACATCAGTGACTTTCTTTCTTCTGTACACTGTGCTAGATGAGCAAAATCGTAGCTGGAAACGCAAATAGGCCTACGTGCAAAAGTAAACACATTCGTGAGTTGTTAGAACGTAACTTTGTTCTACTTTGCATAAACTGTCTATAAATTGTTATAAAGTGCCAGCTATCGTTTAAACGTAGGTATCTCAGTTTGTAAGCACGTAACACTCTTCTACTTTTTTTCGCAGTCTACATTGTTTTGCTTATTTACTCGAATTAAAGTGCTTATGAACTTTTTGTTTGAACTTTGTATTTGTTTAAAAAAAAAGTAACTGTTACCATAGTAACCAATAGTAGCGGGTTGGTACGTCCATAAAACCCGTTCGGCTTGCGGCCCGTTTTCAAAGCTTTCCGTAGTGAAACAAGCAAGTTTTGCCCCGCTGTCATGTGTCAGCTGATACTTAGCTTAACTAGCTTAATGTGAAAGCGAGAGAAGTTTCAAAATTCAGATTATCTGCTCGAGTTTTGATCGGCGACGCACGACGAACCACCGTTGCTGACTATTGAAACGGAGACAAGAAACTGACAACGGTGGCGAGAAGTTACGTTGACCCATCTCCGGTTTGGTCTTTAAACGAGGGTTCAACTCTGCCCTCGCCTCGGCTAACTAGGACAACCTGTTCTTGTTCGATGTAACCATGGACGCGGTTATAAAATTCACAAGTCAGAGCCAAGGAAGAGACCGTATATTCAGGTAAGTTGGAGTATTTGTGACTTGGACCTTAGTGTTGACGGTTTATTTACTTTAATAGTATAAATGTGAAGTAGGCAGGTCGGCGTGGAGCAACAGCAGAGCGTGTTGAGAGCTATTCACTCTAACAACTTTCTCCCTTTTCCCTTCTGTCTTTTGTCCTTCATTTCAGAGCAGCCCAGTATGCATGTGCACTGTCCGTATACCTACTGCGAAACAACACAGAAAGAAAGGACCTTGTGGCGAAACTTAAAAGTCTGGAAGCCAACATGAGTGCTGGACGAAAATGTAAGTAATTACTGTAACTGTGAAGTGAAGGAGGGTGGGGTTAAAGTGGTTTCTGGTAATCCACGGCGACCACCGAGGTGGTTTCATTAGGTCTCCAAGAAAAAAAAAAGGGAATAATTTAATTTCATAAAAAACAAAATCACAATAATTAAGATTTGAACCAATGAGTATTCTACACAGGTTATTATAAGGTCCAGCTTGCCCTCATGTCCATTGTGTGAAAATTAAAAACCAGAGACTTAACTAGACTGGGCCCACCATATAGGACCAAAATCGTGTTAGTCCTCGTGTTAGTCCTCGTGTTAGTCCTTGTGTTAGACACACTGTTTTCATTGCTGCCCTTTGTTGTCTATAAAAAGATGATCTTTTGCCTCCAAGTCCAAATCTCCTCTTTTAGTGCTCTTATAAGTGCCAACCATTTCCGCTTGATAAATGACTTGATCAATTATTCAATCATAAACATTGTTGTTGTTTAATAATATATTGGGGACTTATCATTTCACCACTAGCTATACATTTTTTCAACATGCAATTGCAGTTTGCTCTGCTAGTTTTTTCTAGTTTCCCTTGTGTTCTTTGTTTTCCTACTACTTGTAAATATTGTATTGTATTGTCTTAAGCCACAATATGAAGTCTGAATGAAGTCAGTTTAGCTATCTCTCTACAAGTTCACCACTAGCTTTAGAAACGTGTATGCAAAAATGGAGTGAAATAATACCTGCATCCTTTTTCATTATTCCATCCCTCTGTCACTGAATATATAATATCACTTTGGTTTTTCTGCAGCACAATAATCTGAAATCATCCGTTTCATTGTGAAATGACTCCTTGGCAGATTTTGCAGCTGTTTCATTGCCCTCAAAAACCCACAATAATATCTCATCAAAGAGGATGCACTTGACTGCCTGCTCTTTAAAGCCAACAAGGCAGGAGCTGAGCTATAGGAAACAACAGCCTAAGCTGTTTGATTTTCTCAATCTTCCTTCAGGTATAGTCTGTTGTCTCTGTTGTATAATTCAATTTTTTTCAACTGTTTTACGACATTGTCTAAAAGCAAACAGTTGTTCCTAGTTGTGATTGAGCATTTGAGGATAAAACATATCAACCTTTATCTGCTATTTTGATGTTTAATAATTACATACTGATTAGGGCTGGGTTCCCATGGTCATGAATATCAAAAAAAAGTAAAAGTCACATAAATAGTGTGGTACAAAGTAACTACAATGATCAAAATGCAGGAAATTGTTTAGCAGAGCTGGAATGTCATCCAGATTCTACACATCTTGTCCGGTGGTCAGTGTAATTAGTGGGTGATGGCCTAAAGATTAGCTACACACATTAGATATATGGTATTTGCTGTGTGAATAGCACCTAGTTCTTTTTAACTGAGGGTTGCTATTTATTGAATAAAAGCGTGGTAATTTTTTTATGCTCTCACGTTTTATGCTGTATGCTATAAAACAATGCGGAAAACCCTGCATACATTATGCCATTACACCAAACTGAAGCAATTTTTCTTGTTAGTCTTTTAAAGCCGATTAAATCTTCCCTCAATTCTTCCCCCCAAAAAAACAGCTTACATACTTTTACTGAAAACACAGATATGTACCGTATGTTTCTTCTTTTTTTTTCATATGAATAAAAAAACAAACACACACTGTACAACACGTATTTGTGGCTGTTCCAAAAAGTGTGTCCAATCACTTTTTATTGTTCTCTGTAAAGGTGCAAAGCAAATTGCACTGACATTTTCAATTCTTTTTTTTCCATCCATGTGTCTTCAGCCCGTGGGCTCATACCAGGTTAATGGTTGTTTGTCGCCATGTTAAAGTCTGTAGCTTTTTCTTTTTCCCCACTGTGACCTAATATAGACAGTGTGTTGGTGACAGCACTGTGTGCAGACACGTGGGCCTGCGGCAACACTGATGACCCTAAGACTGGACTTGACAGCTCATAGATCAGTTTACTTTACAACCTGAGGTGAATTTAGAAACTTTTGAACTTTGACACATTGGTTTTTAGTGACTTTAAATTTTTCTGCGACCGACTTGATGAGTTCTACATGGAAATGATGTGATAAGGTGCTGCCTTAGAGCAGGGTCAAGCAGTAAAGACCTTGCCCCCCTTGGTGTTTTTCCAGTAGAGCTGTGTCAGAGCCAGAGCTGGATGAAAGAGAACCAGACCAGGCTCTCTTGGTGCACCACTCAATTATGTCTTCTCTGCATCAGAGCTGCAGCCACAGGGCTCTGCTGCCTGTATGCCTGGCCTGCCTGTGGGTACAAGAGGTATGCAGGTCTCACAAATGAAAAACAGCTTTTAAGAGGAGGATTCACTTGCAGATAATTCCAATAACGAAGTGTTCAGAAAGCAAAGTATGCAAGGATGAGCCTTAGTCAGAGCTGGTGTGATTAAAATATGTACAACACACTGAGTAAATGGAGACCATGACTTCCTTTACTCAGAGGGACAAATGCAATAAGATACTGTAGTTTGGTTTGAATGTCGCTTAACCATATTCTGCTGTCCATAGTGGACCACTACTATGAAATGTTGACCTGACATTTCATATTAAATTGATTACTGCTCTAATGCCCTTTTTTTTCTTCCTCCTTTGTCAGTGCTCAGGCTGGGAAACACACTAAATTCCATTGAGGCTGCTAAGCGAACCATGCAACTCTCTGACCGAGTGCTGTGCCTGTGCCTTACTGCAGCCAACATCAACCGCGCCTTCTACTTTATCTGTGACAATGTACTCTGGGCCAGAAGTGTCGGTCTTATCCGCGATATCAACAAGGAACGCTGGAGCCTAAACGCCTCTCGCTGCTACTTCCTCTCGCTAGTTATGAATCTGACCAGAGACGTTTATGTAGTCCTCCATTTAATGATGCAGAGAGCACGAGATAAGCAATTTAGGCAGAAAATGGATCGGTATCTCAGTGAGAGTCCTGAAGTGGCTGAAGCTGTCGTTCCTCAGCTGGATGCTTTGCTCTTTCTGCTGCTGGAGAGTCTTAAATCACAGCCAGCTGTTGCTTTGGATACATTGAAAAACATTTGCGATCTCTTCATTCCCTTAGACAGGTTGGGTATTTACCAGTCAAATGCAGGAGTGGTTGGATTTTGTGGTCTAATCTCCTCACTGATTGGGATTGTAACCCTTGCACAGCCCAAGTTAATAATCAAACCATGATAACAAAGGTGGAGATAAACCTTACTGACTAACTGCAGATCAAAAGGTTAATTATGACAGGTGTTGAAAAGGCTTTAGTGTCATCTAGCTGGAGTTGCCATGGTGGACTAAGGTTAGGCAATGCACGACAGGCACATTTTGTAGGGTTCATGCTAGAATGGCATTCATGTTTAATGCCAGCAATAACTGAAAGGCTTGCAAGTTTTTGATCAAGTTTAAAACACTGGTTTAAAAGGGAGCAAATCAAGTTTATATAGTATTCTTATTTATTTTCCTGTCCTCTCCAACACCACAAATAACACCAGCAGTTTTGTAACTACAGTGCGTTTATGAAAAAACAGCTTTTTCCAACTATCTTTAAAAAAAAAAACAAGTTGTTAATTTGAGTGGCATTGTCGCTTTAAGTCCAGTGTCTTTCTCTGCTCTCTGTTTTGTGATAAAATGCTGCTGAAAGTTTTACCTCCTTCACTCAAGTGAAGAATAAGCTGCTTCTCAGCCAAAAGTGCTTCTGGAGGGGATAAAGCAGCCGAGAGATTTAAAAGAATTATCTCAGTTATTATTTATTTTTCACTCTACCATTCAGGGCATGGACTTTGGCCATCAAAAGATTATATTGTTTGTTAACCTAAAGAAAAGTGCAAAGAAATTACTTGAGTACAAAAAAAGGAAAATGAAAATCCTTTTTCTATTCTATATTCTATATTGTAAGAGCAAAGACGCCTTCCTCTCGCTAGTTATGAGTCTGACCAGAGATGTTTATGTAGTCCTCCATTTAATGATGCAGAGAGCACGAGATAAGCAATTTGGGCAGAAAATGGATCGGTATCTCAGTGAGAGTCCTGAAGTGGCTGAAGCCGTCGTTCCTCAACTGGATACTTTGCTCTTTCTGCTGCTGGAGAATCTAAAATCACATCCAGCTGTTGCCTTGGATACATTGAAAAACATTTGTGATCTCTTCATTCACATGGATTTGACTATTTACCAGTCAAATCCAGGAGTAATTGGAAAAACTACTTTTTCTATTTTAAAGAGCAAAGAGACCTTAAACAGTGTGTCTATAGGTACTTTCTTAGTATACGGTCTAGGAATTGTATGCATGTGTATGTATTTATGTTTTCTGGACTTTGTGACGCAGACAAAATGTGTATGAGGATGAACTAGAAAATTGCATCTTCCTCTTCTGACCTCAAAGCTGTGGTTGCATGTGACATTTATCATCACATGTAATAGTGTCATCCAGTTCAGATGACTAAACATCTTCACTGTCGCATTGATTGAAAGGTTAATAAAACACTAAATAGTAAACATAAAAAGGATTTAAATGTGTGCTTTTTAAAAACTACATGTTTGGTTTCAAGGCTGTGAATAATCATGAAGTGTCTGAGTAGCGCTCGCTGAAAAAACATTTGTGGTTCAGTATAGAAAGAGTAACACTGCCCTCTTGGGGAAACATGACACAATGCTGAATTGTAAAGAGCTTTAATTTTTCAATTTTACTGAGACAATAAAACAATGATTTTTTTTCTGAAAGCTTTTCTCAAGAAGATGAACTTGTGATAAAGCATCCGCCATCAAAAATTGCAAAAATATATTCCATTTCCCTTTCACCATACCTTTGCTGTGAAAAGAACAAACAGACTATACAAAGAAGAATCCCATAAAAGAACAAACAAATACAAAGCAATAAATAAAGAAATTTGTTCTCCTAGGTGGATCAATTGCAGCAATTTATAATTGGCAAAATGTTTAATTTCACATTGTTTTCTCCAGTACCAACAAACCAATTAAGCTGTGTGAAATATGTGGGTAACCATTTCCTGGGTTGAAAGTACAAATTTAAACAGAATCCAAGCCATTCTTTCAAATATACACTTATGCAAATAGCTAACATTAGATGCAGTTCAATTGGTGTCCTGGAAAACATTTGCATTTTTAAAATGCTAAATTGACTGGAAAAGTGTTCTACTTGAATAAGATGTCAGTGCCAATACACTTTAGACGCTTGACAAGGCATTTGAAATCAACTGAATCCTAAAATGATGACCAAAGCACTTTGAACAGTGTGAAACTACGCACATGTAAATACTGCTGGGCCAAGTTTTTTTTTTTTGTTTTTTTTCTTTCTTTTTCTTTCCAGAATACCAATGACAGTTACAGGCAGAGCGGCTCTGCTTTCTGAATAAAAAGGCACCTTCAGTAGTTAGCTCCTGCAACAGTAAAAAAAAAAAAAAAACAACAACCCCATCACAGTTAGCACTTGAGAATCCCCTTTTCATCAGGGGTCTGATTTCCCAAAAACAACATGTTAAAAGAAATGGTATGATTATCTTCATTCATACTATGATTAGACTGATATTTTGCCCACAGAGCGTCACCCATGATGCACTTTGTTCGATTACAATTGATCAGTGTGACTTTGGTGGTAAATGGGAAGCCCTTAACTTGAATTAGTTTATCATTAGTTTCAAAGTCTCGTGGTCTAAATGGTGTTTTGCAGATATTTTCATCCTGCCAATATTAAAAAAAAAAAAAAATGAACAAAAGGTTTTAGTACCTTTTCTATTGTGAATTAAAACAAATTCTGTGAATCACAAACCATGCCTCATTGATATCCAGCCACATAACCAGAACAAATGTTTAGACATTTTCTCAGGTTGGGCAGAGCTATGTAGCACATTTGCCATGGCCATCAAAATGGGTGTACACAAAAGAATCAACAAAGAGTTCAGAGTGTCTGGTCCTGAGAAGAGATCCACAAAGCCAGAATAATGGTAATATTTCTTTAGGTGTGTCGGAGCTTTAAGAATCCAGAATTTTCGGCCTTGATGATATATAATGTGTCGAATTGGTGAACACTGTTTCGGCTTATCATTTTTTTTCCAATAGTCAGTGCTTAAAAACGTTCCTTTCTTGGAAACTTTCATATGTGCCAAGACAGAGCAACTGTTGCTATTCTCAAATCCTTCAAAACATCCCAGAATACAGAATGTAGAAATTGTACATTTAACTGCAAAAGAGCTGCAAAATATGTGACATTATTTTGTGTAGATTTCTGCAATTATTCTTACTTTTGATAGTGGTGCTTGATAGGATTAGACGGTGAATCAAATATCTTTATAGTTCATGATTATTTGACAGATTATGAGACAACAGATGAAGCAAAATACAAAAAATTACCATTAAGACGTACATAAAAAAACAAAAAAAAAAAAAAACAAGAACAACACAGATAAGACAACGCTTGCACAACAACTATCCAGTAACTGAACTTTCCTTCAAACTAAAAGACATTTACAGAAATGCTTTGACCTGTGCAGAGAACACAAAGAACATTTCAGAACAGGGGTACCAGAATCTCAGAAATTTCTGACATACATGTTAAGGCAAATATTAGCTTCATTCTCCCATTTTAAGCCATAATTAAGACAATAGTTGTGAATACAGCTACATTGATGCAAATGTCTAGAGAACACTGAAATCCGGTCACTATTCTATACTTCAGGCCACAGCTAATGAAGCTGAAGTAAAAATTACAGGTTGTGTTTATTCAAATGCACCAACTAATTCGAAAAAGTCTAAAATGAACCAAAGTGGTTTGAACTGACTGAGCGACCCACTGCATGGTTCACACACGGGGCTGAACATTTTTTCAAGGCATCTCTATCACATTCAGCAGAATAACATAAAAATGTAACACTCACCAAAGTGAATTATTGTTATTCAACCAAATCCCATATTACACATCATCAAGACTTCAACCAAAGCAAGAGCTAGGTCGATTACAAAGATAAATACCCTGTAAGCTTTTAAAACTGCATGTAAAGTGAAAAGTTAGGTTTCACAGAGCAACTGGTTGTCATTCATCTACAGTGTGAATACAGCATGATTACTGTTCATACTGCAAGTCAGTAAACCTGTAACCAGAAGACTTTAGAGATCTGTGAGTAGATCATGTTTTTTAATTACGTAGTGAAAAGGCAGTTCGTGGTACTGTAGGCTACATGTGGGTGAAATTGATACTATCTTGAAACCATCATTACTGGACTGTGAGGAGTGATTTTGTGGCAATCTGATAGTTCTTAGAAATGAAACAAGACGTTGGCAGGAAGCTACGTGATCAAATTCCTTATGATCAAAGCCCAGAGAAACTGTTCCTAACCACTGATTCTGGGTGATAGACTGAGATAAACATTTGTATGGTCTTCGTCCTGCAGGAATATAGGTTTTGTATGGATTTTACACTGTTTTCTAGCCTCCATGAGATGAAATTAGAATGAAATGAATTTGTCAGATTGGATGTGGTCTGAAGAGAGATACACTGTTTTAAGCATGACCATATTGCTCTGATTATGTAATCTTATTATTGTAACTAATGAATGATTAATTTGTCAACATCTGGCTTTCTACCAGCAAACAGCAAATAAACAAATTCCTCTGTATGTTAAATATAAAGATTTTAGTAGCATTTGTTTCCTCCTAAGACTGATTGTACCATCAACTTAATACTTTTTATAAATCAATGCTATTTTTTTTTTAGTTCTGACACAATAAAGGATAGAATGAAAATGCAATCAGGCAGGAGGGATCACATCTGTTTTGCATTTGGATTTGGCTTTCACTGTGTCATCTGACCATTTTACAGCAGACTAATATCCAGCCATTACAGCGATAATCACAGATGAAAATCATAGTGTTAAAGGGCAACATCTGATCACGAGTCAGTGGTCTCAGCCCACTTTTGAAAAAGAACCTCGATCCTCGCTTCCATCAACAGGAGGAGTAAAGTGAAAAGTGTCTCAGCGACTCCAGGGCCCAGCTGGGCAGTCTTTGGGTCCATTAGGAGTCTTTTGGTCCAGTCATATTACACCCTTCTGAGGGTAGAGGCCAGTTACTAGGAAAGTTCCTGTGTTCGGTCATAATCTGTGATCAGGCCTTTGATATGCGACAGTTTCAGATGGAGATACTCGCATCGCTTCTTCTCTTCCCGATACCCAGGAAACTTCTAAAAAGAGTGAAGAACAGGGGAACCAGTGAGCTTTCAGTAACACACATGAAAATCAACAGAATAAGCCTCATGCAAAAACCTTTTTGTATTCTTATCATAAACCTCTCTTTGTTTTGTTTTGTTTTTTTTTTCCAGGAAGTTTGCTCTAGTGTTTCAAATTGGATTGACTGCACAAACTTATTTTTATAAATTGTTTTTTTTAATCAGATGAATGCCACCTGTTGGCGGTGTAGCTGCTCATTTGTGAGATTTGGTCATTAGCATAATCACAGTCCGCACATTGCTACGGTATACAAGGTAATTTGTTCTGCTCCTTTTGTTATCAGATTTCACTCCCAAAAATGTGACAAAAACATAATAAATGTAGTTGTCTCAGCAGGCTAGTGATATTAGGGGATTATATAACAGTACTACAGATATCAAAGCTATGTCAGACATGACGTTAGATGCCAAAGCAAAACAGACCATGACTAACACAAAGGTGATCCAGGGGACATGACATATTAGACGATCACAGACTTGATGTTGAACTGTCAGGTGCTTTACAGAGGATGTTTCCCTGGACGGCAGCCTGCATAAAAACCTTGGCTGAGGCAGAATTTTCTGAGCAGCTACTTAAATGTTTATACTGTTGTGCCAAAATACTTAAGCCAATCAAATCTGAAAGGATAGGTTTTCTAATCTCGGTTATGATGCAAGCTATGCTGCACATCACACTGATTAGTTTAACAGAATATTAATTTTACATGTTGTTTTATTATTACATGATGTTTTATTTTATTACAATTTTCTTTGGCAAAAAATACCATATTTCTATATGGTGGTTCTTGCATGAGGCCCAGTACATAGTGCTTTAAGTGTAACATGAAATGAGATTTATATCATTCTTACTTTCTTATATTTTCTGTACTTTTGTAGTATTTGGTCCTCCATAAGCTGAAAAGGTCACAAAGGAAAAGGTGTTAGTGTGCTATGTATCAGATTTGTTTTCTGTTTGGTGTTTTGGTAGAAATAGAGCAGCAGGTTTCTGGTCCAGACAGTACCTTGTACTCTTGTGTTCCCGGGGAGAGAGTGTTGATCTTTGAGCCCAACTGAACAAACATCTCTGTGATAGCCCCAATCCGGTCATGAAGAGCTCTGTATTCATCATACTCAGCACAGAAGTCGTCCTTATACTGTTGACGCTGCTCCAGTGCCGTTATGGTGCTGTATTTTCTGAAAAGAGAAAACAAAAGCTGGAATTTAAAAGCAGAAGATATATTTAGAAGCCAAGTTGCCTCCCCAGTTCATCCAGTAGATGGCACTGCAGATTGGAGGAGTGAGAGGTCTGACACGTCACTGATTTAACAGCATGATGTGTTGACCAGATGTATAAATGTAAGACATAAGATCATTTGTTTTCAAAGTCATTCTCAGTGACGCTTTGTGACAGCTCATTTAGACGTGTTTTCTTTTCCTTCTGTTTGTGTGAATGTTTTGAAGCTGAACCTATCCCTTTAGGGACAAGTCGGTTTATTTTCTCAACAACAGTGGGTTGGACTCTGAAACCTAAACTCCTCATTGACAGATGACATCGACAACAACTTATTGGGACTCACTGATGTTGTGACAATTATTTGGATTTCATGCTTGAATCCAAAATTCTTCCTAAAACTTCTGAATCTGGGAATGTAATATTTGCACAGTCAAGGACGTGATATGTATTTAATCTTACATTACGTAGTCGGGCAGTTCCTCTTCTGAGGTTCGACTGACAGGTGTTTTCTCTCCCTCATGGACTGTAGATAGGAAAAACACACACGCACACACACATTGGGAAAAAAAAAGGTTAAAGCAATCAGCCAATGCAAATGCGATAATGTGCCCATCATATCAAGGCTGATGGAATCATTTAACACTGTCTCCGATAAGAGATCTGAACCAAGGCAAGCAGTGACGTCAGCAGCCAAGAGTAGGAGGCAATGCTGCCTGCTGACTAGCTCGACCGTAGGTCACCCAGCTGTTCCACAGTCAATCATCAACAGACTAGAGCTGGGAGTAAGGACTGGAGGGCAGAGAAAGCGTTACAGTCCCAACAACACTCACTGCGCTCTCAAACAAAAATATATGAATTGCTCTTTGTGTGCTTCCAGCAGCAACTATAACTGAGGATTTTTGTCCTTTTTGCTGAATGAAAGCTGATGATCTTCATGAACAAACAATAATATAAAACAGATTCATGACAGCACAATAAGATACATGAAGTGTAACAAAACCTTTAAGGCAGGACAGTTTTATAGCTTTAATGTCATTTACCTTTGAGATTTTCTTGGCTCTGCTTCAGATCAGGACTGGTTTCTATCCAGTCTGGTTTTAAGCGCTCTCGTTCCTTGTCTTTGTGCTTTTTGGACCTCTTCTTTTTGTGTTGGCCATTGGTGAACTGTTGATCAGTGCAAATGGAGGTGTCAGTGTGTGGGGGCTTGGGGCTGGGAGCTGTGAGAGCTGGCTCTGTCCTCTCCAGTTTGGGAATAGCAGATGACCCGCTGAGTTTGTGTGGCGAGTACAGACCATTTGGGCTAACCTGGAGATGATTGTTGGTTTTGTCAAACTCCATTTTTATCTGTGCACTAGAGTTTCCGTGACTTGAGGAGCTACGTGCCCCATTGGTTATGTAGTCTCCATGAGAAGGCAACTGCAGAGGCAAACACTGGTCTAACAGTCTTTGTTTTTTCGGGGTTTGACAGTTGGATGGGTCAGAGGGCAATGGGCGTTTCTAGAGGGAAAAAAAAAACAAAACACATTGATTGACAAACCAATCCTGTTTTGGATAGCAGAGTGCAAGTTACAGAAGATTTGTCAAAGTGAATGTAGCACATGCATAACCCTTTTTATTTTAAAACAGTAATTCAACATTTTGGGAAATATGCTAATTGGCTTTCTTGCCAGAAGTTAGATGAGAAAATTGATGCCACTCCTACGTCGGAAAGGAAAAAATGTACTTGCAGCCAGCAGCTGGTAAGCTTAGCTTAGCATAACTACTAAAAACAAGGGAAACTGTGAGCCTGGCTCTGTCCAGAGGTAACAAAATCCACCTGTTAACACATTATATCCCATTTGTTCCCCAAGTGTAAAAAGGACAATTCACTGTTTTCCAGGGGGTTATGTGCCAGGTGATTTCTTGGCCAGGACCAGTAACTAACATGGAGTTAGTGCAGCACATAACATGGTAAACTAAGTTAACTGGCTCCAGCTACATATTTACCACACAAGACATGAGAGCGGCATAGATCTTCTCAAATAAGTGAATTTCCCTGAATGTTAAAGTATTGTCTTAATCCCAATATCTGAACTGTATTTAGTCTCAAGCAACTCGATTTAATTTAAAAGATATAGAAAAAATGTAATTCATGTAATATCTATCTGCAAAAAGGGTAATACTTTATCTATTCTCAGTCTTATAAGAAAAGAAGAAGTAGGGGAAAATAGAATTCATTCAAGATGAATAATTACCACGGAGAGATTCTTGGCAGGACTGAGTTGTGAAGGAGAGTCCCCAGGAGTTTTGTGGAATGAATGGTTGGACTGGGGACTCTTCAACTGGCTACTGTGGAGTGGCTGAAGTTTCCTGAAGAAAGATTAAGAACACAGTACCTTCAGTTGGACATGACCTGCGAGGTAAATAGCCTATAAAACTAAACAGGAAGAGGCAGTATGTACGTCATAAAGCTTGGTTTGGCAGGATGAGCAATCATCATTTATTATGGCGCATGATCCAGACAAAAGACAGAGATGGCAGCTTTTTTTTTTTTTTGCAGAAGAAATAATCATTGATATTACAGAACTCTCAGCCTTTTTTTAAAAAATTGAATCAGAGGTCTTTGCATGTTGCTCTAGTATATTTTGTTTTGTGTGTCTGGTGATACAATCTACAGGAGGCCACCACAAAGACTGAACACAGTGCAATGAGCAGAACAATAGCAGCAGATTTAACCTCTGTAGGACCAAACCCTCTTCTAGGTTAATCTGCTTCCTACAGCTCCTTCCTCAAACAGATGCCACTACAAAAAGGCACTCCCCCCAGTGGATTCATGCAGCCCTCTTAATCACTTGGTCAGTGTGAGTGGATTTCAGGAGCATTAAACATTAACATTAGACAGTAAATGACAGTAGCAAGAAAGCCCAACTCCAACAAATGAAAAAACCCCTGGAAAAAAATCTGGAGTTTACAGTATTTGCAGGCTATCACAATTTCATGACTACAATTGCAAGCTTTTTACACTTAGCAGGGGACTTGCACTTTTTCCAAAACACTCACAAAGCACATGGCCTGCATGTTTACTGGCAGGCAGAGGAAACGAATGAGGGGAGGAAGCTCACCCTGAAAAGCTCAGCCTTACTACGCTGAACCTTCCATGCTAATGCCATTTGGCAACACAGAGCAGGCAATATTTCCCTCTGCTTTGATGTGTCCATTAAGAGATTCGTCAGTGCAGAGAAGTAGTCATTTAGAAGCTCCTCTTTCAGCATGATCACAGAAGACTTCTACATTAATTCAGTGGCCTTTCCGTATTAACGCCAGCACTGTCACAACGCATCCATCCCTTAGCCTTTTCTGCATTATGTGCCCAAACAGGACTCTAAAAGTCTAAAAGAAATTTAAGTAATAGTTTGGCAATTTGGGAAACATGGTTATTTGCTTTCTTGCCAAGAGTTAGATGAAAAGATGGATTCCACTCTCATTTCTGTACATTAAATATAGCGCTACAACCAGCAGGTGATTAGCTTAGCTTACTACAAAAACCTGAAACATGGGTAAGCAGCTAGACTGGCTCTTGCCGAACGTAACAAAATCTTGTACCAGCGCCTCTGAAGCTTACGTATCGGCTTTCTTAAATTTCTGCTGATTACCCGGCAATTAAACCCCCGTTAAAATACAAAAAAAAACCCTAACCCTAACCCTAATAATGACCTTTAGAGGTGCTGGTAGGTGCATTTTGTTACCTTTGGACATAGCCAGGCTAGCTGTTTTTCCATATCCAATGTTTATGCTAAGCTAAGCCAACTTGCTGCTGGTGGTAGCTTTAAATTTTTCTCACCAAACACAACGAAGAAGAGAGCAAATGCGTATACTTCCCAAAAGTAAACATAACCTTTTATTATACATATCTCTCAAAGAAACACAACACAAACAATTTTTTGTTGGTGTAATGGCTAACTTAATACCCACCTGATAAGGAGCCTATGAATGAGCTGCTTTTCCTCTTCTAAATATCCAGGCCAGTCTTTCTGGACGTGTCTGTAAAGCTCATCCTTCAGAGAGTAGCTGTGGTCTTTAGGGTTCAGCTTACCGACCTGAAACAGCGACAGCTCACAGTGTTAATAAATCAACAGAACAAGGACAAAATGCAACAGGAAAACAGGCCAGTCGAGCTTGTAAAAAAGCTCCAGACAGTGTTAACCTGCAATGCTGTCTGTCAGTGCGTCTATATTGTTTTCGTGGCACACAGTTTAACCCTGCCCTTATACAAGCTAATCCTGCGGATACAAATCTCGCCAAACCAACCACTTTCAATTCTGAAAGTAGTCAGATCCCAGCTGGAGGCACCCCACCCCTCTTCTGTCAAAACACAATCTTCTCCTCCAAAGATAATTAAAGCACAGCCCTAATTACAACTACCAGCAGCGGCACAGTCTCCATTTGATGACTGCAGTGGGACACTCAAACATTTGAGCACAGGAAAAATGCCTGAAATAAACTTAGTGACTTCACCTTTGTAGAGAAGAGTTTTAGAGTTGTACAGCAGTAGTCTGTGCATTAGTATCATGACCAAAATAGCTAGTTTGAGACAAATTTATGTTTGTAGTTTGAATCTTTGTCCTGGTATCAAATGGGGCTAAAAGCAGTTAAATTTGTATTTAACATACTTAACATTCAACATTTTCATTTACTTGTTGCATCTGAAGATATTTCATCGTTCGTCAGAGACGTGTTTACGTAGTAGTGGGCTAGATGTCTCACCTCATCCAATACTGAGGTCAGATCAGTCTTGTCCTTTGGACTGGCCCGCTCCCTTTCCAACCACAGTAGCAGCTCAGGTTTCCTGTAGGGCTTTAAGGCCAGGAGATGAATGATGCGGTCCCTCAAGGGCCGGTGTGCCACAGGGCTGGGAACCAGGCTCCTCTTGTTGCTGGGGGAGTGCTTGTTGCTGCTATCTGAGCCTGATACAAGACCCTGCTTCCTTTGGACCTTCACGCACTTACCTGAGATCAAAACAAAGGCACACACAGCAGAGTTACAACATGATTCTTGTGGAAGATGAAGGAAAGTTTCTTCAGGCAGTTATAGTGAATCAAAATGTTATCACATTGGTAATCTAAAGCTGTTTTTGAATCACCATCCAGTAGCCACCATACACAAAACTAAAAAGGAGCAAAGAGATTATAACTGATCTGATAACAGGATCCACGTAAGTTGACAGTATCCTCTAATAGCACAGCTGACATGTCATTCCTAATCCAGTCCTCAGGCCAGTTATACAAATCACACTCTGACTGAAAGAGAGCCCTACACACGAGAGAGAACCTCATACACTTCATCTTCATTATCTCTATCGGTTGTCATGCAATCTGCTTTATGCAAATGCAAAAGATGAAGCATGTGCAGCAAATTTTTCAGCAAAACAGTTTACACACATACAGTAAATAGTAACATGATACTGTGCTTATGCACAGAAGTCGTGGTGCTGCAAGTGGAAAACAGTGAAAGGGGTTGACAGTAGGGTTAGCCTACTGCTGAGTAAACAGAGGAGCATGGAAACTAAAGCAACTAACACAGAGAGGCCCTTTCTTCCTGTTGCAGCACTAATTCAGTTGGACCTGGGCAGGCAGTACTTATAGATATCTGTAGACTGTAATCTCATTACAACTTTAAGCTATACTTTGGAGGTTGCTATAGGTCGAAGACTGACAGCACTTTCACAGAGAACACA
This sequence comes from Toxotes lorentzi, assembly GCA_037833715.1. Lineage (NCBI taxonomy): Eukaryota > Metazoa > Chordata > Actinopteri > Toxotidae > Toxotes > Toxotes lorentzi. The sequence goes on from JBBMJY010000021.1 coordinate 14,169,368, forward strand.
CATGTATCCAGGACATTTTACAGTACAGTAATACTGTTAAAACTATACATATTTTCATATTCTAAAAGGAACTTTAGATTACAGTTTTAGCAATAAACAGTTTTCTTTAAATCTGCTGTGCAAAACGCACCAGTCTTGCTAGAGCTTGTTTCAACAAATGCAGGGCGAATATCATTCCTGCACTGAAGCAACCAGCACTACCACATTTCAAACAAGCAGCAACTGGAGTCATTGTTTGATGGTAATACATTAAAACAGCTTGAGGGAAGTTTAACACTCAAGGCAGCTTTTGAGGAATGATACTTCCCATGATGACAGCGATGTCTCTCTTAGGATAACCGACATGCTTTACAGTAATGTGGGCGTATTTATGAGCAATAGCCAAATACTTTAAATAGCTACCATTTGCAATAATGAATTGGTATTATAGAGGAAATCATTGTAAACATTAAAATGATTTCATAATTCAGTTAAATCTAAATTATATAACACCAGGTGAGCATAAATTGTCCCTGCCTCCTTTCCACTGAATGCAACTGACTTTAAATCATCTAAACTGTGGACATTTTTCTAGTCTGCAACCTGTAATTGTGAGTTTTTTCCTGATGAGTATAGCATTACTGTACCATAAAAAGACAGTCAGTCACCACAAAACAACTGTGTGCTTTTCACAATTGTTTATGGCACATACTGTGATCCATGACCCATTTATTTCACTCTCTGGTGACCAGGAGAAGGAAAGGACAGCTTGACAGCTTGAAAACAATGTTCAAGTCAAATGGGATGCATGTTTCTGATCAGTGTCTTTTCCAACATTTATTAGATGCATACATGTGCCAGAATTTGTGTGCCAGATTTATAGAGATGCAGCATGGTCAATTTAATCGACAATGACTCTAAAACCAGGGCTCTGGCAAGTAGAAGGCAGTGAATAAAGAAAATTAATTGCAAGAATGAGATACTACATGTAATGCCCAGATTACTCCAGGTTAAGTGTAGCCTCTTCTTTAAATGGTATTTAAAAATATTTTATCAAATTAAAATGAATTAAATTCCAGTCAGTGTAATTACATTTTAGGCAAAACTTCATCAGCGTGAGACTTGTTAGCGCATACTTCTGGCAAACTCAATCACATTAATGATGCTGGCAAGCTAGCTGGCACAGAAGCTGAACAATCTGGTCAAAATGAAAGGAAAATTACAAGAAAGAGAGGCATCCCTCTCACATGAATAATTGCAATGCAGCACTTTGATCAATTATGTGATAACTTCCACGCCGTATGGCAATTATCAGCAGGATGACATGGTGAGAGGCAATGGTTTAGAAGCTTTCTGGATACATGAAAACTCTCCATTTATCTCTCTTTGATCCCTGCATGCTTGAAGGCTGCCACGAAAAAAATGAGGTTTGAAGATACAACAGAATGTAGTTACAGCCATTAGGCAAAAGCTTACTTGGCCCCGGCTTGATCTCAATTGCTGAGCGGCTCCAAATGTCCTTCTCCACCTGAGACATGCGCTCCCTGGTTGTCTGGTAGGAGTCGTCTGTGGCACAGACTGTGATCTTGTCCTGAATGCTGCCCTGGCCCTCCAGGTGATCCCTCCCCTCCCTGTGAGGAGGACAGAAGAGAAGAGAGGAGCCTTAAGAGTTTAAGTTTTCAGATTCTCTGGCTTGGCTCGATTAATTGGCCTTTTGTCAACCCCAAGCATTAGAGATTATTGCTGTCAGACAATGATATGTGGTGTTGTCTGACACACACATAACTGGTTCTGTGACTTGTGTCTGCATGCAAATTCCAGTCCTGTTTCCTAAACCTTCATTCTTTACAACAAGTGTGAAGTTATAAAGGCTGAAAGACTTCAGTGGAAAGCAGCTATAAAATAACCATTTATCCCACCCTTTGACCCCGCATAGCCAAAAACACTACCTCTTTGTTCTCAGTTAATATTGGTCACACCTCTGAGAGTCAGTCATAGCATTACAGCATTTGGGTTTTATTGCAGTCTTGTCTGCATATAGCCTGACAGTGGTATTGTCTGTTATTGTAGTACTGAAGAGAGAGGCCACTGTTTGGTAAGGCCCTGTGGTCTCAGTCTCACACCAAATTTACTACAAATTCCATCTGTGGTTGACTGTGGAAAGACTTATGCGTTCTGCTTACCCTGAGACATACTGGTGAATGCAGTCGAAGCTGGACTGAGGCTTGTCTTTGCTGTCACTGGATAGGTAGAAGGAGAAGACTCTGAGTCCATCGGGCGATTCAGGTGTTGGCGCTGGGATCTTTACGTACTGTCCAAGACAAATAGAAAGACAGGAAGCATGAAATTATAAGAAACATTGTTTAAAAGTATGAGATCTTGAGAATGGAAAAGTTAAACACCAAGCCAGTTTGTGTTTACAAAACCAAAGTCATGCTAATTTTTAACCTTTAACAGGTGCTAATTTGAGTGGTGTGTATGTAATAAGCATGTTTTATCTCCCCCAAATGTAGCCTGATCTGATTCTATGTCGCTTCAAAATGGAAAAAAAAAACACTGGATAAAATAAATCAACATGAGCTACTTCTTTTATTGAGACTGATGTGAGCAATCTTGACTTGCTGGTTTTTGTTTTCTCATGCAATAAATGTGACCCAAATAATCTCCCTCTTGGGCCAATCACAGGGGCTACATGGGACCCCATAGGTCAGGGATGATGACCTGTAGCCAGTCATGGGAGGAGCCTGTCTGAAAGGCAAGACATAACAATAGTGTAGCCGACAGCTTTTTCACTTGGATGATAACCTCTCCTGTCAGTGACTGCCCATGCCTCCCTAGCAACAAACCAAGCCAACAGGGTGAAGTCTATCTTTGTCAGAAACCTGTTACATAAAATGACCCAAAAACCTACTTTCACTAAAAGGACAGTTCAACACAGAAAGTCATTAACCGACAGGTAATATGTCCTTTTTAAACACATTCGGCAGCTGCTTCTTCACTGCCTGCAGCTGTGTTTTAGCCTGAAAATGGACAGTTTGCTTTTGTTGATAGAATGTCCTAGATTCAGCCAAACCTAGATGATTACCCCCCCCCACACACACACACACACACACACACACACACATCCTTTACAAGCACGAATAGGTGCTTACTTATGAGTAATACTTAATGTGAGTTTGTAGCAACAGTTCAGATTTTTTTTCTCTTGTAACACCTCCAGAAAAACAAACGTGAGTCAGACGGACTTGAAGCTGCCTCTTTAGTTATCACTCGTAAGTGATTGATTATAAGCTGACTGGCTGAGAGCGCAGAGCCCCTGGCAGATGTGGCAGGCAGGACTATAGCTGTCACAAATGCCCAGTCATGCAGCAAAGCCATAAGCAGTTTTTTTTTGCAGCACAGAGCCAATGAACAGCTCCTCTCCTCGACACCCCTCCTCCTCTTCTAATACCCAGTGCATGCCATTCACCCTACCCCCATCAGCCATGGACACTTGAGGCACACAGCTGACCATTAATTCTGCCCTATTTATGTCTGACCGTTCACATGAAGTCGTAAAGCCGAGTCCTGCATATGTCTGCTTTGGGTTTTTAAGCTAATTAGGAACGATCAACCAAAAAAGCATCAAAGTGAGCAGGGACAAGCGGTGAGCCATGTCCTCAGGACCTATTACTTTAAGAGAGTAAAGTAGTAGCCGCCTTGACCAAAATTACAAGCAACAAGTCACCAAAAAGCAGGTTATTGATGTAGAGAAAGGCTTGCAAAAGAAATGCATTTGAATTTGTCTTTAAAAGGAGAGTCCTGTTAAACAAAAGCTAGCTTGCAATTAGATGAGAGTGCACATTTACACATTTAGCATTGCAATAGTGCCACCATGTCTAGTCTTTCAGAAGATGGCAGCAGTATGAGCCCCCTCCAGCCATGCATTATTTTTGCCTGTCACCCCCATCCATGCCGTGCACACTTCACATTCAGATTCTAATCAATGTCACTCAGGTCAGACTGTTCAGAGGTCGCCCCCGTTTTATTCACAGCTTCCTTCTCAAGCTTCATAACCATATGTCATTTAACCCATTAGTTCCCAGTTCCTGAATTCTAAAAGGGAGCCTCTCTGTCTAACCACAGCATCACAAACTTAGCCCTCAAAGTGTTGCACAAAAACAGCTAAAAATCTTGAGGATTGATACCACTCTAGCGTGTATGATTAATATGAAGCTGTAGCCAGTTGGCTTAGCTTAGTACAAAGAATGGAAACTAGGGGAAAAAGCTAGTCTGGCTCTGTATGAAACTAACAAAATCCTCCAAACCTCACTATTTACATCTCATTTGTTTGATCCATACAAAACCAAAATGTACCAAACTACTACATCTAAAATATTTATGTAAACATCCTTGCAAAGAGGTCTGATTTGCATTAAAAGCTTTGTTATAACAGCAGCCACTGTGAGAATGAGTGCAATTATGAGATAAAAGTTGATGCAGTGTGTACACAGTGTAAGAATGTTAAGAAGAGTCATTCAGTCAACAAACTGAGTAACTGAGTCATTTACATGGTAATATCCATCTTAAGTTTGCTAACGTTGGCTATTATTAGCTTCCATAAGTTACTGGTCATACCAGACCAAGTAAGGCTGTAGCTGCAAATGCTTGCTCATGACTTTAACTTTAAGACAGATGAACTGTTATTTCAAAAGTTACACAGTCTGGCTTTAATGGGAGAAACAATAGGCATGTAAATGGCAAAGACGAGCAGAATGTCAGGATTTTAAGTTAAAATCTATAATGTTTTAAATGATACATCATTATTAGATTTTTCTCAGAGTGTGGTGAAATACTGTTGTTTACTTTAGAGAATCTCTTATCACTCTGCTATTGAGTCCCCGGTTGACAGTGCCAATGCTTTGTATCTTTATCACTTCAGGAAATATCCACAATCATGTTACCCGGTCAGCTGGTGACATTTTCACAGCATACCAAGAAGAAGAAGAGGAACGAACTGAACAAATCTGCCATAGCCTCCATAACCAGAGGCCTGTTTCATCATCATCCCGCCAAGCCTGATGAAATTAACTCTGAGTCTTGATGTGTTTAGTGAGTGACACAACTTGTGCAAACAGGTTTGTGATCCTGAAGCTGCTGTCAAGGTAGGTGTAGATTTACATAGAGGCGCTGAGTCATAGACATCTCTGGAGCTTTGGTCTGATCCCCTGAGGCTGTGTGTGAGTGTGCATGTTGCCGTTTTGTCTTTTTTTTAGGAGGTGGAAGCCTCACACTCCCACAGGTCACATGCAGGGAGTGAGGTCAAGCATCTCCTGAGTTACACCGCTGGTGACGGTTTAGACCTTCTGTCACCCCAAAAAGGCTTTTATCAGTCAGACTCCGTGGAATGCGTTATGTGCAATCATCAATGAGCAAACACAAATAGAAAAGCAGAAACTGAACACACAATCCTCAGTGTAAATGTGAATCAAGTGGTAAATGAATCACAAAAAGTACAGACAGGGTGGTTCTCTTAAAGTTTTCAAATTGGCCAACAGAGTTCAGACAGTGAATAGTAGCTCATATAGCTCATATAAAAACATTGCTCTAGTGCTTCCAGGTCAAGGGCTGATGAGTCATATATATATACACCCATGTAACAGAAGACGCTCTGGTTACATAACTCCACCAAGCTGCATTCATTTCTATAATCATTGAGACAGAAAAATGATTTTTAAGTGCATTTTTGAATTATCAGATGTTGCGCTTACGTTCAAATAATATTTACACCCACATCAATAATTTCACTGGGTGGCACACACATGGATAATGATCATGTTCAAAATGAGACTAATTTATGATGAATAAGCTAAATGCTGCTAATTAAAACCCAAAAAGTTCAGTTGGGTTTGGGAAAACATGCCAATTTTAAAAAAGCACTTAAGATACTGCTGTTTTCAGTTGTATTCAAATCCTTTATTATGTGTAATTTGTATTTGTTATTCCTCCAGTAGGAGATATCAATAATTATGGAGATAACTACTGAATTGCCGTTATTTGTCCATCTCGGAATGAGGGGAACAATTCATTAAATTGCTTATGCTCCATTTTATTCTAATTATAATTGTGCGAGTCATTTAATCTGATGAGTAATTAATCAGAGAAAAGCTTAATGGGGTATTATTATTAAGTGTACTATTAACATGTGTCACTTTAATGAAACTGAGCGGCATCATAAACGCACCGCAGTGAGAGATGTGTGCAGCACTGCCTTTCATTGTCATGATATGAGTAAAGCCATTAGACAGTTACAGTCAGAGCAACCAAATGGCATCAGAGCAGCAATCCTTAGCGCCTCGTCAGTGCAGCCCCCCCACGGAGCAAAGGCTGATACAGTAACTGTCTCTGAGGCCTTTCCCGAGCCACATCTGCTACTCCAGGCCCAGTGTGTGTGGAGATGTCACATACTCTCAAGCTGTAGTAAGGTGTTAACTGGACTGGAACAGAAAATCTCGGCAGGGGGTTCAGTATCTGAACAAGGACAAAAGGCACTCTCGGTGATGTCCTTGTAAAACTTCAACATGTTTAAACTGCACATCTTTGATGAGCTTAAACAGTTCTTAACCCTGCTATTTGGTGAAGAGGGAAAAATACCTTCACTAAAGAGATCTACTTTCTCTCCCAGTCCTGTGTACTTTTAGAAAGCCAAACATCTGCTGGGAAAGATGAGACGATAGTTTCTCTCTTTGTCTTTCTTTCTTTGCTCTGCAGACGAAAGTGAGAAGGCAAGGTTCCCAGCTCTGTGCTGCCATGCCTATTTGGCATTGCACTGAGATGGGAGCAGGCGCCTGGATATGTGATTTACTCTGAAGTCTTTGCCTCCTGCCCCTCTCTGTACTGACACTAGTTACCATTGTCCTCTCATCTGAGCCTACTCAGCCATAGCTGCTCTGTGAGCTGCCTGTCTTTTGTTCTAGCTTCTTCCCCCACAAAGCTGAGTGCAATGGCCTGTCGGCCCGCCTGGATTATTCATGAACAGCGGGGACGTGTGGCTGTGTGTTGTTGGGGGGTAAAGGGAGGGATTGGAGGTTTGAGTGTGTGTGTATATGGAGGGGAGGGGGGTTGGTGGGGGCTCCCAGTAGAGCCAATGCATGAGGGATGGTCCTAAATAGTCTTCCTTTAGGAATGTACAAGAAGAGGGGGTAGGATCCCGACTGAAGCAAGTGTATTTGTTCCTGATTCACTCTTTATTTAGACTGATTTGTTAGTGCAGATTTCATCTCATGCATGCATCATCTAATTGCTTTGGCCTGACATCAGAAAACATCCAACTGTCATCCATGTTTCAGTGTCAGATGCAGTCAAGCAAGTGCAGTGGTGTTGACAAACAGTGTCTCAAGAGAAACACAGGGGTCAGATTAATTTTCCCCATTCACTGTCCTCAAGCTTTGTACAGTATGATATACTATTCCACTGTGACTCATCTGTGAAAGACAAAGTGTGTGACATCGCCTCTTATGGTTTAAATCATGCTTTCACTGAGCCTGGATGGATGTGGTGGTTCCTGTGCTTGAGGATCTATTCAGTGAGGGGGGTTGCCAGACAGGAAAAGCAAAAGAAAGGGGGGGTGGGGACTGACGAGAGTTAGTGTGGGGATATGGGGATGGGCAACTGTCGAGCATCCCCCAAGGTACTGCCTGTAATGCCAAGCAGAATCTGTCTTTTTCCAAGGAGCTGGGGCTAATCTGTCAACCTTAACAAACACTCTCCTTCTTCCCACCCCCACCCCTCTTTACTGTAGATGCCTCCCTCTTCATACACAGAGGAATGGAGAAAACGCTAAAAAGCCTACAATTATGTTAACTGGTAGGATGCTGTTTTCTCTCATTACAATATGTAAACTAAAAGTATTTTTTTTTTTATCAGGAAAGTTAGGAAACACTGGTTTTTATAGCTCAGATCAGTAATGTGTTTCCCTTGTTGATTTCTTGCTGTTTCACTGGAGCAACCCCACAAACCACTTGGAGCTCTGCTCTCTACTCCCATTACTGGACTTTTCTCTCCACGCAAGCAAGAAGTCTGTAATCCTTTAACAATTCACAGATTGTGCATTGGAAAATATGTCCAAACCTGATTAACTTGCGGGGAAACTTGGAGAAAGAAGGGAAAATCCAAAACATGCAATGAGATGTGATGTGTGAAATCAGGTCGCGTTCACTGGAAAGAGGAAAGCCAAACAAAACAATGAACTTGCTTGAGCTGTCAAACACATTCAACATACGGGTGTAGGAAAGGACAGGGATCATTGTTTTTAAACGTGCAATAGTATCCCTGTTGTGTATTTAAAAAAAAACTATAATGAGTAAATTTAATTTAAAACTTCAAAACCTTCAAAATTTGCTTGTCTAGTTAAATCTTGATGCATTGGACTTGGTTATTTTAATTATAGAGGAAACACAGACACAACTGTTCTAAAAATCTAGTGAAAATAGTCATATTTATCCAGTGTGTATCTTCCACCACCAAACCACAACAAGGATTACATAAACCTGTTAAATCGCTCTGTCTTCAGGTTAAACAGTAGCTCTCTGGTGTTGGTTTCAAGCTCTTGGGTTTAAGCTTTAAAGACTCCTCACTACCGTACACGGAAACATGGCCTGTGTTTACTTGCAGTGTGTATGTTGCTCATATCCTGCTATGCTGCATTTTTAAATCCAAGAAAAAAAATGTTTGTGATAAGATGCCTTAGATGCCAGTGCCTACACTGAAAGAAATATTCCCTTATTATCAGCTTTTTTTCTATCTCTACAATACCAAATGACTTATTGGATAAATTAATAATCTGCAGTTTTACACAGTTGTGACTGTAAAATTTGTAATGTCACCTTCCTTATAATCATCTTAATCTTTAAAGATCTTAATGTCTAATTTGAATATCTTTAGTTTGTGAATTGAGTCTTAATTCTCTTAATTCTGTTCAAGGTGTCGCTGACTTTGGGGATCTTAAACCTATAATTTAATGACCGATCGAACTGTTTTCAAATCTGCATATTCCCTCAGTCTCTTTTCACAGCAGCCTGTGTTGTTATTGTGAGTTTTTCTCACTGCTATTTCCAGTTTCCCAGGGTCGCGGATACATCTTCAGCCCTGATGGTTCCAAATTAGCTTGGAATGTAAATAAACAGCACAAAACCGTAAGAAGGAGACACAACTCTGTATGTGTTTCACTGTGTTTCTAATCCGGGCAACTTTACGTTTTGCCACGGTTGGTCATACTGCCTGCCCAGTTTGTGCCATTGATTTCTGATCTTTTACGGCACTCTTGTAACCATAAAATACTCTTACAACACTGCCACGGTCACCATGGCATCCTTTCAGATCCCTTGTTTGAGGCTAAAGAACACAATAATGACAGAGGAGCTAACTAAAGAAAACGCAGGATCCCAAGAGGCCTGTTCCTAAAATATACTGTATGATCTAAAAATCCTAAGGCCAAGTGTTTCTGCATAAACATAGCGGGCCTCAGACGAGCAGAGAACACACAGACTTTTGCCTCGCTTAACACATCTGGATGAATAGAGCGGCGTGTGCCCTTTCAGAAACACGTGGGACAATTCTCCCTCTCACTGCGATGCCACTGGGAGAGGACAGCTCTCAAACCACATTCCTGTTATTGTTATTCTAATTAGCTTCCAGAAAGAAAAAAAAAAGATGTGTGCATGCACTCATACACACTCGCACTGTGCAAAAGCTTATTTGCAGTGTGAGCAGGAGGCGAAGCAAAGCGGCATGGTGGCGGGGGGTAGAGTCAGAGCAGCCGTGTGTGAGATAGAGGCCCTGATGTCTCCTAAGGATTCAGCCAAGGCATGGGGTGAAATGGCACAATAATCAAGAGGGCAGGCAGGAGGGAGCCCAGGGGAAGCTCAGCCTTCACACACAGTTGTCATGAGAATATGTTTAAGAGCACCTCTACATTCCCCTCATCCCAACACCGCTGCCATTATGTGACAGCTGTGCACATAAAAACAGACAGAGCCATAAACAAAAACAATTACACTGGCAACTGCAATTCAACACTTATGAACTGAGGAGGAAATGAAGCCGATGTTACACCTGACACAGCACAGCACAGCACACAGCAATCAAATGTAATGTCCATGTTTAGTATGACAATATTACACCAATAAAACTTATATTCAGTGGTACAAAAAAATCTATTGAACCACTTAATGGTGTGATACAATTTTGCAGTGCAATAGGTGAGACATTGTTCAGTGACCACAAAAGTGCAAGTGGAACAATCTACAAACAGAACTATGTGAAGTATGTGCTTTTAACTAACAAGCAGTACTTTAGTTAAAGTGGATAAAATACATTACCCAATCAATACATGCCCTACGGCGTGGAGCTACTAAATAAGAACTATCACAAGGTTCATTTCTTACTAAATGGATATAGATCATGCCAACAAGCAGGCGGTGTTGCCAGCCCTAAAGGAAAATAAGCACTAGGATGTGAAATTCCAGGCCATGGGAACCCAGACCAGCTCTGAATATATTCCTTAATCCCTTCTGATGATTTCAAAGTAATCCACAATCTAATTTCTTTTCAGCTTTGAGTTTTTGCAAAATGTGAAACGTGTATTTCTCTACTTCTCCTTATCTCTTTATAGTTGCATCACCATCTCCACATTTTTTTTTTCTGCTCTAGACGGTAGTTATTGATCAAACCCATTCAGTTCACTTTCCTCCAATATTATCCAGCTTTAAGTTTGTTTCTACACCCAGTTTAGATGAGTAAAATTAGACATTAGCTAGATTCAAAAGATTTTTTGTAATGTAATTTGTAAGTTTCACAGCTGCCTTGAACTCCAGCTTCAGAGGAAACTGAGAGCTTGTGTCTTTGGTTGCATGATTACAAGCTTGGCAAACAATTTACAATAGTAGGGCTAAATGCCGCAGGGTCAGAGAGAAAGGCAGCCGAAAACCTCAGCGTGCTATTTCTCGATAGGCGCCCTGGCCCCTGATACCGCTGAGCCCTGGAGTGATGCCAGGACAGTGATTTGAAGAATTCCTCTGGTTTTTGTGGCCCTGGAAGTGCCCCTTTACAGGAAATGTGACATGAGCCAGTGAGAAAAAAAGATCAGACAGAAGCAGTTCTGTGAACAGGCTCTACAGCTGGCAACTGTCAGTGGACACAAACCTCCTCACTCGCTACATATGACCTCTTGAACCTCATGCTGCTTTTGGGGAAGGGATGAGCTTCAGCAAGCGCATATTCAGCAAATGAAAAATAGGGGAATACCTACATCTGTGATGCCGTAACCGTCCAACCTGGAGACACAGATACTGGTTATCATCTCGGTCTGTTGTATGCCAGACTGCCATGTTCACCAACATCCTCCCCCCACTAACGGCTTAATCTGGCCTCCCCCACCACCAGTGGTTGCAGCTACCTCATTAATGCCCAATCGTCCAGCTCGGAGACTATTGTCAGAGGGGGAGGGAGCCCATGCTTGAATTCCGCAAAGCAATTTGAATATGTAATGTGCCAGCCAAGAAATAATCACCAAATCCTATTCAGTGATTAAAGCACACTTAAATTACACTCACTTAACATTGTTTCACAGAGAGACTCTTCTAAGCAGGTTAATATGCGGTTTGTGTTACTGATGTCTCATTACATGTTTACAGAGATTATTTGTGTTTTGAACACATTTTGCATGTTCTCCTGGAGAAAAATTCCACAGCTCCTGTATCATTCCTGTATTTCAAATTTTTCATGTCTGCAAAGAGACAACAGGCATGGAGACGGAGTGTGTGTGTGTGGGGGGGAGTCCCTGGGGTTCGCCAATTCCCCTCCTCCCCCTCCCTGAACAAAGCATCCCCAGTTGCGAGCCTGACCCAGTAACCTGGCTAGCAGCCTGGGGGTATAGCTTACCCTGTCTTAGGGCTTCCAGGGCCCCACACGGCCAGCGTTTGTGTACAGTCACTTTCGTCAATGCAGTCGGCTTCTTGCGCGGATTAGAACAGCTCCTTTTAGATGGGGCTGATTGTGTGGTAAATGTGTAGTAGCCTAGCAGGCAGAGCCGGGGAGGGTGTAATAGCTGGACACAGGCATCTTTCTTTACACCCACTTCACAGGAATGCCCTATTTGCTTTCAGTGGCAAGTGTTTTTATAGACTATGTCGTCTCTGTGTATACATATGCAGTCCAGGATATTTCACACCACATAGCATAACTGAGAAAATGACACGTTCTCCATGTCGACTGTATCTTTCATTTTCAGTGTTCCAAGAAATAAACGACTGAATGACGCGAAAATCATCCCGACATTTGGAAAGGCACAAGGCCGACCTCTTCATGGATGCATGCTCGTGGTTACTGGATGCTTGGGAATCAGATAAGATGTGCAGAGGAACTGTCACAAGTGCGCTCCACAGCAAATCAGAACTAATTAGAGCATTCAATTTTTGAGGCATTAGGGAGAGTATGCAAAACATCTTACCCCCTGGCTCCCCTTGAAGCAAATCGCTGGCTGATTTGATAGTGATGCCTGAGGAGAGAGGAAAAAAGAAAGAATAAACTGGTCACTGATTCAGGAATCATGTTCATTTTTAATCAAATGGACAGCTCATGTATTATGAGTGAAAATATATTGCCATTGTTCCAGCTCTGCTGAGTGGATTTCTCTTGACAAAGCTGGTAAACGTTTCTCTTTAAATGCCAAAACATCATAAATACCATTTCCCATCCGGCTTTGCCCTGATGAATTACTGTCATATTTCTATATCATTAAGTCTGCAGTTCAAGGGTTTCTGGCCCTAATCTGCAGAGGAATGTGTGAGAATAATCGATCCATAGCCTACAGAAAACTTCAGTCAGTCAGTTGGCTGAGCATGTTCTTGTTGTGCCTGTGTGTTTCATCTGATTTCTAATTGATTAAATAAATAAAGGCTAAAACAGATCTCAGAGGAAAGACAAAGCTCCTTCTGAAACCAATTATATTTCTTTAAAAAGGTACTTTTTATAAGCCCTGAGCTCTGTGGGTTGTTAGAAAAGACAAGCTGCACTGCTCTCCAGGACCACAGTGTACCTGGCTTAAGCTCGCACACATCCTAATGTTTCTTTTCTCGCCAAAGAAATATCAAAATCATAAAAAGTGTTCACCTTTGAGGCAACATGATACATGGTTAATAGGTTGACACTGTTATCTATGAAATACAGCTGTGCCCATGATTGACAGCACTCTTAATTTATTATTAATGGTTTTGGGAAATGTCCTCCCTATCGAGGAGTATCGCTGTGATTTTCCTCATCATCCGTTAGCTTTTAATATTGAATGGAATAATAAATATTAGACCACATAATGTTTGTTACATATTACAAACACAGCTGTAGGGCTAAATCAGATTTGTTAAAGGTCTGAATTTGACTTGATCATTTTTAAGAGGGTGTATCGTGAGTGAGGCAGCTCATTTCTTTGTATGATACTTTTTCTTTACAACCTGGCAACCCAAAAGTTGTTATTAATGGCTAATAACTGATCTGTAAAGCATTGGTAAATGGTTTATTAACCATTAACAAAGCCATTAGTGGTGTTTATAAACCCTTTATTAGGGGCATCTTATTAAGTGGTACAGATAAACAGATTACTCCATCAACACAAAATTTATATGCAATTTTTTTTTTAAAGTCAGTCTGGTCACCGGTTTTCTTGAGCATCTATGATTGAATATTTTTTGGAGCTGGTTTTCTGGTTCCAGCTTCTCAGAGTTTTCTAGTAAATAGTAAAGCAATAGTAAATTGAACATTGAGGGATCTTTGGAGTATTTTATGAACCAAACAATGAAACGATTAATTGAGAAAATAGTCCTCTATTTTCTCAATTAATCGTTTCAAAATCGATATTTACAGCCTTGATATGATTAGTTAATATGAACGGCTATACAGTTTTATGCCTGACTCTTTATTTTAGATTTCACAAGTCTCTCTCCTCACTGACAACCCATACACGAAAAAAATCATAAGCAAATAACAACAGAAACTCTCTCAGGTTGAGGTTCCTGAGGACAGAATCTTCCAGCCCACAGTGAGAGCAGAGAGGTCTTTGACTTGGAAAACTTTCGCAGTAACCTCTGCCTGCCTGCTTTGGCCTGGAGGAAGCTGTCAGGCTGCGTGAGCTCTGGAGTTTACTCTGCTTCACAGACCAATGAGCTCCGGAGCTGGGCGGGCTTCCAGGCGTGTAAAGGGCAAAAATCAATAATACACAAGAGCCGAGCAACAACTTGCCGAGCCTTGCCACCGAACCCGGTGCTGACTATACAGCTGGACCACCGACCCCCACGTCCAGGTCTAGTTCTGTAATGGTCTATAGGGACTGTGGCGCACACGCATATATACTTTTTTTGTTTGTTTTAACGGCTTAGAAAAAAAAAAAAAGAAAGAAAAAAAACCTCAACCAAATGGAGCCGGGACTGACTGTCGTATCAAGCATTGCTCTGGGAAAGACGTTTGGATAGACTAAATTATCTCGGTCTAATCTAATAGACCATAAAAGCAATAAAACCGTCTCCCGATTCAGAGGAGTCGAATAATTTGCTTGATAGCTTGTTCATTAATTTATTCCCGAGAGCAAAACGAGCAGGAAAACCAGCCTTTTTTTAAAAAAAAAAAAAACATTTAATGACTGACAATCATCTGTGTTCGCTAATAATCAGAATAATGAATTTCAGATGGAATGAGTGTAAAGAAAAACGGAGAAAACAACGGGCATTTAAAGCTCAGCGCACAATCATATGGTTGTCATATGGGAACTTTAATACCTCTTGGTTTTTCGGGAAATTACGCTTTTGGTAAACAAGCAGACATGCACAGTTTAAAATAGCCTGAGCTTCTCCTTTTCTGCTCAAAAATACAATTTCGCCGGGGCTTACAGGAGAATTCAGTGAAATCCCTTCGTTCCCCAGACTCTATTGAATTGCCTGTTATGATCACAACAAATCAAGCTCAGTCTGCCTTCTACTGTAACAGAGCCAGAATAAACCAGCACAGCCTACATTTATCAGCCACCAGCGCTTTGGTCGATGAGATCTGAGCAGTCCACAGTCTACCAAACTATTTAAACTTTACTTTTTCTTTTTCTTTTCTTTTTTTTTTGTTCTTTTCTTCTAAGGGCAAGAACAAGCTGCGTTTTCAGTGGGGATCGTGCAGTTCCCGGAGTTGGGAGGCGATTAAGAAAAAGAAAAACAAACACAAGCCCCAAAGTTGAACCCGATCGTTTTTCTTACCTTCAGGTTCTGGTAGGCTTCCAAGGTCCGGATGGCAGTGTCAGTGAGTTTGACGTGGTAAAGAGTTTGATTCGGGGTGTTTTTGTTGATTTTGCCACAGGAGAGCCCATACCGATGCTCCTGTCTCAGCGCTGCCATTGCTACAACTGAAGACTATTGGTGACATTCAGCCCGAAACGTCACGGAGGAGAGAGCGTGTGGGCGGGGCTAACACACACACACACACACACACACACACACACACACACACACACACACACACACACACACACACACACACACACAAAAGCACGAACTAAAGAAACTATTTCACTTTAGCTTTCCAGGTCACACTCGTTGGCCGTTTGTGCCCCCAGAGCTTCCAGCCTGTATTTATCTTGTCTTTGATCTGCTTTCGCTCTGTGTTAGGTCCAAGTTTCCCTCCTCCAGCTGGATTATGGTAAATGCACTTTATATATACTTTTGCAGCACACACAAGAGGAAGTATAAATACACGTGCAGACAAACGTATGAGTGAAAAATAGCTGGCATTTTGTGAACAGCATTCATATTTATTTGTGCACTGCAGCACAGAAATTGTAATCAAATCAAAACCTAGGAAAAACTGTGGTGGAAGAACTATTTAGATGATTTAAAGTACCAGTACAACATAAAAAAAAAATTCCCTTACACATAAATGCTCAGTCTTCAGGATTTCACTCAAGTACAGAAGTATTATCAGCTAAATGAATGTATGTGTGAAATGTAAACGTGCTAATTCTGTAGATAGTCTCTTTTCGGATTGTTATATTATTATTTGGGCTGCAACTAGATCTTATTTTCATCATCAGTTAATCACATGGTCATTTTCTCAATTAGTCAAATAGTCATTGAATACCAGAAAAGGGTTTTTAAAAAATGCACATGACAGTCTCTCAGAGCCTAAAGTGAAATACTAAAATGTCTTGGTCCTACTGGCAGTCTAAAAGCCAAAGACATTGAATAAATGCAGCACATCCTTACATTTCCTGAAACCAGGAAATAATTTCATTTTCACTCAAAATAAGTTAAATGATTACTCGTTTATCAAAATAGTATCAGGAAATTTTTCTTATGATTGACTACTCAATGGATTTGAACTTGTTTCTGTACTGTTGGGTAGTTTAATCTATAGTAACACACCATATTATAGAAGATTAGCATGTTTTGAGTGAGTATATTAATCTGAAATGTTAATGTAGATGTCATATAGAAGTAGCAGAGTAAAATGTAGTGGAATAGAAGTCAAAAGTAGCATAAAATGAAGGCATTCAAAGTAAAAGTATATCCAAATTGTTTTTAAACAGTCCTCATGAAAGAACAATCAATCCAATCACAGAAATGAAAATATGGAATTTGGATTAATTTAATCCCTAATGGAAAACATGCTTTGGCTGTGGATTAAAGAGCAGCCTCGTAGTCAATAAAGCATTGTTTATTTACAATATGCTCAGGAGGATGTTGACGTCTAAGCATTATTGGTCTCACATTAGCCTAGTTCTGCTCCTGCAGTGTTTATTTCCTTCACAAACTCTATGTTTTCTTCATGGAAATATGATTGTAAAGCATTTTACATGACAACCAAATATTTGATATAATACATGATAGTTTGTAAATTGTGTGCTTTGTTTTGGTTAAAAGATGAAGTGATGAATAATCTTGCTCTGATGTGTGAATGTCAAAATTGGATAACGTTCTGCTCTATTCGTTTGCTGAGAATGACAGATTCATAGCGTCTACTAAAGCATGAACAGCAGCCTCGTAACATTTTAATCCATGTTATCTCAGCCTTTTAATCATTATATCACTCTCTGTGAATAAGTGGATGTTTTTAGGTAAGATATATTTTGGAGCCACAAGACTTGAGCCTTTAGATTAATTCACGACGCAGTGCTGTATTATGTGGTAAAGCTTGTTCTGATCTTGGAAGTCATGTGAAATCTCACTACTGCCCCAAAATGTTAGACCTATACCACTTTAGCTAAAAGTCAAATTTGTTTCAGTTTTTAAGAATTATTGTGAATATCCCCAAAGTAATTATGCAAATAATAAAAATGTGCATCCTCCAGGAGATTTACACCATAAACACAGTATATTGTATGTAATCTGTAATCCAGGGTCAGTTTTACAGCCTGCACTCTTTGGTGAGTGTTGTGGCACTTCTTAAAAAGTGAAAATAAAAATCTCCCAATGTAATTCAAAGCAAATTAATTTAGAGCTTGTATCTCCTGAGATCTTACTGGTAGATTGCATTCATGGAAACTGCGTTATGGGGCACGACGGTGAAGTCATTAAGAAGCTTACAGACGTTCTGGCAGATTAGGTTTTTCTCTTCTAATCCTGCAGATTACCACTGCACAAGCCTGCTGGCTGAGAGTGCTTCGTTGCGCTGCACAGTTTCTTTACATTGATCATTTTTTGTTGCTGCCACTGGACTACATAGACTAAGACGGACACAAGCAGGGCACAGAGAAGGTCAAAGTGCAACAGAACTGCAGAAACTACGCAGCTGCAGGCAGGACTAAGCTTAAAAAAACATAGAGGAAGCCAGGATTTGGGGATGCATTCTGAATTGGATTTAATGAAACACAGCATGGATTTTTGTAAATATTACATCATGGAGATATTTTTTTTGTTTTGACAGAGTGTAGGTGGCAGAATTTGGTTCACGACAGAACTACTAACTTACACCTAAGTGGAACATTGGCTCGTCAAGGAGGATCATCTCTTTTGGAGGCTAATGCAGATGGTGTCCATCGCTCTCTGCAGCGAAATGGAGACAGATCCATCTTGTGAAGAGAATAAAGATACTGCGGTGGAGCCCACAGAGCCAGAGGTAAGAGAGGCCGTTTCGGAGTTTGTTGACAAGGACAGTCACACCGAGCCTGCAGAGAAAGGCGAGGAGCAGCAAAGGCAAGAGCAGGCTGAAACACAGAGCTGTGCAGGAGCGAGTAAAAGCACTGAGATAAAAAGCCCCTCTGATCCCGAGCGAGAAGGTGGTGAGACAGAATGCAAAGAACGGAGGAAACTGAAGAAAACAAACAGCTGGAAGATGGTAAGATTTCAAGACCCATCAGAAGAAGAGGATGTGTTGGAGAGGGACAGCTCAGCAGAGAGTCTCTTTCCAGAATATGCGACGGAGGAGTGGACTTCCTCGACCTTTGAGGAGCTGTTTATGGCAGAGGACTGGCAGGACATCACAGGTGAGGATGCTTCAGTGAACAGCACATTACATACAGACACACATTTTAGATGTGGTAGCTAATCTTTCAAACTTTCCCTAACTTATCAGCAGCTAGCGATTTTCATTTACTTAGCTTTGACCTTTAGATTTAATTTTGATTTGAAATGGCAAAAGAAGAAAAGTGACCAAAATGTGGCTGAGATCAAGCTTGGTGTGTTTCTGGGTGTTTCTGAGCACGTGTGTACCAACATCTTGCAGATTAACCCCGCTTCCTCTTGCATGACCTTTTCTTCTTTCCTCACGCAGAGGACCGGCTGCTGAGGAAGAAGGTCCTGAAGCCTGGGGACCTGCACGCCCTGTGCCCCACCTGGGGCCAGGAGGTTACTGTGAAGATGCAGTGTGTCCTGGAGGACCGCACTGTGGTGGAGAAGGACTGCAAGCTTGTCTTTGTTATCGGAGAGGGAGATGTAAACCAGGTGAAAGCTTTGAACCCTTTGGTTTAATCTGACAGGGTCGTGTTCTGCAGTGTAGAATGCTTATATCACATCACACTTCATTAGTGAGTGTGAAAATAAGTAAACAAGACTAAGTTAGCCCATTGTTCTAACATGTACATCACAATGACAGCACAAAATACACAATACTGTGGCTGTGTCAGTCATTAGTTTTGTGGGTCATAAACCAAGGTATTAGAACATGAATGGGTGGTCCACATGCTTGAAACTTGAGATATATTTTCATATTATTTAATCAGTTAAGAGCAATGGAATGCATAACACAACGGACTTAAATATATTTTGTGTATGGCTACATATGTGTTACCAGTCCTTTAAATAACATATTGTGTGTTTGACACCTGTAGGCCCTGGAGGAGTGTGTCATATCCATACAGAAGGGTGAGATCACGTTACTGATGGCAGACTCACAGTATGGTTATGGACTTTTGGGAAGGTAAGGACTTTCCAGTTAATGTTTAATTGTAAACTTCAACATCAAGGACTGTGTTGAAGCAGAAACAAGACTTGGCCATTTATGTATTTTTTCTGTTTGAGTGTAATCTCAGTAAGTGAGCCTAGGCCTCTTGTACCTGTTGCTGTGGGGGCAGCTTGGTTATCCAGGGGTAGCGGGGTTAATGAACCATAAACAGGAGCAGATGGCTTCCTCCTAACACCATTCAGAGGAAGCCTATCAGTGGTGTGTTTGTAACTTCCCAACCTATGGGAGGACACCTCTCATATTACAGCCAATGGCTTAGGTTTATAACCTTTACACCATTAAACAGCCAGAATAAACACAGCAGAGATTGGTGTGTCGCTGATGAAAACCTACTGTTGATAGTTTTAATGTTTACTTTAGATAACACGAGAGCATGAGACTTTAAATCACCATGGTGATTTGACGAGATTGTGTATAAAAATATACCATGGAAAATATTTGAGGAAAAAAGACCATTTTTGTGGCAATAATACAGGCCAGTTAGTAGAAAATGTATGTAATGTGATTTAATTTGTTTGGGGGTGGATTATCTTTGGCAGATTACTTTCTGTAGTTCTCTCTGCTACTATAAGGCTCTTTAGAAAGGCAGTTATTTCATAAATAGCAAAATTGTGACCATT
This sequence comes from Toxotes lorentzi, assembly GCA_037833715.1. Classification (NCBI taxonomy): domain Eukaryota; kingdom Metazoa; phylum Chordata; class Actinopteri; family Toxotidae; genus Toxotes; species Toxotes lorentzi. The sequence goes on from JBBMJY010000021.1 coordinate 14,189,434, forward strand.
AATGTAATTCTGAAAGCGATGCTATCGACTCTATGCCTGTGTTTATGTAAGCCCACACCCAACGAGCAAATTAAACATTATTAGATAGTTTCAAACACTCGGTCTAGAGCCACGTGTGCCCACTGAGTGGACAGCAGTTCTCCAGTTAATATGAAAAGCTCAATAGACCCTAAATTAGAGTTTTTCTAGAGTAGCTATACAGAGGAGCAATGCATGTTCAGACATACTGAACACTGTGTTGTGAAAGTATGTATTTTTTTCTGTGTGTGTACTTTACTGTTTCAGTCTCTTGTGTGTGCTGTGTGTGAGGTCCGGTTTCTATTATGGAGCTCTATGAAGTGGGATGATGGGACATGGGGTGTGAGAAGTGTAAGCAAGGAGTCTCTGAGGTGCTATCTGGAGTCTCGCCCTATGTCATGTGTAGAGAAGGAGGCAGAGAAAAAGGGGGAAGGCAGCGGGAGGTTAGTTAATGATTGTTTTGATGCAGCTGATTAGGGTTGTGTGCTGAGGAGTCAAATTTTGCCGTGCCATAAGGTAGACAATCAGTGCTTCATGTCGGCTCTTTGAACTTGATTCACTTACTGAGGTTTCTCATTGCCCTGGGTCTGATTTTCTCACGTCACTGAAGTTGAATATATTTCTTGATAATTTGGTATAAAAATCAACAAGTTATATAATCAAACACCGTTCTGTAAACTAAACTAAAGGTACTTCAGCATCAGGGTAGTCTGTTAGTTGAGTCAGATGTTATCTATTTAGGGCTCTGTCCCTGAAACTCAGTGTTTTGTTCAGTCTGTGTAAAAGTGTAAAAATTTAAATTAGCTGTTTTTACAAAAGTACTGACCCCGACAGAGAAACAGTCCAGCACACGGCACGTCTAAACTAAGCTAGTTATTTCCAGCTGTTTTCGGTTTTTGTACTAAGCTATTCTAACTGTCTGCTGGCTGTGTGTTCATATTTTACCAAACATGAGTGGTATTAATCTTCGCATCAAATTCTTAGCAAAAAAGGGAACATATATATCTGTTTTTCTCGAAATGTCTCGCTATTTCCTAACGGACACTGAACACTGGTAATTACCTTATTGTTGATGACTTGCTCTGGATGAACTTGTCTGCTAAATGTGCCCGTTAAGGTCTATTACAGTAGTATTTAATAAAAAAGAAATATTTGAGCTTATAAGCAGGCAAAAATAAGAATCACAAGCAGCGACAGACATCATGTTTCAGAGAAGATTTGACAGGCTCAGCGTGTCTGTGCTGTAAAATGACAGCGACGCAATGATGGAAAATCTCTCTCTGTTTTCTGGCAGATGCATTGATTGAACTCTGTCAGTCGCCTGTTGCAAACAGTGCCGCTAAGAGCACTTCACAGTTATTTATCAGAACAGTGTGCAAAGCTGGTCAGACAGTGTAATTCAACACAGCACAGTGGAGTGGTCTGCAGCTTGGTGTGCGGGTGATGAGCTGGCTGCCACGTCTGATGTGATGTGATGATGATAATGAAACCAATGGGAAAGTCTGGAGTATTTACCTGATTGATTACAACAGACAGGCCGGTCGGGACTAAATCGACTGTAAGGAACAGTGACATTTTTCCTGTGAGACATTAAAGCCCTAAGCCTTTGAAAGCAGAGTTTGAAAGCAGAGATGTGACGAAATGCGCTCACCATTTTAAGGAACAGCAGCATGTGTCAAAACTGTTCCTTGCTGAGACACACTGCTTAGTCAGTGGCACACACTGCACCCCCTCGGCCAGCAGGTTGTTATCAGAGAAATGGGGAAACTAACATCTGTTTATCTCTGGACAGGCACAACTTTAACACTCATGAACCCTCCAGGGGCCAGAGGCAGTCTGCCTCATGAGCCCTGTACAACCCCAAAGTCAACAACATTAAATGTCACTGGCAGCTGCTGTATTTACATCTGAAGAAAACTGTACTTGCAAAACAAGAAACCACAGTCAGATGAGCCTGCACCACTTCCATTATACACAGCACATGCATGTATTTCTAACTGTGTGAAACACCGCACAGCACATTTAAAAACTTCTTCAGTGTGAAATGGTGCACTGTAAGGTTACTTTGGCTGGCTGTCAACAAACACAAACAGAAGCTAAAACCCTGGTTCTGGCAGCGAAGGTGTTGGCGTACTTTTACTCTTGGCGCAAGTGAGAGCTACCTCAGTGGCTCATGTTGAAGTGCAGTTAATTAGACCACTGGGATGTGTCATAGTTAAATTAATAGTTTAATTCAAGTCCAGATGGACAATGTCAACCAGTTAATCATTTGACTGTGGCATCAATCTGTCATGTGGGGATTGTGTGCTATTTATGATTAATGCTGCAGTTCAAATTATTTCAAGCAAAAGTACTTAAGCCAAAAGGAAAATATACTGTATGCACACATATACCTTTATCATATACATACTACAAACACAGGACTCAGAGGATTTTCAACACCATCAAAGGTGCTGAAAGTAAAAAGCTCAGTCCTTTTTAGAGCAGGCTGTGGAACAATCGACAAACCACGTAATGAGCATCTAAGGGGCCTGGTGGTTATATGGGCTGGTAAGTAGATCTGTAACATAAACATGTAAGATGATAAAGATCTTTGAACACAAGTAGTAAGAACGTGAACTCGAATGAACTAGGATCTAGTGCAACGAGGCAAGGATCGTGTTTGTACCACATTTTAGGCTGTTTTGGTGTTTCTTCGTACCATGCCTGAGTATGATTGCTCCCCCTCTCCACTCCCCTGCTGCTCAGCTTTCATATAAGTAATGGTTTTCCACACCGGAGAACACTCAAGTATCTACACACTCTGATACAGGAGGTGGAGGCATGCAACCAGCCGGTTTGAGATCCACCAATAAACACGAAGAAGAGTACGAAGCATAGTAAATAGTACTCCACTTCCACATTTTGATAGTGTACAAGTAGTTTTCACACATGGTATGATGGCCTTTTCAAGTGGACTGAACCCGGATTGTTGATTTGTGCCTGGGTACGGTACACAGCGTTTACAGTGAACAAAGAACTGGACTTTGGGTTCATGTATACATGGATCCAGACCCAGGTCCCTGGTGTGAAAGCCCCCTTAAAGCAACAGTGTTGTGCACTAATTGGACAAGAATAGATCAGTCTAGGAAGTTCAGAAAGATTTAACAGATGAATTTATCAGTCTGTCAAACTTATGTTAGTCTGTCCTACAGAAATCTTTCATTCTAATGCAAAGGTCCCGAATATGGTGTTTGTTTGGATTAGGGAAACACGTCAAAATTATCGCAAGAGGAAATTATCTCATGACACAAGTCATAGCTTACATGTTGCAAATTTGGTGAAGGCTCTCAGTGGCAACACCAGTTGAAGACTGAAGACATCCAAATAATGAAATCTTGTATTTTACTATTTGGTATAAGAAAGTAGTGTCATTTAGAGTCCTAAATTTGAATTATCAACTATCGAATGCTAGAATCTCAAGAGAACGATAAGGGACACAGAATTGAACCGTGGAGTATCCCACATGGAATAACATGGATAAGAAATTACCGGCAGTGACTGTGGACCATAATATTCAACTGTACTAGATAATCACATACTAAACAAATAGCCTTAAATGAAACAGTAGAGCCACAGTGGAGACACGCCAGATGGCTATCATTGTCAGTTTCTGAGGGGAGAAAAACAAACAAGTCCTGTAAGTTAAGTGAGAGGAATCTTCCCATGTTAGACCCCGGGGGGAGGTGGGCCTGATGGCTGCCGGAGCCTTGATTAAATCAAGCTTACTGGCTTTATACTGGAAGGGTGGAGCTAGTTACTGTACTTTCATGGGAAAGTACAGTAACCTTTACCGTGATGATTGATGATTGTTGCGTAATATTCCTCATCTGTTGTAGGATGTGTAATCTTCCGGTGTTTTCTTGTGCTGTCAGACTGCCAGGTCTTTACGGTGTGAATGTAAACAGTAGTAGTAAATATGTTGTGGATAGTGTAGGTGTAGATACATCAAGGTGGGCATAGTGCTTGGCTATGTGATTTAATTTACTGACAACATGTTAAAATACTAATAAAATACAACAACAGACTGTGTCAGGGATGGACTGATAAAGTCCTGGACTTAATTCTGTCTGATAGATGGCCTGAAGTCATCACAGCTTTGGTTGACTACAAGTTTGAAAATAAAAGGAATGTGGTGGTGTGGACTTAGAGAGAAGTGAGATAGTGAGATTACTGTACCAGACCTCTGCAGCTCTGCTTCTAGCATAACAAACCAGACTCTCCAACCAAACTGCTAATGGCCTACTTGCATTGTGGGTGATGTAGGCACCGGGTTTTGACAACAAAGAAGCGTGCTTGGAATAAAAAAAAAAAAGACAGTGTTTCTGGTTCTGCTGCCTCGATTCAGCATGAAACACATAGTACAGCTGAGACGATGGTGCTAAATGAATTGTCTGTCAATGTTCATAATAAGGTTGAGCAGGTCACAGTTTTGACCTGCAGAGCGTCCAGCCTTTATGGAATCTAATTGTTACTTAAAATATTTAATTTCAGTCAGTGTGCAGGTTTTATGTTTGACATACAATATCAAATATTGTATGTCAAATAGATCCAGCTCTAATGGATAATGTGCATTGAAAAGTGAAACGTCTTTGTGGGAATGTGCTAAAGGGGAGTCTTCGTTGACACTGTTGAAGAGGTTGGCAAGTGTGGAAGCCTTTCCCCCGTAGCCTCTGAGGCACACCCATATCCAGCAGGGAATGCAGCTGAAACAGGTAACAGTGGCATTTCTCTGAGCAGAAAGGCACGTAGGCTGAGAGACTCACAGAGCGACATACAGAGAGACAGAGAGACAGAGAGACTCACAGTGGCAACATAAGAAGGCGTCGAGCCCGAGTTGTGATCAATGGAATCGAGTCTGACGATGAGTGGGGATACTTTTAGACAAAGCCACTTTTGACTTATTTGGCCTCTGTGTCGTTCTCTGTCCTTTTCTTTAGAGCAAGTATAGAGAGAAATAAAACAGCATGTGTTCTCGAGTGTGGGTTTAATTAAAATATAGGGTCTTAGGCCAACCTGTGATTATTGTTGTGTTTTTTTCCTCTTCTTTGCAAGCCAACCTCTCTTCTTTTTATCACCCAGTGTAACATGACACAGCCAAGAGCTGCCAGTTCTGCTTTTCATTACATCAGGCATTTGCTAGTAGACAGGTACAGTGACTCACTCACCACAGTGTTGTGCTGGTATCTGTCACTTTTATGCACACCAGCCCCTCCTCCCCCTGTCTCCAGATACGTCAGCATGTTGTCCAACTCAGAAAATCGGCGAGGTGGAGTTCCTCTTTGTGCTGAAGGTAGTGTGACTCACTCTGCAGAACCACCTGGGTCAAATGAATAATGTGACCTTTGAGACGCTCCTCTGTGGAAAACACGACAGTGAATCTAAACCATTTTTCTCCACACTCGTGTTTCCTCTCAGTGCAAAATTAATTAGGCAAACAATTGCCAGTCTGGCAAAGCTGACACCAGTATGAACAACATGTTTCTTTGTTTTACTGTTTGTCATCAATGGAGGATTATAGCAATAACTGAACTTTTGGCTTTGCGGTCATGTGACCTGAACAAATTTGACTGTAGCTTTTGGGCTTTGTGTGTTTTGTTTCTCTGCACATACACAGCAGGCTGACCAGAAACCACACCCAGACCTTACGCTGCAGGAGCAGACCAGCCATCACCGACAGCTGTAGCACGCTCCAGATAAGATCAGGGTTAGCCCTCAACCAGCATGCACTTTTCTGTTTGCCACTACCACTGCCACATGAGTTTGAAGCTTCTTGTGTTGACCTTCAGCTGAAAAAGAAATGTATGAATTAAATCTGAACAAGAACAGACTCTTTGTTTTACCACTGAAAACTAGATGGTGGGTTGTTTTGGTGCCGCTGCAGTATTTTGCCACTCAGACCAGTGTTTGCACTGTGCATGTCCCTCATCTAATCTCCGTGGATGTTTACCTTTTACCCTTACTGCTAGCCGGCTTATCTCTCTCATCGACACAGCCTTGGTTGTAATATAGCGCTGCCCACAGTTACATCTACTTCTGCTTTCTGTGGTCGGGGCATATTTAGGGGGACAGTAAATCTCCTCAACTGAAATGTGCTTTTATTGAATTTTAGGTAGATAGCGTGTTTTGTAGAGCAGATAATACCTGGTGGCTGGTGGCTTAAAGTTGGCTCTGTGTTATATGAACACCACACTGTGTAGAGCTTAAACTTTTATTTGTTTTAGCTGATTTTTTTTCGGCCCTTGTTTTCTCCCAGTTTATAATGCCAAATTTACTTTGCACTGCAGTGCTCTTCCCCGTTTACTCCATTGTCATTGGTGAAGATAAACGGTGTTTGCACAGTATGTTTTCAAAAGAAGGACGAGGTGAGATTACAAAACAATTAAAACCCACAATATTCTCAATTTACAGAAGGTTCACGAAAGAGCTCTTTCCCCACAGCTACCAAACACAGCAGACAAGAGCAAACAGGATATTGGTCAACATCATACAAACCATTTCCTGATATCCAGTGTGACTGACACACCAAGAAAACCTACAAGAAACCACCACAGTAAAAACTTAACTTCAGCTACAACAGGTCCACAGTAAAAGGCAGTTAAAGGTATGGGTGCACAGAAATAACCCACCAGATTTAAATGAACACCATCAACATGACAGTACATTGGTATACTATCATATCACTGTAATGTCTTGTTCATTAAGCCCTTTATTCTATTTCACAGTGTTTTGCTGAGGTGTATGTATATTAAAATGTGCACATATAATAATGTATGCCTTTCTAACAGTCTGTGGAAAAGGCCAAACCTGTGTAGTGACAGGGGCCTGCCAACCACCACCCTGAGCATGACGTTGACGCTGTTCTCAGAGGGATATCATTTTGGGAAATATATTTGTTCACTTTCTTGTTAGAGAGTCTTGTCTTTAATGAGAGGCTGTCAGACAACTGGCAGAGAGACGAAGAAATATTCCCACTCATAACCCCCCCCCTTGTAAAACCACAACATGTCCTCAATCAATCTTCTCATCCAGCTTATGGCAAGAAAGTGGATTAGCTTGTTTCTCAGATGTAGAACTGTTTCTCCCTCCATGACACAAAGTTTTGCCAGCCCTTTCAGAGGTGAGTTTTACCTAGAGGGTTAAAAGTGTAACGGGGAGGAGCCTTCTTAACTTCCCTCCTGTGAGCACAGCAAATTATTTATTTTAGAGCAAACCAAGCAAGGTACCGCCACCAGGAATGAACTCTTGTGTCTCTTCTGTGCTGAATAGGAAAATTAGTTTTGGGCCACCCTTTGCTCTTATTTACACACTCTTCTACATGTTTTACAACATACTGACTAATGTGTACTGTGTGAGTACCTTACAGCAGTGGTTCACCGACGGTAAAACGACATAGTTTTCATGGTATTATCTTGAGCCAGACAGTGTGTGATGTCAAGTCACATGCCACATGTAATGTCACTAGCTGCAGCGTAACTAACAGGGTTCTTCATATGGTAGTTCTGGTATTCACTGCTTATTGCCCACATTTGTATATGTCTGAAACATAGTTAATAGAAAAGTACTTTTTCATTGTGATGAAAAGTTATTAAATATGTATTATAAATGGAAGTGAGCCACTTGGCCCGTCCTTAAGGCACCCATTGTGGAAAAAAATACGCCTTAGAGAATGAGATGACTTTTTTCCAGCTCATTCTTATCTTTTTTTATCAGGCGTCCTTGATCACACGTGTTGGTCTTAAAATAATTGTTTGTTCCCGAAAAAATGTAGACTGACTAGATTTCACCTCCGAGGTGTTTTAAAATATAAAAATAAAAATCACTGTAAAAAAAAAAAAAAACAAAACAAACAAACAAAAAACAAATGATCCATTATCTTGTTAGACTCCATGTCAAAAAAAGGCTGACATCTGTACCTGCTGTCCTGCCATCACCACCAGTGGCGGTTGAATTACTCCCTGGGCGAGACCCCCTCCGAGCGATTCTGAATAGCACAAATCCTTCATCTCACAAATTAAAACACACTAAAGGAAATCTAATTATAACACTATCGCACTAAGAGCAGCAAACAAAAACTAAAACTAAAACATGACCTCTCTGACCTTCCTTGATGCAAAATCATCAATAATGTCATCATACGAAATCTGCTCCCCTATTGAGTGATTGATACTGATGACAGCAAGGCCAGTGAGCCGTTCCTGAGACATGGCTGACCTCACGACCTGATCAACTTCAGCTTTGAAAAGCTCCTCTATACAGTGGATCCCCCGTTCCCCCCTCCCCCCTTGTCTGTTCCATTTGGGAGAGACCCAGAGGTGAACTGTCCCCCGCGCCCCCCTCCCCTTTCCCCTCCTCACACAGCTTCTGAGCATGGCACCTTCTCAGCAAGCACGGGCCCCTGCACTTGCAGGGGGCGCCAATTTGCCAATTCCCCACAAAGTATGATAGATAATAGAAAACCGTTTAGCGGCGCAGATTTTTTTTTTTTCACGTGGTTGTGTCCCCACCCAACCCCCCCGTGGGATGCCGCCCCGGGCGGCTGCCCGGTTCGCCCGTGCCAAAAACCCCCACTGATCACCTCTGATAAGTAACTCTCATAAGCTGGTGTCAAAACATGCTTTCTGCGCTGGAACACTCACACCACTGTCATGCTTCACTGGCATCATCTCTCCTCCACCATGCCACTCGCTGTGCTGTGTTGTATAACCATGATGTTGCTACAGAGTCTGTTTTCCAGAGCGTGGCATGCAAGAGGGACACATCGGAGAGGCACAAGTGAGATGGCACTCTGGCCCTACCACCAGCGGTTTTCCTACCCATGACAGATACTCTTTTTTTTTTTTAATCACCCATGCCTGCTGTGCACTCTGCACACAGCCAGAGAGGGAGAGAGAGAGAGATTAGAGGGCCATGAAAAAAGAGTAGTTGGCCGCACAGAACTGGTTTCAAATGTAACCTAATGTGCTCTTGTTTACAGTAAAGCACACACTGTCCTGTGTGGTATTACCACAGGACAGAGATCAGTGATATAAGGTCACTCTCTGAAAACAAATCTTGTAAACTTGTAAAGGGTGTTTGTTGGCTTGTCAAACAGCATCCAAAGCCCACACACTTTCCTGACAGCAAAATCTTTCATCACTTTCAGACTAGCAATCTAACAGTCACGCCATCTTCCTCCAGTGATTGGCCAGATGTGCAGCGGTGAGACTGTAGGCAGGTTTCAAGCTTCTCTGTCAAACTCTTTTTTTTTTTCATTCTTCACACAACCAGTTCAGTTACTTTTCATATGTACGAAACAAAGGGAAGATTGTCGTCATATGTGCCATTTTCCAAATTTGAAAGTTTATAACATTCTCCATGGCAGCAGGCTTTTCACCTTGACTTCGAGTGTGGCCATTCAGAACAGCTATAAACACTTTTGCTTATGTTGTACGCACTAGATTGTTTTGAGCCTACGCTGGCCTTTACTCTCCTTCATTATGTGCCTTGTTGTATTCATAGCTGCTTTCAATCGCCCCCTTGTGATTGCTAAAAACACAGACGCTGTTTCTGGGATTCTTTGAATCGTGGTTCACTTAAATCACTTGTTATAATGATTTTACAATTTTAGATACACATTTCAAGCTACAAAAGAATGCAGCTTACCCAGAACGTAAGCTCAGACAGACTGTTCGGTGATAACAAACATGGAGTTGCCGGGCAATTCATGAAGCCACTTCATACATTTTGCTCATTTGTAACTCCAGCAGAATGGAAGCAGATGGGGTGGTGGAAGGGCAGGCTGCTACTCATTGACACTGACACACTGTGCATACGTTTGCAGTAGGTCTGTATCTACAGGTTAACATCCTACATGTATCATGTACTTTGGCAGAAATAGAGAAAACAGAGTATCCGAGCAAATAAGCTTATGTGTCTGTAGAGCAGTGTCATCCTGCTGCTGTGGAGGGATGTGAGGTGGCAGGTGCTGCCTTCGAGCCCGGAGCAAGGGGATGTGTAGCAGAGTGACAAGTGGCACTGGTGTGTGTTTGTTTGTGTGAGCACGTGTATGTGTGTTAGGGGGATGAAGAGGTACCGTCAGCGAGGACGTGGAGCATGACTCATCTCGCTGAGACGTCAGCGCTCCGTCATCAATCGTCTGCAGCAGATAATCACTGGCACACACACACACACAAACCCACAGACTTTCAAAATATTCCTCTCAGAGTTAATGAATGGCAGACTCCCACTGACATCCTCGCTACAAAATCAAAATCAGATGTGCAGTGCTTAAGCTTTAGAGATTAACGAAGTAGATCTCAGTTGTTTGATAGCACTGATGGGATTAGTTGCACTGTGGTAATGTTTTATATTGTCATTCCAGATAGTGACGGACAACAAGTGAGCTTGTGTACAGAAAAAACTCCTCATTATCAGTCCAACAAAACACATCAGCTTGCCAAAACTTAGCGAGCAAAAAACAGTCTGAAATGCCTTGTGAACTGGCTCTCTGTGTTTGCTTTCCAAGCTCTCTGTGATGGGAGTGACCTATGCCATTGCCACTGGCTCTGGTCAAGTAAAGTCAAGCCCCTCCTCTTAAGAAATGTGGCTGTTTGACTCATGATTGATGCTCCAGGTCTCAGAAAGAGACTAAAGGATAGTGCTAATGGACCAGCTACATTTGCTTTACTCAGCCAGCTGCTCCTGTGTGACAACCTGACTAATAAGCCAGGAGTTCAGTGAGCTGCTATTGATTCACAGGCTGCACAGGGAGGCAGACATGGCTGCTGCTGAAAGGAAGCTGGATCTTTATTTGGTTAGATTACAGACCGACACTCAGTGAGGCAGTAATATTTCTCCTGGACAGCGATATGACAGGAGGGCGACAGTGAATGATAATGATGATGTTTTTGTTTCATGTACACACACTGCACCACTGGTGCAACATGTACACATCATGTATGTCCAACATTAAAGGCTTGAAGGCTGGGTGTAGCTGTTCAGGTGCACATATGCTGCAACTGCTGCTTTAAAGTTAAATCTCATTTAATAATCAGTCAGGGAGCATGATAACTGCTGGCCATTTGTTATATACGCTCAATTTGCAAAATGATATGCCAGAAACTCTGACATTTTCTAAGTGGGAGTTATCTGGTTGCAACACATGCATGTGTGACAGCTTGGACTTAGAAGGGAAATTAATTTCTGATCAATATCTTTTTATGACATTTATTTCTCTACCAGAATATCATACATAAAGCAACGAGCAGCTTGTGGTCACACACTTTAATGTTCACAACCACAGAGGGAGGCAAACAGCAACCATGCAGAATGATAATTAATATTTCAGGTTTATTTTATGCCCAAATCACACTCTGTGGAAAAAAAAAAAATCTTTGAATTGCTAATTTAAACACAAAGCATTAAATACTCTCGCAGCATTCATGGATTCATATGTCCACTGAAGTAGGCAGACATTTATGTGAAGTATAGCAGTAACGGAAGAGGAGGACTTTCATCTTTCAAAGAGCAGGATTTTTGGCTCCTCACTCAGAATTTGTCGTAACTTAGAAAGCTTTGAAGTTCAAAAGTGAAATCCAAAACTGGCACAGATTCTTTTATATAATCAGTTGAAATAACGTCTGTTCAAAGAAAGAATCGAGCTGTCATTGCTGTTAACTGCAACTTCACGTTTACCTCTCAGAAAATCCACTGAAACTAAACCTCACTCCCTGGGGCTGCATGAGAAACTGCCTCTTGACCACACCATGCACACCTCAGAGACATCTCCTCGTTCATATTGATTGATTATATATTTAGGGTCAATCCTAGGATAAGATACCTTCTACTGATAACTGCGAGGCTGATATAGTATATAAAGTGATATATTTCTGTTAGACAGATTACTCTCATCCACTCTAACACAGACCAAAAGCTTTGAATGTTTTTGTGAGGAATTATTCATATTCACCTCAGAGCCCAAACCTGTGAGAGATTTCAGATCATTGCATAAGGTAGAAACTGAAACTCATCTGAGAAAAGTTGAGCTAAGAGTAAAGGTGTTATTTTGTTTAAAAGCTTTGAACTTCCCTCATTCATTCATTGACTCACTCATTCATTACAGAGAGGTGGAGCTCACAGCTATTAATATTATCATTTAACAATTTATAAATTTGCTCTCAAATTTTAATTTGATGTGATATGAAACATCATGAATGGTTTGATGTGATGAACACCTTTATCCTATCCATACTTATTACTGAGCGTGTGCAGTGTGGTGTTTAAACTCAAGACTAATTCACTGTGCTGAAGCTTTGAGAAATAGCCACCAACTCTACACAGATTTTAGATGCTTTTAGCTCATTGTTTTGGCTCTTTGTCTGCACTTGGGTTGTATGGTTGAGTCTGACAGCTCTCATTAGACAGTTTCTGCTACATCCTGAGTATGAAATAGCAAAAAGATGAAGTAATCAAATGGTTGCTGATGAAAGTATAACATTTAGTAAGGTGGAGACCCAGATAGTTCTCTTTGGAGTTGGTTGTCACGCCACCTGAGCTGAAATCTGAGTAAGTATTAGACATTAGTTAGGTTTCCAGAAATATAGTATCTCTAAGGCCACTTTCAAGCTGATGTTGACTCCGTGTGGGAAAAGAAACACAGCCTCTTCATTCATTTGAATGAGGCCAGTCTGGCAACTCAGCAAGGGTGCCAATGGAGGGGGCTCTAACAAAAAAAAAAAAAAAAATACTGGATTTTCCAGCAAAAATGCCAACCAAGCACATGCAAACATGTATTCATGTATTTGGATACTGCTAGCCTGTGTGTTTTAATGATGACGCTGTGCGTGATAGTGATCAAAGCTAAGAATCAAATGTGAAACTGAATATGATCTAACCACAAGTAATACTGTGAAGAGCAATATTTTGATGAGCAGCTGTATTGTTTGTTTGACACATATGTGCTCACACAGAAAGTGGGGTGGGTGGGCCTCATGAACAGTCCAGCTGACATTTTCATGCTGCTCCTACTCACTGATGTGGTAATGTGTCAAGAAATGTAGCGCTGCAGGAGCAAAAGTTGGGAAAGAAGAACGCCGCTGGCAGGGATGTAAACAATGCAGGTTTTGAATAGTTTTTAAAAAATCAGATGTGTAGGTAGTTTATGAACAAGAAACTGGACTCAACACATTTGACTGACCAACAATTGGGCCTCAAAAGTCTATGAGGCCCAGTTTTTCTGTATTTGCAGATTTATGTCTCAAACATTTACTCGAGGCACTGGTACTGGCACTCGCTCTTCCTAGTGCAGATAACAACTGCATGTACTGTACTTTCTCTACCCAGAGCTAGTTTAATAAAGTTGTGTAACCAAATGATCCTCACGAGTTGCTCTGAAATGGCCGTGCAACTACACATCCCTGCTATTAAAAAGCTACTATTTGCCCTGCAGGTAGCCTGGGGCTGAGATTGGATTCATTTTAACAGGCTAAGGAAATCTGTGGTAGATTATATGGGGACTTTTGAGGAGCTCAACAGCCAGGATGTAGGCAGTAGCTGCCCTTGATCCCTGCAAGCACAGTTTCATTGGCTCATTGCTGCAGGAGGAAATAAAAACAAGAGGAGAGGAAAGCACATGGCAACGCAGCAGCTGAAAGGCCTTACACTGTTAGTTTCTAGATCTCCGACTGTAATAGGAGGCTGTTTTGCTCCAAATTAACTAGTATGGCAGCAGGCGAGGAAAAACAGCTGTGACGTCTCACCAATGCCAGGATTAAAGCTAAGCTCCTTTGCACGGCTGTATTGGTGCTGTGTGTCCATCCAAGAGTCAAAACAGGCACAGCGCTGAACGACAGCAGCAGTAGACCTGTTTTCACTGCTGTAAAAAATAAACAACCTCATAAATCCTCTTTTGTATTATCATACAAGCTGCACACCACATTTATTACGGTATATTAGTTTACTATACGAGGTGGTAACCATAGAAACCAGCATGAGGTACATGGCTGGCCTTTCCATCATTTAAAATGCGTGAGTGCATGACGTCAAAGTGACCACTGTTTTCCCTCTGAGGGAGTTTTTCCTTTCCCTTTGTGGGGTCTGCATGACAGATAACCGGGTGAGTCAGCCACGCTATCATACATCTTAATGAGGAAGTTTATAATGGATGCATAACTTCTCATGACACAGGAGGGAAAACCTCGTCCTCCTTATCACATCATTCATACGAACACAAGAAGAGTGGAAACATTCCTCTTTTAATCTGATCTGTTAACAATCACAATACAGGGCTTGATGTTTGACACATTGTCCCAAGGAGCACATGTGCTCTTAAGCTGAAAAATTTAGACTTTTGTTTGCGCTGACGAGTGGATCTCATGCTTTTTTTTCCCCCCAATAGATAATATTGGTTCAGCACAGTGCCCACATCATGTCACTGTCATGGTTTGACACTATCATGTCAAACCTTTTTTTCCCACACACATGCTCCTAATTACATTACACAGTTCTCAGACATCTATGTTTAATCACAAGAGCGAGTGACACGCTCGCACTGTTGAGCCACGTCACACAAATGTCAGACAATGAAAACAGTGCTGGGCAAGAATCAGTGTGCTCATTAAATGCAGATTAGACTTTGTTGAATTCCTGTTGTTTAAGTTTTTATTTGTGATTGTTTTCTAAGTTGACTTACAAATATAAGAACTCTCAAAGGAAAGTTTAACATTTTGGTAAATTTGCTTAGTTGAGTTAGTTTGAGAAGATTAATACCAGGTGAGTTAGTGAGCTTCAGAGGTGCTGCTAGGCAGATTTTGTTACTTTTGGGCAGAGTCAGGCTTGCGATTTCCTCCCGTTTCCAGTCTTTATGCTAAGTTAAGATAACCAGCTGCTGGCCCTAATTCTATTAATTATATAGAATAGAATTTCTATATTCTAAAACATGTATTTGTGTATTAATTACAAATTATTTTTTGTCTCAATATAAAACTAGCTTTGAATCTTATGTGGAAATACTATCGAAACCACTAACCAGCCATTTGACAGTATATTGTTAGACCTGGTTTCCTTGGTCACCTGCAGTAAACATTACCATAAATGTGGGCAGAGAAAGTCTGTATACATGAGACAAGCATGGCACCTGAACCTGTCTCTGTCTCTCAGTGCTGTCAGTGCTGCTACCTCAGCAAACTTTGCATATCTTTAACCCTCAGCTCAGCCCTGATCTGTTCAGGCCTCAGGCTCTGTCCTGCTGCCGCAGCCCAAAACCCCTCTCTCTGTCTCCCTCTCTGACCTTTACTCTGGTTAGGGCCGGGTGGAAACTAGCAGGGTGTTTTCTCTGCAAAACAGTTTGAAACAGAGAAAAGACTGAGGTGCTCTTGTATCCAACTAAAACTACGACAACTCTCAAGCTAATGCTGTGATAAACATTTGATAACTCTATATACGTTATTATCAGCATTAAAAACCAAATATTCTGTTTGTGTGATGAGTGTAGGAGTGTAAGAGTGCAGAGAGAGGCTAACAGGAGCAGGCGGGGAGGCAAGCTCTGCAGCTCGGTTTTAGGCCATCTACCTGGACTAAAGTTGCAGGTTCGGGTTTCACTGGGATCTTGTGGAGGGATCTCACCCCGCTGACCAGTCTCTGCTTCCTGTTTGCACTGATAAGACCCTGGGGACTCATTGGCTGAGCTCAGTGCGGCAGCCAACCAGTGTGGTGCTAATCACCAGTGACCCGCATGACACCTTAAACCTTATAGATCTGTCAGCGCGCTGCGTTCTCAGATTACTCTTGGCAGCTTGTCAGTCATGCTGATTTTGATTCTCATGATGGCGACAATGGCAGCTCAGCTCTCAGCTTATCACATTATTCCCCATCGTGTTCTGTACACTGTAGTGTTTTTTGTTTTGTTTTATTCATATTAGCTGCTGAGCTTAATGACATTATGCTTCAAAGGTCACTTGCTGAATCCTGCAGGATGCAGGTGAAGGATTGCTGTTTGTCAGGCAGTGAGCAGTCAATGTGTGTGTGTAACTTCTGTTTCCTTTGTAGGATAACACATCATTCGGGATTCATTAACTTGCGCTGTGGCACATTTCGTTCCCGCAGTTCACGCTGAAGCAGCTGCACCTGCATC
This sequence comes from Toxotes lorentzi, assembly GCA_037833715.1. NCBI lineage: Eukaryota > Metazoa > Chordata > Actinopteri > Toxotidae > Toxotes > Toxotes lorentzi. Next base: position 14,205,602 of record JBBMJY010000021.1, read on the forward strand.
AATTAATAAGAAATGACTCATCACTTCTCATCTAATGTGTCCTATCTGTGTGAGTCATGGACAGCAAAGTGGGCATGATCCTTCTGTATGAAAATAAGATCAGTATCTAATGACAGGATGAGTAAGGTGTTTTGCTGCTGAGTTATTTACAAACCAAACATGGTTCAGCTCATGATTCTGACATCTGTTTGATCTAACTGGAGAGTGTGATATAATTAAATAACCTGTTCCCTTCCTGTCTTTACTGACACCTACAGTTAATCTGTTTAACCTGCTGTATTTATACTTATACTGTGTTTCAGTTTTTATGTTATTGATATATACGCATACATTATAAACAATTCTTTTGATCTCCTGTAAAGAGGAACAGATATCTACAAAGCTGCTTTACTAAAGTCTGTTATAGGCTTTTGAAGAGTTTCCAGAAGCATCAGCCATTTCACAAGAGTGTGAAATTGATTCACCATATATTGCCACAGCACGGTGGTGCAGTGGTTAGCGCTGTCACATCACAGCAAGAGGGTCCCAGTCTGGGCTCTTCTGTGTGGAGTTTGCATGTTCTCCCTGTGCCTGTTCTCTCCGGGTACTCCGGCTTCCTCCCACAATCACAAAAACATGCACGGGTTAGGTTAATTGGCCCATAGATGTGTGTGTGTGTGGTTGTCTGTCTTTGTGTGTCAGCCCTGCGATTGACTGTCTACCAGTCCACGGCGTGCCCCGCCTCTCGCCCATAGTCAGCTGGGATAGGCTCCAGCTCCCCCGCGACCCTGACGGATTAACCGGTAAAAAATTGCCACAAAACTTTGCATAATGGAAAAAGCCCCTGCAGATTATTTGCTCCTAACAATCCCACAATTGTTGCAAAAATGGTTGCAAAAATTCTATCAATGTGACTCTACACCTTTCAGTGATGACACAAAATGAGACTGATTCTTAAATGAATTTTTAATTTAGTACTCTAGGCTAAACTAATGAGTATTAAAATAAATGGACATTTATGGAATCTATGTGGATTCACTTATACTAAGTACTGTTCTTAAGAACAAATTTGAGGTGTTTGTCCTTTGAGTATTTGTCATTTTATGCTACTTTATAGTAAAAATTGCACTATTCTATTTATCTTTAACGAATCAGTATTTGCGATGTTATCAATGAACGCTGACTTAACAAAATACTAGGATGATACCAAGGCAGTGTCATTTACAAATTAACCACATTTCTTATTGCACTGTGTCTGCACTGATAAAGAAATCAAGCTAGTGAAAGTATTTTAAAAGTAAATACAGTGTGGTGACTTTAGTAAGTCCATGTATTCAGTAATATCTTTAGCAGTGGCTTCAGAGGTGAATTCACAGAAGTCCATTTAATCTGGAGCCAGGAACTAGTAGGGCACAGCATGCAGGACACTGTGTGCGTAATTGTTATTCTCTGTACACCCTTACATAATATGCAGCCTTCAGAATATTGTGTAATGTTTTCAGATAAGAGTAGAGAAAAGTATGCATGCCACGAGAACACACGGCTACAGTATGTTCATGCACTGTACAAACTGTGCCGAATCATTTGGAGATGGTGTCACGTTCTTAGTGAAACGCATGACGTTAGCAGGAAAGAAGGAGCCGTCTTTAATGGTCAGCTGTATGAGGCCCGTTTTAGAAAGACTAGCATTACCCAGTGCAACCCAAGCCATGTGCTGTATGTTCCTCATAAATGAATCAACTGTCTTCGTCTCTGCTGCTCTTCAACGCTTGTTACAAAACTCGGCTGACAAGTCTCTGATCCTCGTAAACAGTGGTTATGCAAAAACAAGTCGAGAGGACTAAACGCTGCTGTCAAAAATAGTTCAGACCAGTTTCCAAAAGACCTGTATCTACTTGTTCACAGCCCCGACAGATAAAGTCTCTAAACGCCACTTCCTGAAGTCCTGAGCGCAGGGATCCGGCTCAGGTTTCTGAGGTCTCGGCTCAGCTGCTGGTTTCACACTCCTGTGACAGTGGAAGGGGTCTCCAGAGAGGAGAGGTGAAAGGTCCGACCCGATCCCACCTGCTGACACAGCCTCACAGTAACTGGGGATACAACTAATTCTGTTAGACAGACATAAATTGTGTCATTGGCACAACCACTTTGAATAATTCATGATCTGAGACAACTCCCAGTACTATCACTTTGCAGCAAGCAGCCACTGGGTGAGGTCTGTGGGGAAACTGTATTTCCTTCTGTCTTAGATCTTTTCAGATCTTTATTTTGTTGAGCTCATTAAACCGTCAGGAGAGTCACTTTATTTTGTAGTATAGCCACTTACATTTTATGATAGTAAACAAGAACTAATATTATCCGTATGTTTAAACATGAAACACAGCATCAGTCTTCTGTATTTTTCAATTGTCTTTTTAGAATCTATGTAGGCTACTTCAAAATGAGCTTTTCCAAATGTAGTCATGCAACTGTCATGCATTCATTCACTCGCTTACGCCTTTGGAATCAGCCTCCACAGAGTAAATTGATAATGGACCATTGTGTGCCATGTGGTCACAGGAGCCTGATGATTGAAAAGCAAATTAACTTTCCTTCTGAGTGACTCTTGAGTAAGATGAAGCCATCGACGCTGGCTCACAGGCTCATACCAGTTTCAAATTCTTGTCTGCTTCAAATGAGCCGGAGTCACTCCGGCGTCTTTAAAGGTGTCGCTTTTGTGTGAGCTGTTGGATCCAGTGAAATTTAATCTATACAGAGCACAGCTGTCAAAGCTTATTAAAAACTCTACGTACCTTCGGTTTGCACTATGCGCTATGTCTTCTTAAGTGTTATTTCCTTTAACACTATGTTTGCGTGTGTCTGACAGAATACCTTAAAAGAGACAGTGACACAAAACAAAGTATTGAGCGGTGCTGTGGGATAAAAATGTTTCTGTTAGTCACTGAAGTTGTCCTGATGGGAGATCTTCAACTTCAGATCAAATTAGAAACTCTTCCGCTCATCTGAGTCACCACTTCAAGGAACTTAACCTCCTCGAGGCTTTCTTAGTTTTTGATTAAAAAAAAAAAAAAAAACCCACAGGGGATACACCAATATGTCTGAACATGAGAAAAAAACTGTTGCTGTTTGAGTTTCTGATTTAGAAACTGGAAAATTTCCAATAAAATCAATTTCTGCGTCTTTCAGAAAGAAAACAAAACATGAAGAACTGTGTGATAACCTGTAGCCCTGCAGGTGTTTGGACAGCTAATGTTGGTCAGCTAACGTTGAATGATGGTGAATATAAGCTCAGCTTGATGTGACAATGTGCTTAACTGTTTTCAGAGTGTTTCTAATGCGGTCCAATGCGTCTACTGCACACTTGCATTTGACCAGTTTATTAATGCAGTTTGTTTTATTAATGACATGGATTCAAACACACCACGAGACAGATACTGCAATCATTGTTAGAAATAAATTCCAAAATCAAAGCCCTTCAAACAAATAAATACTGACATTCCTTCGAATACAGTATATAAGGGGAAAGGTGCATGTAAGCATACATCCATCAACAGGTTGTTGTATTTTTTTTCATGTGCTATGTCAGAGGGAACTACACTGCAAACATAACCCCTTTTTAATTATTTTATGTGCCTGTATCACTGTGTGGATGAACATAATGTGAAAAATGCTGTAGACGTTTGGGATGGTAAAGAAACAGAGGGAGCAGTAATGTAATACATGTTTGCAGAGCAGCAGCAGCAGCAGCAGCAGCAGACCGTGTTTGCTGGCAGTGATGGATAAAATCAGTGTCGTGTTGTTTACTGCCTATGTGGAACCATGGAGACAAAGTTGATTCATTTAATTATTATTTTATTTTATAAATGACAAATGTTCAAGGCTAAGTGATGAGTTTGGTATTTTACTCTAAACACACTGTGTCAAAAGATTTTGGGGGGCTGAAAAGAGTGTTTCTGGTGTCCCATATAATCACTGGTGCTCTTGGAAATGAACATTTTAAATAGAAAATCTTTGGACTGTTGTTGCTATTGTTGCTAAACTATTTTGCATTATGCTTTTTATAACCGTATAATTTCAGGACACTGCCAGCCTAAACACTGCACTGTATTTTGAACATGACTATCACATGAAATGCATGAGCTAAAGAACTTTTGGTTTTGTGTGCAGGATGTTGTCTAGCTTGTTTCTGCTTTTCTTGAGGCTGACACTTATCACTTGAAAACACATTGATTTTTTTTTTTTTTTTTATTGATTTACATAGCTTCCAAAAGATCCGCGTGTTCTTTGGTGGATTTTAAAAGACATCTGGAAAAACTCTTACATAAAGTGCTCCTTGACTTTTTTTTTTCACTCCTCAGTCCTGTGATGATATTGATTATATTTGTGTTTGTTTTTATGTTTGTTTATGTGCAGAGAGCCTGATATTCCAGCCTGGGCTCCTTTACTCTACCAGCTGCAGCTTCTGGACATTAGAGAGAAACCAGACCCATTAACTCTGCCCATCGCAGACCGCATTCGCATCGGCAACCAGAAACGAGAGCGAGGAAACTTTCATTTCCAGAGAGAAGAATACAGCATGGCTGCCAGAGCCTATTGTATGGCTCTGGATGTGCTAACCACTCGCAGCCCAGGTAACCCAGCATCAAAACCTGAATTTATTCATAGAAAATATTTCCATACTGTCGGCTCTACCAGGAATGTGTCACCGTAGTTGATGTGAGTATTAGCTTCCCAGGAAAAGGTGAGAATGAAAGTATAGGACAGATAAGAGTGTGCGGGCATCTGCAGACACACACACACACACATGAAGCATAAAACACAGCATTTAATAAAGACCTCAGACACAAACACTTCCACATCAGTCTCAGCCCAGAATGACATAACAGTTTAGTGCTCCCCTCCAGTCTACCATCACACTAATCACGCCATCACAATGCAGAGCCACATCCACCTGAGCCGAGGGCCACGATACATGTTTTTTTTTTTTTTTTTGCTGCTTAATTCTTTTGCATAATCAAAGTTGATCAACTTTCATATTATTTCCACCTTCTTAATCGCTTTAATCATTGATGAGGCAGGGTGGGCCCGGGAGGAAAACGTGACTGAACAAGTCAGTGAGGAGAAAAACACGAACTGCTTCATAATGTATCAATGATGGTGGACCGGTGCTCTGAAGAGAGGAGTTTATCAGGGAATCAAGATCACGTAATTAGCGGATAAGAAAACGACCAAAGAATAAAAAAATAAAAAATCCTAATGAAGCAGAGACACCAACATTTTATTGGGCCTATCAGACTTGATTTTCAAATACAATTCATGACACGTGGAGATAAGTAAATCACTCACCTATCGATTAAGTAGTAACCACGTCCAATTCAACATGCACACTCACAAACATTTCCTGCAGGTTTGGAACTAGAATTTTACAGGTAACTGTCTTGATGGAAGCAAATAAATGAAATTGAGTGGGGATTAAGAAGTAGAGGAAGAAAGAAAGAAAAAAGAAATCTGAACTCTGTGTCTGCTCAGCTTCTTCACCACGTGGAAAGTTTTGGAAATACCAAGTACGTGGAGTTTCAGTGTTAAGTAAATCACTGAATGCATTTAATGACTCCCAAAATGTTTTCGATATTGTTCTTTGCTCATAAAAAGGAAAAGGCAACAGATTCAGTAAGAGATTTGTAGACTTGGAGCTTAAAACTGCACTAAACAGTATTTTTATGTTAACGCTTTTTGCTTGTTAAACATGATTGTAAACCCACAACTCTGCAGTTCCCCTCAGCTCTACTTTGCTTTTTCACGTTTTTAAACTGTTGTTGTTGTTCTGGCTCGAAACTCTCGTCAACCATGTTTCCAGCTGCAGCCGCAGATGTTTTCTGCTAAGAAATAAATTCAGTTTTCATTTCAGTTTTATTTACTGAGTGCCAAATCGTAGCATACCTTACCTCAAGGCTCTTTGCAGGGTAAGGCTAAGACCTTACAAGATTATAGAGAGAAACCCAACAGTTCCCACCATCTCTCCAGCACTTGGCGGCAGTGGAGAGGAGTAAAACCTCCAACAGAACTGGACTTGGGATAGGGCCTTCTATTTTCCTCAGGATTTGTGACCAAAGACAGAGCTAAAAGGAGAGGGATTGCAAATCAGCTAACACAACTGTACAGAATCCAACTTGGGACAGCATCCTAAGTGGGATCTGCTTTTGGAATTCAACCGTAAATCTGAGAAATGAGAAGCCTCGTCCCTGAGCTGCGAACATTTATTTCCCATCATGCTCATAGCCAAGAATAAAAGTGCTCCTTACTTGGATCAGCACTATATTCAGCTGGACATGTATGGGGGCTAATGATGAAACCATTCAGTTGTTAGAGCAAGGATAGTAATACAATACCCATCTGAATAAAAAAACAGGACGTGAACTCTCTTTTTAATGACACGCGATGGGACTTTCTCCTTCAAAGTCCAATTATTTAAAGCCAGATTAGATAACTGACATTTGTCAGACTTTCTTTGTGGCTTTTTTTTGTGTGTGTTTAAATGTCCATAGCAGAACATACGTGACCATCTGTGTGGCTCTGTCTCTGTATAGATGGTAGCGACGGTGGCATAGAGGCAGAAGAGGAGGAGGTGCGGGACTACCGGGTGAAGTGTTTGAACAACCTGGCCACCTCTCAGCTGAAACTGGAGCAGTACGACGACGCGCTGCACACCAGCCGGGAGGTTCTGACCCTCGAGCCGAACAATGTCAAAGCCCTTTTCAGGGCGGGAAAGGTGAGGGCCCATCCCATGGTGTCATTACTGAGAGACAACATGGAGCATCTCATTTGATTTTATCAACCCATAAATGATTATTGCTGGAAGAGTTCCTGGTAAGGAAGAGCAGTTTGTTTAAAGTGGGATTATATTTAATTATATCTGAGGGAAAAAAATAGCAGCTACATTATTGCTGTCTGTTCTCTGCCTGTTTTGATTTATGGGTCCTTCCAGCAGTGCTCACACTGTAGGTTTTCTAATCTCTTTCAGCTCCTGTCAGACAAGGGTGAATACAAAGAGGCGATGGAGGTGCTAAAAAAGGCCTTGAAACTAGAGCCGGCCACCAAGGTAAGATTATGTGGATGAGCTGGTCCATTCCACTCTCCATGTTTCTTCCACGTCTGCCTGTGAATTACAAGGTTTAAAGCAAATGCAGAATTTGAACTTCAAGGAAAAAAAAAAACACAAAAAAAAACACTGTCATGCCTGGACTTGTATTTTACAATATTCTCCTGGCAACTGCTCTTGTAGTCAAGATATTTCATTTACCACCACAAGTGCGACAACATCATGGTGGCGTTAGAGGAAATGTCAGCAGATCACCGCAGTCAGCAGGCTTCATCCTCTGGGGACCATGAATGTCTGCACAGAACTTCATGACAATCCATCCAACAGTTCATTTATGCATCAAGTCTGTTAACAGACTGCATGTCTGATTCATTTCATGAATAAATAATATATATATATAAACTACAATCTGCATAAGGCATAATATTCCAATGCTCAGAACTATAGACAGAAAATGTAAGAAAAAAAAAAATCTCAGTGTTCACAGTTTCTCTCATCTTTTTTTTTTTTTTTTGCATGAACTTTTCAGTTAACAGAAAAGAGTTATGGGAAACTGTGTACATCACCTCCTGATACTGAAGAAAACCCCTTCATATTCAAAAATGAAAGTTTGGAGTTTAAAGATAAAGTTGTTGACACAGTAGCCTGAGAAAAAAAGAGATATCCCAGTGAACGACTTTATGTACTCCTGAAGGTCTGTTCTGTCTTGTTTGTGTGGTTTATCTAATCTGCCAAATCCTCCACAGAGGATCTGGCAAACTGCACAGCTGGCAGTCTACAGATGTGACCACACTGCCCAGAGTTGTCCGGCTAACTCAGTAAAAATAACACACACAAGCTAAATATTGTCACTCTGAAGCCATGCGTTCTAAAAGTAGTAAAATGAAGGTAAGAGAGAGACTGAGTCGTCCTTTCCAGCTAAAATATAGACTTTCCACACTGTATAATTAAGATAACTAGTCAGAAGAACTGTTCATCACGACAAAAATGAACAATAATCTCAATGGAGGTTATTTTTTTTGAAAAAGAAAGTGTGAGGAATATCATTCTATCAGCTGTTGACAAGACAGTTCTTCCATTATTACCATGACCTGACTTGGACATATTTGTGGCACACTGCCACAAATATGTCTGGTCTCATCTAGACAAAACGAAAATATCTGCTGCTTTGGTAATTACACCCTTTTCTCAATGCTGGATAAAATACTTCGGAGAAACCTGATTTAGCCACTCTGTGAGAAAGTGATTGCACTGCAGTCTGTAGATGATCAAAAAGAAAGACAAAGGGCATGTAGTTATCAGCTGCAGATGCATTTGATGATAGCCTGTAACGACGCATCTAACGAAAGTATTTGCAAAGATTTAGGATGTGCATTTTAAAAAAGGAAAATCAAAAATGAAGATTTTATGATTTGTTGGCTTCTTTTTAGCCTTGGTTGTTAAGGCTTTCGAAGGATTTTCATTTCAGACCTCTGCTCTCACCTGCTGGACATTTTTAAAACTGCAGCCTTACCTTTTCCTCAGGTTAGAAGGCTTCATGCCTCCTTGTCAACATTAGATCTACAGAAAGCAGGGTTTTTTTCTTCATCAACAGGATGCTTTAGGATTTCTCTTTGCCCTTTTCTTTAGGCGATCCACGTCGAGTTATCTAAACTTGTCAAAAGGCAATCAGGAGGCAAAGACATCCAAGAATGGAAAGCCAAACCTGCAGAGATGCTTGGAGACAATATCACACCTTTTCTGATTCCTTCTAAGAAGAAACCATCTGTAAGCCAACACTGAAATATCACCAGTACAGTGAATTTCATTTTGATAATCAGATTAGATTTTGATTGTGCCTTCTGTATCTTTGTTGTGGTGTTTAAGGGAATTTCCTGGAAGTTGTTACTCGGAGCTCTGGTGGTGGCCTTGGGAAGCTTAGTGACGTCAGTGATTCTAACTGCAAGACACTGAAATCATCTGCTGGTAACACTGGTAATCACCATCATCACCATCATCATCATCATCATCAGAATGAGCAGAGTTTGGTCTACAGTCCTCTTTAGTCAGTTCATTTGAAAAGAGTTTTCTACTGTGAAGACATGAGAAGGTACGCACTGCAGCAGCACCAGAGCCTGAACTTGTATTTATGTGAGTTTCACATGGTAGAAAAATGTCACTGAAAAGTGAAGTATTTATGAAAACCAGAATAGTGCAGCATTGGGTGAATTCACAACAGCAGAAGAGATTTCTGCTGATCGATTTGACAGAAGTTTCTAACAGTCATTTTTCCAGTTACATCTGTTTTATTTGGAAACGGGTTTACATTTCTTTTTGTCATAAAAAAAAAAAAAACGGTCCTGGAAAATGTTCTGGTATTATGGCTAATAAAAAAAACCCCATTAAAATAAAAAGAAAAAAAAATAGTGGAACTTTTGTAAAGTCTGTAACCAAATCACAAAAAGTCATTTTAGTAAACAAATAACACTTTCAAGAACACAAATGAATTAAATTCTGCTTCAGTAAGTAAAGATGTTAAACCTGCATATCGCTTACACTGATGCTTAAAATAAAAATGTTTCCAAACAAAGTATTTGTGTTTGTATTTTTCAAGACCTCTGTCACAGAAGCTGTGTTTCAAAGGGATAAAAGTGCATTAATTTAAAAAGATGTTCTAATTGTTTCTGTCGGACAAAACCATTTAAAATATTTATGTTGAATCTGAAATGAGGCATCAATATTCCTTTTTTTATTTATCATAAAATTTCTTTACTACCAAATAAATACAAAACCTTAGACAAAAGCATCATTACATGACGTGCATTTATATTTGTACATGTGCAATTTTCCAGTAAAAGAAACCTTCATTTTGATCAGAGAATTAATATTTATGAAAATACATTTAAGGCTTGAGATTTAAATATATTAAATTTTAAAACATAAGGAAATTATGTTCTTCTTCACAAAATAAAAATCACTTTGTCTCACTGCTCCTTCGTATCTACCCATATCAGACGTTTACAGTCCGCAGCAGCTGTTAAGAGTCTTCTTTGGGTTGATTTGACTCAGCCTGACCTGAGAATCTGACTGCCGCCTCAGTTTGACGTTCTTCTTTACTTCTCTGTGGAAAATGGAAAAAAAAAAAAAAAAAAAAAAAGGTGTTGCCATGGTGTGTGACGGAAAAACACTTAAAACTAACTCTCTCTGTCTGGCCTCCTACCTTGCTAGATGAAGCACAGCCTCAACGATGTTGGTTCCCTCTTTGGCACTCGTTTCGCAGAACAAGGCGCCGTATGCCTGCGAGCAAAGCGTCGACATACCTGAGTGCAGTCAGTTTATTTAGACACCCGGGAGGTCGGGTGTCTGTATAAACATTCTCCGATCAGGTGGAATGAAAAGTTACACACCTTGGCCAACTTCTCTCCGTGCAAAGTGCTCACACAGCTTCCCTCTGCAAGCTGCTCTCGGAGGTCCACCTTGTTTCCAATAACACACATGGGGATTTTCTCGTCTGTTGAATCCTGTATAAAAACAAATTCCTGCTTGTCGGTGGGGTTATTCGGTGTCATTCACTCACCATATGTTAGTCACAGTTACCTGAATCTGATCCACCCACGCTCTGATGTTAAGGAAGCTGGTTTCTGAAGTAACGTCGTAGAGCAGCAGGACGCCATGAGCTTTACGGAAATAAGATCTGGCAATGCTACGGAACCTAAAGAAAAAAGAAATACAATGCTATTTTTAGCCTAGAGCACTTTCTGTTTTTGAGTTACATGTTGACATGGTTTTAATTGATGACACCATGTTCTGAGTGAGAGTCGGTGCAGTACCTCTCCTGGCCAGCTGTGTCCCATATCTGCAGGCTCGTCTTCTCTCCATCCACCAGCATCCTCTTCATTTGGAAATCAACTCCTGAGGACAAGAAAGCAGATTCAGATGTCTGAAATCAAGAATGTGTCTTTGGTTTATTAAATGGGATGTGTTTGCTGTGGCACCCACCCAGCGTTGTCTGCATGTCTCCTCTGAACTCGTTTAGTGTCAGTCTCAGCATGAAACTGGACTTTCCAGATCCGGCGTCTCCAGCTAAAACCAGACGGTACATTGGAGCAGGTTCCTCGGTTTCCTCGATGTCTGCTTCTAATGGCTTCATATATGAACAAAGGATGACAAACCTTACCCAGTTTCATCTGGGAATTCTTTAAATGCACGATTTTTTTTTATTATTAGTCAACATTTTCTTGGTGAAATTGAATTTGTTATCTGCAGGTCAAAAGATGCCAAATTGCCTGTTTAAAACCAGGATAAAATTGGTTTGAGTTTTACATGTCAAGGCTATGTGTAATTCATTTCAGTAACTAAAGCATGTAGTTAGAAGCTGCTTCACACTGAAATATAGTCTTTTATATGCCTTGATGTCTAGATGTTTTGATCTACAGCAAAAGGCTAAATCATTTTACCTTTGTGGAAAATGCAGACAAACGTCTTCGAAGGGACGATGCGATGGAGCTCGCCCTGCTGGGAGCCACTGACGCTGCAGCTTCAGATTTGACTTCTGAAATCTGTAACAGAAAAAGTTCAGAGAGCTCAGCAGCATATTGACATTATGTGATCAACTATTTTAACCCAGTGTGTGTTCTGACCTCCACATCAGACGGGATGTAGGAGTAACTGTAGTGCACCGTTTCCACAGAGCCTCTGCTGTCGTCGCTGTCATAATCACTGCCTGAGATCTCAGCTGTGTCCATCGGCAGAGAGACTCCACTGTCCAGGTACTTATCAGCCCAGGTGGCCACATGAGAGTATGTCGTTTTGCTGGGATCCGGCTCTGACCTGCACCAAAGCCCCCAACACACACACACACACACACAGGCTTCAGCTGTGACAATTTAATTCACCAAGATCAATCCGCAGATTCACAGAAGTGTGAAGAGAAAAAAAAAACAAAAACAACTTTATATACCTGCTGTGGTTGAGTGTGCTCTGTCGGAGGGGTTTCATCCTTCGGGCCGGGATTTCATTTTGGGGAGAAAGCTGTTGAGCAGATTTGTATGTCAGGGAGAAAACTTTTACACTTGAACTGGTGAAAACAATTTACTGGCTTCTATCTGATGTAGAGCCAGTGAGTATGAGGAAATGTGACATCAGCAAACAAGGGACTTACCCTCCTTTTAGCTGCAACCACTTCACTAGCCAAAGCAGAGCGAAGCCCGTCATTACTGTCATACAGCTTTTTATTCATTTCCCTAATTATGTGTTCAAGGAAATACAAGACAGGGTCAGATACATATTCAAACATTTACTTTCATGCAACAGCTGTGTGCAACACTAGCTGTACTGGCAGTTCAAGAGCGGATTTGTTTGCAGTTTAACTTAACCTGAATGGCAATTTAGCGAGACTGGACAATGTAGCGTAGGAGAAAATTTACACAAAAAGGGGGACACAAAAGTATTCAAAAGTCAAGTTTATATAGCACTCATGAATGGTAAAGAGGGGTGAGTTAAAGTAAAGCGTTACTGAAAACAGTTCACAGTGAAGTCTGAGGGCTGTCTGTGGACTTTCCTTCTGAAGAGACATGTTGCTGTAGTAGCTTTAAATGTAATTTTTAGTAGCAATTTTTTCTTTCACTTTCAATGAACCCCACAGAAAAGAAAATTCAGTGTGTAGAAATCTCACACATCTCTTTAAAGCTCGAGCAATTAAAACTAAAACTATCTGCCTGGCTAGGTACCACTAAAGGTCAGTGAGAAGATGTGTTTTTGAAATTTTGATGCACCAAAACTTTCAAAACAATAGGTGGTAATTATTAACTTTTCATAGTTTCTGAAAAAGTTGACTCTGTGAAAAACAAATCTGTAAGCCTCCCTGCATTCTTGATTAATTCACACACATGCACAAAAAAAAAAGCTTTATCAACTCAAACACAGACTTACTGGAGGATCTGAATGTGGCTGGAGTACGACTGGTATTCCATAACCAACGCCTTCAAATCATCCGTTTCTCTGAAAAAACAATCGTACACATTGTGTTGAATGCTGGATCATATTTTGTGTACATCAGACATGGGCCTGACTTTAACACCGTGGCTCACCTTTCATGTTGAGCTTTCTGATCTGCGTACATGTTCTTCAGCTTGTCCAGCTCCGAGTGCAGGACGGCGATGTTTGTCTGCGCCTCCAGCAGATAGGCCCGCAGCTGCTCGTTTGTCTGTGAGGAGATGTAATGAATTACTGGAGCAGTCCTATATAACACGCACACAGGTGATTTGTTCAGCTACAACAATCACTTCCAACATGACTTACCTGTGAGAGATCGCTGATTTGTCTGTTCAGTCTGACCACCTCCTCCTTTGACTGGTTGAAGTCAGAGTCCTCCTGGCTCTTGAGAATAGACAATTACACAAGTATTTTGTTAAACAGTTTTAGATATTGATAAAGCAAGAGTGGAGCCACTGTACCAACAGTGTTACACCAGATTTAGGCATGTCAATTATATCCCAACTGATACTGGACATTTAGAGACAATAGCGATAGCAATTTTTGAGAGTTTAAAAAATTTCTGATACAATATATTGGCTGATATTCTTTTTTTCTTTTAAACATAAACACATCTCTTAAATGAGCTTTTTCAAGAATTGTGACTGGGACATGTGAGTCAGACATTTTAAAGTTTAAAAACAAATTTAGCAGCAAATATACCAAATACTGTCAATTAAGGCTCAATTGCTTTATCAGTCTAACTTTGATGTCAGTGAGTGCCATCTATAGGTACAGAAAGTAAATGCTTCTGCAGTTGTGTCACAGGCAGACACCAACTTCATTTTTCTCTTTTATAACTGCTGTTTACCTTGTACATTTTGAGGTGTTATGTTTGACATTTTCAATTTTCCAAATGTAACAAGGCTGTTACATTGAATAATGTGCAGACTGACACAATCTTTGGTGCTTCACATTCCAACTATAAATGCTGGTGTTAAATGCTGGCATTACTGGAAACCTGAAGAGCACTGAGTTTTCCTTTAACCTGCTTGATGCTGGTCTTCACTGTCAAGAGTTTGTGTGTGTGTGTATGTATGTAAGTGTCATTTATTCAGGTGCTGTGACAGAAAAGTAGGCACTACAGAAACAGCTTGTTGCAGGGTTGTAAGCATAAAGTGTAGGAGCTAGTATGGCTAATGGACAAACAAAAGTGTCTGAAAACTAATGAGGTGAAGTAAATTTACGACCAGAAGCGAACATGTCTTTCCCGATTCCTCATTTAAATGACTGTGGAAGGAATTTCTGACTGGCTGCACTTAAAGACCCTGGGGTTTATTCATACCTGTAGTTACAGTACTGCTATCTATTTGAGATCAGACCACCCTGGATGCATTCTACTGCAGAAATCTGCCCACTCAGGCCGCATTCAGAGATGGCCAGAGACACATTTGTCCTCATAATGTAAATTACTGTTGGCAATGTGTCGTATTTTGAATGCAAATATGTCTCCGACAGCCTATTCTACACTACACAGTGGTATGTACAAAGCACAACGAGCCCCCCCAAAAACATGTCTGGGGCAAGTTTCCATGTTCATCATTCCTTTATCCTGCCTCTCTCTCTCTGCATTGTGACATCTGTTATCTTTGTTTTCAACCTTCTCTTTTTTATACTTTTATCCCGTATTCAAAAAGCCGCCACCATTTTCTCACTATAACCACAACTGTGTATTTTTCAGTACAGTGTGAGTGCAGAAGCAAAATTTGATCTAAAGGGGTCACTGCAGACCCATTTGAAATGCATTTGATTCTCAGCTGGATCTTGACACAATGCAGATAAACTGTATGTAAGATCAGGTCTCGACCGGACTTTAAAAAGGTGCTCTTTGACAGGTCACCTAAAAAAAAATGTTAGAAATTTGGAAAACACTTAGCCTGACTGACTGGTGCAGCCGGGGTTTCCCCAGGAATTAAGACAGAGCTACACATTTTGTGTTGTCTTTCAGGTACAGTGGGTTCCTGTCTTTTTCATGCTGTAAGAAAACATTATGCCACCTTCATACAATCGGTGGAAATATGGAAATATAAAGTAAATGCATATGTATGTGATGAAACCTACCTTTAACAGTCTGTCCACAGCTGCATGCAGGTCTGCAACCTCATTCTCATGCTTCCTTTGCATGGTAGCCATAATTCCCTCCATTTTCTTATGCTCCTACAAACATGAAACCAGAGCAGTTAAAAGGCCAGCCCAGGCCTTAAAGAGGCTCTTTGTGAGAGGAGACATGTAACCTGCTGCACTGTGCTGCAAGACAAATATGCAGGTAGCTCACAAGAACCAACAAGGAAAGTGTAGAAAAGCTCACTCCATGAAATAAAAATACATTCTTTTAGACCATTTCTCTCTGCTCTGTTTATTGATTAACTGTAGCTGTGTATAACACAGCCAATTCATCTGGTTTGATACATTTAACTTGGAATTTTTTTATCAGCTTTAGAGTGAATCACAGGAGCAATAGTCCACTATAAATCCTGCAGGTATCCCACTCACCTCATCTCTCACCCTCTCCTCTGTTCTGGCAAGTTGTTGCTGAATATCGTCCTCCAGTTCTGCCAGCTGACTGTTGTTCATCTCCTCAGCTCTGTTTGAACAGAAATGTACACTCAAGTTTTTGCTGGCAGCTTCACCGCTGCTGAATCAAGGCAAATTCTCCAACTGCAATCCTCGAGATTAATATAGTTGGTATAAAAGCAAGAATCCATTCACCTAGTAGTGGTACGTCAGTTGTACCTGACAGATTTGCCTTCAAACATGCTGCAGTTGTGACTGCTCTGCTCTCATCAGATAGCACACGAACCAACCAGAGGCGAGGGAGGGCCAGACAGACGGCAGATTCCACAGGCGCACTAAACTTTGAGTGAGATTTCTCAATAAGATCTCACAAGTTTTATTTTAGTTTTGTTATTATTAAGTTTTATGTGAAAATTTTCTGTTTATTTCAACCGGTAGTGGAAGCACGGGTAGAACAGATGGCAATATCTAGTTTGTAAAGGTATTAAAAGAAGGGCAGGGCAGCACATTTAAGTCTTCCTACTTCCTTGAATAAGTAATATCCCGTTTCTCATGCCATGTAGTTACTGAACCACAGACAGAGCGTAACAAAAACAGCTTAGAAACACAATGTCTTCCCATGTGTAGGACTGAAATTCAACAGTTAATTCAAAAGGTACAATGTGAGCCATCGTTTCACAGATTTAAGGGACATTCTCAAAAGCTTTTTCAGTGCAATCTAGAATATTCTAGAATATTTACCGTCCCTGTTGTTCAGCCTGAATATCAGTCACAACTGTGAAAAATCTTAAACTGACAATAACATCTTCTGTCTGCTGCCAGCCACACCTCGCTAGAATATCATAGAAAAACAATACTATATCTGACCAAGTTCATGAATTTCGCAAATCTTAAAAATATTGTATCTCAGATCTTAAACACAGATACAATTAAATGTAACAATATTTTTTATACTAAACCAGTGAGTGAGGCTTTTTGACTAAACCAATCTCACTTAGGACATTAGGCCCCCTGAAAGGTGACATTTTACACTGTAGCAACATCATAAGGCCCAGTAACTGCTTAACCTAATCTACATTTCTAATATTGCCTGAATCAAACAACAAATAGAATTTCTCATGGTACTAAAATCACTGAGAATCAGCACCTAACTCACCTCACTGTGTTTGGAAACTATTAATGCATGTTTTAAGCCTGAGCTGCTCTCGTCAACTTCAATAAATGAGAAGCCTGGATTAAAACACTGGACCCTACACCCAGAACAAAATGGCAGACAGAAAAAGATACTGGCCAATTAAAACAGCTGAATGTCTTGCAGCTGAAGACGCTTTTCTCAGACAAACATTCCCTAAAAATGCCCACCAATAAAATGACAGAAGTATATTTGTCAGCTTGTTTTAAGTTTGCCTGGACGTAGTCCTTTTATACTTTCAGAGTTTATTCAGCAGGTCACCACTGCTCTGTAGTCAAAACAAATCTATAGGCAGTTTAGTTCAGTAAAAATAATCACGATTGTTAATTTTGCAAACGTGAAAACTCACTTTTCAACTAGTCTAATTTTAAACACTCACTTTTTAATGCTATTAGTTAATGCCACTGCTCGAACTTACACACATCTTAAAGCTGCATTAGCCAAGGGTAATCTTCATTCACAGCTATGTGATGTAACTTACAGTGTAAACATTGAACCATTACTTCATAATCACGGTTTCTTTCTTTTCCAGAGAGGAAAAGCGTGACTTTTGTTCTTACCGCTTCAAGCTGGTCTCCAGCTGTTCACACTCTAGTCTGTTGTCCAGGCTTTGACTGATCAGAGACTGGATGATTTCCTCATACTGCTGCAGCACAGTCATGTTTGCAGAGGAGTGAATGGCCTGGTAAAGATCAGCCAGCTGCTCCTTGAGACTACAGGATGAGAACAAACAGTTACTACCTGTAATGAACAGGTTAGTGCCATTTTCTCAGAGCCACACTTCATCCAAAATCTATCTCTCTCTCTCTCTCTCTCTCTATCTATCTATCTAATACTCACTCACCCATCTGTTTGGCTCAGAAACAGGTGGATGTGCACAGAGTCATTTATAGATGTGACTGTGAACAAATCTATACAAGTGGCAATGCTCATTCTCAAGTTTTCGGATCTGTCAAAAGAACTGGAGGAACACAGGAAAATGTCAGCAAAATTGAGGTTTGCCAAAAAGCAAACAAGAAACACTTTGACAAATCTGCCTGTGCCACTCTCAAACATAAATTCTGCTTGAATTTATGTTCTCACCTAATACCTCTGTCATCAGTGAACTTCCATCCACAAATAATGTATGTGACAAATGGTCAATGTGGTTGCCTGTAACTATTTGTTACCACTTCCCAAAATAAATAAATAAATACATATTCTGAGTTTGACTTATATTTAAAAAAAACAATAATAATAATAACTCAGTGTCCACTAGCAAGCTTTCTCCTGGGCTTTCATTTGAATCTCACAGTCTTCATTATGCAACAGAAGTATGCTGAGTTGTTGATGTGAGTTATTAATTGTGTAATGTGTAAAAAGGTAGATTTAATGTTACGTTTCTCTTTAAGTTGCCGATGGGTCTTACACCTGTATGACTAAGCACTGCGGCGGGATAGAGCCCTGTGTCCGGTTATTGAGCCACCAGGACTACAACTAAGCATGCAGATAAAGTTTTACATCCATGTTTCAGCTCATGAAATAAAGAGAAAAACGGCCAGGGAAAGGGTCCCAGCGCAGCCCGTTGCGGTTAGCTAACATTTAACTAGGTTAAAATAGCGTTTAACTGAAGCAGCAGTAGCCGTTGGCTAGCTAAATCCTGGTTAACAGCCGGATGTGACTTTTACCTTTCAGACAGGAGAGACTCCGCATCTATCCTGCCCACAAACTCTTCCCACGGACAGCCTTGGCTTTGGGACGACCCAGTGCCAAAAGACGCCAGGTCCAGAGTCTCTGAAACCTCCTGAAACCTGGACGAAAACTTGCTGTAGTCGATGAATCCGTCTTCGTCCGCGTCGAACTTGTCGAACAGAGTTTTGATCTCCGTTTCTGGGACGTTGAGCTCCCGGCAAACAACCATGAAGTCCTCGTACTCAATCTTCCCGGATTTGTTCACATCACAAGCAGAAAACAGTCTCTGGAGATTGGGTCGGTCCATGGTCATGAATTAAAACGCACGCAAAACATATAAAATATGGAGTTAAAATTTTAACGCTGCTTCTCTCCTGCACCGACCTCTGCTGTTTGTCCGCCAAAATAAAAGCCTTTTTATTAAAGTCTCAATTAAGGTCTCTGGGAAGAACTCAAGAGCCACTCATTGGTCCAGATCTCAGTGTAGGCGGGTATCATCCGAATCAATGGACCCAATGTGCCACCTCCATTTACTAGTCCACCCGCTGCTGCTACTGCAGCCAGTTTATAATTACTTGGCTTTATCCTTAGTTGGATGTCATCGGTGTGTGCAGTGGGGCTGTAACACAATCGAAACAGAGCAGATACGCAAGTGCTTGCTTCTATTTGTCTTTTAGGTGTGTAGTGCATGTGAGAGTTTTATCAGACACTCCGCTTTGTTCCCCTGGGTTTGCAGAATGTGTTTCTGACTCCACCCTAAGAGATTAAATTTGTAAGAAATATTTCTAAAACCCTCAAAATCTTAACAGTGTGGCCAAGGAGTTACATTCATCCGGCATAAATAAGAAAACTTGCTCTACAGCATGCTGAGGGGAAATGTTCATAAAACCATGAGCCATTCAAAAAAAAAAAAAAAAATTATCCATTTGATCTTTATTTGAAAAATTAAAATAAAGTGCTTTTTATATACAGTACAAAAAAACAGTAGTGATGTATTGTACAAAAAAAAAAATACAATTCACAATATATTTTACATTGGCAGCTGAATTTACAAAACAGTTTTACATAAAAACTCTTTTTACTTATACTTTTTACAATACATGTTGACAAGTCGGAGCAACTTGTAGTGCCACAAACAGAAGGCCTGACTATAGTGGTTCATTAAGAGAGAGCAGACGACGATACTTTCACTGTGGCATTAATAGTTTAGTTTTTGTTTTGTTTTTTTTTTTTTAAAAAAAAAAAAAAAAGCTTGTTCAGTACCTGCACGTATTTTACTAAATCACTGCCACTTGACATTTGTTCTGCACTTAGCAAATTTAATATTGTTCAATGACAGCCACTTCACCAAAAAGCTGCCGTTTGTGTATGTTTTCATTAACAGTCAAAGCATGACTCTTTCATACTGCATGATTGATTATAGACAACCAGTCTTTGAAACTCATATTTGCTGTGCCATTTACACAAAATGTAACATAATACTAATGCTTATTTAGAATTCAAGATTTCAAAATCAGCCAGTGGTTCTTTATGTGCTACGATTTAAGAATAAAATTTAGTCCCTGACTGAAGTTGAAGCCACCCTAACAAAAAATCTGAACAAAAATAAACCCCTCACGAGTACATACTGTACAATGATGTCTTCACTCCTGATTCTGAGCATGGCCAGTCCTGTCACACCTACAGTGTCGCTTTTGACTCTACAGCACTACTACCTGGTTAGATTATTATCCCAAGAGGCACATCTCTTGATTATTGTTTCAGAAGGCATTATCCGTTTTCCCCAAGGCAGATTTGTTATCAGATCCATAACCTGCATTGTACTAAGGCTTTTCAACATCATGTGCAAATCCAATGCATTCTGAGTCGAGCAGTATGCCTTCCTGCATTTTTGTGAAATTTTTATTTTGCTGGCCGCATTACAGTTCTGGAGCCAAACACAAGTAAGACTTAAAACTGTATGACAAGAAAGATGCCTTCGAGTTACTGTAACAGCTGACAGAACAGCTGAATTTGGAAGATTATATGGTTTATAATTCTGATTATTTCTGAACATGGAGATGGATAATCGAGATAGTTAAAATACACAAGTCTTATGTTTATTACTAGATGAGAATGCAAGTTATTGCCTTTATGGTTGCCTTTAAAAGCATTTAAGCAAGCAGAGGGCATTTTCTTCCATTAGTTAACACTCATCACTTAATATGTATATCAAAGTTGAGGCTATACAGATGTGTGTTATTTAATTCAGGTTATGAATAGGTGTAGTATTTAAATAGATATTATTATTTCCCTTTGAGAATAGTGATAAATATTTAAAACATTGAAGAATGACTATGATGAGTAAATGTCTCTCTGTAAAAGACACATTTGGCCACATAGTCAAAATAAATATTTATAACCATTTATCACGTTGAGATAAATCAACAGCTGCAGATTTACATTACTGTAATGGACCCTTGTCTCTTATCATTTGTTTCTGTGATGCTAGCCTTTCGGAGTTTCCCCCGAAATACACCAAAATGGCTAAAATCTCTTGCATACTTACAGTTAGTGTAATGAGAGTGAGTGCATGTGTGTACCTGTGTGCATGTGGGGCTGTGTTTGCAGTGCCGCTGATCCTAAAGTCATTAACAGTGCCAACACCTTTGTGCTTACTCAGTCACGAGGTGAGGTTTTCTTGGTGTTTACCCCCACTTCACATTATTTGCTTTGCATAGACTGCCTATCTCATGAGAACAGCATGATAATACCTGGAATGAGCTTTTTTCTCTTTATCACATTTGGTGAAAGAAAACCCTGTTAAAAGTCAGGCTTCCACAGAGGAATATTTGTATCCACTAATAATACCAATACTTTAAAAAAAAGCATATTTGTGTCTTTTATGACTATATAACCTTTTTTTTTTTGATGTGTAATGATTGAGGTGGTAAGGTATTTGTGTTTTCTTTCACTGTATAAATAATGGTCTGTTTTTGATCAACCTTTTCAGTCTCTCAGCGCGACTCCTCTCCTCTGAATTCTTTCTCTGTTGCTGTGTTATATTTTAGCCTAAACAATGAGTATATGTGTGAACGCACACTGGCTCTCTAAGAAAGTGTGACAGGGCACCTCTTTTTTCTTTCTTGCCTGCCACTGACTTGTAAAGTGTATATTGTGGTGTTTGAATGTTTACCTTGCTACAGTACAGTACATAGTGCATAGCCTCAGCGAAGGGTAGGCTCTTACCGGATGACAGAATGAAAACAAAACAGCAAACACTGTGTCAGTTGTTAGCGGGAACACAACTGAATACCTTTCAAAGCACCACCTCTGGATTATATGGACGGACTGAGTGGCAATGCTATGAAAGTCAGTCACTGAATGGCGGTTGCGACGCCACCTCTACGCTTGTTACATTCCTGTGAGCCATATGTGAAAGCATCAAAAGTCTGAAGGCAAAGTGGAACTTCTTCTGAATGCACTTGAATCAGGGGGAGTGAGAGGAAAATAAAATAAAATGTACATGGGCCACAGGAATAGAAAAAAAAAAGACAAAGTGCAAAATCTGTGTAATGAAATGTCTCTCCACGAAGAGTCTGATGTTCCTCAGTTTTCCCTTTTATAGGGTTTTTGTCTTTCTCAGCAAGTGCACTCTTTCCTTTCAGTTTAAAATGAGTCACTCCTCATAACACGAAGCCAGCCTCACACTATTGAGTCTTTAATCTCAGAGCCCAGTCTGACTCGTGGCCGTGGGCATGTGGGAGAAATCTCTACGTGGCTCTCTCTCAAGTTCAGAGGCCTCTTCTCCGACTCTGAGAAACTCTTGCTGTTGTCGGGCGACGAACAATCGTGCGGTGGAGTGCTGCAGATGTAGTTGTCATTAAGGGTCTGGTAGCCCTTGTGATCTGACACCGACGCTGTGACTGTGTTGCCGTTGAGCGGCAAGTTCTCAGCCGGTTTCCCCACTATTCTGGGCTTCTTCTGCTGCATGTTGGCGCACTCTCCCTCCTTGAGCATGGACTTCATGTGGTCGCGGTTCCTGTAAACCACAAACAGAGAGAAGACCACCAGGGAAAACACCAGGAGGGCACAGACTATGATCAGTTCATTCCAGTAGGTCTTAGTGTTGATCTGTGGCGATCGGGCCTTCCCTGGCAGGATGATGAACTCTTCCTGGGAGATCTGTGGCGTACGTGAACGGCCTGTCAGGGTGGTGCTCTCCTGCTTGGCCTCTCCCCTCACACAGTAGTTTGCCAGCAGCTGTCTGAAGCCTTCCTCCACTGACCAGCACTCGTAGGTTTCCTGT
This sequence comes from Toxotes lorentzi, assembly GCA_037833715.1. Classification (NCBI taxonomy): domain Eukaryota; kingdom Metazoa; phylum Chordata; class Actinopteri; family Toxotidae; genus Toxotes; species Toxotes lorentzi. Next base: position 14,228,354 of record JBBMJY010000021.1, read on the forward strand.
CTGTCAGCTTGAGCTACCACTACCAGCCCCCCCTCTGGGCTGGGGTAATGGAAGTGACCTGAGCTCTCACTGAACTCCCACCGCCTTTCAGCCAAATTAGAGCGCAGTTTGCAAGGCAGTACTTTGAATGTGTTGGCTGGGATAATGATCACCTGGCATGAAGACATTCCTGTTGAAAGGTAAAGGAGAGGCACAAGTCGCTCAGATACTACATGAGATAAGCTGTACTGCCTTCTCTGATGCAGAATTCATAATAATAATGGTTTGACACAATGAACACTTTTGTAATCAAGACTCAAGTGAAGTACATAAAATGGAAAAAGAATCCAGTGCAGAAAGATGCACTCTAAATCTCTGACAGACTAGAGAAGAGGAGTTCACTTACGTGTAGGTGGAGGTTTAGCAAACCGTGGGCTTGGCACTGTCTTGTCGCAAATAGCTGATGTGTCTGCCTCATCTACATCCTGCTGCCAGGCACTGAAACACATACATTTAATCAGAGAATTTAGGCAAATGCGGTCTCTTATCATCTTATATACATATATAGAAATGTCTCTCTAAAAGCTTTAGCAGCAGAATTGATGGTGGGTTATTATGCAGAGGGATACATACGTTCTTGCTGAAGCCTGTCTGACATCCACACACTGCCGCTCATTCCAGGCACAGTAAGGATCCCTGGAGAGGATGCACTCCCCGCAGCTCTGATAATTAGTGCAGTTAGCTACTGGGACCTCCACCAGTTCAGAGAAAGAGGAAACATAAAGCTGACCCTGTGGAGGAGAGATGACAAAGCAGGGGACAGGAAGGAAGTGCCCCAAATACAGTTACTGGGTTACTATTTTCATCCAGCATCTTCCCTGTCTGACCGTGATCTAAATACAATACAGTTTGCTTTTCTTTATATCACTTTAAAAGGAATTTCTTTGCCCTGAAGTATAAATCTAAGCAAAGACATGTCATGATCCAGGAAGTGTCACAGTTCCAGCTGTTAAAACCCCAACTGTTTGCAGATCCGCTGAGAGAAAGGTCCGCTTTAAGCTGTGACTCTCCGTGGCTCATGGAATCTCTAAACTGCCCATAAATGCGTTTACTGAGCTTGTTATTAGTTCACACCATGGGAAAGCTCTGTAAAACAAACTGAGCCTCTTTCCTCTCTCAGCACTCCACGATACCTTTTCAGTGTCCAGCTCAATGTGCTGCACTGGTTGGGAATCACGGAAGAGCACCATCTCCTCGATGATGTGCATCTTGTTGTTGACATTAATGGCTTTATGAAGTCTTCCATCATCTAGAAAAGACACAGCATGACTTAAAATTACACTGAAGTCTTTGTGAATGTTACAGTTAACACAGGATGATGCACAAATGGGCTGCTGAGTGTGTTTTTGTGTGATTGTGAATGTGGGTGTGAAGCCCTTTACCTGTGCCAATGAAGAGAACGTTATAGGCTTTGTGTGCTGCGAGGACTCGATGGACAGCGATCTGGGTGTAGCGAACATTACGTTTCAACAGGAGAGGCTGGCTGCGGATCACGCCGTCCATCAGGAAGTGGTCTTTGACAAAATTCAGCACCTTGTCTGGCATGTGCAGCGAGGAAGAGATGCCCTGCTCTCTGGCAGCATTTGTGATACACTGTGGAGGCAACACAATAAGTCACAGTTTGTACTTGTTTTTTATTTTTGTGTTTTTCTTTACATTTTTGTGATACTATGATAAGCCTGCTGGGAAATAAAAGCAGCAACAGTTTGATAAGAATCACAGGGGAAGAGAAGAGGGACGCCAACTCGAGAGATATCTGCTCGAGCCTTGATCGGCAGTCAGAACTGAGGGTGTAACTGATGAGCTGACAGGCACGCACAAAACCCCCTAATGCAGCTGACATGACATGCTGCTGAGTACCGACATATATA
>JBBMJY010000021.1:14230363-14240377 GCA_037833715.1 Toxotes lorentzi
TATATATATATATATATATATATATATATATATATATATATATATGTTTCCAGGTTCTCCAGCAGAGGGCAGCATTCAGGTACTCACCGCTCCAGGCCGAGGCTCTGGGACCGGATGGTTGTACGTGTACCACTGCTGAGTCTCTCTGTTGACCTCTCGGTATCGCCCATTGAACGCTTTTTCAACCTGCTCCATAGTGAAGGAACACACTGCAGAGCTTCCTGAAGCACCCTTGTACCTTAAAAGACACAGACAAGCATCTCAACAACACTTATCGATCATTTCAGATGTACAAACTTGAAGAAAGCTGAGTGTAATCTTATAGAGGGGATGTTTTATAGCGAAAGACTAAGCAAGTCTAAATTGAGGCTAAATGATTTCATAAATACTGCATTCAACTGGCCAAGGACTGCATATCGAAAGTAATTAGAAGCTAAATCTGGCCCAGAACATCACTTCTTCTCTCTTTTTTGAGACTGGTATTTTTGTACATGGTCCCTGTCAAAACAAAAGTCCGAATTCCTCCAGAAAAAAAAACCTCCTCATCCACTAAAGAAATTTTAATAACCCACCAACAAAATTTCCTGAGAAAAGGACAAATGAATAATCACAGTTATATTTATTTATTTAATTTAAATTGTTTAAGATTACCTCTAATGTGTAAATTTTATGTCCCAGCATCATGGTCTAAATGTCAAAGCCTTCACTGACACTGGTGAGGAATACAAAATGCCTTTTATCTCATTTTGTTTCCTATCTACAAAGTCAATTTTAAAGATATTTAGACTCAGCATTTGTTATTAAACCTGCCAAAATCAATAAAAGACCTCGGTAGCTATGGCCCTGCCTGCACTTTGGTCTCTTTCAGAACATTTTTATGATGTACCTCAGCGAGTAAGACATTTTTATCCCTTGTGCGTGCCAAATCTGCACAACATATTTGAAAGTATAACTACATTTGTTAGGTGATGTGTTGATGTGTTAAATTAAAACAGTGAAACTTCGTCCTCACCACTGAGATGTGAAGACTCCATAAAACACAGTGTTCTTCCAGTCCTCGGGCCTGGGTGTCAGCACAAACATGTCTTGGATTATGTTGAAGGGAAAACCATCATCAGGCAGAGAGCACAAGAGTTGAGCCTTCAGGAAAGTCGTCCATTTCTTCTGCAGAACCCTCTCGCCTCCCATGTCACCCTGCAATACAAATAATAATGTAGTTTGAAGCCTTTTAACATGTGGCCAGTAGAGAGTGCAAGAATGTAAGACCGACACCTGACTGCAGTGGTCAGTGTGTGATTTGATGGGATCTGACATGCTTCTAAAAGGCATGAAATAATGTGCAGCATATGCATATGCACTGCTGTGGCATACCACAACATACAGTACATGTTGTAAGTTTTATTATATTATGAAAATAATTCTGTCATCTTTATTTACTTTCTTCATAAGTAAATACAAAGAAAGTGTTGAGCCCCAAGGGTGAAGCTGCTTGAATTGATGTAATTAAAAAAACATTAACCTCCTATAGTACAACCACGATGAGCAAAATCAGTTGCACCCTCAACACGATATACCCTGAGGCAGCAGACTTCTAGGTCATGAAAACAATATACATCATCACAACTGGCTTAGATAGGAAAAAAGAAAAAAAGAAAGGGCTTTGAGGAGGACAAATGCTTTTAAATGAAAAAGAAAAAGAAACATTGCTCCCCGACAATCCTTCTTCACTGACACTACTGCTGTGATTCGGCGCCTTTGGCACTTGCCTTCAAAGTGATGTGAGAGTGGCACGGGACTTCTTTGACATGCAGACTAAATATGGAGAGAAACTCCATTTTTAAACCTCAGCGTGAAAGTGATTTACAGAATGTAAACAGGGAGTTACAGGCCTGAGAAAGGTGACGAAATGTTTTACCTATATTAGCCACACCGAAGAGCTTATTTTGGTTTTGGAAAAAGATCTAAACTACATAAAACCCTTTAACATGAAGCCTCACTTGAGCCCACTTTAGAATTACATTAATCAGAGGAAATGGCAGGGCAGGATGGGAAGGGTAATGACACATGACCAATATTGAGCTTCTGAAGCAGTTACTTATTGTAGTAACCCAGGCAGATAATGAGCAACATACAGTATATTCCCTGGTCCTCCTGCCTGAACCTAGTTTTATAATTTAATGCCACTCTGTGCTTAAAGTGACTTCTGAATAATTGAGGCAACTGCATCCCATTCATTAATCCCTTGTAAAAGCATCCATTGTTCACATGAACATGGCGGGGCAGTAATGGCTCCTTTCTGGGAAACCGAACAATCCTGCAAATAAGAACATGCTTTGTTTTGTTTGTTTCAAGCAAAACATTGTTTATCATTCCGTAGTAAGGCTCAATGAAGTGGAACCTGTGTACTAAACACCTGAATAAACAGAGGACTAAGAGAGACAGGGATAGGACTGATAATTTATTTGAACAGGAATCACCGTGCAGGAAAGAAAGCAACACCATCTATCTGCTAAGAATTTACTTCATTTTGAAGCTTTTTACGTTTTACAGTTTTCACTTTTTTAATGATTTTTGCTTCATTTTCGTTTGAGAAGCCAACTCCCCAAAACTGACACATTACCACTTATTTCCTTGTGAGTAATCTGCAGCAGGATGCTTATATTCAGCACATATTTGAACCATATGAGAAAAAAGCCCCTTAACAACATGCCACATGAGTCAATATTTATATAACTGTTAACTGGAATGATTTTTTAAAAACTGGATGTATGGTAACACTGAGTGGATAACTGCATGAATATGAAGGAAATATAACCCTTGGGGCAGAGTCTGACTGTGAAACAGGCCTCTGATTCACAGCTGGGCTTCCTATGGTTCCACCTTGGGGTTTATATCTGACGCACATACTGATCAGCAATGATGAGCAACAACAAAGACCAAACATTTGAGGTGGTGTCACAGGACAAGTTTGGAAAAGAAAACATGTCTTTGCCGTCCACAAAGAACAGTTCTAACTTGTTTTCTCTGAGGTGAAAGTCAAACTGTCAGAGTATTTTTCATTCTCCTTGGACAGTTATTAACATGATTGTTTCCACAGAGACAAGCAGCGATCGCATACAAATACAAATACCGTGTGAGGTCTGCACTTTAGTTTAGAAGGCCTCAAGTATTTCAGCAGGTGATAATCCGTTCCTGCGCATGGATCTTGTGCTACATTAATCCTAAGCCATTTTGAGTTGGCTACTGAGTCCTTTCTGAGCACAAATATTTGGTGAAACACGATAAGAATAGAGGGAGGAGAGGATCTGCAGAAAGAGAATCAAACGGAGGGAAACACGCAAGAGGAATGTTTTTCTGTAACAAGAGATCCTGCGTCACTGCCCAGAAGGACTGTGAGCTATATACTAGTCGTATTTAAGCTGTAAGACGCTTTCACAGGACTACATATACAGCTGTATGGGAGCATGTGCTGAACACAAACAGACATGAAACGCACAAACACACAAACAATCCACCCTTCCTGATCTGACAAATTCCTATAGTGTTGGGAGGGGGTGTCAGGAGACTGTAGCTCAAGGGTAAAAAGGCCCCCTTTTTGGACCACGTGCTTTCAAGCATCCCTCACCTTACACACACGAGCAATGCGTGACACAATGGTGTTGTCAAAGAAATCAAACTCCTTTCCCGCTTCACTGAAGAAGAAGTAAATCTTATCGTCATCGCCCACTAGGTTGCCCTTGGGCAGGCTCTCCTGTATGTAGGCAGAACCAACAAAGGCCGGGTCTGAAAGAAAGGCAAAGCGAACAATGCTGTCAAACCTACAGTATATGCAACTCTGGCATCCAGGGACAGGCACCCCTATTCCCTCTGACATCAACACACCGAATGGAAAATCTACTTCCAACAGGGACTAGATTGCAGGTAAACACTTTTCATCTATATAATCTCTCATAGTGCCAAATTCTAGACTTTTCCTTAAGCATATCTGGTACAAACAGTCTGAGATGTATCTTATAAATTATGTGATATTATATATATATATAATATATAGAATCTTTACTATATGAAGACGTTATCAAAAGCATTGTCTTCCAGCTATAGCACTGTACCTTGAAGCCAGTTGAGTGAGTTTTCTGTTTTTAGAGCTGTTCCTTGGCTTAGACTCTTGTAAATGATGGGTTCATTTCCTTGGAAATTACTAACTGTGCCGGCATACAGCTCTCCATCTGCAACACAGTGAAGAAGACCAGTCTAATCACAGTGTTTACCACGAGGGAATGGGCTTCTGCGTCATACACAGTAATGAAATCCAGAGGTCGTGCCCCAATTCGTCTGGATATCAACCACCTGTATCTGGTAACTTTACCGATTCCCACAGTGGCTTCTATAAATCAAAACATTTAAACAAAGCTTGATTTTACTGACAGCTGACAGCCATACTCAGACCTACCAGCCATGATGGCAGTGGACTTGTACTCAGGGTTGAAAGGGCAGCGGCTTCGTCCATCCTCTGTAACAATCTCACCGGTATCACTCTTGACGAGGGAGAAGTCTGCAGTGTTCTGCAGAAAACACAGCACATCAATAGAAAAGTAGAGCTGTAACATGCTCTGACAGTGATTGATGTCCACCTGTCCCATAAAAAAAAAACGTGGTCAGTCAATCTTTGGTTTAGGTTGGCAACCAGGACATCCCTGTATATATTTGTTATGAATTGTTTTAAAAGGCTTTTAAGGATTTGGAGGAAAGGACTGAAAACTGGATTGATCCTGATATAATCCGATTACAAGCATTAAATATTTTGATCCATTTCCCTTTGGCACAGGCCATAATAAAATAATGCACATACTGTACATTGTATCTAGCTGGGCAGGGGCTCAGCCAGACTGCTAAGTGAGATGAGAGGCAGGAAGCAGCATGAATCAGATTTTAGATGCTCTTCCCGTAGAATCTAATAAATAAACACACCACATATAAAGTATTGCACCATGGGTAATCAACTTTTGTCTACAAGGAACAACAAATGACACAAGTTTTTACAAGAAATGCACAGGTATGCTCAACCTCCTAACAGCTGCTATCTGCAATGTGATTGTTTCATGTAAACACTTACTATGTAAGCACAGATGGGGCTGAAGGCGTACGTCCCACAAATGTAGAGGTGAGTGCTGTTCATACGTAGTAAAATCTTGATGTAGTTGAAGCAATCCGTCTGTATTAGAAGAGCAGACAAGAATTTTATGTGAACGTCTCTTTACAGCTACTAAGATACAAGGTTGTACAGGCTGTATTTATGAAGATAAATAAGGCAGAGTGTGTTAGGATTTGACTGATTTTCTGAGTTTTTTTTTTAGTCATCCAAGTTATTTTGTCTCCTCTCTCAAGACACAGTAATTTACTGAAGCTTATTGGAAAGTCGAGATAAATATACAAAGAAAACACAAATCATCTGCAGACTTGACCACAGTCCAGTAAAGTACTGGAGATTAAGATTTTAGAGACATTTTTTCATACAGTAATTTTAAGATCAATTTCAGTATTCCAAACAAACTCTGGAGTCCCTCTGCTAAACTGTTCCCTCCAACTGAAAAAGTAACAACAAGAAATTCACAAGGTTCTAGGTCTGTATGTTTACATATAAAAGTGGTACTGGAGCAGGCAGACAAAAAGAAAGAGTGTATTAGAGGAAAATTTTGTCTGAAAGGAAGGGAAAAATCCATTGTGGTAGAATGGAAAGTTACAACTTGACAGGAAATTTCCAGGGTTCTGCCCTGGGTATGTTTCCAAAATGCCGTGTAACAATGGTCACCTTAACCAACAAAGCAAACTGGCAGTCATGTAAATACTGTCTAAGCCATCCGAGTTCGGCCACTTGAGATTTTCACCAGCAGTTCACTCACCTGCAGGTTTTTGCCTTTGAAACTGCACTCATCTCTCTTCCTCTCTGGAGTTTTCCACGTGAGCTGCAGGAGAGAGACACTGTCAGACTCACACTGCAGGTTTACATATACAGTGAGGTGTGTTATACTCACATTGGACGGCTTGGATTGTATCATATTTATAATTACATTCATACGGAACCTCTGGGATCCTATTATAATAACTACAGTATACTATATGGTACTGCAGTTTACAGATGCCTGCACGCTGGCTCTTACATTTCTTTGTAGCTTCACAGCGCTGATATCAGAGAGGTTGAGAGCAAAGAGAATCTCCCGAGCGCCAATGTACAGCATGTTGTCTTCTTTACTGAGGAGGAGAGAAGTGTAGTTGAAGACTCCGCCGACCGAGAAACTTCTGGTTGTCCTCTCCTTTGCATCTGGACAGAAACAGACACAGACAGAAGAGACAAAAGATTTAATTCATGCATTAATTGTGCTCAGGTTGAACATAAAGAAGCATAAAGAAGAATATTATGACTGTTAAAAAGCATTATAAGATGCTGAAGACAGAAAAAAGTCAAAGTCTAAAGGCACTTGAATACGCAAATTATTTTTTGTGTGGGACTGCAAAATTTGATGTACTCCAGAGATAATGCGTAGATGTTCTGTGTTAATTAGACACAATCGCACAATGTGCAACTCCTGACAAGCTTCCCCAAGTTTCTCATGGTTATGATAACTACACAGCCCAGATACATTTTGTGTTTTAACGCAGATGAAACTTTGTGTCTTGAATTTAGATTACAGGGCAGCAGACTTTGTAGGGCAATATACCTACTACAGGAGATCTACAGCACAACCAAGGATCTGGGCCTCATACAGTATTTGATACACCTGGAAAAAAATATGTATGAAAAGAAATCAATGTTCCTGTGTTTGTTCTGAAACACAGGAACATGTTCTTGTTTGTGTGTGTGAAACTTCAGCTTCCAAATCCAGCCCCTCATCAGAAACAGAGACAAAGAAGAAGAGAAACAGAAAGAGAAGGTTCCTCATGTTTCTCCTACAGTACAATAAGTAAGTGAATGGCTTTGTTCCAGTCACATCAACACCTCCTGACTGAAGCCAGGGGTTAAATCATCAGCTCTCCTAATCACTGCTTTAAAGGCCCATGTGTATCTCAGATTTGCAGCAGCCTGGAGGCCTTCGCTGCCAGCCCAGCTTGAACAACTTGCCTTAATTGCATTCCAGCATAAACAGAAGCAGGGAGCTGATGGAAACTTAAAGTGACTGAACCACTGAAATACGGCCTTTGCCCCCAGACCTGAGAACACCATTTATTTTATTGAGGAAGGTCATCTAATATTGTTTTTCTCAATTATGTTATTTCACATTTGTAGAAGAATGTTCTTTGTGATTTATAGAGAAATTACTCATCCAAAACACTGTGCAAAAATTACTCTTTAAAAAAAAAAAAAAAAAAAAAAAAAAAAAAAAAGCAAGGCCGTCCCCAGAGTTAATCATATTTTCTTTGGACCCTTCTCCTGACTCAGGAAAAAAAAACTTCAGCACCTGCCTCCCAGCATCTCAAGCTGAATTGGTTCAACTAATTTCATCATTAATTTAACACAGTATCCCAATTAAACCACAATATCTTAATGGAACAGTAATTTTCACATAGACCCCAGTGGAACACAAACTACTTTTATTAGCAAACTGCCACATTTGTGGCAAACATAACAAAATGATGAACATTCAAATCACTTCCTTTTCTAAGTGTCACTTATGGTTATTACTGCCACCAAAATGAAACTGAACTCTGAACTGGACCCAACCTGTCATGCAGGACTTCAAATTTATCATATAAAACGAAAAAACATGGGGTGAGAAAACAAAAACATAAAAGTCACAGCCTGACTTTCAGATCAGCCAGCTTAAAAAAAACTACACTACAATATTAAGCCAAAGTCAGTGGGCTCTTATTCTCATCTCGACCTCATGAGGTAATTTGCTCTGCATTTTCACTTCGGAATCACAGTGATGGCAGATTCATACTGGATTAAAACCACAGATGCTGGTGGTAATAATTACAATTATGGCACTTCCCTACATAAAACTAATCCAGTCCAGATAGAATAAGGTGTCATTATGTTCTACTGATAATAAGCACACTGTGTGGTTTGTACCCTGCAGTATGTGTGACCTGATATAACCTCACCTTGGGTAGGTACAGGAGGTTGTGAGACTTCCTCTCCCTCGGGAAAATAACATGTTAATAGCAGTCCATTGCCCCGGCAACGGAGAACCATATTGTAGTTAAATCCGTCCGTAAAACCACAAGAGGCTCTGCTCTGCGTACTGTACATGGACCCATTGGGGCCGTTCACTCTCCTTTTCACTATCATTATGGGATAAATGGAGTGTTGCTCCGTGCTGGTACTGTCCCGTCAACCCCCCACCTCCCCTTTTTTTCCCTCCTCCCCACAGAGCCTTGGGTGAATTTAACTGTGATTTACGGAGAGAGAAAGAGAAAGGCCAGAGCCCAAACCAAAACAAAGGCTTTAAGGGAGGATATCTACACAATTACTCTCTAGAGTCAGATCACCACTGTCATACTTAGCAACCACAGCTGACGGAGAAAACAATAGGGCCCCTAATTGAGTATCATTAAAGAGATCCAGGAGGGTTTGCAACCGTACAAAGCTTTCCATTTATAATTTCAGGAAAACATTAATCATCTTTCAGTACAGACCTATTGGTTTACAAGTCTTTATTTCTCTGAGGGGTAGGTCATTGTTAAATGGTATATTTTAACATCATGTTTTGCTCATGTTCTCTGTTAATAAAAGGCAAGCCTCAAGGTCGGCCTTCAAAACAGCACGATGATTAAAAGGTGCTCTAATCAATATTCTATGTAAACAGTTACTGTGTATTAACCTTTTTTTTTAGCAACTTTCTGCTCATTGTTTTGAATTTACAATCCACAACTTTAGCTGAAGCAATAAAGAGCCAGATATTTCCCTCAGGAGGAAGACCACAAAACCAGGATAGAAGAACTTCTGGAGGTCAAATAGTGTGCAGACTGTTACCCCCTACTTCAAGTGTATCCTACTTGAACTTGTTCTCCCCTCCACATCCACCACAGTCTCTTAAAGAAACGCCTCTATTGTTGTTTGACCGTCTGAGGTTGACTCCTGAGGGGCCATTTCATGACAATGCAGCCCCAAAAATGTTGTGGTGCACTCCAGGAAGAGAGAAACAGACAGGACGGTTCAGAGGAAGCACAAAAGAGGGGAAGAGCAGTTTGCATCTGCTGCAACCACAGCATCAGAGCCCAGTGGGCATCATGTCACTACTGAAGAGGTACGACATAAATTCTTAGCCTTGTCCATCTGGCTTTCCACTTGTAAGAGAACATTTGAGAGAAAAACCTATAAAGAATACATGGTCTCCACTATGAAGTGCATGACTGTATTGGAGGGGTGTATTTTTAGGATCTATTTATATTGAAGTGGTTATGATCATGATGCTACATGCTTCTTCACAGTGGTCCATCATTCATCCACCCAGAAGAGCTCCAGAGACTTTGAATATGTATGCGATAGCACACTGATGCTGTTGGTGGTCCAATACCTTACCAAGACCAAGGCACTTTACATTCCTTTAATTCATCACCCTTCCTTTCACTTACTTCACCCTTACTAGTATCTACTTGTGCATAAAGTTTATATAGTACGGTAACTCTGGTTGTTTTTTTTCCTTCTGAAGTTCTAAGATATCTTTCGATTTAGAAATTACAACTGAAAAGCTTAACAGGAGCCTGTCTTTCCTGTCACACTGGACGATCCACAGACCTGACTGTCAACGTTTTTCACTGGAATTACTTTCTACAGAAGAAAAAGTCCCTATGAAAACTGAGGTCTGTGTGGGTTGTCCTTGGGATGTGGTTCACTGTCCCTAGAAAGTCTCTGCAAAGACAAATTTCTGTAGAGTTTTTCAACTGTACTTATTTACTTTTATTATTTTCACTACAAACTAAATTTGATTAGTCGCCATTGTATTGTGTGTGTGTGTGTGTGTGTGTGTGTGTGTGTGTGTGTGTGTGTGTGTGTGTGTGTGTGTGTGTGTGTGT
>JBBMJY010000021.1:14240477-14259007 GCA_037833715.1 Toxotes lorentzi
TGTGTGTGTGTGTGTGTGTGTGTGTGTGTGTGTGTGTGTGTGTGTGTGTGTGTGTGTGTGTGTGTGTGTTGGGGGGTGGGGAACAACTTTCAGAAACAGATATGTTAAAACCAAACAAAACCAAAGCGCTCCCCACTCTGCTGGACTTATGTGGAAACACTGATCACAGGTTGAGCAGATAGAAAACCCTCATTGTCCAACAGAAAAGCAGCAGCAGGCAGAGCGGGAGGATTTCTAAGGTTTGAGAGAGCAGCTTTCTCTGGTTCAGAGCACTTCATCCATGACTCTTTACATATGTTGCATGAACAGCACACTCAGTGGTTCAACCTATGACAGCTGTAAGCAATACGAAATCATTATTATGTAATTAAAAGTAATTTCTTCAAATGACACTGTTAAATGGACTGAAATACCCGCCCAGACTGGCTTACTAATCTATTTAGAGGGGAAATTAATTATATTGGGCTTAAAGGAATTCTTCTACATTTTTGCAGCTGATTCTCTGATGGGTCTGAGTCCAAAAAAAAGTAGAGGGTTAATTAAAAGTGTGGAACATCCCCTCTGGGGGGGAACTATAATTTGTCCTTTGGTAACAAAGATCTAAGTGCCTTCTTTTGTAGGGCAGCTATAAGAGGCTGATTCAATCAGTGCCCTCCCTTACGAGGGGGCAGCCTTTATCAGCTCTTACAGCTGTATATTCAGAGATCAGACGAATGCATACCCCATTTAAAGCACCTGTTCTTGTTTACTTTCTGCAGAACTACAAGAAATCACTGCCGTAAACAAATATTCTGTACAAACTGCAAATTACTCTGCAACAAACTCTTACAACTTACAAGTGGATCAGAGTCTGTTCATTAGGAAGCTTGTTCTTGCAAACAAAGCAGGCCGAGAAGACTAAAAGACAAAGATTATTGTCAGCATTATGGCTCCTGACTCTGAATCTCAGAAGTTTATAATTTTATAAAGATGCTGGTCATAGTCCACTAGTAGATGACCTGGAAAAAAAATGCTTGCCTCTCTTTATTGAGATCAAGAGCAAGCAATAGGCACATGATAGGACATCTGTAAGGGACATCAGATGCCCCATTTCCAGTCTTCTAACCATAAACATGACCTACATTCTCGTCTCTGACGAGACAGAAGGATGCTTGCGAGCAATAGTCTTGCAAGAACAATACTCCCATTTTAAGCAGTGTTGACTGTGCACAAACAACTGCACCTTGACAAGGCTGAGCATTTTAAAAATTAAGTAATCACCTACACAACATGATAAATACTCAAAATAGAAATATAGTCTACCATTATAATAGTGATTTATATTATAAACCACATTCTAACATATTTATGAAATAAAACATATTAGACATTGTCACGGATAGAAAGATAAAGTCCTGGACTTAATTCCATCGCTGTCTGTGGTGTCTTCACAGGAAATAAAAAAAATCTTTCAGGAGGCAGACAAGGTAAAAAAAAAAAAAATCACCCTCCCAAAAAAATCATAAAAGGTTGTATGCCATTATAAAAATAAAAGATTTATAAAGATATCTGCCTTCTATCTTCTATCTAATAGACAGATGGTGTCAGGTGAGAATACCAGAGCAAGGACAGGAACAAATTCCAAAGGAAAACTGTGAAGCAATTCTTTTAATTTATTTGTTAATGATAGCGAGAACTGACAGTTGAACTGGGGTGTTTCAACATTAGAATAAGCTTGTGAAGATAAAGACACGATAAATTATAGGTAAGGAAGAACCTATTCCAGCAGAGCAAAAAGACACCAGGAACAAACCTCTTTGTCTTCATCTGCTTACTGTACTCGTTCAAGGACTTTGCTTGGGATAGAACAGGTGAACCCTTGTAAACCCAACTGCTTTGAGAAGAAGTGATTAAAACTCTCTGTTGAGAGTGAAGCGATGACCACTGCGACAGGAAGTGGCGGTGCCAACAGCAGTCCCAGTGGGTCAGTGTCAGAGCATTGCCAGGACTCTCACTTCTGTTGCAATGTCTGGTGACATCAAGACAGAAAACAGGCCACACTGGAGCCCTAACTAAATTATCCGCAGTCATTTTAAACTAGCTATTAAGAGCTGCTGCTGAATGGGTAATTGTGTGGGAGAGTAGACCTGAGGAAGCTGAAGGACAGAGACCAAAGCATCTGGAATGCATCAAGACAACAGGCCAAGAGGGTCAATTCACCGGGAGATTCATTAAGCAAGCTGCGAGCCTGCTGTTTGTATTGGTAACTTGTGAGACTGCATCTTGTTAGCAGGATATTGTCTCCTCTGCACCATGCTGATGCTGAGATTGGTGGCAATTTTGAACACAGCTTCAGGAAAAAAAAAGAGGCTGCAAAGTCATTTTGTAAATGCTGCAAATACTGTAAAATGCTGAGGAAGTTGTAAAGTGCAGAGATAAAGTATGCACATTACGTATTCACACAGCAGGGGTGAGGAATAACAGGCTTTGGTGGTGCAATTTATTGGGGGATAGAAACGAATTAATCTGTTAACATTTAAATAAAACACTTTCCTGCATGTTGGCTAAACTTGTAGTTCATAAAAGAGCCTGCACCTCAACCCTTAAAGATCCCTTTCCCATGAAAAATGTTGATAGGCCAATCTGTTGGTCAGAGAGCAACAAAAGCTGACCCCGGATTAGCCACAATAATGTAAACCAGCTGCTGGTTCATCAGGAACTCACCATGACCCCTTCCTCCAGTGTGAACAGGGCTGAACCATCAAGAACAAAGAGACTCTACAAGAGGTCATGACATGTTTCTATCTGCCCTGTCCTCCCTGACACAATGCCGTGTATTTACAGTAGGAGCAGGCAAAACAGTCACTGTGTCCTCACAGCACCTTGAAAATGAACAAGTGAAGCAATGAGAGTGTTTTTACAGGGTCTGTTGATTTTGATTTATGTCCCATTTACCAGGTGGACTGAACAGAGAGGGTGTCGTAAACATCAGCAATATCAGGATCAATGATCTGTCTTTTCATGATGGATTGAAAACAGTCACTAAAATGGACAAGGGTCAGTCACACATACACAGTGCATTAGTGAGAGTACACATATAATAGCATCATAAAATCCCCACCTGTTGTACTCACTGCTGTATGTTTGAATTCAAATAAATCACATACTCTTCTGATAGAGGTGAACCCTACAAAACAGAATAATGCTGTGTAGTGTTCTTTTTAATTTTAAAGCAATCTAGATAACCTATAATGTGCGTAGAACTCAAATGATCAGTATTTCAACAGTAAATGTATGTTTGATCTATTTATCAAGTGAAATTATAAAACAGCTACTAAACACAGCTTGACAGAAGTGAACAGGTTTTTCAGTTTCACAATATAATAGAATACATTGGTTTTATTAGGTAAGCAACAATTAATCGAAAACAATTTCCACCACTGATCAAGTCGTCTTTTGGCATATGAAATTTTGAAAAGAGAAAAAGCTCAGAAGGAGGCCTCAAAACTTGTTATTTTGTCTCCTCCCTAATTTATCATCATTTATCATATAAGACAAAGAAAAGCAGAAAAAAAGATGAAACCAAAGAGTTTGTCATATTTTTTACTGTTTTTGCCAGTGCCATTATAATGTATGATTAGTCATAATAGAAGAAATAGTTGCATCCTCTTTACATTTAATATAACTTTCCATATTGGTGGACTCTCATGGACTTAAACAAGTCTTTACCAAGTAATATAGTGGAGAATGTCAGAGCATTCATATCATTATAAACTGCTGTTCAGCTATGTGGCACCAACACAGTATCGAAAAGCTGTTATCTCACATGACACCACTGTCATTTTGAATCACTTGAGGGTAGCTGATTCAATTGGTCTAGACAAGACAGCTTTTAAATAATGAAAAATGCTTTACTGTCAGTGTGGCTGAAGGCATGGCCCCTACACAAAATTACAGCACAACCGTCCAAACACATGATGTCTAACAGAGGGCTAAACAGATCGCCAAGAAAAGACAGGCAACATAAATGGCTTATAGGTGCGACTTCAAATAGCGCTCCAAACGCACTAAGCCGTTCAGCATGGTCTGCATTAAAGCCTGGAACAAAAGCGGAGAGAAAAGCAGATGCAGACCCCACTCCCTGAACCCATGATCCGTCCTGATAGGCGCATAATGAGAACCAGACAAGTGTTCACACCATAACACATACAAATCCCCATTCATTATTCATGGCAGATTACCCTCTTCATTAAGGCAGAGGCGGGGACCAGGGGACAGAGAGAGAGAGAGAGAGAGCATAAGAGAGAAGAGGAGGGGAAGTCAGTCTACGAAAATGTTACCGGATGAGAAGCAGTCAAACAAGGCTCTGGCCGGCCCACACTACCGAGGCTAAAGCATGCAAGCCATCAAGCTAACTGCCATCCAGATAGGACAGAGAAAGGACCCGAAACCATGACGAGAACAGGCGGTTCCTGCTGTATAAAGTTCAGGTCCCCGAGGCCCACAGCTCTGCATTCTGCTTTGATACTGTAAACACAAAGTGACAAAGCTCTTCTGTGGGAAGCTGGAAAATGTCAGTGAAGCAGAACCCATGTTACCACAGCAAGACAACTTCACTACCACCAGGCCCCACTAACCTTCATCCATTGGTTAAACCTGCTCTTTTTTTTTTTGCATTACATCACAATCCAAAACCTAAAAAATGATCTCATAAATCCCAATCATCTTCAGTCTTTTTAGATTTTCACTCACTGCATCAGCCACCTAGTGAATTTCATGTCACTGAGCCCTTAGCTATGCTGAGGCAGGTCAGGAGGACCTGATAAAATCACTCCTTGTTAAGTTTTATGAGGGGTCGTAACTACCTCTGTTGTTAAAGCTGTGTTATTTCCTGCATGACCCCTCATGGAAAGGTCACAGCTTATCAATGTGGCTAAAGTTACAGCAACATAAATGTGAGTACAACACAAGCTGATTTCGAGGGTTAGGCCTGGTTAGCTCCGATAATATCACTAAAATAGACACAAGATAGAAAAGAAAACCTTCCTTGCTTTGCTTCAGCAATACTAAATGAATAGCATATATACAGCAGAGTTCTGACATGAGGGTTTTGAATTTTTTATGGTGGTGTTTAACAATTCCTGCGCTCCCTAAAAGCAAATCTTTCCATCAGAATAGGGAAAAGTGTGAAGCGTCTTTTCAGTGAGTGATTGATCATGTGTGTTGTTGTGAAACGCTCCAGCAGGGCGGAGCTGTGGGCTTTGTTGAGCTTGGCAGGTGAGAGATATTACCTGTTGGTATGGAGGTTCTACATTTGAGAAGGTACAAGCTCAGACAGGCAAGATGGCTGACCTGCTCAGATTCACCCCGTTACTGGAAATGTTATCCATGTGTATAATAGATTATCAAGAGAGATCTATCAACACATCTTTGACATTAAGACCGTAATGATGCTTGAACAAGAGTCACTCACCGCAGTTCAATCAGTGAAAGCCTCCACTGATCTCTTAATCAATCATTTTGTTTATTTTTCCACAGGGAGAGTGAGAGACAATAAAATGTTTAAATCCAACATGTCATCTCAAGGGAACTGGTACATCATGTGAATAATTGCATCAGTGATTTTTCAAGTCACTACTTGGCACCGGTGGCAGTATGAAGAGAGCATGCTCCACAGAAACCCAGCACAAAAGGCTAATTTAATAATATATCAAAAGGCTGAAATATGCCAAGTACATTTGTCATATTTCTAAGCTGTCTGGACGGTATGACATTCTGCAAGCAAATGCACAAAGGAAAAAAAACAGATTATATAAGAGCAATAACTCTCAGTGCTTGTGAGACTATGTCAGACTGCCCTCAGTATGTTGCAGCACAATAGGCCTGTTCATTTTGTAATTATGTCTGACCTGTAGGTACTCGACAGAGCCACACTGGTGGAGCTGCCATTCACAGCGCAGATTTACATGGATTTTAAATCATTATGGTGACAAAAAAAAAACACCCATTTCATCCATCTAAATCCTTTTAGCTCTTACAATGGACACATATGAAGTGTATTGATTTTTCTCAGTGGACAGAGTTAATTAACAGGGACAACACTGGGATTTAAATTTTTATATACGGTCTATGGGAACTACACAGTCAGTCCTGAAGGCAGGATGGAAGAGCATAACGACGTAGGTAGACTTTGTTATGATCAAGAACTACTAAATAGCAAACAGTTTAACAGAAAACAGCTGCTGTTGTGTAAAGTTTTACCCCTGGCCAGCTTTGAGCTTGCAGCAGCTTTATAGCAAGGGAAAGCAACAGCTCAGCTCTATTTGACTGTTTATTAACAGTTTACCAAGTGCTGCTGTTCATGCAAAAGGAACTCACAAAGACCAGAGTGGAGTCCCACACAACACCAAAGCTCAAAGCCCCTGTCACCCTTCCTTCGCTTGGAGGGAAGGTGGCATCTGCTTACACTGAAGTGATTGAGTGATGTATACATGTGGTAGTAATGTGTTATTGCATTGTCATTCCTGTTATTCTACAGTCAAGAAGTTGACAAAACTTACTGTAGGAGAAGGTGAGCCGTGGAGTGACATCGTTTTCAGTGAGAGCTGTATGAAAGCAACCAACAAGCAGGACAGCATAGGCTGAGAGACAGAGCCAAGCCATACTCATTGTCCACATGCCTCCTCTGGACCGCCGGCCAACTTGCAGTATTTGCCTTTCAGGGTTTTGGGAAATTCATGAAGAGCGTCTTTTAAAACCTGTGTTTATTTTCTCTTTCCCCCTCTAGCTCTCTCGTACTGCAGCTCCCGGCTCCTTGAATGGAAGGCCTATGCACTGTTGTGATGTCGGGGCACTCCTCCGGGGCTGAAGACGATTACGATGGTTTGAAATGACGACCTGTGACCTCAGAAGAAGACAGAGAGCCTCCACCGATCAGCCTCCATGCATACACAACACCACGGCGTCTCAGGTCAGATCTGTGAAGATGGAAGAAACAACATTCATTCAAATGAATGCACTGTATAAGCTGTTGTGGGGTTAATTTCAAAATGCTATACAAAGGCAACTGGGCTTGATTGAAGTTCTTGAAGACGTTTCACCTTTTTAATGCAAAAGGCTTTGAGATATTTCAGTCTGGACCAAAGCGGTGGACCAATCGACCAAAAAACAAACTGTTTAAAACGTTATTTTAAACCTGCCTACTTTCTCTATCAAGTGGGGCCAAAGCTGACCTTTTCACTGCACACCGCAGATCTGAGATTGTATGGTATTGCTTTCAGTTTCTGTTCAGAGGTGTAAAAAGGTGACATTTTCTGTGGTGATCATTAATGGAATACTACATGAATGAGTCTGTGAACAATGCTCAGGCCAGGTCAAATTGATAGTGTCAGCTACTGACACTTTACGCTCCAAAAGCTGTAATCTCCAAACCTGAACTGCATGTACCTGCTCCATTGTGCGCTGCACAGGAAAGAAAAGAAAGCAGAGATTTCTTGGAAATCTTTGTTAAAGCTTACAGACAATGCCAAGGTGTGACGCCCAAGTAACAGTTCATATTACAGGAATTACGGGCGTTTCTGGCCACAGCTTTCCTCGGTTGAACTTTAGTTTTATTACTGAGTGGTGAGAAATGGTGTGTATATATTACAACCGATCACACTGTAAAATGGTTTGATTCCCACAGGTCATAGAGGGCTTTAGTTCTGCTTGTTCTCAGTTGCGGTGGGGAATTTATGGAGATATAAGTGTCCAAAGCCAAAGGAAATTGATATATTTGTGTAGGCCTGCTGTTCTGTTTTCATCAACTCAATACAGATCACCATTATTTAACTTGTAGCTGTTTTTGCCATTTAAGCGTTGACGCTGGCTAACTTGTTTATCCACAACTTCTCCGGGCAATTCTTAAGCACGCATCAGAACAAAGCCACAAGACAACTATTATTCCACTAATGGAGTTATGAGGCAGTTCAGTGATGCTGATTAACTGAACGTAGTGAGACATGAAGAGAAACTCAATACAGACATCCCCGTTCCAACTGCGAACGCTCCATAACAGTTGCCACGGGGAGCTCCTCATTAAATGCAACCAACGGGAGGCTCGGTTTCATGTGAGGTATGGCAATCAATAGCAAAAGGTAGCGAGTGAAGCTATTCCTGGTTTCTATCAAGGGGTTCCTGACTCTTAGTCAATAAGCAGTCTGACGTTTGCTGCAAACACAGACATCTCCAAATCTGAGCCGGGTAGATGACATTTGGAGGAGCAGGAAGGCCATGATAAAGGCCAGAGAACAAGACACAAAAAGGGTTATTTCTACTGCAGCAGAACACACACACAAGACTTGAATAGAAGAAATACAGGCAGACATACTCTGTTTTGTCAGTGTAGTCTAGGATACTGCAGAGGAATAACACTTAGTGAAGTAAAGAATGAATTAAGTCACTTTCTCTTGAGTTACGCTGTTTAAAACAAGGTGTTTCATTAAAAGTCCTTCAAAATTAAAAAAAAATATGTCGACAGGAGAGCTAAAAGATCAAAATCTATCATCCTCTTTTCTACCAAAGCTGTAAAAAGGAAAAATAATCAAGGATGTCTGGACACTGAGGACTTCGGCCTACAGCAGTGGGGACTGTGACTCCTAATGATCATAATGACAAAAGCAGATGAGGTTATGAGAGGCTTCTGCTTTTAAAACTCCAGTCTTGATCCCTGTCTGAAGTTTTTGGACAAAGCCCCCTACCAGTAGCCGACGTGATGTCAATGGATTGTAACACGTAATGGACACAGAAGGCAGCCATAAGCATCATTAGCGTCCTTTGTGCAGAACAACTCAAAGTGAGACAACACTTGACCACCAAGCAGTGGAGCTAACATTAATTCTGGGTTTGTGTGACAGTCAGAAAAAGAGTCCCACATGCATCAAGCTGAATCCGACTGAGGAATGTAGAGAGAGCGCGACTCAGCGTGAGTGAGAGAACAAGGGCCTCACTGACAGCACAGAAATCTATATGCAACTCTGCTCTTCACTGCTCTCTCCTGCATGATGCATAAACTGAATCATCCCTTTCACTCCCTACACAGACGTGATAGTGTGCTCTGGCTGCGGATGATACTCTCCAATCTCTCTGTGTCTATGAGCTCCTCTTAAATCTCTACAGTTTCTGTCTGTATACCCTCCAGCAACATATCAGCCTTATCAAACGCTGATGGTCTAATCAAAGGCATACGTCTGGTTTTATTAGTGGGAGGACACTATTAAGTTTAGGATTCTTCAACCAGACTGAGTGAATGCTATTTATTTGCACACATTTATACACTAGCAAATAAAACACTATGATGAAACAGATTTATGTGCATTCCACAAATCTAGAACAAGACTCACAAATGTCTTAATTTCTTTATGATTAATGCACTTAGTTTGAAAATTATATCTAGCTTCACTGATAGAGCCTTGATAGAGACTGACAATGCAGTATCGAAACAAATACAAAAGTAAATAATCACTTCTTGCCTCAGAAACACTGGTCTTTGCTGCCTTAGATTTGACAGATGTTCAAAAGCATCTTTACGTTAGAATAAATTACGCTGCACACTGTCATCTGGAGAGCAAACAAACTTAATTATGTTTCTTGAAAAACATACGGAGCAGGATGTCTTGAGCAATGTCCTCAGAGCCTGACACCAACCAGAGGATAAGGGGCAGCCTGAATGTGGCGTGACGGGCATAACGTGGGGCAATCCCTCACAACACTATTACAACACACTTGGAAAGAGGAAACTGGTTAGAGAGATTTCAGAGTAAATCCTCCCCAAAAAAAGCAGGGGTGGGGATGATGGGAATAGTGAGTGAATTCTACACAAGAAAAGATCTGAATCATTAACACATGTGTTTATTTACTGTAAAGGGAATAAAACTCCCATGAATAGGCAACTCTGTCAGTGTGAAACTGAAAGCTTAAAGAATACACTCAACCTGTAACGCAAAGTAGTAGATTGGGGGTGGCTGGGGCGCAACAAGTAAAGAGTGTGGCTTTGGACTTTGGACCGGTCTGAGATCGGAGGGTCCTTACTTACTACATCAAACTCATAAAAAGTTATGGCTATTTCATATACTGCAGTAAACCTTTGGACTCTATCTTTCCTGCACAGTAAATATACTTTACAGTAGAGTGTGTCCCAAAAAGAGGATGTAAGTTTTATATTAACCATATTATATTAACCAAACAGGAACTCTCTACCAGTCATTTCCTGTAATACAGCTAAAACTATCACTATAAATCACTGAATGGCAAAGACTGACCAATGACAGCACTACTTATAAGACTGTGTGTTAGTATTATAAATAGCAGCTCTGCGTATACTGCTGAAACAGGTGGCACCACTAATAGCATTTGCCATCCGAGTAGAGTAGGAGGGGGGCAAGGCTCCCCGGATTCCACACACAGACTGTTGACTGGAAAACTGTTGACTGATAAATATGACCTCCTGGCATGCCAGTCATCTCAGGACGTCACCTGTACACACACACACACACAAATACACGCTGGCCACCTATGTCAAACCCCGCGGACAACCCAGGTCACATGCTACCAGATGTGGCCTTCAACCTATGATCAGAACCTCCACTCCTGCCCCCTCGCCCCAGAAGGACTCTCAGATGTGTGAAGGAGCAGATGTGAGGTGTGGAGGATATCATCTGTCAGAAGAGGCTTTAAGGGAGGAACACGCCTGCACATATGGACAGAGTAGCTGATTCACCGGACGAGCGGTGTGGGTGTGCAGTGTTGACATAGTCCTGCACTGGTCCTACTGCCTACTGTCAGGTTAGTGTACAACTACTCATCCAAGATACCCATCTATGAGTAAGACGTGACAGCACTTCCATCACCACAAGTATCAAAGTCAAAGTATCAGGTCAAAGGGATGTGTGACAAATTACAAACACAGGAAAATCATGGTACAGCATTCTCACATTGCTCCCACTACAATGACTTATTCAGTAGTTCCTGTTAAAAGAGTTTCTCTGTGAGCCAAATTATGACGCAAGTGTAAGAGGAGATGTATGAAACATGATATTCATTACACCACACAAAGTAGTTCTTAGGCAGGGATCAGTTGTTCAGGTGTACCAGGTGTAACTGTGCGTTAGCTAACTGAACTAGCAAGTTTAGCGTTTAACGTTAGATTGCTAATATACGATGTGATCTGTTTAGACTAAGTAGTAAAATATGAAATATTGTCAATGCCTCTGACCTGACGCTGAATAAAATGCTGCTCAGTAATGTTGTAAACTAAGAAGATTGTTAGTTCCGTTTCACAAAAGTGTGGTTGAGATTCCAAAACCAGACTAAAGACTAAATAACCAAAACTAAACAAGCATAGTCGAATGTTTGCAGACTAACTCTGAAACACACATTTTATTTTCTTTTGTTCACATGGTGCAACCTTCTTTAGTAAAACACCAATTTGAGACAAGCTGGTAGTTAACTTTCAGAGGACTTCACGCCCAAACTTGGTAATGAATTTTCGAATAGATGGTGCAACCCGATCCTGTTCCCCAGACAGTGAAAATTCGGAAGTCTGTAAGTCTGATTAGGAGACTGTGGAGTCTGAAGAAACACTCTCTTGTTCCTATTCGACTCATTTTAAGTCCAATCCCCAGACCTAGCTAAGAGTAATTAATGGCTCATTCATCCCTGAGTGAACCATACAGCAGTAATTATAACCATATGCTATTCCAAAGACTTTTAATTGCCTAATTAAAATCTTATTAAACTATTGAACAGAGATAGGGGACACTTTGAACCTATGGTTCAGGGGAGTTAAATTCATCAAGCTCGCTTGTCCTCTGGGGCCTGTGACACATGGTCAGAGGTTGTGAATTTTATCACAGGCACTGACTTCCTAAAACATCCCAAATGTGAAGCTATCAGGCATTAAGAATGTATTGATAGATTACGGTAATATATGGCTGTGAAAGTGGATGAGCATATTTCATCACCTCTGTCTTTGAAACCTATACAAGTGCCTGAATCAACCCTGTCTCAGAAGTGAAAATATTCAAAATGATATTCCATTTCATTCCATTTCCCATCTGCACAAATTTCCATAGCAGATGTGGAGCCAGCAGAAGCTGCTTGCTGATGAAATGTAAAGTAGCGGTGCTAGGTCTGTCGCCGGGCCTGCTATCACTATCAAGGCCGAAGTGGGTGAAAGAAGAGCAGCAGGGGGCTCTGCGACAGACAGAAAAGTACATTAAAACCCTGAAAGGAATTGAAAGGGCAACGGCACATTTTCCTGTTGCTGATCTCACCAGACAAATACTAGATTCAATGAGATCTTTACTACTGTGTGAGAGTCATTTGCCTCTCTTGGCTTTGTGCCCTTTATTTCCCGGCACCAAATCTCCCTGTCAAAACACATCAGAGACGGCATAAGCCTGGATTAAAACTATTCATGTGTTGTCATTAATAAACCCTGAAACGTGGTAAACTGAGGGATTGAGGCAAAATTGGCAGAAGTTTTTACTCCCCCCCCCCCCCCCCCCCTCTGCTTGCTCCCTTTTCAGTTTTCAACAACCCAGTGTAAGCTAATCCACTCTCTGGAAGCAGACTGCCCTGTTGATCTTGCAGAAATTGCCTATTTCTTTTCTACTGTTGTCACACCCCTTGCTGAGGAAGAGAACGCCCATATCTTTGAGAGTATTCAGTTTTATCGCTTTATACGCCTTTCAGATGCTGAGCTGGCAACCAGTTTCACATGCCATATCAGTCACTGCAAACACTAAAGCTCCCTCTATAATTTGCCTCGTTTTCTTTACCTATGTCTCTGCTTAAGCTTTCTGAACGCTTAGCCCACTGACCCATATCATGTCCTCAGATATTCTACAAATTCAGTGATCAAAGGTTTAAATGATTCTGATGCTGACATTCAACAACTCCATCTTCCCCTCAGGAAAGACTCTTTTCAGAGCTACACAGTTCTGTGTATCTTGACGTGGTGGAGCAGCAAAAGAAGAGCCAAACAAGAGGACACTGCTGCTGCGTACAGCAGAATTGTTTATACTATAATAAATATTTATTCTGTCATAAATTATGCTTATAAAAGGGTGAACACAAGTGCTCTATAAGCAATGCCAGTTCTCGAATTCTTTACCTGCTTTTGGATGGTTTGTTTTTAATGTGAAATAGAACAATATTTTACTAATAACCAAGTTCTAAAG
The DNA here is from genome assembly GCA_037833715.1 of Toxotes lorentzi. Taxonomy (NCBI): domain Eukaryota; kingdom Metazoa; phylum Chordata; class Actinopteri; family Toxotidae; genus Toxotes; species Toxotes lorentzi. Next base: position 14,253,677 of record JBBMJY010000021.1, read on the forward strand.
GCTGTGACTCCATCTTCTAGCTGCAGCTGGTCCCTAAAGACTTGTTAAAGAAAGTAGTTTGGGCATTAGTAAAAGTATTTATTTTACTATCCCCCTTCCAAGTACATGTAAAAGAAATTCTGAGTGTGGCACCATGTGTTGATAAATCTCACATCACCTGCAAATTGATGCACGTTAAATCTCTCACACTCTCATCTCATCGCTGCTGGAAAATTCAAATCACCTGCATTGACAGAGCTCAACAGAGTCTCTTTGGTCCTGACACAATAACGCAGGATTAGGATGAGGGTGACATTTTTGTGCGTTTTCCAATGTCAAAGTCTTATGCTGAAAACTAATACTACATTTACGATGGGTGATGATGAGATGCACATATGAAGGCTAACAGTAAAATTACAGTACGAAACAGTCTTTTCATAACTCCTTCCTATTACACACATGGTGCAAATGCTTTAAGAATGGATAACAGGTTCACTGACTTTACTCTGTACTTTTAGAAGAAACATTTATAATATACAGGACATTTATAAGTTACAGAATTAGCAGAAAATTGCTTTTTAAGAGTTAAACGCTGTGAACTCTGGTAACCAATACTGACCTATAGCCTGACCCCAGTCCTGGTCCCAACTTAGAGTTGAGGTATAATCGTATTGCAACTCAGTGACTGCACACATACTTTCTGGTTTTCAGAAAGTATGTACCATCAGTGGAAACTTAGCAAGGGCTTTAGTGTCACATACAGTAGAGTCACTTGATAGTAACTTGTATAACAGTTTGGCCCAGCCAAAGAAAGCGTGGCCATATGCAGCACAGTCCAGTAAAAGAAGCAAATTCATCAAGGGCTATTTTATGAGAGACATAAAAAATATACAGTTTAATATTTTTTTCACTGCACTGTTTTAGATACTGAGGGCCTGTGTTTTTATGAGGGGACCTGGCATCTGCCAGACACAGGTGAGGAACAGTTTCAGCCCTGGCTGCTGTAAGTAGGTCAGGCCTGTTGAAGCACTCACTCCCACTCTAAATGTCTACACTTGTTTGCCATATAATTCTGTCTGCACTTACAGGAGTGAAATATTGACCCTGATAGAGCGAGTGCTGATAACACAGCATTGACTTCAGGTGCTTTATCTCGCCTGTTCTTGTTTTCCTTCACTAACTTGATTTGTTATATCAGATAAGACTACAAAACACAACTATAGTATGCTGAGGCTGTTATTTAAATAGAAATATGAACATTTTAATGTGTAATTACAAAAAAATATAATATAATTAGAATGTACTTAAATGAACAACAACTTATGGCATTTTAATTGATATGATGATGGTAGATGATGATGTAGATTATTTCATCATACTATATATACTATAATACTAACTCTCGTCGACAATTTAACTGAAAAAAAGGAAATAATGTGCATTACTTTTTGCTGCTCATGTAAATTCACGGATCATTCAATCACCAACAATGCACTGAAATATTTACCCTCTTTGAAATTGATTAGACTGGTGTGGCATCCATGAAAAGCTGTAAACAAAGCGGCGTGGCTGTTCTCCCTTGATGTCCACAGCAAGAAGCTGCACGCATTCCAGTAGCTTAGAGGCTTAGACAGAAGCTCAGGCTACAGGCCATTGGGCAAAGAGCTGAACACATCCATCACTGTGTGAGACCGATAAAAGGCTCAGAAGGTCCGCTCCTCCATATGCTCATCAACGACACAAAACACAGACCCGCCTTCAACTCCGAGTCTACGGAGCACATCGTGGCCCTCAAGATCGAACCAGTGGCTGACAAGCTGCTTGAGGTTACACAAGTCTCACACATCAACTGCAGGGTTTTCTATTCAGAGGCCGATGCACTTCTTCATTTGCTAACTGTGCAGCTGGCAAAGTGTAATCGACTAACTTTCTGTCAAATGACTACCTGATTGATAAACAAATTGTTTCTGCACTATCCGTGATTTTGCTTAAGCCCCACTGAGCCTCCCAAAAAAGCATGCAAAATTTTATGAGCTCAAGTTTTCACTGGGACATTACTCGGGAAAATATCCACACTATGAGGAGAACTATGGGGAGCGCTGTGCGAGATGCTGATGATATATTTTACTGCCTCTTGAAACCACTTGTGAACCGCTTAAGCAAGGTGCCACATGTACAAAAGAAACACTGCGAAACACTATACTCCACATTCTGAAACAGATTTCTGCAGACAATGAAGGAAATTTGATGTTTCCACAGCAGCTGCCATGTTTTTTAACCTTAAAGATCAGTGACAGCCCAGGAACTGGTGTAAGCAGGTTCATGTTCACTCTTCAATCACCAATTATCCAACCAATTTATAATGATGCCTGTGAGAACTGTTTAAAGGATAATCCCGTTGTGTGCAAAGCAGTTCTGATTTATCATGTTCTGAGCTCAAGCAAGGTTCAGCAGACCAAAAAGAGCAAAATGGAATTTGTGCTCATCAGTAAAGACATCTTTTGAGGGATGCAGATGGTATGTGGTTCTCTGTGAACACACTGAGGGAATCTGAGAGTCTGTTAACAATGCAAAGACTGGCTGTCTCATACTCTCTAAATCAAGTTCATGAGATCGAGTATACAAACGGTGAACAACTGATCCTGAGGCAACAAATATGTTGCAGACACTCAGCTTCGTTGTGCCTGTGGTTGTACTTTTTAATCTGCTTCACATCTCTGGCTACAATCCTCAACCGAATCTTAAAAGTTGTAATATCAAGGACAAGTCAAATCCTTTGTATTTGACCCCTCATTTTGGCAGATAAACCATATTAAAATATCTTTGTGGGGGTAGGCTGTCCCCTTCATGTGGGGTCTGAGAGTGGGGTGGCTACCCCCCACATGCGGTGACCTCACTTAGTAAAGATCAATAGCAGGCTGCGCATTCCTTACTCCAAGTCCTCAGGAGTCACTTAGGCCTTGGTATCTCAGTCATGCAAGCCATCTCGTGAATCCTTTAACGCGCTGATATTTGGGGTAAATTCCAGTCATTGACATCCAACATCCTAGACGACCAGATTTGACCCATGAGGGCAGCGTATCTGGTAAACCATATGGGGGAGATGCGTTCTTGTCACTCAAGAGTATCATGCAATAGGCAATGCTAATGCAGTCACTCAAGGGCATACTTGTCAAGCTAGCATTGCTCAGTTTAGGTCTAATTATACATGTTTATACTTTGCATTTTTCTCTGTGCCCTTTTTAATTTTCCCTTTCAATCTCACTGTACACGGCCTAGCACACAGTCAAATTATGGGGCCCGCATTGATCCCTAGGCTAGATGATTTAATGGGTGACTGACTGTTCTATTTAACCAGACAGGCATAATAAGGGGATTAGCAACCTATCAGATGACAGAGTTCAGTGTGCTTGGCTGCGGGTATAAGGGCAGATATCCTATATCATATGATTTGTTAATCACTGTGCAGATGTTTTAAATTTGTTCATACTAGAAAAGTAAGAAAGAAAGAAAGTAATAAACAATAATAGTTTAGCAAAATTGCACCATAGTTCTTGAATTTCTTTATGCCAACTTGCCGTCACCAGTTAGTTAAGGCTGAATGGCCTTTTGAACTTAAAAAGGACCCTTGAAGTTCATGCATTTCTTTGTTTGAAGTGAAAACCCACACTAGTGTGCATTTGAGATGCTATCAGAGTCCTGACAAGTCCATACAGCGCCCCGGCCCGCACAGCTGGATGTATGTAGGAGGGAGCTGATGTCATGGACAGATGGAGATGAAATGATCTGTTACTAGAAAGCTGAGCCTCTTCGCTGAGATATCAGAGCACGCAACATTTCCTCAGACATCTTCACCTAGTTTCACAACTTAGAGGTAAGGGATGGTCAACTGTGTCTTAAACACACAGACAAAAAGTACTAAATTATGAAATTCTGCAGTTAATAAGAAACCAGATGTGGTTCTGGGTGAAGTGGAAAAAAAAAAGAAAAACAAATTCCTTGTAAACCAGTAAAGGCCAGAGTACTATAGTATTTAGGGTTACTGACATCAGTATAAAAAAAGTGGTTAAAGAAAACATTCAAGTCTCATGTTAGCAAACATCTTCTCTGATTAAGTGTCCCAAAGTCACTACATTCACGCAAACCCAAGAGGCTTCTCTGTAACTTACGCTGCTCTGACGTTTCCCTAGGGAAAGCAAGTGATTCATCACAATATTTATAAACTATAAGATGTAAGGTCAATGATTTGAGAGTGGGAAGAGAATAAATAGACTTAAATCACAAACTAAACATAAGGAAAAGAAAAGAAAAACTTCAGCAAATTGCCACACATTGCCGTTTTTTACAAAGTAAGATTTATGCAGTATTGTTTATTTAAGAAACTGAAAGACGGTGAGATTACTTTGAATGTCATGTCTTGCTGAGAAATTTTATGAGTATTACTGGGAGGGGAATTTCCGGGTTTTCCTATTATGAAATAACCTCTGACGCAACAAGCTCTGACTTCACACAGAAAACAACCGAGTCCAGTTGCCCTTTACTTGACCCTTTTGGATAACCATGACCTGGATGACTGAGAATCTTCGACACAACAGAGAAAAGGTTGGCTCACATGCAGAACATATTCCTGTCAAAACAGACAAGATAAGATGTATTCTGTGTTATTGGAAAACCAGTAAGACTTGACTGACCACAACACAAAAAATAGTCATAGTGGTTGGAAAAAAAACATCAACAGTGTTAGTTCCTGTGAGCTTAAACTGCACCTGCACGATGAACAGCCTCATCCCCTCCAGATGTCTGGGGGCCTCGCTAGACCCAGAGCCAGTACATCTATAACTGTCTCCACGACTGCACAGACTGGTGGATAAGTGCCAGAAAGAAAGCAGAAATGCAGGGGGATCTGAGCCCTGCAGCCACTCACGCTGCACAAAAAGTGCTGAAAGAGGCCATAAGATGGCTTGTGTGCAGTGTCTTAATATATCACATCTTCAATCCAATCTGATGAATTATTCAGATGGCGCTATCTACTGTGCCTCTCACCTAAAACATCTGCCCTGCTAGCCTGTCTGCCAGGTCTGGCTTGCTCTGTTCTGCCACAGGAAGCTTTTAGTCTGCTGCTGTCCTGTGGTCTCTGTTCCATTTAACCCCTTCCGCTATCTCTATTTCCATCTCTTGGACTAGAGGCTTAAAGCACTGAGGGAAAGAGATTATGTTACCATGTCAAAAAAAAAAAAAAAAAAAAAAAAAAAAAAAAAGACCCCCCCCTCCAAAAGTTTTCAAACCAAAAACAGCCCACTTTTCCTGCCCCATTCAAACTCTCTGATTTTCCAAGTTTTTGTTCTCCCCAAA
>JBBMJY010000021.1:14259107-14278266 GCA_037833715.1 Toxotes lorentzi
TTTTTTTTGGTTTTTTTTCCCTTTAACCCCTTCCTCTCTCTCTGTTTCCCTTTCTTTGGTTGGGGGTTTAAAGCACTGGGGGAAAGGGAGTGGTTTCCCCTGTCAAAAAAAAAAAAAAAAAAAAAAAAAAAAAAAAAGGCATCCATCTGTACAAGGTTTTAAAATGAAAATAGTATAATTTTGCTGGTACAGTTCAAATATCTGAGTTGTCAAGGCTGTGGTATGCTCAAAACAAACTAGTTCAATTAGTAGTCCGATCGAAAAACTTTATGGCGTCATCGTCATTCGCACGACAATCGTGCAAATGACGATGACTTTCAAACAATCTCTCCTCAAATATACTCATGATGTTACACTTGTTTGTTCAAAAAAGTCTGAGAGAGAAGTTCAAACCCTGCTTTCTCTCTCACCTCATCACAACTGGCCAATCGCTGCATGAAGTGGGACACAGCCCATAAAATAATGTCCATTAGAAAAAAAAGCGAGACCTGACAAAGCCTTTGATTTTGGGGCGAGGAAGTGTGTATGATCTTCCAGCTCTGGGCTATATCACACATGAGAGGGGATACCGAGCAGAAAGCAGAGCAGGTTGCATCACATACTTCCCGGCTGTTAAAGCGAGGAGAGTTTGTGAGGAATAAAAGGTGCACACTCACCTCCCCCCTGCACTGTTTATGGCTCTTAGCAGAGCATGAAATGACTATATACCAGCATCACTCCTCCCCTCTGTCATCTTCCTTTGTAAATTTCTCATTCATAACTTTCAGCAAGGATGACTGACTGAAAAACGTGTGGCCAAGCCAGCACTATTTGTATCAAAGGTTAGAGAAGAATAACTAAACTGGGTCAGAAGAGTGGAAAGTGTGTGTTTCAACCAGTAATGTGCTTCAAGTATCTCACTGTGCCCTACTTCTTAGTATAAAGAATGGTACTGTATATTGATATTAAAAGAAAGCACAGCTTGTTTACAGTGAACCAATCAGAGGCCTGTGATTAGAGAGTTACGGCAGGAATGTTTGAAAGGGTCAGTGGCACCATTACCAGAGTAAAGGGCACAACCTGGAATGCTCAAAGATATCAAATCACAGCGGCAAGGGAGGGGCAGGCTGCTAAACAAGGCTCGGTTGGAGGCTGATTCCATTAATCAGGCCTACTCTCAGACTCATGTCAGGAGGCACACACACATATCCGACCGCTAACAACAAACTGATGTACGTCTGCTGTATGTGACACCTTACAGTCATCCCTCAGCTCCAAGGTCTGGAGTCTTTTTCTGCTTTGAAGATTAAAATAGAACTTTATTATTAAACATGTAAGATGCAAGGGGAACAGGTGTGTGCTGAAGGGTGATGGAAACACACCCTGAAAAGACAATTTTGCGATTCTCACACCAGCACATGAGAAACGCTGACGTACGTGTAAACATACTCCACATGGTTTCCCGAAGCTGTTTCACAGGCTTCTAAACAGTTAAAATAAGGCTCCGTGTGAACAAGGCGAGGCCCCGGAGTCCTTCGTATGTGTGTGACGTGTTTCTGGTGTGTATGTCATACAGGTTAAAAGGCTGATCTGAGTGTCTCTGGAACACTAGAGGAAACACAGTGATCTGGCCAAGTTCCATGTCCACAGTCATTTCCCACATCACGGCACAGTGCTGGACTGGGAATAAACAGAGGAGCCCGCTGTGCTCCCAGAATGCATGTTTGCAGAGTTCCCATCAGTGAGTACACAGTAATAGGACTCCCTGAAGGCCTGTGTTTAACCTTTAGGTTACAAGTGGCTGGCCACTCCACAGCCCGCCCCCTCCTGGACCTCAGCTATTAACCCTTTTCTCACTCGTTTTATCAGCACAGACAAACTTCACGAAAGAAGTCAGATCAAATCACAAGATCAGGGGATCAGACTGAAAGGTCCAGAACTGCTCCTAAATGGACATTGAGGTGAGATTACTAAGTCAGCTACTTTTTTCCAGGGTAATAAATGAACTCAATCTCAGCTTTTAAGGCAATGTGTTTGAGAATTCCTTAAAATGCTCAAGAAAAAAAAAGTAGAAATCTGATAATCTATCATTCCGGGACAACCGGGCAAACTCCATCTGCTGATGGAGATCATGTTTTATGTTTAAAAGCACCAGGACAAGACCTTGTGGTGAGATTATTTTGTTAAAGAAACACAAAAGCTTTCACCAGCGTCACTCACACTTAAAGTGACACAATGCAGTCTATCTAACAAACAGGATGTGACACATTTTGAACAGGCAATGGTAAATATAGCAGAAATAGCTAAAAGTTATATATAAAAAAAAGTTCCATTGTACAAAAGTACCAATTTGACAGCAACTTAATATGGTAAGCAGGTTTCTACAAAACTAGAATTCTCCAAACCAAAAACCCTGTTTATCTGTATCATTTCTCTGTCCTGCAGGGTAATTAGGGGAGACAACACTGTATTTTGGTTGAGGCTGTTTTGATTTGGTCTATGTTGTGTTACTGCAGTAAGCACAGCTCTTGTCTTGGAAGACGGCACACCATATTTTGGCTGAAGTTTAAAAACATATCTTGAATTTCTTGAAAGCAACAACAGCATGATCTAAACTGTTATCTAATTCAGAGCCATGCACTTGTCACATAAACTCTAACATATCTAACTAACATTTGTGACACCAAACCATACGGAGGAGAAAGAAATACGTAAAGAGAAAATCAAATGGGAAAATCTTTCTCTCTCTCTCTTTCTCACTCACACACACAGAGAATGACAGGCATAGAGTCAACCTGACTATATAAACAGATGAAGAAGAAGGATCAGAGTCGCCTAATGCTGAGAAAATGCCCTTGGGATATGCTGACAAAATGGAAACATGTGCATATGGGGACAGCATTGGGGATTAAGCAGTGATAAAACAGTGTGATGCACTGTGATTTATTTCTTCTTTGTCTTCTCTCCTTTGAACAGATTTAGTAATCTGCAACAGGTGGCTCCCTGCTTTGAGCTTCTTCACAACACAGAAGCATGATTTCATCCTTTCGCTTATATTCTTTTCAGCAGAGTTAATGTAGAACAGCCCTGCATCAAATAAATTTTCAGTCTGCAAGGGAATGTTCCAGTGTCCCAGTCAAACTCTGCAACAGTGATATTCAGGCTTTTACTGCAAATAACTATCACCATGCCGTAAAATATACTTTTGCGGAGAAGTCTGGATCTGAGGTATTGATATAACAGGCACCATGCTTTACCAACGAGCCAAAGCTTTTCTGACAGCATCATACAGGCAGTTCATTGTCAAGGCCGCTGGTATCCAGAATGCAACTGCCAGCTGTTTTCTTTGTGGATCAAACCAAAAGAAAACAGCAGACCAAGGTCAGCACAGACAGGCTTTGCTCCTACGGCAGACAGATGAATCTCCATATACGAGGCCGCATAAAACAAAAACTCTCTCTGTCACAAATGAGATAGCGCGGCTGATTATATTCCACCCTCTTGTGGAATAATCAACCATTCTCAAAAATTCATGAAAGCTCCTATTTATTCCAGTTCTGATGGGTGTTTGTTGATCACTTCAGGATCTGTGTCTGTGTGAAAGCTTGGTTGGGAGGGTTATCTCTCATGTCCAGCTGCCTTGTTAGTACATGCTAGATAGACTCAGATGGACCGATCATATAAGATATCAGGTCATGTCATGCTGATTTTTTTCTAGGGAAACTGAGAAGACCTAATGTTAAGAAAAAAATTTAATTATATTAAAGAAAAAAGAAAAAAATTGTTAAAATCTCCCTCCATTCCAAAACATGTTCTGCTTATTGTTGCTTTACTTGGATGTTTGACCTTCACTATGCAGAATGATACTGTGTATGCACAGAGCTTGACACAAGAATGCCGATTTCACATTTATCAGCTAAAGGAAGAAAGTTTTTCTGTGCTTAGATTAAATCTGACTTTAAGACGTGTACACACAAGACACAAGATGTCACAGTTTCTCTGGAAGCCAGCTGTGGTGCAACATGCAACTTGGACAGGTGCGTTGTGGAAAACTGAAGCATCCACTGCACGTAGATTGAGAACGGACTTTGCAGTGAAGTTGGAGACATGTTGGATTTTTCACTATTTTAATATTCATAGATTCTGTTTTTTTTATGTGGGAGAAGGAGAAGATACAATGTAAGAATTTTCTATAAAACTATATCAGACACAACAAGCAAAGTACTTTTTATATGTTAAAACATCTCTGGGGGAGTTTTTAAATAAAAAAATTTTTAAAAAGCAAATTATTAAACCATAGCCCACTTCATACACATATTTTCTTGCTGCCTCACAAAATTGTGTGCTTTGTCAAACTCTAATGACACAGGAGAGAAAGACAAGTAAAAGATACTTGGCAGTGCACACTCAAAAGTAAGCATGAAGAGTAAATGAAAATCTTAGGCTGACCTCCTCGTTGACTTTTGACAAACTTTTCCATTTATGGTTTCTATCCATGAACTACCACCCACACATCTAACAGCTTGGCATTAGTTTCAATTGTTCTGCCAGCAGAGTGTGGGTGAGAGATTTGAGTTTCACACAATAACACCTGATGCTTATGTGTTGTAGTTTCCAGCCATCACCATCATGAACCCCTAACCAGTGTCATAACACAAAACCCCCTCAACAATTTCCCTGTGCTGGCTCTCCACCCTCACAACCAGGCACACCAAGACAATTACGACTTTGTGTTGATATTTATGTTCTGGTTCTGGCCCATCAGCTTTTTCCAAACTCCTCTGGGTTCACACAAAGTTTGCAAGCAGGGTGAGGATGTGTGTGTGTGTGTGTGTGCACTGGCTGCCACATTCACTAACTCCTGTCGGTGGAAAAGAGGCCCCCGCTCCCAGTCACAGGCTCACCACTGAGGAGTTGTGCCTCGGCTTTAAGAGTCGAAGCCATCCTCTGTTTTTTTTTTTTTGTGTGTGTGTTTTTTTTCTACAAGCCAGCAAGTCTTAAAATATAAACACACCCAGGTAAATGGGTCCAACATCTCTTAATGCAAGGGTAGGTCCTACACATACAAAATCACCCACAAATACATGCTCAAGATAGACACAGGCACACATACATAAGCTTGCACTCAGACTGGGTCTTTAATGACCCCCTTGCCCTGCTATCACCTTGCGATAAAGACCTACTGTGGAGGGAGAGGGCTGTTTCGTGTCAGCACACACCCACGTTTCCATTTAAAGAGAGAAACTAACAACAAACCCCACACAGGCTCAGTTATTTAAAAAAAGTTTATGATTCTCTAACAGGGAAATGACGGGTTATCTTGGCATCATTTCAATAGGTAACCAGAACTGCAGCGTACTCACATCAATGATTCATGAAGCACCACACAGTTAATGAACACAAGGCTATAATCTCTATAACAGCGGTACTTACATTCTGTCCCACTCAGCTGTGACACACACTCAAAAAAAAAAATACTTCCTTCAGATCTAAAAAAGGGTTTCTTCCAGGTGACACAGACAGATCGATCCCTCCTCCGGGAAGTGTCAGACAAAAATCCACACAGACACCAGAGTTTGAAGCTCTAGCAGATGACAGCTCTGAGTCCGCAGGTCTACACTCTCCCTCTCTCTGACACAGTGTCGTACTACAGCCTGCCTCTGGCCACTCAACACATACCGGAGCTCCTCCCATCACCGTCAGAGAGAGAAAGAGGAGGGAGGAAGAAGGGAGGTCTACACATTCAGCATGATCTTGACTCATTTTTTTATTAAAGTGCTGATGTGCGAGTTATCTGTTTTATTCCCTTATTGTTCAAGTTATACTTCATGAAGTATATTTTTAATAGTGTGAATTTCTACATACTTAGTACTTAGATAGAAGTAATCGCAGTGATGAGCAGTTTGGTTTTTTTTCTCTTGCTTTCACATAAACAAACAAACAAACAAACAAAAAACTCCCATGTGTCCAATATGTCCTGTGATTTTCTGGTCATAAGACTGTTGACTGTCTGCCTTTGGGAAATCATTGCCACCTCATTCAGAAACAACGTCCTGAAGTTACACAAGAAAAACATTTACGCAATGTACCATTATATGGCTGAATTTACGTGAGAAGCCACTAAATGAGACAAAGACCTAATTGCATTGAACTTGCCTTGGAGCTTTTTTTTTTTCCTCTCCAGGGAGTTGGTTCCCTTGTTATGGGCTGCAGATGTTAGCCTTTAAGCCAGCTGCTTGTACCCATCTAAAGACTGCTTTTAATGATTATAATTACCAGTAACTCCAAGCTACCAGAAAATAAACTGAGTTTATCTGTCCTAAATCACAGTCATCAATTAACCTCTTTCTATGTATTTAGTACGAGTGGAAAGTTTCACATCTCCTTGGTTTAAGCGTCATAAAAATCTATGGTTTCAAAAGTACTGTGTTCTGTAATCAGACCCTGCTTTTTCACTTTTTTTAAAAATGTGAAAGTCACTAATGATCATCATTAACAAACTCAAGAGAAAAGTAGAGCAGAACTGCACCTTTAGGAGCACAAAAAAATCGTCACTAGGGCAGTACTCGACACAAGTACAATGCAGTACCCTTTTTTTTTTTTTTTAAATCTGGGTACATGTATCATTTGCTGTTGTTTACATGTGTAATTACATGTGTAATTACACATGTAACAGTGATGAATGTACTTTTCACCACAAATATTCAAACAAAGCATACCTTAATTTTTTGACATGGAGATTTACTTGTTTCCTTGCTCATAAGGAATAATTTTGTTCATCTGAAAGAACACAGATATAAATATATTGTAAAATCTAAAACAGGAATTTCACAATACCTCACTGCACCTGAAACACTTTCCATTTGATGCAATAAAACAGACAAACTTTAAACCATGTATCTTTCCAGAAAATGCCAAATTACAGTTTCATTAATACTATTTAAATAATATGTGTTATGACATATATATGTATATTTGGCCACTGCCAAATATAGCTGAGATCTGGATCCAGAATTCGGATCCAACGGCACATGAAGAAGATGCTTAGAGTCAGCATGTATGGAGTGGAGCCACAAAGTAGTTCAAAAATAATTCACACGACACTGGCAAGGACAAAGTTTTCAGGCCATGACACTGAAAGTACAACAGAGGTGATGCAACAAAGTCTCAGAAGGGGCCGTTGCATGAATTGTAAAGGGGACACTCGGCTCCAATGAACCACATACTGCCCTTTGCGTTCTATAAACAGAGCTTAGATTATTTAATCTTAATAATAACTGATTTATTAGAAAGAATTGTAGATGTACATTTTGATAATACGCCAGTGAATGTACACCAAAGTGTTTTAAAGAGTCCTTAAAGTGAAGTGTTACCAAATTACTTCATATGCCTTCTCCAGAAATATTTCCAGGGTAAATAGAGAGAAGTGTAAGATAGCGGGGTGTTGAGATGGGGACGCCTGTTTCTAAAATAGCAGATGCTAATTATACACTTTAGGCAACTGCTAAGGAGGGAGACGCGATGCCAAGTTTGAGGTGTTGGGATTCTGAATGTCGGCTCAGTGTTTCTGTGCAGAGTTAAGATTCCTCACTGTCACCTGAGACATACTTAGGCCACAGCATGGATATTCACTGGATGTCTTATTTACAGCCCATGTCAGTCAGAAACCCCTCCCTTCCCTACTGGACTGGCAACTCACCTCTTGTTGACGTCAGACGTCTAAACACGTGGCTCAGGCCAGTCAAACAGACGAAGACTGGCCTTTTTCATTGCTTGTGACCCTGTTAATGTGGCTGTTCTCAAAATGTCTCTTTTCATTGCCTCCTCCTCTCCGTGACTTCTACACAAAGTGCACCCCACCAGTTACAATTAGAAAATGCGGAAATGCTCAGTGGTTGGTAATGGTTAAAAATGACTCAGTTAGGTTTGCACAGAACAATGGGAAACAATGGGAAAGAGACCCTAACCCTAACCCTTTTTGATGGGTTAATATTAAAGATTGCAGTTGCTAGAGAATATTCTGAAAACAGTTTGCAATACTACATGTTTTGTATTAATGGTCATTTGTATTTCTCTTGTAAATTTTGGTATCATTTGCAAAAAAAAATGGTATTTGTATGTTTAGTATCCATGCTGATCTGTGAGTCACAAAATGAACACTGGACCGTACGTATGAAAACTAGAAACAACTGGATAAGAGAAAAAAAAATAGCCCAAAAGTGACGGTGCAACAAATTTTAATTTTGATAAGTGACGTACTATGAGCTTTTGTGATTCCAGTGGACCACATGAAACTCCAAGTTTGATCCTCCTTCTCAGCATGATCCACACACAGCCGGCAGAAGTGCTGGCAGGTCAATCTATATAAATGAATAACAATCAAGGAATTACTGCGCCGCGATAAGCCCTCATGTTTCACATATTAGCTTAATGGAAACACACCAGATAGCAGCACTAGGCTACTTAGAGTCACTGAGGCTGACAGAAGCACTGAAGACAACCGAGCAACCCTGGGACATAACTCCCGGATTCATGTTATCACTTCTACGTTCAGGGGTTTTCAACCTTAGTGTCATGGAGATGAATCTCGGTTTTACTGCAGTAACGTACTTGTTAACACAACACTCCCCTGTTTGTTGAAACACTGTACTTTTGTGATGTATGCGCCACAACAATGTGACAGACAAAACACCAGTTCTGTTCACTTCCTCTTTTTTGTTTGCCTTTATCATAGCAGCTATGTCTCATCAGAGTAATGTACAAGAAACTGAACAGTTGCATGCCGAGGTGCCAGCCAGCTTTTTTTATTTTTTCACTAAGAGCAACACCGAGACCTTTTCAGCTCTCAAATCACTGTGAACAAGAAGTGAAAAAAATTTCACCTTTTAGCAAAAACACCACCGTGCATCTTACAGGTTGTCAGTAGCTGCATAGTAACAACAGGGCCGGGGTTGACACTTACTTCAAGCATCTGTTCAGTGCTACCAGCTAAAGGGAAAATCCCAGTAAACAAACTAACTCAGAGTTCTAAAGCAAAACCGCTACCAGAGTCATAACTACTCAGGCAAGGCCTTTCTTTGTCCTCACACCACTTACATTTGCCCTTTGGCCTGATTTTTCAGCCTCGGTGTAAATGTAAAACCAGGTCACTGTAAAACACTGCCGCTGAAGTGTCATTAATTGTACTTGGGATGGAAGTAGGGTACAGTTTCCCTCCTTTAGGAGCTTTAAGGTTGTGTAAAATCATCTTATTCCTGATACTCTCTGACAGTATCAGCTTGTTCCAACCCTTCACTGAATCCATATGATGTTTACACTGACAGAAATATTCAAGCTTCAGTTTTTTTGCCTTTGGTAGCTGATTTAGATTTTTTGCACTTGAACGCTCACTTTCTCCGTCTGGAACGCACACGCTGTCTTTTTTGGATTCAAACCCAAGACTCTCTGTCTATTATCAAGTGAAAATATTCTATTCTATTCTAATTTCGCCGACACTCAGCTTGACATATTTAGTATCTTAGGAAACTTCTGGGATCTGCACTAGAATTCAAAATAAAGTTTTGTGAGTTTGTAATAACAGGCACACCGGTGGGCCACTGCTTGTCATAAAGGCATCATGTGATAAAAGACCTCTCACAAATATCTAACTTTCAGGTTAGATATTTGTGAGTTCCTCTGGGTGACCTTAACCATCTTGGATTGTCTAGAAACTAGAGATGAAACAAGGTGAATTTTATTCATTCAACAGAAAAAATAATCTGCAAAACTATTTTGACAATCAATTCATCATTTAAGTAAGTTTTCAAACAAATATACCAAACATGCCCTTTATTCCAGCTTCTTGAATGTGAGGACTAAAAAAACTTTTAGGTTTTGGAGAGACACCGGATGCCATCAGCTTCAGCTTAAGAAATATTAATGGGAATTTTTCACCATTTTCTGACATTTTATAAACAAAATGATTCATTGAGTAGCCAGAAATGCAGCCCCCAATCTTTATTAAATCATGGTTTGCTGTTTTTGACCAGAAGCCTAATTCTAAACTCAATGGGACAGATTTATAATCTTTCCTATTTGGCGTGAGGGTGCATGTGCTGTCCGGAAAGGCTCCAGCTGAGGTGGCACAGTGTGACCCACAACTGAGGTGAGTGACTCATTCTGGCATCGAGTGTAACTGGTTGAGAGTGGTGAATGGTGTGTAATATAACCTAGCATATGATCAATCACGCTCTTCTCAGGTGCTCTGGTGTATGTGGGATGTTGAGATTTTGCATCTTCTGCTTTGTGTGTTTGGAGGGGGGGGGGAGAAAAATGGAGATGTGATGGCTCGGCATGACACAACTAAAGGCATTAGTCCACCACCTCTGACACCGTAGCTCTCCAGCAGAGAGGGTTTGTGGGATGAGTGCCCTCTGGCAGGGAGATGATGCCAATGAACAATCCCTGGTGTGTGTGTGTGTGTGTGTGAGAGAGGGAGCTATTCAGCCATCTATGTGACTCACCGCTGGTCCTTTCATTAGACTGTTGTGTACATGCTCATTTTCTTTATGTCACCACCACCTATTAGTCACTTGTCTGAAACCGCTACTGGAGTTCCCAGCATTACCAGTCACATGTCTGCTAAATCATCATACTGTGAGTGTGTGTGTGTGTGTGACTTCCATATCATGCTTCCAGGTGCTCACACTGCATGTGGCTGTTCCTCCCACAATCCTTTTCTAATCTGTGTTTATCTTTATGAAGAGAAATATGTTTGCAGTAGTTCTTATTGCCAAACTATTTATTGGATTAAACAACTTGTCAAACCAGAGCCAATGGCGCAGGTCCAAAGCAAGTAAAGCCTGCTCGAAATTCAACAGACAGAGCGAGAGGAACAGCTCGGATGCTCCTCAGGTGGCACTCCATGTCCATGGCAGCAGCTCAACTTTCCTGTATTTTCTACCTCAGGACCCCCTCCCCCGCCAACACACACATACACACCCCCACAGTCACATATACAGTAACAACCATGTCCTGCTCCATTCAACAGAGGGAGAATTTGATCAAGCAATTATTCCCTTCCTGCCTGACAACCCTGTCTGGTGATTTTATCGATCTAGTTTATCTGTTTAGCTAATCTATCATCATGGCCCTATGAAAACCACATATCCCCAAAATGTCATGTGTTTTCAGCTTTTCAAACATTTTCAAATAATTTTCAGCAATAAGAAGGAGAATTTTAAAACCCATAAAGAAACAGTTATTCCTCCAGTTAAGCCATAAAAATTCAAAATCACCGAAAGCGTAGATACGTGGTTTTCATTGGGAAGTGATATATACAGTGTACAGTTATAACAGTTATATGATGCAAATGTTCATATATGTAAACATATTGCCCACCACTACTATACAGGACGTACTGGTGCCACTAAGGACAAAAAAGGTCCAAGCTGATCAAAGAGCAAATTTATTACTTAATGTGTCATATTCACATTACACATGAGAAAAAGATTTATATTGCCACACCTAAAAATAAGCCAGTTTGTAATTATATTATATTCCACAGCACATTTAACATCAGAACTGAAAAAACGTATACTGACCAAGGTGAAAATGACAAGTGGAATAGACTTTCAGTTTCAGCTGTCTATTAATTACATACATGCTGTGACTAGACAGCCTATTATTCAGCAAGTGCAGAAGAATAATGGCCTCAAGGATGATATGCTCTGTGTCCGCCATGCCTCAAAGACCAATTACCTTCACTGTAAACATGATCCCTTCCCCATGGGAAAATCATAAAATAACCCTAGAAGTACCACATGGTTTTTCTTGACTTAATCCAAGCAGGGACCTCTCTCCAGAATATATCCTGATCCCAAAGGGCTAATGAGGCTGTGATTTGGAGATGTGTTAATTCATCAAGCTGATTACAACCAAAGAGAAACGTTATACTCCTAATGTACTGGGGGCTGGGGGAAATGACCTGATGAGATGAATTGGTAGTGTTAGACAAAAGGAAGTGGAGATGAGTGATGACTCAAGCACGGGGAAAATCCTGAGGATGAATTAGTTATAAGGCCATCTACATGTGGGGCAGACGAGACATGAAATATTAACTTAGCATCTGATCCAGTGAAAGAGTTGAGGTTAAGCAATTCCTCAAAAAAAAAATCACCTACTGTGCATTTGCATCCAGCTCACAGCGGTCCTGAGCTCAAACTACACAGACAGTGACGAAGAAGAAAAAGTGTTTGGCTCAGCATCTACGTAACGCACCGTAAATCACCCTTAATTTCTGAAGCAGTCAGAAATCTGCATGCAGATAACACCCACCGCATCATTCATCTCGCCTGCATGACTTTCATTGTACACGCCCAGTTTTTGTAGAGCAGACGAATCAAAGTGAGACATATGTTCAGTGGAAGTAAGATATATAATTATCTGATGCAAATCTATTCTTTGAAAGAAATCAAAAAGTAAAGCATAATGTGAGCTATAATGTTTTAAAAAAATAATCTCATACAAGTGACCAAAAAAAAAAAAAATATGATCAGGAGATGAGAAATCACTTCACACCAAAGATAATTGTAGCTTTCCACGACACATGCTGAATTACCTCTGAGCCAGCACGGGGATCCGTCTCATCTTTACCATGGAAACCAACACCATACTACAGTACAAGCACACACACTGAGGGAGCAATTGCCATGGCATCCAGCGCCGAAGCGACGAGGAGCTTCCAGCGACCAGACCAATTTACTCAGCAGCTAACTGGACAGTCAACCTTCTGTCTATCACTCCTCATTTTACTCTCTCTCCTCCTCCTCCTACTCTATACTCCCCTTTTTCCTCTCTTTTTACAATGTATTTCTTTTGTCATGAGCCAGAGAGAATTACCTTTTATCAGCAGAGGACAAGGTCTTGCAGTGCTCAGTAGGAGTGGCTCGCGGTCGAGTGGTGACAGAGGAAAAGAAGCTCTGCAGGGATCCCGAGAGATGCCCAGGGATGCAGCTGAACCGGCGCCGCACGCACGCATCCACCACCACTATCACCACCAGCGAGAGCAGCAGTAGCAGCAGCAGCAAATCGGAAGGGGAGGGGAAAAATATATATATATATATATATATATATATAAAAAAGCAGGAGAGGGGGTTGCTCTATCAGCAGCAGGAACATTACATCATAGGCTGCCTCTGTGGAAGGGTGGGAGAGGAGTGGACGGAGGAAGGGAGGTGCTCCTTGTAGCAGCACTCTCTCTGCTGAGCTCTTTTCTGTGCAAGCACAAGTCCAAATTTAATATTTATGATCAGGTAATTGTAAAATGCCCTCAGTGGTTAGAGCCAGAGCTATGAAATAATTTGATAAACTGTACTTAATTGTGTACCATCACTGGGGTTTGTTGTCAGAATGGATATAATATGATGTACACTATAATGTGGCTTATCCCTTCGGGGCAAAGACAGTGTGTGTTTGTGAGTGTGTGTGTCCAATGCATGGTAGCCCACACAATGTCTATTCTGTGGAGTAATTCAATTGCGTGACCAGTGCTTCCTTTCCAGTGCTCACAAAGCATGCTGATACTCAACCTCCGTAAAAGGTCATCTGAGATTCCTTGCGGCAGTTGTGCATAGGTACAATTGTCAGGACTTAACATCTGCTCATAATGATTATATTTAAACTTGGCTGTCAAAACAAATTTGTCAGAAAACACTGTGTGAATACACCGATGCTTCGAGCACAACTGGTGAGCAGAGTTCGGCCATAATGGGACGGATGTAACTGTCCCCCTTTTCCTGGTGGTCAGCTGTTAACCACTGTTTCACGCTGGCGCACCACAGACCGCAGACACTGACAACAATGGTTAGTCCACCCACATGATCTCAATCCTCCCTAAACAAATACAAACACACACACCCACAAGTATGTACACGCTGTCGAAAGGACATATATTTCTGAACCAGGCTGAACAAAATACATTCAGTCAAACAAGAGAGAATGACAGCCAGTGATTGGGAGCAGAATACAAAGATCCCATGTCTAATCTGGACAAACAAGTGCAGAGGTATTTATACACTATGCAGAGTTTGGAGGAAACTCTGACACTCTCAAATTCCTCTCACTCCCAAATTCTTCTAAGTGGTCTTTTTGTAAACAAAAAGCATTTAAACCTGCATATGCTGTATTTTTTTTTTGTTGTTTGTTTGTTTCAATATTAGGGCTGCAATTTACAGTCACATGCATTATGAAATATTTTTTTATTCACAATTATTTTTTTATTTTCACAATTATTTGATTAATCATTTGTTCTATAAAATATCGGAAAATTTACCAGCGTGCAAATCACTTGTTTTGTCCAACCAACAGTCCAAAGCCCTATCATAGGTAACAGAGAATGATTGTATACATTATGACTTAAAAATTATTTAAACAGTCAACTATCGCACTGGTTGCCAATCAATGTCGATCAACTAACTGCTTCATTGTGTCACCTGTAATTAATATTAAATCGACTGAGTGTGACAAAATCACTGAGAGTTGTTTTTATTTTATTTTGTTGGTTTTACATTGTGAATTTGCTGTACGTTTGAATCTGAGCCTCTCACCAATCCCTGTAGGTGGCCGTCTACAGCACAAGCTCTAATAAACTTAACCAAGTGGCCAGGCTGAAACAAGCAGAAGACCCAAGTATTTTTGTGATGGATGGAGGGTTTAAATCTGAACTTAAATGTAATTTACTGGGAAACTACTTGCTGTTGTTAGTATCACTACTCATACTGATAACAATGCCATCAGCAATCTATAATGAATTCAGTGGCACAGCAGTCAATAAACTAAACAGACTGGCATGTATCGTGTAAACAGACAGCAGCGGTGTTCTCTCATACAGCGTGACATCAGTCACAACCCAAACAATTTAGAGCAACTGTTCGACACAAAGATGTAGATGTGTTGTTCACAGCAAGACAGCAATGTGTTCAAGTGAAAAACACTGCTAATAATAAAGCAAATCAAACTCATCTGTATTGTACCTCTGCACAAACGTCGTGTAAGTCCATTTTCAGACTAACCACATGCAAACAGATGCCCATGAAGACCAGAGCTGGTACATACGCTTTGGCCATGTTTTTAACAATGAAGCCACTCTAATAAAAGTGTTTAAACAATTTTCACACTAGTGTCACCTCTTCTCAGCTGGAGATCTACATGTAAACTCTTATAACAGATAGCAATAATCAGACACAAATTTGATAGGATCTGGTTTTGTTCAAAAACCGACTGGAGAAGAGATCACTGATAAATTCAAAACATCCTGCTATATTGCACATCTTTTAACCCATGGTGAACTTAAGTGAAGCCAGGCTCTGTTCTGGTGACCATCCAGTCCGTACTCGAGACTAAACCTGACAGATCATTTGCCAAAAGAGCCCTCAGACTGAGGATTTACTGTCAGTGAGGAATCTAGCTTGCTAGTAAAATCAACATCTTTTAAATCTCCTCTTTCATTTATTCATCACTGAAGTGCACTATCAGTATTACAAGGAAACTAACTGGAGGGTTGGCGTGAGTTTGAAGGACAGTTGTCACAGCATGTTTTGGCAGTCAAGTTCACTGCAGTGATGATGACACAGCTTGTCCTGGAGGCCAGAAATAACAGACCACAGGGACCTTTAATTTAAGGCCTGGTGGCCAGTTAAAGAATGAAACCTGGCCCTTAAAATGTCCATGGACAACTCGCATCCGCCATCTGTAATCTGTTCTTCATCATGCTCCCCACACAAAAGGAAACCCTGAAAAAGTTGTTGTGAGTGACATCATGCAATGTGCATGTCATCAAAAATAAATAATCGGGCCTAAGTAAAACAACAAGAGCTGTTTTACTCTGTCACAGCCCAGCAAATTCAGGATAGAGATCCAGCACTAGAACTTGCAGATGTGACCTTCACAGAAACGGTAACAATATCATCTCAGTTCCAATACACCCAAACAGACGGAGAATATAAAGGAGCACTGTATGTACAGCAAAGTCCTTAATGAGTGTGACAGTGCAGGCCGAAGAAAAAAAAAAATCTATCCAACTGCTCTTTTGTCTGTTTCTCTCGTTTTAAAATGGAGCATAAAACATTCCTCACATGCCAAGTATTGTAGGTTGACTGGAATGTAGACTGTACTCGGACAAGCCTGCGTGATTTCCAGTGTGTGTGTGTGTGTGTGTGTGTGTGACACCATTCAGCAGATGATGCCTGAGGAAGGAGGGTACCCCAGAATGTAAACAGCACTCCAGATGGACCTGACCTTTGCTAACACAAATTGGCTGAACCCCTTATGACCGCAGGGGACAACAGCCTTGAAATATTATTGCTGTGGCACACAGACTATCATTCTACTTTCCCCAGTGAAAAGCCTCTTTCCCAAGGAGCTGTTCCGTTTCACAGTTGCAAATGGATTCAAGCACTTCTTTGCAAAAAGGAGGAAAAAAAACAAAAAAAACAATGACAGTATTAAGAGACGAGAGTGACCCTGACATGACATCGTACAAAAAGCTGTTTCTGCGGTTTCAAATAAAAATTGTAGAAGCATAAATCAGATGTGAAATTTGGACAACCCAATTATGAGCAGCAGATAAAAAGTCACAGATGTGGCATCACTTTGATTGATGTTCCCATTACAACATGTTCATTATGTCTGCAAAAAGTCTAGAGCTCAGTAGAATATACTGTATTTAGGATAAATTCATGATTTCTTTAATCAATCTGCAGCCTCCAGTAACAAACAAACTGCCACAAAATTAACAAAATCGTGAGAACGTGACATGCGCTATGGCACGTTCTCAAAAGCCGCAGACACAATCTATTTTCATAATCCAACTTGAGAAAATATCGCCAGAAGGGTTAAGTGTCAATGAATTATTCAGATTTCACACATGCAGGAAGGGGTGGTCAACTGAGATACACACTTAGCAGCAGCGCCCTCAGTCCCCTCCCCTCAACCCAGGCCCCAGAGACTACTTCTGAAATTAAAAAGGTCAAAGGCCTCCATCTGTAGGCACCGTGACATACACTCTCATATTACCATTGTGTGACATGCAGTACAGGATCGAGAAGTGACGTTAGCATTAGTGTAGCAGCATCAAACCATCACAGAGATATTATGCAAGAAAAAACAAAGCTGTTAAAGGTAAAATAGTAGTAATATGATGGAAAAACAGTTGTTCTACTAATCATTGGTGATCAATGCTAGCTGTCTGACCAGGTGAATTCAGTCACCACTGAACTTAAACACATGACCTACTGTATGTCAAACATATAGACCATCAGCAGATAGCTTGCTACTCCAGGGGCCTCTCTGAATAAACAGCCTTTTCTTGTATAAACCCTCTTATATTCCTCAACCACCATTTCTTGACCACAGCGTGCCTCCGCATGCACATCCTGACTTACAACAATCGTACAACTGCTGTACAAGATTTACAAGGGGATATCTTAGAGGGATTGACATTACTAGAAGGCCTTTCCCATTACAAGGGGTCATTTGATATGAAACCTGCACTTTATTTCTGGCCTCTAACTTACAGGCAGTGCAGATGCTGCCATCAGTAAAAAGATGAAGAGCGGCAGTTGCATCTTATTACTGTGTCTTGGAATAGTGATCTTAATCCCCAGAATGAAGTGCTTGCAGCTGAAAGATAACAGAGCCCCGCCCTTGGCACCTTTCCCCAGGGTCTCAGGGGCTCTGGTACAGCTGCTCCAATGCAGCTCTGGTACACTGTGGGACACTCACAGTCCCATCACGCCGATGTTTGGTATCTGACCATTTGTCTGAGCAGGGCAAAATAAAGACAGGAAACTATAAACATCAGTATTTTCCTCTCCTTGCCCAGCCTACCTCATTTCCTAATATGGTATGTTTTGTTCAGCAGACAGAGCTGAAACAGGTGTATTATTTCTGAGGATGCAGGGCTAAGAGAAGGAATGGCACACTTTTATATGGCTCTTGACCTTGGGGCGATGAAAATTTGCAGGTGGAGGAGTGTGTATAAATACACTGATGTCAACGCGTTGAAAGTTTTCTTTTTTTTCTTAGTATTTCCTCCTCCATATAGACGAATTTCCAGCCATATATGGATGAATGAAACTCAAAATAGATATGACAAACTCCCGGAAGCTCTTGACACTAGCGATCATGCTACATGAGTCTGAGATGTGTGTCCTCTGCTGCTGATCTAAGAGGCTACAGGTAACAACTTCGGGCTCTTCTGTTACAGCGCTGGCTAACCAGTCACCTTGTTTATGGACTCTCACTGCAGTATCACGTTCCACGTTACCGCGGCAACACAGCGATTATGTTCACATCTCCATTCACGTCCCCACTCTCGTCCCCCCAAGAAACACTCATCTTGTCACCACATTGAGCTGACAAAGCAGGCACATTACAATACGCATTGTTAAGCTGACCTAAAGAAAGCTCGGAGCCCCTCAGGAAGGTGAGGCAGGCGACATCAAACAGATCCCCGAGTCTGTGGATCTGAAATCTGCAACTTTAACTGCGACCAGAAACTGCTGGAATATCCACATGTTAATTTAATTTGTGAATCTAACAGGACAGGTAATTGCTATTTCGGCAGATATGATGGATAGATTATCTATCATAACTGCCCCGGCATTAAGGAAAAGCAGTAATATAACCTTAGTATTTCTTTGTTTTTTTGGCTCACACGCGGTGTCTTTTACAGTTTGCCCAAATAAAATTTTTGGCCAAACTAGGAGCCTGTGACAGATGAGTGCATCAGATCTCCAGCTTAAATAATCCCCAAGATAATATAATAGTGTCAATAAAACAAGCCTACCTTCTTTCTCCTGCACTTCTCAGCGATACCTCCTTCACAAACTACACATTATTCTGTTTTTCTGTCTCTGTCAAAGGTGAAACATTTGAGCAGTGGTATTTTGAGGGCTCTACTTAAAAGCCAGGTATGTCAGGAGCACAGTGAACTGTAAGCACTCTGCAGGCCCTGTTTATTTGCTGCGAGCGCCTGTCTGTCGCACTTCTAATGACAGGGTGGAAATCCAATTAAAAAAAAAAAAAAAAAAAAAAAAAAAAGCAAATCATTTTCCTCCCTTTGAAGTTAAAGATCACAGGGGGCCCCCTTCTGATCAACACCCCAAAAGACTTTTCTCCCTTCCCCTTGTCTTTGAACGGT
>JBBMJY010000021.1:14281109-14292493 GCA_037833715.1 Toxotes lorentzi
GGGGGGGGGGGGGGGGGGGGGGGGGGGGGGGGGGGGGGGGGGGGAGGGGAGGGGGTGGGGGGGTGGATTGGTAGAGAATTGTCTCGAATAGTTCTGGTCACATCGGGATAGTTTTAGTGTTTCAGTAATCACAGTGGAAAGACCAGCTTCAGAAGTTCCTTTAACACGGGTCTGTCTGTGGCAGACAAACCGTGTGTGGACAGTCCACACCCTTTTCATATAACCATCGCCTTGACCATGTCAGCCTAGTTTTATCCCATGAGTAACGCTCGCTCACAGCTTCAAGGCTAACTTCAGAGACCAGGTCAATACCAAACAGACCCACTGCTACAAGAGCAAGCTGCCAGTTTTACAGCTCTACATTTGTCTCATGCTGATCCCAGGAAACAGAACTAAGCTGATCCCAGCTTAGTTCTGTAGGATCACTATAACTCACTTTGTTACCCCCCTAACCAGCAGATGAGCAGACGTATGCATGCACACTGACTGATGTTAGACATTGATCCCGCCATTCTAATTAATACAGAATCACACAAACAGCTGGGGGGAATGTTATTGGTTGGTGTGTACTGAAAGAGAAGCGATGGCACTACAGCAGAGTGCACAGATTTTGTGGCACACGACAAATGGGCAGACACGTGCACAACCGTCAACAGTGTTAACCCAGTGATCGGTAGCTGGTTATGCCCAGCTTCATGATCAATTTATGTGCAGACAAATACAACTGCTGTGCAAATGTGATTCCTGGACTCTTTACTGGAAGAGAAGGGAACGAGGATTTGGGAAGGGAAATTCTGAGTATTTTAGTGCATTTTAAAGCAATACATCAGTCCAGGGAGATCTTTAACGATGAGTGCCATCCAAGAAAGTAAGCAAACCTTATTAATGTAGTAAACACAGCCCATTGTGCTTATTCTTTTTACAGGATGACCACCAAAGACCTCCTCTGAGTTCACACATCACAGTGTCAACATGATCTCCAAGGTCTTAGTTTTCGAATATCTATAGCCTCAATTATGACTTCAGACAGTGAACATGAGTCATGCAATTAATTATAGGGACTTAGTCAGCAGAAATAAGACATACCTGAATCATGGATCAAAAACAAATGTCAGATCTGTTCAGCCATGCCAACGTACAGTTGTATTCACTCAAGTGTGACAGAAAACAGACTGGAAAGCTACTGTAGCTTTTCCCTTCCCATTTATGCCAAGATGGAGTTGCAAAAAGCTCTGCATGGCTTGAGTCTGACCTCTCATTGGTTTTTTTTTTAAAATAGATGCACTCGCTCACAGACAAACATTTGCGGCAAATGGGGTTGCTCATAGTCCTGGAACAGGGTTGAGAGGTTGCAGGGAGGAAAAGCAAGCTCATTAGTGTCCAGTTCAACCACACAGAGATACGTTACCATTAACAACCTCTCCACTATGGGAAGACAAACTGATTAGCGCTGACAGCTTAGCCCTATGCTCCACTCTGGAGTGACTTCTTCCACATTAACCTGACATACATAAGAATAAACACATAAAAAATGTATGAATAAAATAAAAATAACACAAATTAAACATAAGCCCACTGTACTTTACTTAATGCCAACGTACCTTTTCAAATACTGAAAGCTTAATTCTTCAACAGACACAATTAGTATTTAATTAAATAATAGTAATAGATGTGTTTCTTTACATAACATCTGCAGGCTTAATGGTGTGAGTCGATTAAGCCTGAACATAAAACCCCAGTAACAGTAATAAATCTGTCATTTTCAACTGGTATAAATTCAATAATTTGTTTTTATACTTTTATGCTTTTTTTCATCACTTTTGTTTTGATATGTAAACCAGCTCAGAGGCCATCGACAGATCATCCATACTACGGCGGCAAATAAGCATAACTTTCATCATCTATTCATTTGCCAAATCATTTTTTCAATAAAGCAATTAAACATTTGCTCTATAAAATATCAGAAAAGAGTTGAAAACATCCAGCCCAATTTCCTGAAGGCCAAGGTGACATCATCAACTTGCTTGTTTTGTCAGACCAAAAGTACAAAAAAAAAAACAAAAAAAAAACCTAACCAAATCTAATTGGCGATTTTACCTGAAAAATGACTAAACTGCTGTTTCAGCTCTAATCCACACAGCAAACAAAGATGCTCATTTTTTGTATGCATCTGCAGTAATGTCATTACATATAAGTCCTGTCAAGGCTGCTGGAGATCTTTGGCGTAAGTGTAACAATACAACAGTACCATACTAAGCTAGAAATAGCCCAGTGCTTTAGAGTTTGAAAATGCCTGATCAGATGAATGCTACAGTATTTGACACAGAGACAGAGGAAGCCCTGAGCTGGTGCATGCTGTGATCTAGCCTGGTCAGTCTTGTTTCTGACCATCTGTTGTAGAAAGCCCTTGTGATGTTAGCACCTCCTGTGCTTATTACCTCAGGTGTTAAAATTGCTCTCTGATGCATTATTTGAAAAGATATATTTTGACAACACAGGAATCAACCTGCCAGGATTACTTCTGACGACTGTCAGCAGGAGCCTGCAGAGATGATTTCAGAGAGCTCCTTTTTATAATTTTAGCACCACACACTCATTCAGCCCTACAGGTTCAATGATGCCGCTGCAACATAGCACAATTACAGATACATGACACAATCTTAAAATCTCATATATAGGTTTTACAAAGATCACATCTGTTTCAGTAACTCACACACCATATACCTTATATCTAGGGGTCATTAATTTGGGGTTTTACTTAGCTAACAAGCCTTATTTTAATTTGAAGGTATAAGCATTGAGTGATTTTTTCAAAGAAGCAACATATTGTAGGTGTGGAGGGAGGGACATGTTGTAGTCAAAATATAGTGGGGAAAAAGTCATGAGTCAGGTTTCTCTAAAACGAGCACAAAGCACAAAATCCCTGATTTTAATGTCAAATCAGGAAAAGCCACACCACCTTGCATTCTCCTCAAATTTTCACATCCCTGATCTTTCCAATTTGCTCTGCCATCTCAGATACAACTTGACAGCTGCTTATGTGAGAAGCGAGTGAATTCTGAGTTACCGGCAAAGCTTTGATGTTTCCACATCAGTCAGTAAAGTGACAGCCATGCTGA
Source organism: Toxotes lorentzi (assembly GCA_037833715.1). Classification (NCBI taxonomy): domain Eukaryota; kingdom Metazoa; phylum Chordata; class Actinopteri; family Toxotidae; genus Toxotes; species Toxotes lorentzi. The sequence continues at coordinate 14,284,229 of JBBMJY010000021.1, forward strand.
CAAACCTACACAATGTTTAACAGTGCATTAACTGTACAACAAAGGCCACACATGGATCCAGCTGCATCATCTGATAGGGGTTAAAATGACAACACTGTAGCCTTCAACAGAAGAGCTGAGGCAGCCATAAAACCAATTCCGCTTTGGGTATTGGCTCCTCTCTTTTAGTGCAGAAAATAAAGAACAGGTGTCTAAACATCTTTGTTCCTATGTGAAAGAGTGGAACAATAACAACCTCCTGATAAAAATCAAAGTAGCTACATAACCTATTTCACACGCTTAGGATTATTTAGAACTGGGATGTAAAAGTAAGCTTCAACATTTACAGCAGAGCAGAGAAGAACCCCACTCCAAAGCTTTTTTTTTTTTTTTTTTTTTTTTAAAGAGGCTATGCAATTATCACATTGTGTATAATGTTGTAGATATTTAAAATACATGTAACTGCCAACCTGAGTCATCTAAAAATGCACAGGGAAAAAAGAAAGGCTGTGCACCGAGACGACTAGAAGCAGAGAGCAAGTAGTGCACAGAAAACAAAAATTATAACTTCGTCCGCTTTGAAAACACAAAGCATCAATGTAAGTCTGTGCAATTTGATGACACACTAATGTGTATGTAACTACAGTTTCTGACTCGATACTGTGTAAACAGGAATTAACTTGCGTCACATGAATGGGTCAAATGTACTGTGGGTGGAAGACATGCTCTGTAGACCTGCATCAAAACTCAAATATCAAAGCACTCATCACTGTGTGCTGCTGTGTGACGTGAATCCAGTCTAATGGCCTTTTATGGCCTCTTTTGTGTCCTAGGGCTACAGCAGAAAGCCTAAAGACTGAAATAATAGTTTACAGGTAAAGCTAAAATAACTAAAATGTGGTCCTTGAATGTTAATCTTATGACACTGTGAATGAAAAACAATGACTATAAAGAGAAAAGGGGGACTTTACCAAGGATCTACAAATGACAAAAGCTGTAAGTGATATATTCTGAAGTAACTGAACACCTTAGCAAAACCGAGAATTAGGCCCGCAGCACAACATCACACATCTAGGCCTATTGACTATCAGTAGCCTGAAGGGGCGCTGTGATGGAGTTTCAGTCAGAATCAGAGTACAAAGTACTACCATAGTACAAGACACCGGGAGATATTTGCCTTTAGTCTCTGGTTGTGGATTTTGGAAACAGCACATATCCACTTACAGAGCTGTGCACAGATCAAACGAAAATAGTTTCTGTTTGACCAGACTTCAGGCACACTCAGACTGTCCAAAGAAAAGGGAGTTCGGAATTTGTCCTGACACAGGTTAAACACTTCACGTGTACAAATGTTATGGCCAAAAAATTCCAAGCACATCTTTTATGCTTCTAGACCTGCCTTTTTTTTTCTGGTTTTCGGTGCTGGCTCAGTATGTAACATTACGCAACATAAACTGCCATTGGCTTGTAAATCAAAATAAGAATATTTATAAGCTGAAATGTAATTGTACTTTTAATTTAATAACTTTTTATTCCCTTGTACTGCGGTCCATGTCATAAATGAGTTATAGTAAGTGAAGACTACTTGAGGAAATGATCTCTCCTCTCAAACTCAAAAGATGCCTGCCTGCATGACTGGCTGCTGTCTTTATGTCCAAACATCTAATTTGGAAACCTGCATCTAGACATAGACTAATATATTGATCATCCTCAGCACTGTAATTATATGTGATAAGAATTATTTTGAGGAGTTTCACATTCAGGCACAACAGAGTTTTTAACACAGGATCCATGATCAACAGTCTCAGAGGAAAAACACCTCCACTGTTTCAGAGAATAAATCCTTATCTATGCCTCCAGCCTGTTTTAACAGCTCAATGATATAATGAGCACAAGAAAATACTACAGCACAAAGCATGGCAGTATTTCACAACACACATTTCCAATAACATGACACTGCCAATAACAAACACTGCCTTTAAGAAAAATGTACTGATGCCCATGTGAGCCAGGTGCTGCAACACCTGGCTGACCACAGACTCAATATGGAGTGACTACAACCAAACTCCCCTCTTATTACAGGGCTAGTAAGATAGCACGCTTGTTAATTAGATCATGAATGTATTGTAAAAACTGATAACACTTTTCCAAGACGGCGCTCATCCATTTCAACAAAAACTGCTCACCCAGGCAGATTAACCAAACACACTCTTCAGGCTTCCGCATTTTTGGGTCAATAGCACTGAGCTGGTCTACAGCCTATTATAAAGTAGCCCGCAAAAGAGATAATGAATTGCTCTTAGTGGCCTTTAAATAGTAAATGTGATACTTAGTGCCTTTAATTCATTGTCTTTTAGCCCTTTCTCACTGTGGGTTCTCTGTTATATGACAGTTTCAAAATCTTGTGAATGACTTAAACACGTAGGTGACATAATAAAAGCATCACTATACCATGCTATTAAACATATTTGCTCAACGTGAGTTTCTTCTATATTTAGCCCATCCCTCTATGGATCTTTATCCACTATAAAACATAAAAAGACCCAAGATTCATTCAGTCTTTGCACAAACTCTTCATTTTAAGCCTAGAGGAGCTCTATAATTTATTATTTATTCTTTTCAGGTCATGGTCTGACTAACAAACAGGCTAAGCTGGAACAGACTAGTGTGATCCAGTTTGGAATTATCCACATACTGTAGCTATTCTATACTATCTTAGAAAATAAATACACAAAATCAAAGACTCGTGGCCACCCTTGGAGCACAGATTAGCGAGTGCATACAAGTGACAGCATCAGATTTTGCATCAATCAGTGTTAGAGTCACACATGTGTGCAAACACATACACACACACACACCCCTATATCAAAGAGCCCTTCTTGAGGCTTTGCATAGCAAACAGGTGCTAGATTAAATCAGAAGGGTAGAGACAAAAGCTCAGTGTCTGTTACTTGGCTTGTCACCACAGAAGTCAAGTCAAAGCCTGAAACGATAAACCAAGTCTCATGTTTAAAAGCAAGGAAAGTTAAAAGACACATGTGAATGCCAAATAAAGACAAATAAATCAAATCTACTGACTGCTTCCTCAGCTCAGAGATACTGAGGAACTCAAAGGTGATTTCCAACATTCGATCCATGCATATCCATGCATTGTCTATGTACTAATATCAGCTCAGGCAAAGGTCATGAAAACACAACACAGTTAAGGAATTAAACCAACTATCACACTCAGAATGCACAATATGATCGCGTATTAGAAATTTTGAAGTTTAAAACTGTGACCTAACAGCTCATTAACTAACTAAAGCAATACCAGATCCACAATGTATATTTTAAAAGATATGGCTGCTGCTTTTTAGTCACTGTCAACAAATAAAGAAAAAACAAAAACCAACAATGTATTAATCCATCATTCAATACTTTCCAATTTACGAATCTACCCTGTCTGTGGAACTCTGCTCCAAGCCCATTCATACCTACTGAAGATGTAACTCTTTCTGAAATAATCTGAAATAGTCTTAAAAAAAAAAAAAAAAAGAAGAAGAAGAAGAAGAAGCTTGGTGGTGTAGTTTTTACTAAACATTTCTCAAACAGGAGTAAATAGTGCATTTGTTGGGGACTATTTTCAGCTGCAGCTCATTAATACACATTTGGGGTAGGAGCGAGTATTCAAAGCAACAGGATAATGTATGTAGGACTGAATCAAAACAAAACCCCAGTGTGTTCATGATCCTGTAGGAACATGCCAGCCTGCCTAACAGTGTGGCCCACAAAAGTGTTTTCAATTGTATGTGCATGAGCAAGATGGTTTTCTCACACTGACATTCATTCACTGGTGGTGATAACTGACATGTACTGTAACCACCACTGTAACATCCAGTAAAGTGTGAGCAAGGAGCCACACTCAAATCTATTTAGGTATTTTAGCACCAACCACTGGCTGGTCTTTTTTTTTTTTATTCCCCTACCTATCCACTGTTCCTCCTACCAGATATAACCCTGACACAGAACTGACAGAAATAGACTTATTTCTCAAAAACACCATCACACATTACTTCTGTATGGCTAACGGCAGTAGGGCTGCAACTAACAATTCTTTTCATTAGTGATTAATTTGCTGATTATTTCCTTAATGAATTGATTTGCTTTGTTAATAAAATGTCAGGGAAAGTGAAAAACTGCCATTATAATTTTCTCAGAGTCCAAGGAGACGTCTTAATACTGTTTGATTTATCAAACCAATAATGCACAACCCATAGATATTCAGTCAAATACCATACAGTATATGACTTCACATTTGAGAAGCTGAAACCAGCAAACAGCTGGCAATGTTTTCCCTTGCAAAAACAACTGATTGAGTAAAATGACAAATCAATAATCAAAATAACAAAGCATTGTTTCAGTTCCATATATTATCATCACACAAGGTTAGATTAAAAAAAAAAAAGCTTTGTAACATAATCCATTTTCAGTGGTTAGTGTAGACATGGCCTAACTTAATAACCTTTTTTGCTGCAGGTGGGTTCACTATTACCCCCATGGCGTGCTCTTGGAAGAAAGTCCCTGACACTGCAATCGTAAATATTGCATTAAGCTTTAAGGCGCTGGGTGTTCTGAGAACAAAAGGAGTAAATCAACAACAAAGTCATGGCCAGGACAGGTCTGCACCTGTACAGCTGAGTGCTGCAGGCCATGACATCATGCAGAGTAACACAATCCCCAGACAGCACTGGCTGGGAGCAATATCAGCCCAAAGGGGAATGGTCCAAACCAGGAGGACTGAATGAAATCATCCTGTTTTTTTGCAAAGCTTTTATGCTTTTCATAATTTTTCTTCTTCATTGTAATATATTTTCAAGCAGCAGCACAAAATATTTGCTTTTTCCTTGTGTCCAGTGGTTTTCTGTCAAGGTTATTGTCACACTTTCATGCGGAGCTGCATCTTGAAAGCATCCAGACCGCTGTATTTTCTCCTTCTCTCCTGCCTCATTTGTTCAGTGTTAGTCTCAGCGGCGTCTCATGTGCACCAAAGCCTCCCTAAACACATCAATCACGAAAAGCACAGCGAGGTTATCTACGACTCTCTGAATTTGTAGTGCAGCTAAAGAAAATTTGAATTCTTCACCCATGGTTTCTGGATTAACTGATTAAGCTGTTTCATGGGTGAAGCCCAGCCATGACTTTACTGTGCTGTTATCGACAGGGTAAACCTGCAATGTGATTACAGGACCGAATGCTAAAATGCAATTTAAAGGGTAAATGACAGTTTACAAAAAAAGAAAGTTTATAGGGTTACTCAAACATGCCTGAATAACATGAAACTTGCATTTTGAGATCTACTTGAAAACATTGCAACTAAACAAAGCAAAATTATTCACTCTAATGTGACTCTTAATCACATAATTGTTTTCAAATCTGACGTCTTCATACTGCTTTTGCCATTACGGTCACCTTTAGCAACTCTAAGTCAATGTTTGTGTTTTAAAGTAAGGTGTGCAAAATATTGTGCCAAATATTTTGCTCCCCAGGGGCGTGAGACTATTGAAAAAATGACCACAGAGCTTAATCAATGTCTGTCTGATACCATCTTAACAACAACTGCAAAATTAAGCTTCATAAAGACAGTTTTCATTACACAGCTGTTGTGCTGGATTGCGTTAAATTGCACAGAGCCTGCTTTTATTGTGCACACCCCTGCAAAATATAGTCATCTTATGCTGCACCCAGATCTCTGAGTAGACTGCAGTGAATTATGCCATATGATGATGGATTGGGTTCCCTCTAGTGGCCTCCTGAAAACATCTCTGTCAACAACCTGGAGGTTTTCTCTCAGGTTTTTTCATCAAGTAAGAGGCTTTGCTGCTTTTCTCTGTTCCATGTCACTGTAAATTTAATAAAGGTTGTGGGGCTTCTCCACCACTGGTCTTAAAAGCACACTGAAGACGTTACTCTGGGTTGAGAGCAGCTGATGGACATTTCTCATTGCGGTTACAAAAAGGTATAGACTAAATCGGTGATCAATGGCTCAAAAAGTAATCAGTCAATTAATCAATAAGTTACCATAATACAGGCTTAATATGAATGGGTTTTTTTTTCATTTTACATATAGATCAGCTGTTGTGTAATTAAAAGGTCTATGAAGCTGTTGAAGTTAATTACACACCAGATCTGATGTATTAGTTTGTAGCAATAAGACAAGTGACTGCACCACTTACCATCATTTAATTAACCTATTGAGATAAAAGTAAAGAGGAGGGCATGCAGCTGAACTCCCTGCCTGTCTTTCTTTCACGCACGCACGCACGCACGCACGCACGCACGCACGCACGCACGCACACACACACTAATTCCTCCCCAAAACATAGACCGACAATTGTGAGCAACCCTTAGTATTACAGGTGAAACTACAAGTCAACTAATCAGTTAGTCTATTGACAGTAAATTGGCAACTGGCAACTATTCTTATAATCAATTAATCATTTGAGTTGGGTCTCTAAGAAAAAATGTCAACCATTTGCTGGTGGACTTTACATTGACTTAGCAAATGGTGTCAGGTGGAGACACCAATAGGTGTCAGAGGGGCAAAGCACTTGCCCACCGCTGTAGACTCCTGGGTGTAATCACCAGCAGCAGTAGCTCCAGCCTAGGCCTTGTCTGTTGGCAGGGAGTTGGTGAGGGATCATGTCTTTGACACTGAACTAGTTTGCCTTCAAGGAGGAGATGGGGTCTGGATGGGGGATATCACAGACTTCTTTATGAATGCATGTGTTATACTCCCCCCTACTGACCTCCTCATCGACAGGTGAAGAGAAGCATGCAAAGGATGAAGCATATGGCAACTGTTTGAAATGTGCTCAGAATAAACATGAAGCTAATTTTAGAGTCAGCGTGACTGCACACAAGGCACGAATTGAGGTGAAAACCCATCCTGTTGAGCTGAAAAGGTTTCAACATGAGCAAAAAGTGTAGACTTAGTCCACGCTGTATGACTCACATCTTGAATCTAGCAGCTGTTTTAAAAGGCAGCGTTCGCAAGTTAGGTCTGTGGGAAAGGAGCTGCAACTAGGGAACAGCAAAGGAGGGGTCACTTCACTGGAAAAACACTGGCTGATCAATATTACAGCACTAAATATACAAGGAAGATATAGAGTAAAAATCATATTTAGATAGACCTATGGAAAATTGGAGACCAAAAAACATCTAGATGTGATAGAACTATATTAACATTACACAGAATCAAAAATTCTGTTGCAAGAAAGTGAAAACCAGTGGAGAAATTAATTTTTGAAAATTAAAGATTCTTCATTGGGGTAATGAAATATTTGTTTATTCATTTGAGTAATGTAAAACATTCAGCAAGAACTATTTACATGAACGCATGTTGCAAATCCTTTAGGTTTCTTGGATATTCAGTATACATTTCAACCCAATCCAGTGACAAATATGCAATTGGTGAGGCTTAGAATATACATACAAAGAGTTGCAAAAATTATGAACTTAAACTCACAGGGTCGAACTTTCAAAAATTCATCACGAAAAAAGTATTTGAAGTCAAGCAATAAGATTTTTCAAGGCCCCATGAATTTACTAGAGGTTTTCACATCGATTTATTTTATTTATTTATTTATTTTAATGAACCTGAGAAAGTTCTGAATTCTGGCTGAGTTGGCAAAGAATGGCCCCATAGGCGTTATGAGTCAGATATTAGGTTACCACAATACTTACAGTAAACTATAAGTTATATTATAAAGTCTAGAAGCAGGTTTCAGAGTGGTGGGTTTGGGGTGAGTTACTAAGCTTAAACATCTGTTTCTAAATACAAGACGTTAAAAAAAAACTCACTGCGGTTGTGGAGACATTTTCTCGCTGACTCTTCTGTCCGACACGAAATGGAAAATCTTCCATCTGCGTTACAGCAGAAGAGATTTCAACAAGACCGCGTCCTAAATTTCTTCAACCAAACGAAGATGGCAGCCGGAAGTGACATTGTCTTTAAGCGTTTTCAATCAAGTTTGTTTAAAAACAAGAAGGCAACGAGAACTTATTTATTTACGTTGTATTTAATAAATATCTTGCATTTACATATGTGTTTGCTAAATACCCGGCGTGATAGTTTTTTGTTGTATTTATCGTTCTGTTAATAAAGTTTTAAAAAGTTTTTTCAAACCTTGTTTTTGCAATGTAATATTGTCTTTGTAAGGAGACAGCAAAAGATCTATCTATCTATCTATCTATCTATCTATCTATCTATCTATCTATCTATCTATCTATCTATCTATCTATCTA
>JBBMJY010000021.1:14292593-14309536 GCA_037833715.1 Toxotes lorentzi
CTATCTATCTATCTATCTATCTATCTATCTATCTATCTATCTATCTATCTATCTATCTATCTATCTATCTATCTTGCAGGATCTCTAGAATACAATTTTTACTTTTAGCATTCTTCATCTTCATTTCATCCTGGGTTTCAAGGCAGTAGCAGATGTTATTGTTATACACTGCAGCCTTCAGGTTCAGATTCAGGTCGATGTTTGCTGTCTTTTCCACAAATGTGCATGACATACACACAGGGAAACGAAATGTCTTCCCTCATTGACCTCAGTGCATCACAGAACAGACATACAATCACCACACAGCCTTAAGGCTCAGCGAGCACTCCGACATTAGCAGCAGCACGTTTGATGTAAACAAGGTCTTGAAACTTGATGTGACGGTGGAATTACAGTCTTTAAATTTCAATAATCACAACCTAATCGCGAGGGTCCAGAACACCTCGTCAACTTTTTTTTTTTTTTAACAGAGCACCAGTGCCATCTACTGGTCTGTCTTTGAAAACACATGTTCACAAAGGCACCTTTACAATGATTCAAAACTGAGTCCAAGCATCTTTCTGCTGCCTTCACTACAGTTACCATCATGGCAGAGGAGAGCAATGTTTATTTCACCATTTCTACAAACGCTACAGCTCAAAAACGTTTTAACTTGCACAACTGATGAAGTACACATAAAAATGTAATAATTTCCTTTGGGAATAATGGAAACACATCACTCTGTTGTGATGTTGTAAGGTAACTGGATCTTGCGCACAATAAATCTACCTGATTTTATTATGGTTAGAATAAACAGAATCCCAGTCACTGTAATTCAGTGCTACTGTCAAGGTTAAAATCTCACTTACAGTAAAGTCACTTCATGCTCACGCTGAAAGCCCTGAAGTCTGAAAACATAAGAACCTTTACATCCATCTGTTTAATGTCTGCATCAATAAAAATCATCAAAATATCAAAATAAGGTAATTGGTCAAAAATCACACAGAATATTGGTTAAAACAAATATTTTTTACATTTTTAACTCCAGTCTCCTTTAAAATGTAGCCTGAGCAGAAGATCAGTGAAGGCAGAATTACTAATTTAAACACAGCAGAATGAACGAAGAGGTGTATTGAATTCCAAAAAGCTACTCTACTCAAACAGGCAAGATATACAGGTCTCAAGATATACAGGATAAGCATCTTCATCCTTGTAAAATAAAATCATATAGTAACTCACTAGATAAAAGTATTTTACAGCTCTTTCACGCCTAATATAACTACAGAATCAGATACAACAAATAATCATTTTGGAGCCTGTGTGTTTTATGTTGAGGAGGAAGCATGTCTCCAGCCCTTCAAAGAACTAATCTCCCACCTCCCTCCATCGTTACTTTACAGGGAAAAACAACACCTATGAAGAAAATGGCTAAAGATGCACATGACCCGCCTGGAAACAGGAATAATGCATACTCTGCCTGGCTTTGAAGAGATGTGTGTTTCAGTCCTATTTCTTTGGTCACAGAGTCAAAGAATAAATGTATTTATCAACATCATTTCCATTTCCATTTATTTTTTCATCACCGATTAAATATAACAAAGCAAGCAGTTCTTTTAAATATTCATATGGCACCATGGCTCACATGGCAAGAGGACAAGTGTATAGCCAATGGTACTTAACAGAACAAGAGTAGACTGTGTGTTTTCATACATTGGGATCATAGCTTTTTGTTTGTTGTTTTTTTTTTTGTTTTTGTTTTTTTTTTTCAAATAAAACACTGCAGTCCCCTATATTTTGCAATTCTCTGCATAAACAAGAGGCAAAGAGCAAGAGTGGGGGATCTAAGCCATTTTTTGTGTCTCACACTCAGTGGGTGAGAGTTGGCAGCCCTGTCATGTTCAACCAATAGTGGAAAAGTTTCTTTTTTCTCTCTCTTTGTGTGAATCCTAGGGGAATAGCACCTCTCTGAGGAAGCACTGGCTATGCAGAGTAGCACTGGAGGACATCCATAACAAACAATGCGCGGTCACTGTTAAATGACCAATGAAGAGTACATCAATGAAAAGTCAGCGCTGGTGATTCAGTGTCTGTGTTCAAGAGGTTTATGGGAAAAAAAACAATGATCTTTATTTAAACAGGGCTAACATATACAGTATGCCATTTAGATAAATATAGTTCAAGATACATTTCATGATCCACAAGATTTCTAGACATGTAAAACCTTGTAAACAAGGAACTGTTCTTCATACATGACCTGAGTTATCTGGCTTAAAATTTATCTGAAACAGTTGTCAAAGCAGCAAGTCCTTAAGAAAATCTGCAGAGGGCTTGTTTACATTTACAGTAGTTGGATCATGACCAAGGCTTTTCAAAGTGAACCCCATTTGTGACCTTGTTTGTTTAGATGGAACTGACCTCTTTCCTTAGAAGCAAAGATGGAAAAATGATCCAATTATGATTTTGGATAATAGCCTGTAAGTCACTGGGAAATAACCAAGATCCTTTTCTGTAATTATCAAATCCTTTTTCTTTTTTTTTTTACAATATGGACTCATATACCTGTACTTATTAAATAGGCTATACAATAAAATGAAATCTACCTACACCTACAAAAAATAATAAATCAATATATATTCTTTTGGAAACTAGACCACAGTGTGAGCAAAGGAGATAAATTCAGCTAAAGGTTTCTGGTTATCAGACCAGATGAACCAGAAAACACTACATTTAATTAAGACATTTTAAATGCACTTATGAAATGCATTATAGCTGTACATACTTGGGCCAAAGATTGGATTAAATCCATTTTAGTTAATTTTGAGTCAAATTTATAAATTAGGCCAATAGGTATATTACGCCAGTGGGATTGATTACTGAACTCAGTTTAATGGAAATGTGCCCTACAATTGAATTTCTAGTTTCAGAGTGCCTTTAATCTGCTTTATGAGAGATCTGGGCAAGGTTTTCCTGTATTTCATAGCTTGAATATGTTCAAGGTGGTCCTTTAGTTTGAAATTAAAGTTCAACTGTCCAGCCATGATTTTTTTTTTTTTTTAAGTGCTCTTTGTAACCATGGTGCCAGCCAATCATGAGTACATTAGCACAATTAGTATTCAAATAATCATTGGAATGTTCATTATGGCTTTGCCTTGGTGCTTAAACTGCATTGTTTCTTGTCAAAAATACTCTGTTAATTACTTAATCTTAAACTTCTGCACAACCAAGCTACCTATGGACCGATGAAAGAGTGTCTGTTAAGTCATTATTATGTTTTTGAAAATCTTACCAATTAGAACACAAACAAGGTACATGATGGATGGTAGTGAATGACAGGATTTTGAGGAGGGAGGTGATCTACAAATTTAAGATTGATCTGAAATTAATAATCCAGTGTCACACATGCAAATTAATACTTAGTCAATCTAATGGATCTCAGTATATTCTCAGGGCAAGCCATGAAACTGAGAGGCAATGTAGTCTGCAGTGTGCAAACCTGCATCCTGACGTTGCATATACTCTGAAATAGTTTAGGAGTTTAGGATGCTATCTGGACATGAGGAACAAATTTTCAATGCGGAAAAAACAAAAAACAACAGCCCCAGTGATTAAGATTTGATTGATGTGATAACAATTTAATGACTATGACAGTAATTTAGTGTAGTGTCAAAACCAAATTCTCATTGAAATACGGTGCAATGCTAAATTGCTTGAAAAGCAAATAAGAGTCTGTTTGTGGTTCATGCATAATCCAAATACGTTTTGCACCCTGTACTGGGGAAGGCTGTAGGTCTATCCAAGTAATTTCAGAGGTCACTGTATGTTCAGAATAAAAAACTCAAAACAATTTAAGACATCAAACAGAAGAACATGCTCTTTCTTCCCAATTTCTCCAGCGTATAAAATATGAGCTTAAGTGTTTTTTTTAACCAGAGTGGGCACTTATGTTCAGCATTTTTATTTATTCAGACAGTTCAGTTGGGAAGCATACAAGGAGAAAGAGTAGAGAATACACTGCACCAGACAGTTCTAATAGGATTCAATCCTATGCCAGCAAGGGCCTGTCATACCAAAAGCTCCCACATCTTCCTCTCTTTCCTCCTCTGCTTGTAGTTGATCAGATAAATTTCTGTGTTGTGCATACTAAACTCTCTTGTATTGCCACAGAAATATCAGTCTGCAATGAATGTGTTCTGGAGTCCATCGGAGAGCTGCAACACCACCTGACTACACAGTGTTCTACGGCGAGTTTCCCTCTCCACTCGGTTTCTCTCCTGCTCCTCAGCTCCCCCTTCTGTCTGCTCTCATCTCAGCCCTCATCTCTACTTCAGGCAAGCGGTTCAAGGCTACATTAGCTGCTCCTAGTTTAACACATCCAAATCTCGAACCAAACTGTCAGCATTCGAGCTACATTGTGGGTGATGTGTCAGATTTTGACAAGGAAGAAGACATGTGCAATGAAAACAGACAATATGTCTGTTTCTGTCACATCCATTTTGATCCTTTTTTTAAAAACCATCTGTTGTGAGTCTGACAGTGTTTTAGATGTGCACTGCTAAATTGGTGGGATACTCTATTGTCCCCTAGAACACCAAGGCATCCACGTACTATCCATTCCTCATGAATGCTTGCTGATTGTGATCTTCAGTAATTATTTCTCTTAAAGGTGTTTCAAGTAGCGTACTGCAGCTCATCTCCCTGCTAAAGAAGACTATCTGAGGGAGCATAAGAGGGACAAATGGATAAATTCCTAATCAACCCATCATGGGGACAATTTGTCTTTGGGTCTCTATGGTCACATTTTTGGACTTAACAGGCAGTGCGCAGATAGATACAGTCCGGGTTAGGGCAGTCTCCAATTGGCCAGCAGCCTCTTCATGCAGGAAGCATCAGAAGAACACCTGGCCTGGTCCTATTAATGCACTTGCCTCTCCTTCTGTTCCTTAAAAGTGGTTAGCAAAGGCCATGTGGGCTTTCCAAGACCTCGAGCAGCATCTTATCTCAGCCTACATGAACCCACATCCAGCCTACTGTTTTGTGGTTGTGGTTGATGCTCCATATGTGGAAGTGGAAATGCTCTTCTTCCAATGTTCAGCCCAGACTCCAAGAAAGACAAAGTTGCCAAGGTCCTTCAGTGCGGTAATGACTCCATCCTCACCTGTAATCTGAGTACCAGCTTCATACTGGCCTTGTTGAGAATTGCATCTTGAAGCTGTCACCCAGGAACATGTTGCCACCTGCCAAATCTGCAAGTCTTTTTTCCCAGTTGGGTGTCTGCACAGGCTACTGTGCAGTCATACACACATTCTGTGTACACACATTTTTGGGCTACCCACAGACATCTGCATAGACCAAATATGTGCAGATGAAGACATTTCTTGTTGTAAGTCATTAGCAGTTTGGTGAGTAACCTCTTCTGGAAAATACCAAGTACCTGGCCTGAGAAGTATCAAGGGCTAATTTCTTGTGCTTCTGACTTTCAGTCAACAAGGTGTTTAATTTTGTTGTAGGAGACACCTAATTTGCCAGCATTACCTACTACCAGCGGTTAAATCCACTCAGATAGGCCAAGACATTCTGATGTGGCTCAGTGGTTTTTCAAACCATTCTGCAAGGAAACCAGACTACAAACAGTGGTGAAACTCCAACTCACTCAGGCTGACACCAGTGCTCTCCTGAGATCCTATCCAAGTTGCCAACATGAGCCATGCCAAACCTTCTTTCCAGTTCTATTCCAATTTTACTGAATATGGTCTCAAACATGCAAACAAGAAGGAAAATGTGTCCTCTGATCAGCTGAATCATTTTTGGAATTTATAATATTTGGCTTAAAGCCTTCAAAAACTATTTAGATTGTATGGACTAAATGGGATACTAAGCAGCAGGACTTCAGGTCAAATGGCACATTACTTCAAGAAGGTGCTTACTACCTTTCCTTGAATTTGGCAACACAGCCCACAAGATGAGATAGAGGCCTGTCAGTGGCTGGAATGGGATATAAAGGATCAAACTTTATTTGCTTTCCCAGGAAGTTGAAATGCATGACACAGCTTGATAAAGGTAGCTAGATCCTTTTGACACCAAGCCAAGAAGTCAGATATGCCAAGACATTCTGATAGCTAGTTTACCATGTACTATATACAGGACTAGATTTCTCAGTGTCCAGTATGTGAGACCTACAACTAAGTCACTCTGATGGAAAAACAAAGGATTTTACGGGTCAGTATAACTGAAACAAAGTACTTGCTCTACCCATTGCCAAACTGCCTCTGAAGCCTCCTCCCTGTGGATCTTTCCAACATTGGAACTGGGGGAGGCTGCATCCAACAATTGTGAAACTGTCAATCCAACAGTCATGCAGCAATTGGCCAGGTGTTCAGAGGTGAGAAAGTAGGCAGGGTTTGAGCTATTGTTTAATTCTTCACACAATCATCTCTATATACAGTCTGTGTGTACAACTGAGTGCAACACCAAGAGAGAAAGAAAGACCCACAAAAGACAAAGAACTCTAGGAGAGACTTAAAGAAGGCAGTGTGGTGCAGACAGGTGGAGTCCAGAGTCTTCTCTGCCTGGCCTTCCAGTGTGGCTTATCGGAACAGGTACTGACACTTTTGACTTTAGATGTGGTTGGACAACACGTTCTACAAATTAGTTTGTTTTAAGCATACTGAACCCCTTAGTGATCACAGAAGAAGCCTTTCAAATGAGAGCTGAAATGTCTTCAAGAACCTCAACCAAGTCCAGTTGCCTTCATATAGCACTAAGAAACACTGTGACCTGGATGACTGAGAGTCTTCACAGACATCAGCTCAAAGTCAAGATTGTTTCTGTGTAAGAGGAGAGTCATAATGGTTAAATCAAAGCTCTTGAAAAGCGCAGCCTGTGCAGCAAAAATAATATAAATATCAGCTTCTGTCATGGCCAGGTCTGCTCCTCTTCTTTGTCACTACACACACAAGCCCTCACCACACAAATAAAGAAACAATTGTTTATGTCATAACGCAAATCCTGTTTCCAAGGGAAATGTGCTGTATTTTGTAGTCAAAGACATAACTGCAACTGGATCACATTTTCTATCAACGTAATGAGGATATGTTGTTAATTTACATATTTTGGAGGTTGCAAATATGTTGATACTGAACGTATCAGTAAAATGTTCAGGGGCAACATATGTGTTTTCCATGAAAATATCCATTCTTTCAGTACAATATCCACTTGTTGTGAGGACGGGTTAGCAGTATATGAACATAATTGCTTGGAGACGGGGCATGAGAAAGACTATTGGCCAAGTAATTTTTCTTCACCTAACAAAATACTTTCCCTTCATCTTGCAAAGCTAATTATCAAGTTATTAAATCCAAAATGTGTGAGCCTGGAAACCAGACCAATCAGTGAGCTCATGTTAATTGAGCTAAAAACGCACCATCTTTGAAGATGAACCATAGATTATTGGCACCAGTTCATGAGTGTGCGTGCTATACACCATCCAGGTGCTGCACTCTGCTCTCACTGCTGAGTGAAGAGCAGCAACTGATGTGAATCCATATGCATCACAAGAAAAACATGGCAAACAAATCCAAACATTTAACCTGATCTAATGTCAGCAGTTCCAAGTTTAGGCCCTTTAGGTGATCTGTAAGGGTCAGGCTGGTAACTGAATTGAACTGAAATAGAATATCTAGAGTGGGCTTTTATCTTTTACTCTCCAAAGTTAAAGTCATACATTTGCAACCAGGTGGGTACATCGGTAAAATATAATTGCAAATAAAAAGACCATTGTTTGATGGACTTTTTAGGAAGGCCTGTGAAAAGACCATTACAGTAGTCATCCCTGCTGGAAATAAAAGCATGAATACATTTTTTTTTGTGTGTGTTTTGACTTGAGACCTCTAAGTTTGACTATGTTTTTGAGATGGTAAAAGGCTGATTTAATTATTGTTTTCACAAGATTTTTTTAAAAAACTGAGATCGCAGTCCATTAAGATACCAAGGTTTTTATCATTGTCCCTCACTTCAAGTAATTTTGTACCAAGATGAGTCTCAATTCTAAATCTGTCCTAATTTTTGCCATATAAGATTATTTGGTGTTTTTTCCTTGTTCGGAAATTTTGACACATCCAATTGTTAATCTGGTCAGTGCACTGACTAAGTGATTCAAGGGGACCAGAGTCATTAGGTGAGGGGGATGAAGTGAGTCACGTGTGCATCTAAAACTCAATGACTGTTGTTTCACAGATTTATCTATTAATGTCACAGTTTGTCCTTTTCTCAAATTGATTTTTCAACTATAATGTCAAATAATGTCAAAAAAGCTAAAGACAGTGCCCTGTGTAGTTCCTCAACCCTTTTGGAATGAGTTTCATTTTCTTAATAAGCATGGATAAAAAAGAAGAAGGGATTTTTCATTCAGAAGGAGGTCCAGTAATGATTGTCTGTAACACACTGGCTGCACCTAATGGAGTGCAGTAATAATATGGGCCTGTTATTCTTAAAATATGTGTGATATGACTTTAAATGTTAGTCTACATGTTTTGCTCTGGCCCCAAAAGCTGTTAATGTGTCAATTTAAAGAATGCATGAGGCTCAATTTAGTTACACATGTGGTTGCAAATATGAATAAATTGTGACTGTAACTGAAATTTGTATGGATTTCAGTTTAGAGAAGTGCCCCTATGTTTTTCTTTCTGTTTTACATTATTCTCCAATATGGACAGTATTCATATAACCGCTATGCAAACAAAGTGAAAAGAAGCTTTAACTTAAGCTCCAACATTATTTCCATTCATTTGTGTAGGGTGAGTTAAGGCTAAAATGTAGATTATACCTGTACTGTGCTGAAGATACACATAGCTGTGGCCACTCATTACATGATCTTTCATATTGGCCAACACAATTATTATTGTTTGTCACGTGCATCTTTGCTAGTGTAAAGCTGGAAGGTCAGTGTTTTCAATTACAGATTGTATTGCTGATACCGGGTATCAGATTCTTGATCATGACATCACTTGGTGCCAGTGGACAGAGTTAACCTGCTGCGGGCCACATAAGCTGAAAACTAAGCACTGTTCCTACCTCTGTCCAAGTATAACAGCTTCTCAAAAGCACATCGTAAACATAATGGTTACAGTTCCATTATTTGTTTCTGCAGGCTGAATATTTTAGAAATAGTACTACTTACTGTGAGAGACTAAAGGAAAATGAGGTGATGTTGCATTTTACAGTGCCACTATTTCCCAATAATTTCTTAAAAGTTTCCTTGAAAGACCCGTGTAGTTTGGTTCTAGTTTCAGGAAAAATAGAGACAAAGTCCTGAGATTGTTTTTTTTGTTGGTTTGCTTAGTTGCGTTGAGTTTATTTTTTGACTTCCCGATGAAGTTGAAAAAAAGAAATTGCTCCATTTAAACCCCAGTGGATATTCATTTATTCTTCATTTATGCTGAATTATATGTTTGTTTTGAACATATTTCACATTCTGCACGTGTAGCTCACCTGCTATCCTCTGAATTAAAGTCTCAAGGTTGGGGTTGCTTCACATTTGGTGTACTGATCACTATTTTACCCATACTTAGTACCAAATTGTGGTCCAGGAAACCACCTTAGAGATGATAAGAATAATGTTGTACTGAAAATAACATACAGGCATTTGTATCAACCCGAGACTAATTCCTTATAGAAAATGGCTTTTGGTGTAACCAAATATCTGGAATACTTCTCGAACATTTATGAAGTTAAGCTTTTAATAATGGTATTTCATGGAAAACAGGAAAAAAAAAGACTAAATGACAAAAAAAACGTCTTACTACTTCTCTAGCAATGATTGTGCTGAACTGTGTGATCACAGTCATCGTAAACACCGTGATGTTACAAAAGCACAACTTCAATAATCTAATACAGAATGTATAATTATGTACAATATAACCTATGCACTGTGTGTTCTAAACACCACAGATGCCAACATTATGTAAATTAGGAAATATTATTATTAAAACTGTTGACTTCCAAATGCTGTATTTTTTTTAAATCCTTTTGATTATTTTTGCAACATAAATAGTACAAACCATGTGTATACCTTGTCTGGCGCGATTATACCTTCCACTAATAATGATAATAATAACAGTGTCCTGGCAGACACACTGATGATGAGTAATGTGAAGTAAAACAAAGGGAGGTCAAATTATATAGTCAATTTAAAAGGCCTTTTTTTTGGTTCACTGACATAATATGAACAGTTTAATAGTAATAGTCGAAGTATTTGTGTGTATTTTGTTTGCCTGCTCTTTGTCTTTTCTTACTGCGACTGAATGTGGGGGATGCAGCCAGTCTGATTGTTCATTTAACACAAATCAAAATAGCTTAATCTTTAGTGTTTGCACAATCTCTATTATAATTATCGATTTTTCAAACCCGTTTTGGCCAATTCCAAATAAACCTTTTCCTTTCCAGTATATTACCCCTCTCATTTTCTACTTAGAATTTATTTTCACTGAAATGTTCCTGTCTTTCAGAGCTTCCAGTGTTTTTTTTCCCTTTCTTTCTTCTTCTTTTTTTTTTTTGCTATGCTTTTCTCTCCCTGCTTTATGCTTCTTTTGCTCTGTATCTTTTTCTGTCTC
Source organism: Toxotes lorentzi (assembly GCA_037833715.1). NCBI lineage: Eukaryota > Metazoa > Chordata > Actinopteri > Toxotidae > Toxotes > Toxotes lorentzi. Next base: position 14,303,180 of record JBBMJY010000021.1, read on the forward strand.
CCCTCCCTTTCTCTGTCCTTCTTTCTCTCTTTCCTTTTTTCTTTGGCTGCTTTTCATTCTGTTTTCTCTCATTGTTTTTCTTTTCTTTCTCGCCTAGGGACCCCATTTTTTTTCTCTTCCTCTATTCAGGTTTTCTTTATTCTCTTTTCTGAATAGTTGTGGTACTTTAAGGGGAAGGGGAAGGGGAAGGCGAGGGAGAGGGGAGGGAGGTTAGTTTCAGTCAAAGCTGCAGAACAAAACTTCCTCCCACACCACATGCAGTGTCTCTTGGAATGAGTTTGTCACTGACTTGAAGACGCACTCCCCCCCATGTATACCACCATGGATGACAACCCTACAGTGAATTGGTATTAGGCCAGCAGACATACACATGTTGTATAGTGACAATTGTCCTCTTAAATATCAATGGGGCATGTTGTGCAGAGCCTCCGTGTCCCAGTCTCTGTTTGTGGTTAAGCGATGTTAGTTCAGTGTGCAGTATCACATGGTGACACATGATGTGGTGGTGCGTTAAACCAACCACAGCTGTGTGTGAATACGATTATCTCCCAACTGAGGTGCGTAGAGGGAGGCATTTGTGCTTCACAAGAACATCTTCATCACTGCAGAGAAATGACAGGCTACCTTACAGGAGGCAGCCCCATGTCGAGGAGCACTGCCTCCTCAAAGGCTTCGGTCTCAGTGGGACTGAACTCAGATAAGCACGAGCGCAGTCCACCGCCAAATCAAAAATAATAAAATCATGAGCACCAGTTTGTAAATTTGTTGACAGCACAGTAGCTGTTGATGGGAAAATAACATGTGGGGAAAAAAAGCCAGTACTGCACTCCTGAAAGACGAAACCACAGCAGCCAGTTAATCTCCAGATATCATGACAGAAATCATTCCTCTTCCTTTATGATAGTAAAAGACTACAGCCTCCTGCACCTATGGTTTCCATCTCACAGTCACACACACTCACACATTCTGCCCAAGACAATTTAATGCATGACTCAATGGCATTGAAAGTGGGTTGGATAAATTGGAAATGATTAAAAATGCAGAATTGACAGGGAAACCGATAAAACTTTCTCTCTATAAGTAAGAACCAAAAACCAGCATGATGGAATGGCAGGCTTGAAGGGGAGAGAAAGGTGAAAGACAGATGAAAGTGAAGAGAGATAAAAGCCGGAGTGAGGAGGGTGTGGGATAAAGCAGGAGGAAGGGAGGCAGAGATGAAAGCAAAATGAGAAAGATAAGAACAGAGTGAGAGAGACAGAGAGGGAAACGGAGGAAGAGATAGATAGTGTACAGAGCAGAGAGAGAGGTAACCATGGAAACAGGAGGAAGGTACAAAAGAAGAGATAGACAAAGGGTTTGATTTAAAAGAATGAAACTTGGACGAAAGAAAAGTAATTCCGACTGAAATTTGTTACCGGGAGGTGGAGGAATAATACAAAGGAGTGACGGCCATAGAGGGACAGTGGCTGTGTCCCCACTATCTGCTACAGCCAGTTTGAATGTGGTCGCCTATAACCAGCATATAAGGCACTCCAGAGACCTCTAGTGTTAATAGGCTTCTGTGGTTCATTGTGGGCCTCACCTTGAGTAAATCTGGGGCCATTTCACTATGTAGGACACTCGCAAGATCGTCAAAATCGTGCATTTCCTTTATGTACATCTGTCTGTCGCACAGTGGTTTCAGCACTGACGGGGGGAATATGGTGAGACCGTACAGTATATTTTATAAGCATACTTTTTCATGAATCACATAGCAGACTTCAGAGCGACTAAAATAGGATAAAGTACCTTGGTAAAATTCCTCTCCCACCTTGCTGCAATGAAAAACTGCATTCCTGATAAGAAGATATGAGTTCTCCGTGGTCCTACATTGTGTTTGCTGACTTACTGAATGAACTTGAGGTGCATGTTGAATTCTGCACTGTTGACTATCCCTTCCCGTTGAATAAATGCAATGTGCCCATATATTAGGATTCATATTTGTATATCTATATAGAGTTACAGACAGACAGAGGGTTTTTATTCTGTGGTTTTTGAGTCTCTTGTGGCTATCCCTCTTTCTCCCTTCCCCCTCTCTGTTTTTCTCTCCTCTCTGTCTTTCTCTTTCGTCCTCTGTCTCTGTTTCTCTCACTCGCTCCCCCTCCCTCCCTCCTCCCTCTTTCTCTTGATCTCTCTCTCCTCCTCTCTCTCTTGCTCTCCCATGCCCCCCTCTTTCTCTCACTCTCTTATGCTCTCTCTCTCTCCCTTCTCTTTCTCTCTTTCCTTCCATAGCTCTCTGTCTCACTCCCTCGCCCCCCTCTCTGTTCCTTTTATATCCTCCTTGCTGAATGCTCTTCTCCTCTCCTCCCTCAACTCTGTCTTTTCTCCTTTATATTCAGTCTTTTTTTTTTCAAGCTCTCCCCACACTCCTTTCTCCAATGTTGTCTCCAAGCAGAGCTACTTCATTGCTAATATTCTGTCTTTCCATTTAGTACCCCCACTACAAAATGGGGAGAGTAATCTTTTATTTAGGGTTTTTCGCTCTGGCCATCTCTGCATCCTGTCTTGCAGTTTGCATAAGAATGATTTGTTGAGTGAATTTAAGACTTGATTTGTTTACATTTTACAGTACAAGAAGGGGGGAGGGGGGGGGGCAAGTGAACATGGAAAGCATCAATACTGAATCAGAAATACAGAAAATGCTGCAGATCCTTGTTTGTTTATTTGCTTGAAGTTGCAGGTGATTCGCCTATAGCCTACCTCGTCTAATCATGTATGCCTCACGTTTAAAGTTGTTCTCCTTCGCAGCAGCGAGTGAGGCAATACTGATAAATACTGAAGCTTTGTAGGTTTTTTTTCAGTTTGTGTTCTCTGTCTGTGTGTCCAGTCTGTTCTTAGTGACCTTAATGGAAGAAGCTGGAGGCGTGCAACTTGGGTGTGGCTGCTTTTATACACTTTTGCTATATTCCATCTGCATTGCTTAGATTCAAGCTGTGTGATTGTCTGTTCTGTGCTTATGAAAAAGCCTGCTGTGCTTTTTTTTTTTGTGAAAGCTTAATTACAGCAGCTAATCATGCTTGAGACTTGCTATTATATCAGCATGCCGTGCAGAGGTGAGACTGATCCAGCACTGGAAATAACAGAAGGTGTGTGGGCTTGCTGCCTGAGACACAGGTCTGAGAGGAACGGCCAGCTAAAATATCAACATCAGTCCAGTAACTCAAAGTTCAAAACACAGAGCAAACTGATTCCTCTCTTCTCTTTCTCGCGTTCCGATCATAAGAAAATCCTCACCTGAACACTGTAGCTATAACAACCCTATACACAAACCTACACAGCCTCCAGTTTGCCTGACAGTGAAAGGATGTTGAATTATAGCCATCACCCAGCACAGTGTCTCACACACAGCCAGAGCAAACTCGGGCTGTATGCAGCCTGTCACTGGGCTGGATGAAGAAGCAACACTGACAATGCGAGCTCACTAACGTACAGCAAGGGGAGTGGGGTGTATATATTAGAGACTAACCGACGGCTGATACGCTTTCTTCAGTATAATGCCATTTGCATTTGTCAGAATCTGGATTCACACTTGTTTTAACACAACACACACAAAAAAAAAAAAACAGAAAGAAAGAAAACAGGGAGTTGTCATCAATGAGTCCTCTGCAGTTTTATGATTCATTGAGCTTTTCTCAGGGGTAAAACAGACAGCTGATATCTGAATCTGCACCCCCCACCCCCCACTCTCTGTTTCTTTCTTTCTTTCTCCCTCTCTCTATCTCTCTGACTCGCCCTCTTCCTCTTACTGAAAAAAAAAAGTTACAGCTTTGACCTATATCACGGAGAGGATATGACACTGGACTGCATGGTTGTCCTCCTATAGATAAACAACACAGAACCAGGCTGGGGTTTGGAAATGGACAAGTAGTCGGTGGTTAAAAAAAAAAAAAAAAAAAATACAGCATAAGTCATATGGACACACGTGTCAGAAGTGTGTTGTTTCAGGGCTGTGGGGAAGTGAAAGCGTGTTGGTGTCAGTGGTGTGTGTGTGCGTGTGTGTGCTCTTGTCCCTGATCTCAGACATCAGACAAATGCGCACACGCAACCACGCACAAACACACATTTGAAATCCCAGTTGAGGGTTAGTACACTTGAGAGCAGGGCAATGGCTTACTTCCCTTACTCTCTCTCTCTCTCTGTCTCTGTCTCATATGCACATAGGAACCTGTCGAAATCTAAGAACCAAATGAAATTTTACGCATATTATCCATCGTAGCCTTTTCCAATGTTAGTTTTCTGTAGCCCTACACACACAAATGTACCCAAAGTAAATGGACAAGCAAGCAGGTTTTGCTGTTATGAAGATTCAGGCCTGGAAAGGAGCCAGTGTATTTCTTCCCCAAACTTTTGTTGTCTGTGTCTTTTTCATTTTCCCCATAGGCTAGTTCTGTGTTGTTTTATGTACGTGTCCCTTGTTGTTTCTTCCATGTGGTTTCTTTGTCTTTCAGCCTCTTATCTCTTTGTTTCTTCCCTTGCTCTCCTTCTATTTTCTCTCCCATTCTCTCCCTCGACTTCCTGCTATCTCTCCCCCTCACTCACACCCTCACTCAATCTCTTTCTCTTTCTCTCTCTCTCCCCCCCTCCCTCGCGCTCACTCTCATTCCCTATCTCTCCCTCCTCCCCCTCCGCTCCCCTTTCTCTCTATCTTTCTCATTCTCGCAGCACTCCCAGCCGCTGATGATTGATCAAGGTTTTCAAGGTTTGCCCTTTCCTGTTATTTAGTAGGAAATGTTTATGCACAGTCCTCAGCCTTTACAGACACAATTGGCATGTGTCCACACAGTGTTTGTCGCACTCGCCTGCACCTATACATACATGTAAAAAAAAAAAAAAACTTCCCCTCCCTCCCTCTGTTTACTGGTTAAAAGGTAAGGTAAGCTCTGATATAATAGAATACCTGTCTAATTATCAGGATCATCTTCAGTGCCGACTACTTAAGCACACAACCTGTACTTAGCCCGCAGGTACTCTGCTGCACTGTTTCTCAACACAGCCTGAAAGAAATCTGGAAGTTCAATAGTTAATGTCTTCCCTTGCTGTTTTTCCTTTTCCTCACTCTCTCCGTCTCTCTATCTCCTTTCCTCTCTCCATTCCCTTTGCTCTCACACCCCCCCACCACCCTCCACCCCCACCACCCCCTCACCCACCTCCTCCTCTCCTTCATTCTGCACCCCCACCCCCCCACCCCTTTCTCTTTTCTCTTGCTGATGGACTCTTCTTTTTTATTTTCACACTCCACCATCCCCCTTTTTTTCTTCTCTCTTTTTCTCTCTCCTTCCCCCCCCTCCTCAGCTCTTCTCTTTCACTGCGTTTTCTTTCAACCCTCCCTCTATCTCTCTTCCCATCCCCACCCCCCTCTCCACCACTCCCCCTCCCCTCCTCCCCTCTTTCTTTTTTCTCTTTTATTCTTTCTTTCTCTGTCTTTTGCCACATCCTTTCTTATGCTTCAAACCCCCCCCCCTCCACCCCCCCACCCTTCCCGTCTCTCCTTTCCCTTCTTCCTCCTTTTTGCAGCATTCTCTTCTTCCCTCCCCCACCCCGGTTCTCTTTCCTCTCTCCCTTTTTCTTTCTGTCTCTCTCACCCCCCCACCCCCCCTCCTCTTCCTCCACTCAGCTTCACTCCCCCTCCCTCTGCTTCTTTCTTCCTTATTCTTTCTCCCCCACGTCTGTCTCCCTCCCTCCCTCTCTCCTAACTGCTTTTCTCTCCTTTCTTTCTCCTTCTCTTTTCTTTTGTCATTCAATTTTTTTTCTTCTGAATTTCTCAGACAGTATACTTCAGGCTGTCTCAATAGTTAATTAGTTTGAATCTAGAAATAATGGCAACAAACTACACGGTCTCTGGAAAGTTAAAATTTTAGCATTTCTCAGACATTATCTGTCTGACTGTTTTGCTACTGACAGACGCACCTCCACCCATAGTCTCTCTGACTGTTTGTGCGTGTTGTGAAAGTGTGTACGTGCCTGTATGTGTGCCTGCTTACATACATACATATATATATGTATATGTATATATTTATATGTTTGTGTGCGCGTAAATTCATATATATCTGTTTGCACGCACAGAGAGGAACTACTGATTAGATTTTATAATTGTGCGTTTGAGCAAAAGCTCATAAGAAAAAAAGGAAATGCAAAGTATAAAGTGTGATCAAGAAAAGATAGAGCTTGTGTCTCTGTGTGCCTTATAAGAGAAATGTGTGTTGAAGGGTCATGCTGAATTGTATGTAGTGAGAAAGGGAGATAAGATGTGTGTGTGTGTGTGTGTGTGTGTGTGTGTGTGTGTGTGTGTGTGTGTGTGTGTGTGTGTGTGTGTGTGTG
>JBBMJY010000021.1:14309636-14436502 GCA_037833715.1 Toxotes lorentzi
GTGTGTGTGTGTGTGTGTGTGTGTGTGTGTGTGTGTGTGTGTGTGTGTGTGTGTGTGTGTGTGTGTGTTTGTAAGAGAAAAGAGGAGAGAAAGAGAAGTGAGATGGGAAGGAGAGAGTGGGAGGAAGAGAAAGAAATGGGGTGATGCTGTGTGTGTGTGTGTGTGTGTGTGTGCGTGTGTGTGTGTGGTGGGGTGGAGGGCTGGTGGAGGGGGGCAGGCACAGTCAGTTCTGATAACAGCAACAGTAGGAGGAGGATGAGCCGTGGGACCGCCCCACTCTCCCACAGATATAAATAGGAGGTGGATTTTTTTACTCCACTCATTTCTCCTGAAGGATGAGATCCCTGAAACACCTCAAACATCACTCCAGGAACAATGTGGTGAGTTTGTAACCTATAGATGCAGAAAGATGTGTCGCCACTAAGGGCTAGGGTGGGGGGGGGAGTGGCAGCGGTTACTTGTTTTGCAGTTTGTTAGTGAGGTATTTACACTGTTGTCTGTGTGTGAGTGTGAGGGAAAGCCAGATTACTTTTCACATTCATATGAGTACCGCAGTGGGAACATCTTTTTTTTAAAAAAAGATAAAGAGTTGTGTTTCTATTTCTGCCACTGCTCTAATTGTTTGTCCTTAGGTGTCTTTCAGTTGCAACTTTAAATGTGAAAGTACGGACTCTTGCAATTACTACCCTACCTTCCCTGTCTCCTTGTCATTTGTCTTTTTCTCTTTCATTTTGTCAGCCTTTCATTTTGCTGTGCTTTTTTCTTCTCTCTCCAGCTCCCCCTCCTTCCCTCCCTCCCTCCTTCCCCTCTTTCTCTCTCACTCACTCTGTCTTTCTGTCTCTCTCCGCCCCCCCCCCCACACACACACACACACACACCCCCTCCCACTCCTTTTCCTTTCTCTCTTCCCTCCTCTCACATGCTCACTCAATCTCTCGTTCCCCTTCCCTCCCCTCCCTCTCCTCCCCTCTTTCTTTATCTTTCAACCCCTCCATCTCATTTCTCTCTCCGGCTCCCTCCCTCCCTCCACTCCTCCCCCGCCCACAGCTCTTTCTCCTTCTCTCCATACCTCCCTCCCTCTCTTTTCTCTCACTCACACACACACATACACACGTTTTCAAATACACACCCAGTCTCTTTCCTTTTCTTTCTCACAAACACACAGTCTGTCTCTGTCTGACTACTTTAAAAGCAGTAATTATAAATGACGTGGTTATCAGGGCATCCAGGTCTACTCCCCTCTCCCAACACACACACACACTCACACACACATGCACACACACACACCTTTATTCCTGCAATATCACTATCTCCTCTACCTTTTTCCCTTTTCTCCATCCACTCTTTTCTTTTCTCTTTGTATTCTGCAAGGAAAGGAAGCAGCTCTTGCTTGTGTGGCACAGACTGAAGACTAGTGTGTAGTCTGAAAAGAAACCAGGGGTCAGAGCTTCTCTCTATACGTTTTCGCACCACTCAGGTTTATGCTGAGAAATAACCTGAAACCAGTGGCCTATAATACTTCTCCATTGCCACAGAGAGCCAGTTTGGTCATACCACAATTTCTTCCTCATAGTTTCACTGTTCCGCTTTTACAGGCGGCAGGGTAAACATGTGCATGTGGGTCTGAAACACTTCCGAACCATACAATTATGTTAGCGAGTCTTATGCATTGGTCTGGAATACAGAATGAGCTCGAAGCTCAATCGAATGTCTGTTATGGATATGAGACTGCCTGCCGGCATATATCATCTTGTTAAGGGAGCCCAGTGTGGCAGGCATTATGAAGTCGGCTACGGCGAGAGTGTCTAAGTGTAAAGCTGAGACACTTTGCTCCTCATGAATGGGACAGATAGCTCCAGTGATGAGCTGACTTTGGTCAGCCAGGCTGCCCCGGGACCCCACAGGAAGTGCTGAGGACAGTCCACGGAAGTCAACTTCCTGGCTGGACCTGCATCCCTTGTTGTGTTCTTTATTATTCTAAAGCCTGTCAAGGAAGGAAACGTGGTGCTAACACAGATCTGCCTTATCTTCTCAATCTAATGTTCTGTGGATTAAGAGCAAAGAAACAAGGCGTAGTCCGAATGCGGCTTTCATAGTTTCCCTGAAAAACATTATCTTAAAGCTCTCCTGGAGTCCTGGAAAAGAGGACTGTATAGCTCCTGGTGTCAATCTGGGACACTGAATCTTCAAAACTAAATAACATGATCATTTCAATGTTTCGCTCGCACAAGACCTTTTGTTTGTATTAATAGGAACGTTGCCGATATGAGACTACAATGGGGAAATGGGGTTATATGAGGAAACATTGTGTAAGGCGGGTTTTGTAACAACGGAATAATAAAAGACAAAAAAACACAGAGACATATTATTGCTTGCAGTTTTTTTCCTGACTTATGTTGTATGTTTTCTTTCAGGAGGAGGAGAGTAACCGATTGGTGCGAACCTTCCCCAAGATGACTGAGGGCCAAGTGGATGTGGGCACGCAGACGGAGCCTGTGGTGGTGCTATCTCTGGCTCAGGCAGCTGTTCTTGGCCTCATCTCCCAGAATGAAATCTTTGGGGCCACCATTGCTCCTAATGGCTTTTACACTGGTGAGCCCAGAGAATGCCCCCCTCCTCCACCTGAAGTAATGGAGTATGAGTATGCTGACCAGCTGATTGGGGCCAACGGGGACTACCTGGCCGAGCCTGCTGGGGAGCCGGAGCCCCAGCCCCACTGCAGTGAAAGAAGACGGCCCGGGCCCCGCGGGAGGACCAAAAGGCCCAGGAATGATGAAGAATCAGAGGGTCACCCACACAAAGAACCAACTCCACAGGCTCAGATTAAAGGTGAAAGACTTGAGTCTGATACTCCTCCTTCCTGCATTCACATGAACAGCAGGCGTAGCCCTGGCAAGTCAGAGGATCCAGTCACCCAACAAGGGTCTCTGAAAGAGGAGCAGGCCTGCGGAAACTGTGCGTCATGTGTGAGAGATACACCCAGGCCACAAACAGACGGACAACCAGAACAGGAACAAGAAGAAAGCACTGCTAGAGACAGAGAGAGGAAGGAAGAGGAGCTGGTGGTGGCAGAGGAAGAAGAGGAGGAAGCGCTAAACCTCAAGACCAGTGGAGAGACCGGCAGTCCTCTGGAGAATCGCTATTATGAGTCCAATGAGGTGGCCTATGAGTCTGCTGACATGTCCCTTCCAGGGGAATATGAGGAGAACGGTCAGGCTATGCTGTGGTCAGACCCAGAGGGTCTCGCAAGGCGAATGCAGATTGACCGACTGGACATCAACGTACAGATCGATGAGTCTTACTGCGTTGATGTGGGAGAGGGTCTGAAACGCTGGAAGTGCCGCATGTGTGAGAAGTCATACACATCCAAATACAACCTCGTCACTCATATCCTGGGCCATAATGGAATTAAGCCTCATGAATGTCTACACTGTGGAAAGCTCTTCAAGCAGCCGAGCCACCTCCAGACTCACCTGCTCACCCACCAGGGAACCCGACCTCACAAGTGCACCGTTTGTGAGAAGGCCTTCACGCAGACCAGCCACCTGAAGAGGCACATGCTGCAGCATTCAGACGTAAAGCCCTACAGCTGTCGCTTCTGCGGCCGTGGCTTTGCCTACCCCAGTGAGCTGAGGACCCACGAGAACAAACACGAAAACGGTCAGTGCCACGTCTGCACCCAGTGTGGTCTGGAGTTCCCAACCTACGCGCACCTGAAGCGTCACCTGACCAGCCATCAGGGCCCCACCACGTACCAGTGCACAGAGTGCCACAAGTCCTTCGCCTACCGCAGCCAGCTGCAAAACCACTTGATGAAGCACCAGAACGTGCGGCCCTACGTTTGCCCCGAGTGCGGCATGGAGTTTGTCCAGATTCACCACCTCAGACAACACGCTCTCACTCACAAGGTACTGGCAGCGCACGCCCTCGCACTCAAGGTACTGAAACTCAGTGATGTACCTTTATCTAACAATATATGTGATCAAGGCAAAAGCAAGAGCCTCAAGCAGGGCCTCATGCAACCGTACAACATTACTAGACCCTTATTTAAAATAGAAAATTCAAGCGTAAAAGGGATTTAAGAAAATAGGCAAGTTTTTTAGCTTCTTTCACGCAGGAGTCCTCTATGAATCCTCATAGGAAAAAATGGGTGGTATATTGCACACTTGCACACAGCCTTTTTCCAAAACCAGTTGCTTTGTAAATATAACCATCAAAGGCCTTGAGATTTTTTTTTGTGTGTGTGGCTCAACCCCCTACTTGCATGTGTTTTGTGTTGTGTGTCATTCGCAGAGCTACTTCCCTTTGTCTGATGAATCACTCTGGTCTTTCTCTCCATTTCATTTTATAGTCTGTTTTATTCTATAGGAAAAAAAACCATTTCTTTTCATGGCATTTGCTTTTGTCAGATATCAAAATAAAAGTTAAATAAATATTGAAACTAAAAAAAAAGAAAAAGTTTATTCTTTCCTTTGTTAGACTTTTTCCACTCCATCTCTCAACACTTGGGGGGGCTAATGTAATCTACATGAGTTAGATCAAAAGCCACAATGCAAATGCTCAAACACATGCACACACGCAAGCACCTTGTGTGTTTTCTCCCTATGACTCATTATTTATTTTCATCCAAACCATATATTTAGCCAAATTAATTAGAAAGCCCAAACACTTTTATGTTTCCCCAGGGTATGAAAGAATTCAAGTGCGACGTCTGTGCCAGAGAGTTCACCCTGTCTGCCAACCTGAAGAGACACATGTTGATCCATGCCAGTGTGAGGCCCTTCCAATGCCACGTGTGCTTCAAGACCTTTGTCCAGAAGCAGACCCTTAAAACGCACATGATTGTCCACCTGCCGGTCAAGCCTTTCAAATGCAAGGTGAGTGAAGCAAGTGAACTTTTACATGAAGTCAAACGGAGTCCCATTGCGATGGAGCGGGGAGGGGTTACTGACTGTTGTGCTCTTGTGTCTCAGGTGTGCGGAAAGTCGTTCAACAGAATGTACAACCTCCTCGGCCACATGCATCTGCACGCCGGCAGCAAGCCCTTCAAGTGCCCTTACTGCACCAGCAAGTTCAACCTGAAGGGCAACCTCAGCCGACACATGAAGGTCAAACACGGCATCATGGACACCTCGATAGATGGACAAGGTGAGTAGCTTCATCAGTTGTCCTTAATTACACCCTCTGTTTTGAAACAGATGCAACTCCTTGATGACGTTTGAATTTGTTGATGAGTTATGCCTGTATATGTTTCCTAGTGGGGCCGCTCAGTGGGCTTCATGTCGCATTACTGTCACTCAGTCTGTCCCTAATGCACTTTGACTCAGCATGTACTGTAATCTAGTGGCCAAGTGTTTTGATGTTTCTCTGTCACTCCCTCCCTGTGTGTTTAGTAAATATAGCAGTGCCTGGATTAGACATGCCTGTCTCTATCAGTGGAGACTGATACTGAGGCGGGGGTGGTGTGTGTGTGGGGGGTGGGGGGTGGGGGGGCAGTCTCCTGGCTGTCCTCAATGAAGCCATGCGTCTTTAGGAAGAGCTCTGTATGTGTGTGTGTTACTGAGGACGGAGTGGGATCTTATTTGTGTCTTTGTTTCCTTCTTCAGAGCCCCCCCAAGACACAGAAGGCCAGGAGGACTATGAAGAGGAGAGTTTTGAATTCAGCGAGCGAGAAAACCGGGCTAACAACACCAACACGCCAGACATTGCTAAACTATCTCAAATGGAGTATTACAGCACCTATGGGAAGGGCACAGGGCGCTTCAGCACTGCATGAATTATTAAAACGACCCCAAATTGAATATAAGTGTGAACTAATGAAAAAGGGATTGTTTTGTTTTTTGTTTTTTTTTTTGTTTTTTTGCTGTTAAAGGCATAGTGCTTGGGTTGTTCTTCAAGGGCATGAAGAAGCCCAGCAAACTGCACATTCATATGCACTGGAATTAATGCTACAAAATCTGGAAATGTATACTTTTTATCTAACTACATATTTTTCATCTCTAAAACACTGCAGATCTACTGAATAAATATATTATATTTGAGAAAAGTGGACTGTCTAAAATAGGAGCATTTAGGTAAAAAAAAAAAAAAAAGATCTATATAAATGCGCGTATGTTGTCAGTTGTTTAAAAACAGAAACATCATCTGAGCCTAATTTGGAAAAGCACACTTTTAGCTACAAGCATAAAAGCATATGATGATGTTATACTGCACTTACTCATTCAGACAATCCCGGTCTCGCTCAGTATGCTGGGGTAAACTAATGTGAAGGGTCAAAGAAGGGAACAACTCCTCTTTTCACTTGCCAAAGCTTTTCAAGTTGCAGAGGTTTAGAATTCACTTTGATTTGTACTGTGATAAATTAAATTTGAGGTCTGCAAAATGAATTAAATTCCATTTGGATTTGCAATCCGTGTTTTATTGTATATTACTGTACAGAATGTATCAGTCCTCTTGTATGTTGGCTGGTACTGTAACCAGTGCGTTGCACTGAGGACCAGTGTGTCTACTTTCTAGGTTTCTGCATTAACAAGCATCACCCTGTATTGATCTCTAGTCTATGAATGTAATTGTTTCTGTGGAATGTTTTAAGATACTAATGAAAAGAAAATCAAAACACCCTTTTTAATGGTAGGACCCCTTTACCAAAGAATTGGATCAAATCTTGCAGCTGCGGGCAACATTGGTCTCTTTTCCTTGATGTCGTGTAGACACTGGGACATTGGATTTCTTGGGGTCCAGTCGAAGACCTCATGAAATTACATTCAGGTTCCCCTCCCACCCATCTGTAGATCTCTTCAAAAGATTACCACAGAGAACAGACTATGGCACAGCTTCTCTTTCTACAAACCTCACCATTTTCCTCCCATCCAGGCCTTCACGAGACAAGACTGCAGCATTTTTCAAAAGCAATGCAAACCCTGCATTCACATTGCAGGTTTTTTTTTTTTTTAATGGATGAATCTCAACAAGAATTGTCCCAAAAAACTCGGACAGAAATATTAAGTGCCCCGGTGTGTCTGCGAGAGCGTGCCATCCATCATGCTGTACACTGGTCTCAAGTGATGAACAACAACCTCCCAACATGTGACAGGGCCATGGACCTCGTGGAAAATGACTTGGGAAATGCTCAATATATTCAGTTTCCCCAGTGCTTAGCTTTTCAAACTTGTAACCTGCAAACAAGGTATCCATTTGCGATGTTGATATAGCGCATTTAAAATAAAAATGCTCATTTTTGTGCGTTTTTCAGCTTCTGTGTTTACTTCATCACTGTTTTAGTGATGATACAAAGGGGAAGATGTTCAGCTTCAATGGCTTTCTGTATTAGACATTAGTGTGGAGATAATGTGGATAGAAATGTATGTACAATGTTGTGTACCAGACAATACTGTAAGATAATAAATTTATTTACCTTTAAAAAAATGGTTGAGCTTTTATTGTTTGTTCAAAGACAAAAATACCAATAGTGGGTCAAACAAGGGATTTATTGGCAAATATGTTTGACACAGGCTTCAGTTCTGCCCAAGGCATTACACAGTATTGAATACAGTACTTCACATTACAAAAATAAAACCTTGCAAATAAGGGGACAGACTGTAAGGGAGGTGTCAGGTGGAAGAACATCTCTCAACTGCTTAATAACCTAGTAGAACACTACATAATCCTATAGACAGCATATTTGTTTTCCTTCAGACAAAATGCAAGTGGATTTATTGACCTTTTTAAGTTAAAAATGAGGTACAAAAACAGAAGAGTGACACTGCCATCTCCAGGCTAGGTAGATTCGTTCAAGTCCTTCACTTGCCAAGGGCTTTATCCAGATTTGTCTTGATGGCGTCAAGGAAGTCTGTAGTATTGACGTAGTGCTCGTTCAGCTTGACACTGAGATGGCAAGACAAGACAGAGCAGATCCAAAATTTCAATGCTACGCCTTAAGAGCCAAGTCCACAAAACAGACAGCAACAGCAATACAATGAGTAATATTTATTATTATTAAGTTAATAACAGCATTATCGTTATTACTAAAACATTAGCATTTGCAAGATGCATATTAGCATCTTTGTTAAACACAGAATGACATGATACAACTGTTGTGTTATTTGAAAATAAATAAATAAATGTGTACATGTCTCTAGTTTCCAGAGAACAGTTACTTTTCTCTCAGTGAGAAAAGTAACATCCAATCGCAGGCAGATGTGTGAGCTGCAATGCCTAACAGATGAAAAATTCTTAAAAAGATGGGAACAGTGCAACTAACAGATAATCTAGTGCAGACACCAGTCGTGCAGAAACAAGTTGGTGAACAAGACAGAACATACAGTACCTCCACCAGGGCTACCCAACCCTTAAGTAAGGGTTTAATAAATAAAAAAAAAAAAAATAAAATCCTTTCCTCTGTACCTGGATCTAGGCGTTCACTTGAAAATCAGCATGAAAAGCATTTTTATCTCAGGATATTAAGAATCCTTTAAAAATCTGCTGGATCCACATTTTGATCTGCAACAAAAAACTAATACATTTTTTTTTCTCCGTCCACGGCCTCAGGTTCCAACAAAATTCACTGAAAAATGTTTTTAAGATATTTGGCTCACAAACAAACATATTACTACTACTTCTGTGGGAGAGGTTTAAAATTTCTCAAACATGCTCAAAGACGAGGGCATGTTTGGGACACGGTGTTAAGTTCCCAACCGGTATTATATGCTGGCAGATCAGGATCAGAGTAAGAAACACCCTGTCTTATGCAAGTGTTTGAGACCGATGGTGGTGGGTTAATTAAAAATTAGGCTTGTAAATAATAATTATTTGTATTACTGGTAAATCTGCAGATTACCAACTCATTTGGTTTATAAAAAGTCAGGCAATAGTGAAAAATGACCATTACAATTTCTCACAAGCCAAGGACACATCTTCAAATTTCTTGTTTTGCCTGAACAACAGTCCAATTCCCTGTCATAGATTAAATGAATTAATGAATATTGGACCTACAGTTTCTAATAACTTCCCAAATTTAGTATATTAAATATTTACATACATGTCCAGTGTAAACAGGATATAGTAAATAGTTCCACTCATACTTTTTATTCTTTTTCTTAGGCATGATGCCCAAGAGCTTTCCACTATTTTTTTGTTTATTATTATTTATTTTTTTTAGTGGTCTCTGGGGCCAGACCCTTCCTTCAGAAGCCTCCCAGGTAAAACATGTTGTTTATGTAACCATGCCGTGCCCCAAGACGTTTAAGTTTGTTATTTGATGCACCGATGACTCAGTTCAAACTGCAGATGTTAAGGGTGTGCTTTCATGGACAGGCTGCATGAAACTGTGTGGATAAAGAAACCTAGCAAATATTTCCAACATGCTGTTGAACCCACGATAAACTCTGATCTGGAGACAAAACTACGTGGTGCAAAAACTAAGTGCATCTAATAAAATGGCTAATAAGTGTATATAAGCATCTTTGTAAGTAATGTGTTAGAGTAGTCAACGCTACATGAACAACTGCAGTGTAAAACTAAAGCATTATCTCGGAAATAAACTTACTTGGACAGGCCGTGGATGCAGCCTGCGAGGTCCTTGGTCATTGTACCGCTCTCAACAGTCTCAACGCACACTTTCTCCAGTGTCTGGGAAAACCTGCAGATAAACAAAGACATTTAGAAAAGCCATGTCTCATCCAAGGGTCAGTACATCCGCTATAATATTATCCATCTCTTACTTGATAAGGTCGGGATTGCCATCGAGTTTGCCACGATGCTCCAGGCCTCTGGTCCAGGCAAAAATGCTGGCAATGGGGTTGGTGCTGGTCGGCCTTCCCTGAAAGTACAGTTCAGAATAATGTTCACTCTTAACTACAGGACAGGCGTTCTTTCAAATTATCATGAACGCTCAGCATCAATTCTATACTGGTTTCAGGCATCTATGCTTACTTCTCATTCTCGAATTTCACCACACGATGGCAGTATAACTCCACAGATTACACACAGTCTTTTCGCGAGGCCACAATTTGGCTTCTCACGTTTTCTGTTTCATTGCCCAGCTGAAATGCTATCCAATACAGAGAAACAGGACTGACAAAACTGTGATGGTTACTAACCTTCTGGTGCTCGCGATAGTGCCTGGTCACAGTGCCGTGGGCAGCCTCAGCCTCGATAGTCTTGCCATCAGGGCACACAAGAACTGATGTCATCAGTCCCAGAGAACCAAAACCTAAAACGGGAAACAAAAAAAAACCCTGCTTTAGCACAACCCACAACTGCTCAAAAAAAATTGGCAAGCATCTCAAACACTTCAGGTTTCAGTATTCCCAAAGAGGGGGCAGAAGTGTTTTCCAAATATCTCACCCTGTGCGAGGATATCAGACTGAACATCTCCGTCGTAGTTCTTGCAAGCCCACACAAAGGCTCCAGAAGACTTGAGCACCTGGGCGACCATATCATCAATAAGCCTGTGCTCATACCAGATCTTCAGTTTGTCAAACTCAGGCTTGTAGTTCCTGTAGAAAACAAACACAATAAATCAAAGCTATGTTTGACTTTTTAAACAAAGCATTTTTCTTTTTACAATATTTAACTGGAAAAAATTGCTTAATTTTCAATAATGCTGTACTGAACCTAACTATTGAAATCATTACCTTCATGCACAGTACACTGAAATAATCAAAATATGCTTTGTTTAATTTAATATTACTAGTGTGTTTTATTTTACCAATGACACTGAGCAGTTTTTTTTTTTGTTTTCTTAAACACAAACTCAAAACAGTTTATTTGCACAGTCAAAACAAGGACCAATCAAACACAAAGACAAAGTGAGGACACTCACTTTTCAAAGATATCCTGGAAGATGTCTTTAAACCTGCCATCATAGGCTTTAAGAATGGTGTTCTTTGTGCTCATGTACAGGGGCCACTTTTTGGCAATAGCATACTGGAAGCAGCTGTGTGCAAAGCCTGTGATAGACTGTTGGAAGAAAAATACAAACAGTTCATGACTGCTGTAGGTTTTATCAGTAGTACAGAGGTTAACAACCTTCCCCTTAACAAGTTGAGAGTCATCTACTACGACCTCTGATGTTGTTAAATCAAACAGACCCGCTCGGATGAAGGCAAACAAAACGGTAGCTAAGCAGGCTGAAAAAAGGTTAGTCTACTGCAACGACTGTTGTGTCAATTTTACAAAAAGCCCTAAGCAGAATTCAACAGCAAGTTTTCTTATGAAGTTTTCTTATGAATATTTTTAGGCAACAAATACACAAAAAAAAAAAGGCAGCCACACTTTCTGAAGCCTACACCTACAGCACTTCATTAGTAGTACATTTCAATCTGGCAAGCATCTTACTCAAATATCTGGGACTTTGTAGTCTTTTAGAGTGGCTTTCAGGACACAACAGCAGTCCTTCAACACTCTTATAGAGCAGAGGGGAATCTTTTGTGTTACAGTGTTAAAAACTTAAAAGCGAAGTCATTTCTTATTGTCGACAAATCCCATTAAAATACCCAAACCAAAGATCAACTGATCCTACTAACAAATAATTTCTGTGTAGCCAAATCTTTATGTGGCTTATTTCTTTGGCCCATAGAGCTCCACTGTTGTCCAGGAGCCATTAAAAACACATCAGGGAACCACACAACTGTGCTGGGAGGCATGTTCCTCTTTTATGATAACAACAGGTTATTTGGAGTTGATCGCACATCAATGGCAGCGAACAGTCCTCAATAAATTCACACTTTCAAGAAATGCATCTTCAGTAGGAACAAAAGGACTTGGGGTGGGAGCCACAGGTGCGGCGGGGTAGTCAAAAAGTATTCAGAGAAGGACTTGTTGACAGTCACAAAACTTTAGAGCATCTCCAAGCCTCATCCTTTAAGTACACTCTCACCTCATCTGTGTTGTACATGCCCATTCCACAGCCGCCAGCAGGAAAGTCATAGACTTCCCATTCCTTGTTTGCACTACCATCAGCAGGTGAGAAGATGATCTTGAATTTGCCGGGCTGGTTCACAACAAAGTCTGTAGCTCTGTACTGTAGAAGAAACACAGCAAGTTTAATCACATTTAAGAAATTTGATATCAAAGGAAAAAAAAAAAATCATCTTAACAAACTACATTTTCTTGAGAGCATTTCGAGGAGACTCACCTGATCACCAAAGGCGTGTCTGCCAATGGTGATGGGCTGTGTCCAGCCTGGTACAAGCCTGGGAATGTTCTTACAGATGATTGGCTCACGGAAGACGGTGCCGCCCAGGATGTTCCTGATGGTTCCATTGGGGCTCTTCCACATCTTTTTCAGGCTAAACTCTATATAGAAAAAAACATAGATATTACTTCATTACTTTTAGAAACATGCCACAGAGCACCAAACAACACAACCACCATTTCAACTGTGATGCACACTGCCAGTCGAATGTTTTTGATTACCTTACATTTCAACACCGCAGCATAAATATGCAGCTAGCGCACTGTAAATACTGCTCTGAATCTTGAAATGGAAAACCAACCTTCCACTCTGGCCTCGTCGGGTGTGATGGTGGCACATTTAACCGCCACATGGTACTTCTTAGTAGCCAGGGCAGAGTCAATGGTGACCTGGTCATTAGTCTGGTCACGGTACGGCAGACCCAGGTCAAAATACTTCAGCTCAACGTCAACATTGGAAAGGATGAGCTAAAAAGACCATAAGCAAAACAAACACAAACCAAGAATTATCATCTACAATTTGATTTAACTATACAAGTACAATGTTTTGTCATCAAGAAAAGCCATTGTCAGTCTTTTTTCCAGAGATACTAAATTTAAAAAAAAAAACATCATGCAATGCATTCTGGGATCACTACAACTCATCATCAAATGTCAGAAAACGTTCAGGGATTTTATCTCATGCCTCTCCACGTTTTCTTCCTGAGCCAACACACCATCTGCTCTCTCCTAGAGGCAACCAGCCAGTGACTGAATGAAACATCACAAAAGCCCCTCCCCCAACATCATACATACATAATCTTCCACATAACCCTCCCTTCACAACCACGTGTCAGCCTGTGATGTTATAAAAAAAAAAAAAAAAAAAAAAAAAGCAAGTCAGACAGCGTGAGCTTGTCCTCCTCTGAGTCACACCCTTCAGCGCCACTATAACACCTTTTCTTTGATGAACTCCCAGATGATCCTGGTCATCTCGTCTCCGTCCATCTCCACCACCGGCTGGGCCACTTTGATGCGTTTGTCGGCATCTGTCAATCACACATACCAAAAGGTTCAAGTGCAATCCTAAACACTGGAAACTACATTGACTGCGGAGAAAAAAGAAAAGAAAGATCCTGTTTCCAGGCTATCTGCAGAGGACAGGCAGTGTTTTCTGCTTCCTGTTTCCTTTCGCAAGATAATATCTGCACCCCATGAATAAAGCTGCAACAAACAATAATACACTATCGATTTATCAGCCTATTATTTTCTTAATTGACCGTGCAGTCAAAGAAATACACAGCAAAAACGTTAGAAGGTGGAACCAGAAAATATTACTTATCAAGTAATCAGCTACTTCAGGACTTATTGCCATTACTTTCCATGTTAATATCACAACAATCTTATAACCCTTATACCTGGTTTTAACAAGACCACCCTAACAATGACAATTTTAATGACAGATTAACCATTACAGTAAAACACCAAACAGCTGCTGTGTACATCTTCTCAAATGTGAGGATTTAGATACTTTGGACTTTGGGACCTTTGGGTTTTTTACTGCCAGTGAGCAAAAAGCAAACATTTTTGGGATCTGGTGGTATATGATGGGCATTTGGTCGTATTTGGAAAAATACTAGTTTTATATACAGTGTATGAACAGATAAATAATTTAAAAAGCAGCTTGTGGAGTGTTCTTGTAAACGAACAGTTTACATTCAGTGTTCAACCTATAAGAAGCATTTTTTGTATTTTTCAGCGAGCAGCCTGAATCTGGTATAAAGGAAAATACTGCACTACTGAGCGCTTGTGTGAATGCATGTGATCCAAGCAAATTAGGACCCACTTAGTAAAGCACTACTTTAGAGAGGGATGAGCTGCCAAAAACTCCACAGTGTAATCTCAAACTGTAGCTGCAACCCTAATTATAAGCTACAAATGGCAAATCCAAAAATAACAATTCAAGGTCTATAGTTGCATCTTTGCTAAGATGATTACAGATGTTTCTCTTTATGTAGAGTCAACTGTTTAATTCCAAAAACCATAAATATTAGTTCCAGCACACAAAACACTTTCTCAAAACTCATGCATTACTATGTTTAAAAACATAACCACTTCCCTAAGTTTGTGCTCTTCAACGCATCTAAACTTTAATAACTCAAAGTGTGCTTCATTTGCCAACAACGACTTTTGGGAGCATGGTCACTAAACTTCTTTGCTTTCCAACTGCATCAGTGTAGATAAGTACCTCTAATCATATCTGCTCTCACTCTGCTCAGTGTGTGTCCTGCCAGCGGGATCATTTCAGTGAATAGAAAAGTACAGGGGGAGGTGCAGAGGATCAAGTGACTCTTAGATTTCCCAGCCAAGTTAATGCTGCCCCCCTACTGTGATCAAATCCTTCCCACAATAACACAAGTCAACATAAGTTGTCTGGGTTTTCCTTATAGATAAGGCTTTTATATCAATTTAATAAAAAACAAATATCCACGTGGGTTTGTGAAGATGTTAGACCTAGTACGGATTATGAAGCCTTGGTAGCACCTGTCAAAACAGCCTGTACTCTTTTCCCCTACTTCAAACACGACACATGAGCCCTGCAGATTACAGATGCATGGCGACCACGAAGCACTGAAAATAACCTCGTAGGAAAGACGAAGTTGTGACCTTTATGTTGCAATTGTTATGCAATAGCATAAAGCAGGCAGAAAGGAATGACGGCCTGATTCTAACGACGCCGCCGCCAATTTTTCTGATGATTGTGAAAAACAAACTTTATGTTTTTTTTAAAAAACATTTTAGGCTGGTGACCTCTCTCACCATCGATTAGGCTTTGGTATATGAGTGGCATTACATGCTCCTTCACTGACGTTACAGTCACCATGTGGACCTTATTTATCATTTCGGCACAACAGATCACGCGAGAGAGGAAACTGAGAATAATTTTTGTCAGCAGCTTTATTTTACTTTCATTCTCTGAGATGACTGAATTTACTCTACAACAGAGAATGGAAACCACAAACCACCGTCCCTAATTACATGTTAACCATAACTTGTAAAGACATTCGGTCAATAGAGCTAAAATGATTAACGAATTGATTAGTGGACTGACAGAAAAATGAACACCAGCTATTTTGATAACTGATTAATCCTTTAAATCAAGCAAAACTGTCAAATATTCCACAGTTACATCTAATCTGATGTAAGCATGTCCTGATTCTCTAAACAGAATATCTTTGGGGCTTGCACTGTTGGTTGGACAAACAATTTGAAGACATAAAATTGTGCTTAAGAACTTTATGATGTGAATTTCTCACTATTTTATAAACCAAAAGGTGGATCGAGAAAGCAGCTGGCAGATAAAACAAAAGTCAAAATAATCATTAGCTGCTGCCCTCTCAACATTTATTAAGGAATGAAACCAAATCTGGCACTGCTCGCACTGTTTACGACAAAGGCTGGAAGTAGAAATATTAATAAACATCATTAAGGATAATGAAAAATTTAGCATCTCATGAGCAGACAAGGTGAACTGGATTTTTGTAAATATGGTAAGAATTTGTTCTTCTCTATCTGCTATAGGGACAGTGGAGTCTGTGCCACAGTGCATCATGGGTAAATCATTAAAGTCTACCGCTTGGCATAATTTGACTTGTCTAACCTAAATCTGCTAAAACAGGCTCTACTATCACAGTGCAGGGGGGGGAGGGGAGCACAGGGGCAAGCTGAGTAGGTTATGCAACTTCGGAGTGTATCAACAAACTGGACGCTGAAGGGCGAGCTGACACAAAGTCATGTGGGTTTGCCTGCCACATCATTCACACATGCACTGAGGATACGTCTGCAAGATTTTTTTTTTCCCCCCAATTCCACCAGTAGCTTCAGACGAAGCCAGACATAGCAGAAATATACAGCCAACCGCATATGATATGGTAGATTTGAGGCATTACACAGGAGATCATATTACAATCCATAGCTTTGCAAGGGTCTTTTTAAACTATACACTAAACACGACAGCAAATGGAATACACAGAAAACAAATAAATAATTACTTTTAGTCCCAACTTAATTTTGACTAGGACTGGACAAATCGTTCAAAATGTTTTTATACTGGTGGCAATGTGATGCCTGGGTTCAGTGGTGATTCCACTTTTTTATACTCTACTTTGAGTATATACACATTACTCCACAAAAACCTTTATTAAATTTTTCTTATAATCATACTTCCCAGATGCCTCGCTCTTGATTTATTGTCATAACTTAATCAGCTGTACAAGAAATCACCTAAATGCAGCACAATATCAATAAAATTGTGGTTTGAACTCAGTAAATATCTGAAGAAAGAATAAGTAAACAACACTCACAATCTGACCTGGCATTCGGTGCCAGCTTTCAGTATTTAGAGGTTTTAAATACCATGTCTGTAGCACAGGGTATTAACAACTAATTTTAAAACTGCACTGGGAGGATTGGATCCCAAGGTCTTTACTATGTGCTCAACATTACCCGTGCACCATACATTAGGTGCAAGTAGTCACAGGCAACTTAAAACAATGCAAGCCTTGACAAGATGACCGGAATAACCTGTGGCTGTGTGCCCTCTGTGGTTAACTTTCAACACAGACAGACAAGCCTTAAACCCTTTCAGTTTTAATCCCATACCAAGAAAAGACAAAATGACAAAAACTAAGTTGAGGGCAAGACTGCAGACATTTGTGAGAGGGTTATTTAATTAACCGTTCAACAATGGACACAAAAGAAACAAATGCAAGGCTCTGAAGTTTACAAACTAAAGTTGGAGACTGCACCTTCTCTTCTCTGTAAAATCCACAGCTAAGGAACAGCTTGTTGGCCGATTTTACAAGCAGTGTGAAATTTAAAGGCCCTGTAACTGCAGCAAAGGGGAGCTAGCAAAGATAATGCAACTTATGGCTGCAATGACAGACAATGATGCCACAGGTCAGAACAGACAGTCCTGTTGGTGCAACTATCACTCACTCACTGACAGCTACTTACACTACAAAGCTCAAATGACAAATCAGCCACATCATGAGCCAAGGTGCCCTTCATCTAGACCCACTGCTTTATCAACACTAACTTGTAGTGCTAGTTTGGTTCGCATGGTGACTGCCTAGATCAGAGTTTATAGAGAGTCTCCAATTCCTGCAGTAGGAACTGTTCTAAATGTCTGTAGAGCCCGAGTGATAAAAATAGAGTCCTGCTCCAAATCACAGACAAAATGCAAATTGTGGTTGGTCTCCTGGCAGTGGTTTAAAAAGAAGAAGAAGAAAAAAAAAAGACAAAGTCAAATTTGTTAACCTTTAGAGCCGCCATAAAAGTAACAAGCCGCACGGTGTTTTACAGTTAAATGCTAGGGTCGGATGCAGTAAAACAAGCAGCTCTAAGCAGCAGTCTGGATGTAACCCAGATGGAAAACACTATGTAGGACAGACCGAGCTTGGGCAGCGGCAGCCATTGCTCTCTATAGCGGAGTCTCGTATGCGGTGGCTGACCTTGGCAAAAGTTTTTCCAAGTCAGCGTCGCTCTAATAACCTGATGGCTGGCGAGCAGCTCATCCTTTTCGATGTAGACAGCTGATCGGACTTGATTTTAGTGGCAGTCGTTGCTTGACGAGCAATAAAATTTACGCGCACACAGCTCAAAACTGTTAGATTCATCTGCTGCCAGTTTTTTTTTTTTTTTTTGGACTGCAGTTTTTCTCCTTGAATTATTCCCCCCTCTTTTCAAGGGGAAACCGGGATGTAAACGTGACCATTCACACGTATTTTGTAGGCGGGCTTTAGCCGGTCAATGTTTCATTCATTTCTCTAACCGCATCTCCACATTGCCATCAACTGTCCCTCAAACTTTGGATGGGGAAGACAAAGACAGCTGTCCTCGGCTCGTCGATTCGACGTCTCGGCCTTTATTTCTCTCGACGCTCGGCTCACTGTTTAAACAACCTGCACTCGACCAACCATGCAATAACCATTACGACACTGGGGAGCGTTTGGGGCATCGTTGCCCCTCTACTCAAAAAACGATTAAAGCTATTAACAGCATCCCGGTTGGCTAGCAGCAAACGCAGTGTGGCTAGCATGGCTGCGTTAGCTCGGCGTCGCCGATGGTTGATTTTGTAGCTTTCTAACTAGGTTGATATGACATTAGTTTGTCAAGTGTAACCCGAGCTACATTTAAAAAAGCGCCGTCTTAACACAAAGGAAGCAGTTAACCGTCAACATCATGATGCTGAGGATGACCCCGGTTATCTCTCTCTCTCTCTGCACTCACAGTTTCTTTGTTGCAAAGTCTGGCAGTTTGCAGCCGGCGCGAGCACCGCGGGGTTTCTGGAAAAAGAAGCACCGGCGGACCTCGAAAGAGAGCTGAGGACTTTCAAATATCCAGCCATGTCTCCCCGGCCCGAGTCGCTTTGCGGTTATCACTCGACGAAACTCAGAGGAAAGCGAGGGCAGACCGCTCCGAGGATCCCTGCAATATAGTGAGCAGCAGCGGCAGCACCGCCCTTCTCTCCCCCTCCCCGGCGGGACACGCTGAGCTTTACGTCACAGCCACTCAGACCCAGAGGAGGGAACGAAGCAGCACAGCCTCGGTCTGCACTAATGACTCTTTATACTGGTCTAGACAACACACAGTCCAGGGTAAGGTGAACCCTGAGCCTCTCATGCCAGGATGATTACTGGCCAAAGTCACTGTCTACCACCACCAGTCTCTACACATTAAATGTATGCTCTCGATTCCTTCCCTCACAAGCGCAGTACTCCCACACACTGTAGAAATGGTCTGGCTCACTGGTGTTGTGAGTAGGTTTGAAGATATATGTGTGTTTCTACACAAAAACTGTAGAAGGGAAATTTTTATTTAAAAAAAAAAAAAAACTGTAAAAATTGATGCAACAGAAGCAGAGACACCCTGACTTTTGGTCTCTGGCACAGGTCAAGCCGACAGAACACCGGGCCTTACATTTCCAATAATGCAAATCAGTGGCATCATGTGCTGACTACTGGTTAATGTCCACGTTTTTCAAACTCCATGTCCCGATTTTGTCAAGCAGGTTGTCAAAGGCAATCCCCAGTTATCACTGGTGACATCATCAGGGTTATTTTTTTCATCAGACTTTGGGAAAGGTCCTCCAGAACAAGCCCCTTTAAAGCTTACCAAGATGTTTCCTGTCTGGCTTGTTGTATGTCTGTGTCACTAAATTTTGTGCTTGTAGAAATATTACAATTCACAGTGATAAGCAATGATGATGATTACCAACAAGCAAAAAGAAGCAAACAACAGCAGCGAAGTAAAACAGTTTAAGTGAACTATGCGCTGTTCACCTGATCAAATATATAGTAAATGCTTTATAATGCCATGTAGTTAGACAATGGGACGTTCAAAGACCACTGCTGCCATGTAAACAAATCCATGTGTGCCACTAGATGTATATTGTGCAGAAGTATATTCAAATCAGAAACTACTGTCCAATGAGGAGACTAAAAATCATAACCTCACAGGATTCATTTTATCATTGGAACAGCCTAAATGCTTCTCCTTAAGGTGGAGAAGGACCTAGCTCAAATAAACAGACATGGTGAAATTTACTGAGATCCTAAATCGTCTGCAGGATTGCTACACGAGAGTTACATTCCAAAATGTCTCAGCAGAGGGCCCTCTAATTTTAGAAGGGGAAGGTTACCATACTGGGAGAAAGACAGGGAAGTGTACTGTGCCGTCACATGGTTAGTTTGGTAGAGAGCCAGCAAGAGAGACAGCTAGGTCACCTCTGAAGTACTCGAACATTTTAGAATAGGGGGCCTGCACTGACAAAATGTCAGAAATACAAAGACCTAACAAGAAAGAAATTAATAAACCCACAATGTCTTAAACTGTATGAAAAAAAAAACATTCTTCAACTTGTGTTTCATATCATTTTAGAAAAGGTCAGTGAAGGTCAACTGTTTTGTCCCTGAAATGCACAGTCTTGTCCTGCACATGTAATGAAAGCCTGTACTGCAGAATGTGGTTACGCGGTCAGACAGGGGTCAGTGGACAGTTACATAATCCTCTGACTTTCTACGGGAACCTTTGAACTCGTTGTATGTAAACATGCCTACATGCTGCCCAGACACTCAGCAATTCTCCACAGGAAGAACAGTCACTCTCAGATGTCAGCCTGAAAACTCAATGCTCTATATTTAGTCCGCAGTCCAGACTCTTTAAGTGACTCCTTTGTGCTTTAAAATCCAGCGAAAGGGGGTTGACTTATTGATTTGACAGAACTTTACTCTTATCAATAAGCAAAGAACTAAATGTTTTATTTCAAGAGTCAGTCGCTCAGCTGCAGCTCTGATCAGGCTTTACTTTTCATCTGTGGGTGTGATGCTATTATTACTGTCATCTTGGTGCTGCTGACAGATTTCCTCCTTTGTCTGGTCATGCAACAGCAGAGACACATCTTAATTTGCTTGTAGGAGTTTAATTTGATGCTATATTAAGTATTTCCCCAGTGCTCTCAGACTTGATTGGTGACTGTGAATGTAAAAAAACATTAAACATAATCTGGGGCCTAATACATGTATGATGTATTTGCTCCATCTACTGGAGTCCCTGAGAAGTCACCGAAACTGTGATGGTGAGCCTCTGGTGACCTCTGCAGGAGGATTGGATGGAACTGCTTTTGAAACATGATCTACCACGGTATAGTAACAATTCATCTTTAACTTTATTGTCTCCTGAAGGAAATCTGTCTTGCTGCCTTGCTGGTGAAACACAGAACACACAGAGACTTATCCATAAAATCCTGTTCAGCAAAACAAGTGACAAATAAACATAAAACTTAGCAATCAGCCATCATCATCCAACCCAACCGTACGTGGTTAAAACATCATCGTAATCACTGGCTTTCTGTGTATTTTTTGCAGTATTTTAGGATACATTTAAAGATTATTGTGATTTCTGTGAATGTTTTGCTCCTGACTACTTACAGTAGTTGATATGATGCAAATATACATTCCTTTCTGCTGTGGACCCAAAATGTGGAATTATTAAAGACTCACTTTTTAAGGCTTTCACCTAAAATAAGTTATCTATTCCAGTTCACTCATTCATTCCTTTATTTATTTATTTATTGACCGTGCTCACTCCTGCTCAGTCTTAGAAATTATAATGCTGTTATATTTTTATTTGAGTTGAATTTCTTCTTTTATTTTGTTAGTATTTGTTGCTTTAACTGCTGTCCAAAATGAATTACTTTTTCTTTTCTTTTTTTTTTTTGTTGTGAAAGAAAGGTACTTATAGGTCAGATTTATTATTGTTGTTGTTGCTGTTGCTGTTGTTAATAGTCTTTTAAATATCAAAAAGTACACATTGCTCAAGTTTTAGATGTTGATTAGGTAAGAGGAACCAATAGGATTCCTCTTACAGAGTGACAGTAGGCGGTACTTCCTGGTGGGGGGCAGAGTGATACGTAGCTGTACCGAAATGTGAGCTGTTATTGAGGGCATTTCTACATGTTAGTTTACTGTAATGTTGTAGCTCATGCCGTTCACCCGAAAGAAAGACGGTGTTTAAAGAGCGATACACCGGGGAAGCTGCAATCGGACTTTAACGGGGGAAGGTTTAATTCAGCAGTATAAAGAGTGCAGTGATTAGTAGGTCAATGCAGACACTTACAGCGATGAGATCGTTTGTTTTCCAGTATCCTAAAACTCTTGCGCTGGTCACAGTAACAGGTAATTTATGCACTAACGGGACGTTTCTGGAAGAATGGCTGTTATGTGAAACGGAAAAGACATTACAGACATAGTCTAATGTGTGTGCTCACTTACCTGTTCATTAATGATTGATAATACGCCGCTCAGTCTATAATGTTTCGGTTCATGGCATTTGCATGCTTCCCTTTGCTCATGGTAAAATTTTGACAGCTCTATGTACTGTGTGCTCTTAGTCTGACAAAGAGATAGATCTATTATAAATGATAAATTATTATGTCTTAAAGGCTAGAACCAGTCATTTTTCTAAACATCTGCTGGTATTTTGAATCCTTTAGGATATGAAGGCAGAGTTCAGTGTTTGAGAATATTTAGGTACAAAATAAAAGGCTGTAAACTGTGTTCCGAGTTCCCCATGAGCTGGAGGGATTGTGATTGGTGGAGAGTGGTCATTTTATCTGTGTGGACTTTGTATTTACTTATTTTATTTGATAGGGGTGGGACTTTTTGGAGTAAAGAAATGGATGGCAGGTGGAGTATGTCGCAGCAAAGCCCGGCTGGATGGAAAGACCGTGTTGATCACTGGAGGCAACACTGGAATCGGCAAAGAAACAGCTGTTGATCTGGCTAGAAGGGGTTAGTGGCTTATCAGGGTTTTTTTTTTATTTTAGCCTTTAATAATCTAATTTCATTTCAATTGAAAGGTTTTGCCGCTGCGTTACAGGTGCAAGGGTCATTTTGGCCTGTAGAGACATGGATAGAGCTAACAAAGCTGCAGAGGATGTGAGGAAGAGGAGCGGAAATGAGAACGTGATTGTCAAAAAGTTGGACTTGGCATCTCTACAGTCAGTACGACAGCTGGCCAAAGACATCCTTGCAAGTGAAGAGCGACTGGATGTTCTCATCAATAATGCAGGTAGATTTAAAACTCACATTTCACCCCTGACAGTGCGATATATCATATTCTAACAGCTTTGAGACAGTTCAGAGTAGTTACATAAACCTCCCCCGGTATTCATGCTTTCAGGTATTATGAGCTGTCCAAAATGGCAGACTGAAGATGGCTTCGAAATGCAGTTTGGTGTGAACCACCTGGGTCACTTCCTGTTGACAAACTGTCTTTTGGATCTGCTGAAGAAGTCGGCTCCGAGCCGCATCGTCAATGTCTCCAGTTTAGCTCATGAGAGAGGTGCAGTTTTTTCTCTTTTCTCAGATCACTGCAAGAGACGGAGATGTTTTTTTTTTTCTCTAGAATTTCATCTTTTCAGTTGTATTCAGCGTTGAAGTACACCGTCTGTGAGTAAGCGTGTACTGCTTTCATTCAACAGGTCAAATCTATTTGGATGACATAAATCAAGAGAAAGAATACAGTCCTTGGAACAGCTATGCACAAAGTAAACTAGCTAATGTCCTCTTTACAAGGGAGCTGTCCAGCAGACTGAAAGGTACTGAAACTTTTTATATCTCACATCAGACATTACGCAGGATTTAAACAACGGTGTCTAGTCCACTGTTAACTCTTTCACTGTGCACTGTTGTGAATAAAGTGAATACATTATGTCCAACGTCTTGTCATTTTGCAGGTACCGGAGTAACGACGTACAGCCTTCACCCTGGAGCGATCCGGACTGAGCTCGGCCGGCACTTCTGGCCCACGATGCCCCTGTGGAAGAGAGTTGTGTGTACACCGCTCATATTCCTCATCAAGTCTCCAACAGAAGGGGCACAGACCACGATCTACTGCGCTGTGGAGGAAAGCCTGCAGAACGAAAGTGGACTGTACTACAGGTGAGACATCAATCAGATGTTAGACAGTCAGTATCAGTGAAGTATACTGCATACTGTCATTCAGTGTCAGTCATGGCTGCATGGTTGCACAAGGGCAAAAATAAGCAGCTGCCCGCTCAAGGTGGAATCTAAGTTGAAGAAAGCAGCGCTATGGGCTGGAAAGCCAAAACAATCACACAAAATAGATTAAGGCACTCCACAGAGCGGAGGGACCCCTTTTCACATTATACATGATCTATTGATACCATAAATCAGTTAGATATTGTTTGTGTTAGTAGTGCACACAGTGAACCTGGGCCACTGAGAATCTGGGGCCTTCAGACAGTTGCCCACTTTGCCCAGTTGGCAAAGAAAGAAACTGAAAGTTCTTCATAGTGGAATAGATACAAAATGCTGATTCATTCCTGCTTTGTGGAAAACATATTTTGCTGGCTGTGGTATATTTTCCTCTTAAGAGAGGAAAATGTGTTGAAATATTGCTTGTCACAGAATTATCTGAATTACCATCATCTTGGGCAAAATTGCAGTATTGGTGTATTATAAGATACCGTGCGATTCGCATCCTCTTTCATCATGATAAGTTGTTCTTGTGACTAAATCAGCAAAGTAGGAACAGATCGAGTGGCCTGTTTAACACTAAATTCTGCACTGATTACAGCGACTGTGCCCCCAAAACAGCGGCCCCTCAGGGTCTGGATGATGAAGTTGCCAAGAAGCTGTGGGATGTGAGTGCCTCTATGGTTGGTCTTACATAATCACAGTGACATCCACGATGATCGTCATCACAGGACCAATGGACTTGCGAGGGGCCTGAGGAAAATCGCGTGCTCTTTCTAATGATTATCTGTGTGGCTACGAGCAGCTGAGCTCCTCCTCAATGTGACAAATGAATAAACCATCAAAGAAAGGGAAATTCACAAGTGATAGACATTTATTCAGAATATACAACAAACTACTTGCAAAAATACTATCGATTAATTGGTTTTTTTTTTCTTAAACAGAAGCAATGCTTCACAGGTAAGTTACATGGAAGCTGTATGATCTTTAGTTTTGATTGCTATTAGCTTGAAATGACATTTTAATCGACAAGTTTCACCAATGTCTCTGTTGACGACGGGCTCGAATGTCATTCAGTGTTTCTTGAATTCATCATATAAGAATTTCATGTGCTTTTAAAGTTTTTTTGTTTTTTTTTTAACACTGTTAATAGCAACTTTTAGAGGTTTTTTTCTTCCTTCTGGGCAATAAAGTGCTGTTATAAATAGCCCATTGGTGTACCTGTTTCTTAAGGCATATTGTTCATTCATTTCCATCACGGCTATTCTGAGTCTTCATTTTGTTCCACGTGAAACCAACAATAATGAAATAAAACACATTTTGGTTACATCATCATAAATTAAAAATGTCTTAATACATTAAATGTATCTGTCCACTCTTTTTTTTTTTTTTTTTTTAGGTTTCTTTATCTTGAAGGCACTTTGTACAAATTTGCTACAAACAGTCAAATTTCATCTTACTCAAAGCTACATCTCAGACAAGTGCATCACTTTTTTTTTTCTTTTCAAAGAAAGTCCATTAATGGTGCTAATTACACATGCACAAGGTTCACCCAAATGGCCTGCTGGCTACAAATGGACCCTGTGTGTTCCCTACACATTACATTATCATGTAAGAGAGCTAGTTCAGAGGAAAAGTACCATGTCTTGGTGTTTACATTCAAAACTGTAATACATATACAGCAGATGTTGTGAAGTCAACAGATGATAATCCATAGGGTTGGGTGTAACACAGGGAGGAAATCTATCTATATTGCTCAGTTTTAATATGTATGTATATTTATTTATTTTTTTCAATAAATTATACATTATTCAACATCTAGATGGCTGTGAGTGAACTGAACCCATGGACGCACTTCCTGACAGGTTATGGTGTTAACATTTATACTCCCACAAAATGTGCTGCATAAACACCATCACAAACTAATGAGCCAGCTCTTCAAAATCAGAAAGCTGCTTCATCTGCTCCACTTGCATAGAGTGCCTTCTCACTAGCTTCTTCTTGGACTTGAGGCCGCCTCTCTTTGGTGTATTTGGTGCTACTGGAGCTATAGATCTAATACCTGTGGCCAGAGGTGAGGAGGGCTTGCTACTAGCCCCGATATCAGGAATGGGAGGGTTGGGGTTGACATTGAGAGGGGGCAGGTGGCCAGGCCTGGTGTGAGAGATGTGGTCAAGCAGCAGCGTGCCCGAGCCTCTCCTTTCCAGGAGGCCCGGTGCACGCCTGCGTGCTGTGCTGGGAGAGGATGTGCTGGCATTGCTGTCTAGAGATTCTCTGGAGCTGGTCAGCATCGCTAGCGGAGAAGTGTTTAGTTTTCTTCGCTCCACTGGGACCTTAGGAGAGTCTAACATCTTAGAGTCTGAGTAGAGCTGTGAGTCTGAGTCATAGTGATCGTTCCCCAGACGTCTCAGATGCATTGTGTCTCTCAGACTGGCTAGTCCACTGTTGCAGCTGCTGCTCTCCTGCTCTGTGGGTACAGTGCTACGCCGTGCCAGGGGCTGGTGCTGGCCTAGAGATCTCTCATATGATGCTTTAGATGTCGGAGGAACAGATAGTGAGGTTGTCATTTTGCAGGGTTGTTCACCTACCAGTGGGAATAAGCTGTCCTTCCCGTCCACACTGTTCTGTCGAGATAAAGCTGATCTCTTACTCAGTGAGAGTCCGTTTACCCCTGCAACAACATCCTCATCAGAGCTCGCTTTCTTACTCTCCTCATGGGCAGCAGCTGCAGCCAGGACAGAGGGAGCAATCAGCCCCCAAGGCTCTGACTGCAGCCTCTTCAGCTGAGGCAAACGTGCACGTTTGGGGTTTGCAGGCCGCCGTGTTGGAGATGTGGGCCCGTTGGCAAGCTTCACAGCTGAAGTAGAGGTTTTCAGCTTTGTCTGGAAACTGAAGACTGTGTTTTGTTGCTCTTGCTCAGGTGTGGGAGCAGTAACATCAATATCAGAGGGAGAGGTGCAGTATCCTGGAGAGGATCTCTCATCCAGCTCTGGTGATGGGGGGACATTTAGGTACTGTTTGGTAGTTTTAGTACCAGATGGTGACTTGTCTGTGGTGATTATGATGACCTCCTTACCTTTAGCTTTGCATGCATCCAGGAGCAGTTTTAGTGTCTCCTTATCATCTGCATTGATGGCGTACACCAGGGCTGAGGCCCCACTCCTGTCCTCCAAACTGGGATCAGCTCCATTGCTCAGTAGGTGATCCACCACCACATGTCCAGCCTTGTGGATGCAGGCATGCATTAGAGCTGTCCTACCTGTTTTGTCCTGTATGTTGGGGTCTGCCTGGTGGTCCAGCAAATATTTCACCAGCTTTGACTTGCTCACGCTTTGCTGGTCAGTGTGTGTGGACATGCAGGCCACCATGAGTGGTGTCTCTCCACGTTCATTGCTCTCGTTAATATATGCACCTCCTTCCAGCAGGAGCCGGGTGAGTCTCAAGCGTCTGAGCCATACTGCCTTCAGGAGTGAGTTTCCATCCGTCCGCAGCTCCAGTATGTCTGCCATCTCCCAGCCAATCACAGATCTTCTCAGCGTTGAACTTACAGCTCACAGCCCTTTGAACAAACCATTGAAGTAGTTCAGCTTACACCACAAAATCTTTTTTTTTCATTTCACACTCATGCCGTTTGTTCCGCTAATTTGCAAAATCATCATCACCAGCAGGTGGCAGTCTGTTACAACATACAGGTTATAAACATAACTTACCATTACAGATTTCTGATATAGGAAATGTATTCTTTATATAACTGTTCAGATGGAGGTAATATGTACAAGATGTAGCTTTCCGAAGTGGAAACTGATCATGTCTATGGCCAAAAGTCATCTTCATGAAGGAGACAGCAAGGTACCAGCACCTGTTAGATTCACAAACACTACTGATGGATGATCAGGCAACGATATTTGGATATCAGAGTTTATGTATGCAGCACTGTCAAAACAGCAGCTCGCTCGTGTCATTTTCCATCATATTTATGGAAGAAGGACGAAGGACAAACAAAAGCATCCACCAACCTATATGTGCGCAAAGCACCCGTTCATCTTAAAATACCAGACTAAAATACGTGTAAAAGACCGCGCATCAACCTGATTGTTAGATCTAAATTTGAAATACTGACAACACAAACATCTGTTTAGACAGGCCACATTAAATAACAGTCGCTGTCCATGGTTCTCATTTTGGAGAACTTGGCGACAGAGTCGCGCTCCATTACAAATTGTTAGATTCATCGTCTAATTCTCACATAAAATCCACATTTGAAATTTATTTCTAATATTCGAAATATTAATGTACAAATTATCTATACATCTGATGGCATGTATATTAAGTTCATCTATTTTTACCAGCCTTCACTGAGATGAAGAAAGCAGCGACCCAAGATAACGACGTAAAGTTGAATTAATAAACCTTTCGTTTGTTGTAGTTTAATAATTACGCAGAGCGCTGTCTGACAGTTCTCTTACCTGGTCGGAGGAGAGGTTTTCCATGTTCAAAGTAACCAGTGCTTTGTCATGTAAGAGGGAAGAAATCGGCGGGGAGGGGGTTGGGGGAGAAATCAATTGCTCAAAACAGAAAGTAAGTTGCAGTTCTTCGCAATATCCCTATTTTTCAGAAGCGACGGTTCCCATCGATGCGTCCTAGTTTAGGTTACAGGGCGCCGTACCTCTCTGGCACCATAGCTCATGAGCTGTGTGGCTTTTGTTATGGAGGCACACTACATCGCTCTAATGGGGAGTATTCCTTTCACTGCGCACTCAAGGATCACAACCTGGAGAAGCTGCGGGTTATAAATAACTAACTTTCTTGCTTGTTGAATGAAACGTGTATTCTCTTGACGTCAGAGTCGACCAAAAATAAATTGCGTCCGATGAAAACCTCTGTCCTGATCTGCACGTCTGCAGGACACAAACAAAACAAACAAGTGTTACCTCCCAAACACATGTAAATGTTCTGCGTATGTATGTGTGGTTTTTTTTCTTTCTTTTTTTTTATTTCAAGTATTTCAAAAGGACAATTTACAAATGAAAGCAAAGGACACAGTTGGGCCTATACATGATGGAAATGAGGGAATGACAGTTTTGCATTGGTTTCTGGTTATGCTTCTTTTTTTTCTCTCTCTCTCTCTTTTTTTTTAAAATTTGTGAATCCATGCCTCAGATAGTAAGTCTGTTTCTATAAATAAGATTTAATCTCTCACCAGTCTGGAGCATCAGTGCCTGTTGTTAGAATGAAAGCAGGTTTCGTATATGCGACACACTAAAGGGCACAGCTAAGACAATTCAGCTGGAAAAATGTGGAAAAGAAATGGGATCACCATCTTAAGGATTCTTGCAGGAAATGCTAATAGTGTACGTTCACAGGCTTTCTCACACAGTAAAATCAGAAATCATATTTTCTAAACAGTGATTGTTGCCACAATATAACTATCAATTCACAATCTGAGCTCATTTATGCAAATTTTCAACCAACTGTGTCTCCGATTGGCATGTTTCACTGCTCAGTAAATTAAGAGACAGAACAAAAATATTTCACACCTATAGGCTATATATTTACTGCACAATTAAGGAGGCCAAAACTTGTAGCAGCCATCACAGCTATACAGCCTAATAGGGACATTTCTATTTTTAGGTTGCTATGAGACAGCACAGAAGCAGTTTCTAATGAGAACAGTGATGTTCTCAGCCCTGCAAGGAACAGGTAAATCAGACACATAGCCTAACATTCCACCAAGGACCAGGAGGCTTTTATGGCATTTACCTAAATACTTTTTTTTCTCCCCACTCGCACAAGTAATCCACCACCACCACCATGTTCGATCATTAGTCCTCTGACCCCTGCTCTTTTCCTCTGAGACTGGGACTAATCACTTTATTACCCATCCAAACACTTGACGTCTCAGGACTCCAGTCGTCAATGCTGCCAGTGATTTCTCACCTGTGATTGCCTTCTCAGTCCCCGGGGACTTGTTGTTTACAAGGCACATGGAAAAGTTGGTTTTATAAAATAGGACACAGTGTAGTCAACCAAGTTAAAACAAATGTGTCCCTCCCATTCAAGATGTATTAAGACAGAAATATCGGTGCTAAGATCTGGTCTTGATTTGGTCAAATATTTTTGTTTGGTCAAAGTAAATGAATAAAGACTTGTACAAAATGTTGTTTTTATATCTAGAAGAGATCATATAAAGCCCAAAGTGCAACGGTTATTTAAATGGTTTATATACAATTTGAATTTTTGTGCACTTGACTGGTAATAACCAGTATCATGGACAGACCTGGTGCCCACAGGGACACGATGGACCACGGACCAGACCAGGCCAAAGCTCTCTGGTTTGGACACATTCATTAGCACGGGGAGACAGGGGGACGTCAGCAGTCCTCATACAGCATGATCTTTGCCCCAGCGATGCTGTCGTCTGCAGTATATTAAAGGGAAAATAAATAATTAAAGTGGAGAGAATAAGCGCTGTCACCCCTGGGAGCAGTTTCCATTTTCAGATATCTTACATCGCAGCTGCAGCTCTTCCTCACCTCCCATCTAAATATAACCATTTCTTCATGTCTTCATTGTGAGATTTCACTCAACAGACTACTGTAGCTCTGAGACTATTTATAGATCCTGACAAAGTGCATGTGAGTTATCAATAGTTATCAAATTTAGAGTCTGTCAGCGGCAGAAAACGTGATGTCTAGCCTTAATCCCAACTAATGTCCAGATTCAAGAAAAAAAAAAAAAGAAAACAGGAAATGGATTTGAATGAAATGAAAATGGAAATAAGCTCAAAATGAATGTATGAAATCTGGAATTGATTAGCCTGGTACCAGACCCTGAACTGGCAACCATGTCTATTTTTAAAATCTCATGTTGATTACACGTCTGGCTTGACGCACTTATGATTGTGATGATGGTGGGAAATTCAACAGTGATGTCGACCTAGTTGAAAAAAAAAGATTGTGCTTATGTGTCACCCTCTTTGTATTTTTACAATCCCATCTTATGCACAGACAGACTTTCTGTTATAAAAACACACATTCTATTTGAACTCTGAAGTTTTGTAACTGTTTACACTGTTTCCAGTCTCAGTACCAAGATAACATGCTGCTAGAGGTGGCTTCATATTTAGCGCACAGACTCGAGACTGGTATCAATCTACTCATTTGACTCTTGGCAAGAAAGTGCATAAGCAAGTGAATGATCGACGCCGATCGAGATTGGAAAACTGTGGGTATACGAATCAGAACTGAGCCCAGACACATCTGGGCTGATTTGAATCTTCTTTCATAAGAAATCTGCTGCCGTCAAACAGAAGGACTTTTGATATTGTGAATACAAAAAAATCCACACAAGCATGTTTTTATACAATTAACTCATGAGGGAGATCTTTTTTCTTTTTTTTTTACTCTGCCCATCTTTTCCAGCTTGACAACTCCATTTGCATTTCATCACAGGAGGATTTTTCCAGCGTGTATATCCTCTGTTGCTGTGGTGCTGTTTGTGTTTCTTCCTCTGTGCTGGTTGTCTCTTTAAAGACTGAGTTTGACATTCTCATGGCATTTGGTGTCTCTGCGATTGTATCAAGCGAATGTGTGGGCTGCGACAGCAATGAACTGGCACGAACCCTGCTGCAGCTTTTGCACCGGACTACTCCATGCCGCTCTCCCACCTCGGCAGATTTAGGAAAATGCCTCCAGTGCAGCTTAAAAACCTGCCACCCCTCACATATGCTGTGAAGGATTTTTTCCCCCCTCACTTACTCACGATTATGTCCCATGAAGTATAACACATTTTCAGACACTCTGATCTTTTCAAATTGAGAAGTGCTACTT
Source organism: Toxotes lorentzi (assembly GCA_037833715.1). Taxonomy (NCBI): domain Eukaryota; kingdom Metazoa; phylum Chordata; class Actinopteri; family Toxotidae; genus Toxotes; species Toxotes lorentzi. The sequence goes on from JBBMJY010000021.1 coordinate 14,341,201, forward strand.
TCTCATACTTGAATCCTTGAAATGGTTCCACTCCTCTTCTGCCTCCTTCTCCTGCATCCCTCCTTCCTTCCATCCTCCTTCTGTTCCTTCACATCTCACAGTGCAAACCAACACCTGCCCTTCTGGCAAGCAGTAATTGAGCAGAGCATTATTCAAGAGCATTATACAGGCAACAATTTTAATGGCTGATCATTGTTTTTGTCGGCCGTATCCTAGGAGATTGGTGCATATCTAATAAGGAGTTGGTTACTCATTTTGCAGAGTGGGCACTTTGATGTCCTCCGTGTTGAATTTTCTGTTTTGGCTCAACATCCTTCTAATGAAGCAGAGGGCTTGAAGCTGCAGAATTGGTTGCTTATCAACTCTACACCCCACTTATTACGAGTTGTTGTGGAACCTTTAATTGGATTTTGGAATAGGAGGCACCTTAATGGTTTGTCACTAATCAAGTGGTCGAGATATATTCACAGATGACAGCATTGTTAACATCATTAAAAATCTTACCATCAATATCCAAACTGATCGCTCCCACTCTCTTCTCATGTTTCATGATTGTTTTTCCTGCTGCCCCTCCAAAGTAACAAGTGTTTCGACAATTTATCTGGTGTAGTTTCAGGCAGAGTTCTAGCTTCTGTACAGCCGCCTCCCTAACTACAGAAGTAATTAGTGGTAAAATTGATGTTTTGGTAGGATCTGTCACACCTCTGTTCATGCCACCCAGTCAAAAGCTTGCCAATGTGTCTGCCCCCCATCGAGCAGAGAGCAGAAACTCTCCCTGCTATCAAATAAGTTTTCTAATGAAAAGCTACAGAGAAAATACACAGCCATCAATACCCGTCCAGGCATACCTGTCTGTGTAGAAAGATTATTGTGCCTTGAACGCCTTTTTTATGTTTTTTTATTGGTAAAATTTACAGGATTTATAGGTAGGATAAAGTAGAAAATGTTGATGTGGCTTTAAATAAATTTCAGTGCAAAAAGTGTTTTGTGCTGCGAATTCATCACAGACTGTTTCAGAGCTGTATCTGTCAGAAGTTCGGGTCTGTCAGAGTATGTGGGTACATCAGTGTGGATGAGTGGAAGTTCTGACAGTGAGTTAGAGAACTTCACTCTGCTCGCGGTTCACACCCGTGAGACTGTGACGTCTTTGACACCATGAGGCACTCTGACCGAAATACACCTCCTCTGCAGCACAAGGTGAGGAAAGAGCTTTTTCTGTGTCTGTTGTGGTCGGTGACGTCAAATAATTCCTGTCTGTCCTTGAGGATGTCAGGGCTCATCTGCAGAATCAGACATGACAGGACCAAACAGGATCAGCCTGGCCTCTGCAAAATGAGTCCTCTCTAGGTGACAGAACTAACAATAGATCTGAAACTTCACAATCATGTCTGCAAGGCAGGATACCTGCCACCTATTAATTTAAGACTGAATCATGCTCCACTGGGTACATCCGTAATTAATCACCGGGCAACTGAATCAACGCATCAACCAATAGTAGGCTGAATTCTACATCTCTTTATATAGCTCCTTTAATAAATTTAAGTAAGTGTTTATTCAGCCATTATCCTGCTCCAACAATAAAAGGCTGGCGAATGGAGCTTTTGTTCAGAGAGATGATTGTTCTCCAGGTTCCTGATAAGAGAATGTGGCAAGCGGAAGACGGCACGAGCCTGTTACAGCTGGGTCTGATCACCTGTGTTAGGAGGTGGGAAGAGCTGGCAGGTACCAGAGGACAAACACAAGTCAGTAATTATTGCTGGGTGCTGTAAGAAAGGCGCTGTGAGACAATGAAAGCTGTCACACTGAATGCATTCCAATTCCTCAGAGATGAGCTGCACTTACGCACACTTACAGGTTTGCTCTTCCTTACAGTTTGAGACGAAACGTACAGGTTGCTAAACAGGACTATGTTGTCTAGCAGCTGTGTGAGGCTTTGCACTGAATGCTAATATTTGTATGCTAACAGTTGACAGCGTTCATATGTCAGTGTTAGCAAGTATGTTTAATGTATTCACCATCTTAGTTTAGCATGTTAACATTTGCTATTCAGCAATAAACACAAAATGGAGAATCCATGAAATTATTTGTCAAGACAAATAAGTCGCAACCTCAAATATCATTCATATGGTGACGCAAGAGTCAAGGTCAGTGAGTTGCCACAGTCGTTATGATTCATGCTCTGTGGGTCATGTTTTATGGCAAATCATCCAGTTGTTATTTCTTTACCAAACGCCAACGCAGCCACCCCTAGAAACACGACACTGCCATGGCTATAAACTGATTTATGCCAGATTGATGGCATGACATCGCCATTCAGTCAATCATAATCATGTCAGTAACAGGCATTAACCTAAAGGAAGGTTACCTTATCTTTCAGACGTTTCTTTATGTCATACTACTGCATGTACTGGCAAACAAGAGCCTTTAAAAAGCAATAAATCAGCTCCATGTTGTTCAAAGCACAGTATCACCTGCGTATCCTTCACGTACTTGCTTACTCTCTAAATCTGAGAGGTTCAGCTGACACAATTGGCTGAGCCGCCTGTGTTTGTGTCCTGCTGTTTGCGCACACAACCCAGGCAGGACTCGTATCAGACTTTGCAACAGGAGGCAGAGCCAGCGAGGGCTCTCTCTGCCAGAATCACAGCTCTTCCGGTTTTTCCCTTTTCCTGTCTGATTTCAGTTCAAAACAGGCATGACAATAACACACACACCGTAGTGATCTGGCTGCTAGCCGCAGAAATACTGAAGAGGATAATAGACACAATTAAAAAAACACAGCACTCAGTTAAAGGGAAGGAAAATTCATCTACATTCTGGTGCCCAGTGTGCTTGTGAGGCCCATAGAACTGAGATCCCTGGTAGTCTTCCCCTGGGCCAGGAGCTCTCGTACCTGACTGAGCAGATCGAGATAAGAACCAGTTATCTTCGCCTCACAGCACTCCACCTCCCAGAGGGAGATCACCTCTCTAAGTAGACACAGCAGCCTGGGATTCAATCAAACCAGAATAGCACCATTTATTCTGTGTCTGTCTACCCTCCATCTACAGTCACTTTAAAAGCATGAGTGCTCTGAAGAGTCATTAATTGTTGGTAATCACAGAAGAGGGTTTGGAAACAGAGTGCCGGCTTTGAGAGTCTAAATCCTACATCTGCCCAAATGATCTGTAGGTAAGATGTACACTGTTAAAATACATGCAGCTTGTTGTTTGAGGTTAGTATTTTAGACAGATGGTTTCAGTCTTGAGACAACATAGTCAAATCTCTTGTATTCAGTTGGACCAGTGCTGGATTGGTGTCATCTACGGCACACAACAGATGCTTTATGAACAGACCAGAGATATTGTCATTTTTTTCATCACGAGCCTCAAGCACAGTGAGCTACAGAGGTCTGGTAAGCTCACTTATTCCCAAACTAATCATATGTGAAGTACCACACTAAACTATCTGAAACCCATTACTTAGTAATTGATATATCAATTGATTTCTTTGGCCACTTGGGAAATGAAAACACAGCACTGACATATTATCACCTTATAACCTTGCTGATGAACTCTTTAGCAAGTTGCTTATTTACACATCCAGCAGAGTCTGAGCAACATCAGCAATCACTCAGGGTTGTGTTTCTGGCCACCTGATGAATTTATGCCCAATAATCAGGCTTTATTTGGTCTCAACCAACATCTTCAAAAATATGTGTTCTTCTTGTTTGATTTTTTTGTTTTTTAAATGATTGAGCACACGGAGTATGAACTGGTTCAGGCCCTGTTCATTACACTGGGCTCCACCAGCATTTCTGCAAAGAGGAGTCTGTTTAGTTTGACTCCAAACTGTGTCTTGGTTGGAAAGGCTTTCAAATTTATACAGTTCTGTCCAGATAAAAGACGTTCTATCTGTTCAGTATAGAGCTAAACCAGGGCACTGCTTCATTCTGCAGGGTCACACAAAGAAAGCGTTAGTTCAACCTCATCTTTGCTTTCACCTCAGAACTGGCTTCAAGGGGAAACTTCCCTTGACTTTTCTGCAGTTCGTCAAGATTTTTCTTCAAACAGTGTCCCTCTTTTGGTCTTACTGTGATTATTTCTATTGAATTTATTTTACCATTACATTCCTGATGATTCATTAAATTCTAATTTTAAACATTGTAACAATTCTCAGCCTCTTCTTCTCAAGGATTCCCAATCCTCTTTTCTTTTTAAGCCACACAATGGCAGACTTTCCTTGGAGTTAGAGACACCCTGAGTGCAGCTGGGATGTTTTCCATGGCACGACTGTGTCAGTATCACAGTGCGGTGACTCATGTTTATCATCTTCTTTGTGCCTCCTCCTAAAATGAGGTTTGAGGAATGTGGCAGAAATAGTGTGTGTGTATCTATACTACGTTGGTGTCCATGTTTATATTTAAAACTAAAACAAATCTAAAATCTAAAACAATTCAATGTAATCTGTAATAAAATCTATATCTTCATATACACAAAACATACCGTACACATTTAAAGTGATGTGTTTTAAACGTACATAACTTCAGAAAAGTCTCCTGATATTTCAATTGGCTGTTATTCAATTTGTCTCGTTTGGCAACACATTAGCTGTGTGTTGTCCTCAGACTCAACCTGCTTCTTTCTATTCAGCGGGACGCGCTGAGTGCTGAATGGAGAAAGAAGCTGATTTCATTAGCGCTGATCAAAGGGTTCGCCGTGCATTTCACTGGCCAAGTGCGCCTTGACAAAATGGTCACAAAGCGTAATGCAGTGGCTGTGACATCACAGCAACAGATTTGATCCACACAAGAGGACAATAAGTTGTGTTTCCTTGGAAATGACGCAGCAGTTAAGACGTTACTGGACAAAGATAATACAGAACTCAGCCATTTATTTGGACTTCGCATATACTTTGACTCCTATTGATCCGAATTATCTGCAGAAGCATGCACACACTCTGACACACACATATGAACTTTGTGAACACCTTGTCTTTGTGTGGTTTCGACTAATCTGGCTACAGCTCTCTAAAGAAAGTAGGTTTAGAAATATTCATTAATCTATGCTCACAGGCAGCTGTGGTTATCTTTGCACCCATGTTGGTAAGTAGATATCAGGGAGGAAGATTTTGGGTCATCACTGTGAAATCAATTACACGCTCTGCAGTTGCACTGCAACAACACAGCTCCAAACCTGAGATTTATCAAATGCTACTTCCTCTACATCAATGTTGCTGCAGAACTAGTTGTATCTATTCTCTGCTGCAGCGATCTTGACAATTACATTTCAACCACATCCAGAATTGTCTCAAAAATGCCATGTAAGTTTTTAGTGTGTCACTGTTTGTGAGCTCTTCTATGTGTAGGCTAAAAATACGTTGTATCACGAGTGTTGCACCTCCGCAGTCATGAGGGGATGTGGCTGTTTCTGTGTTTTACGGTGTCGCTGTTGATACAGGCACAGATGGAGGGGATGTGCCCTAAATAAATATGTAAGTAGACATGCTGGGTTCCTGGTACTCCTGCTGCTCTCACTGATGCTATTGATCTAATTGCTCTTTTAAAGCCCAAATGCCTCAACTGAAAGGTTCCCGGTGTAAACTAGTCAAAAGGTGGCTTCAAGGTTCCTGGATTGTGAGCTGCAATCATCCTCTTCATTTCCACAACTCCACTCTTCTGCACACAATGAGTGTCTTTGACAGTTAAAGAAAGAGGTGCAAGCCAACAGCCAAGCTCATTATTCCAACAGATATATTATCAAATTTATCCATCTTGCATCTTGTTCATATCATTCCTCAGTCATGGAGGAAAGGTCAAGAATTGGGTGTTTTCAAGGTCACTGTGTCAACACTGTTCCTTGATTACACACTTTACATTGAATTCACTGAATTTCTTTCTCCAGAAAATGTTCCAGTTTAATGTAATCCACTGACCCCTACATTGCCAGATACAACAGATTAAAACTTAGCCAATTACTTTCATGGTCCACGTAACAGTTACTGAACACAGAAGAGCAAATAATGAACTTTTCACACCAGCAGGAGTCACCAAGAATCACCACCAGGAATAATAAATCTCTGCGTATTTTTAGGGATGATTAATGTGGTTCCCAATCCAGGACAGTCGACTAGAGAGTACAATCCTTAAGGGACGGTGGATGGAGTGAATGGGGTCATCCATGAGAGAAAAACAAGGGAGAGAAGCGAGAAAAACAAATACAGGTGGTGAATGTTCAGATACAGTAGAGTGCACTTTCTGTTTTTAGTAGAATTGGAGATGCATCTTTTGATGTGTAGTTATCACCTTTTCCTGTTTATATAATGAATCAGTTTAAGGGTTTAATTCCAAGCATCTCTATAATATTTTTTTGGAATTAACGCTGCATAATGCCATCCCTCAGCCACCCTCTCAGACATGCAGTAACTGATTTCTTTGGCCTCTTGGAAGCAGCAGAATCAAGGCTGTGAACATAACACTGACATATTATCATTTTTGAAGGTTTTTTTTTTTTTTCATATACGTCCAACAACATTATCATTCATTTAGTGTCATGTCTGTAGCCATCTGATGAAGTTAAGTCCAATGTTCGCTCTCTTTTTGCTCTGTTTTGGAAATAATGTTCAGCTACATTCACCAGCTAGTCTCTAACTGAGTATGTCTGCTGTTTCACTGACAATAGGAAATGAAGGGCAGTATCAGGTGTTAAAGTCAAATGTTTTGTTGACCCGTCTCTCGTCCCTCTGTGGACATTGTTGCTCTGTAGTGACATCAACCGGCTTCTGCCTTTGCTTCCGATGTAAAAGTCATAATTACTACAGTCACTAAAGGACTGTGTCTCTTCAACATGAGCATGTGTCATTTTTTGGGCATTTGCTGAAACAACTGATGTTTTTCTTGGGAGAACATTCTCAAAAAAAACATGACCCTTCCCAGTGATATTAATATTTTCTTTGGACCCTTTGCCTCACTTTTTGGCAAACCTAACAAATGGTGACAATGTCACTCTCTCTCCCTCTCTAGGCTTGTGAAAAATGAGTCACCCTCTGGAGAGATAACATTCAGTCACTAAGAACCGCAAGGATCTGTTTTGTTCTTCACAAATGACATATTGGTCCCACGAACTACAAGTCGAGTTTGATGAGAAAAACAAAACCTTGTCACAAAGACACAAATATTTTCCTCTGCATGTGACCAAATGCAAGCACCTTTAGGATCCTTAGCTTCCACAAAAAAAAAAAAAAGCCATTTTGATGAACCTATTTTAATTATTGTAGCTTAAATTTAAATTTACAATAAATCTCAATCAATCTTCAAAAATTAGATGACTCTCCCCTGCTCTAACAAAACCATTTAGACTACCCTCCCTTTTTGTTTTGATAACATCACATGCACGATAAAGGATTTCAGATCTAAATATATCCTTCCGTACCTTTATCTCAACGTCGGCGCATTGTGCCACTGACATTTGACAACAGAGACGTGATTGACATTTGGTGTGAGGACATTTAAAAGAGAAGGTAAGACATTGGATTTGAGGTGTTCGAGGCACGTTGCTGTTATTGCTGAGTGCTCATTGTTAGTGGAGGTTTGGCTTGATCAATGTGATCAGCCATGCACAGCCAGGTGTGTGGAGAAGCTCAGTGAGGCACAGGGACAGGGTTTATAAATAAACCAAATAAAGGCCGGTTCCGTCAGTGACCCTTGAGATGTGGCTTTGGAAGGGGTGGAAAGGCAGACGTTTATCCTGAAGAAACTAATAAAGCACTGTCTGTCAGCTGGGAGGTGAGTCAGCCCAGAGTAGCATCATTAGAGAGAAGCAGCGCTCTGATCATGTCTCTGAGGGGAGATGACCACCACGCTGCACCACACATCCAGCCAAGACCACCAGGAAACACACAAAGCGAGCAGGCTCACAATACACACTGTTCCTGCAAACAGCAGCTCTGCAGCATGTGTATGCTCTATAACAGAAAAACAGTTATGGTGTTACAGTCAATTGTCATGGTGATAATCTCCAAATAGAAAAAAAAAATCATTCATCTTATCAAGCATCTTTTGTTGGATAATGGTGTGTTAGCTTGACAAAGTGGTCATTACACCACTCTCACACAAATAGTCATCTAGAAACCCTGGACACAAGTATATGCTTTAACTTTTCAAACATGACAGTTGGCAAATGACCAGAAGACTGCTGCACTTCAGTGGTCGAACATTAATGTTTCTTAAAATAGAAAACACAACATGTTATTAACCATCATTGTCCAAGTACATGCAGGCTTCCATAGACCATCTAAAGAATGGTCTATTGTCCTTGTTGGTTACAATGTTATAATCGGATTAAATTAAAAGACAGTAGGTTTTCATGAGCAATTTTTAATCATTATAAATGTGATAAATGTAGTGGTGATCTTAGGTTAGCATACAGACTGGAATAGGGGGAAACAGCTAGCCATGCACTGTTCAAAGGTTAAAAAAAAAAAAAAAAAAAAAGCTAAACAGCATACACCTTTCACAATGGTGAAATGTCTTTCACAAAACATAGACTATGGACCTGGTTTTAAGTCTGCATACGTTCACTCCTTTGCTGTGCAGGTTTGCAGTTTCTTTCATATGCCAGGCAGTTTCCAGCTGTCTTCAAGCGCTGATACATTTTTCAGAGCTGATGAGAGTCAGAAAAACTGCATGCTACTGCAGATATCAGGTACAAAGCCAAAACAGGAGTATTGAGGATGTGAGGATCTACTTTAGGCTGTTCCACATTGCTGAGCTGTCCTAGTCCTTAATGTGACAATAAGTTTGCACTGCTGTTGTGTATATGTGGAGGGGGGAGGAGGTGGGGGTCAGGCAGGAGGAAAAGTGCTCACATTAGAAGTAAAAGACATGTCACATGTCACTTTCCTGATGAGCTGTATCAGTCTTGATAAATTGAAGGAGATGCATCACGTCTTTCAGATATGACAGAAGATGCTGAGATCTTCACTGTTTGTATTTATAGGCTGATTAATGTTTGAAGGGAGGGAGGAGGTGATCCAGTCTTGTGCTGACACTCTTCCCACAGAGCTACTTCACACCCAAATGATGAGACTTGTTGTCGGAGTTACAGCTGGCATCATTCAGATCAGCTTGTTTTTGATGAAATGAAGCTCACAGGTCCATTCACTCAAGTTGAATCACCCCGCTCAGGGAAAAAGGTTTCTGTGATTCACAGCACAGTACAATTTTTAGGTAAAACTAACAAGGAGATTTTTCCGGTACATATGGTTTTAATGCTTAGTTAAAACCATATTCTGAAGTTTCCTTTCATGTAATTTACAACTATTTTGTATACTTTTTCCAGCAATTCTTACAACGTAAATGACCATACAGGTCGCTTGCCCCTACCCTCGGATACAACCCATGGGAGCACGCAAGCAGCAGGCGCACCACAGACCTTCATAGTCATTGTAACAATAATAAAAACAAGTTTACAGTTATGGAACCACCACAGGTCAAAGAAACAATGTCGGCTGGTTTTACACAGGATCCATCCATCCACCACACCCTCCTCCTAACACGGACTTTGTTGCTCTTTATAACATTTCACTCAACTTCCTCCTTTGCTCCCGTCATAATTACTGCAGCCACTAGAGGTCACCTCAACAATAAAACGTAACAATGGGTCATAATAACCTGCTTGCACAGAGGACCTATGGGCTAATTTCTTACAGGATGACCGTGTCCTGACTTTACTGCTCTTCTCTTCTTGTGCTACTGTCACATTATGTTTCAACATTTACCACCATACCATATTGTCACTTATATCCACAGTTACAAAGTCTCGCTTTTAGTTTATGAGTTGCAATTAGCTTATTACGAGTGACACACCCCTTTTTTAACACTGCTGAAAAAACTGACAATTGGGTTGAAATAGTGCGTTGCACCTATTTTTCCTCTCTCTCTCTGAATTTTGTTGGGCTTAAACGATTTGTTCACCTGTCGTGTTTGTCATATGCAGTTGAAAAGGTCAATTGATTCATGCTTTTGGTTTGTGAAAGGTCAATTGGGTGAATGGCAAGGGCCATGTGTGCTGGAGGGGAGGCTCTCTGGTCCTTTACCCTCACTTAAGAACGTCCAATAAAACACAATGGAATGAAGCCTGGAAAAAAAAACAACCCGATAGCCAATGGGAGGGAAATCGAAAGTAGCCGGTGTTTCATTCATTCCGCTGGTTGTGTGGTGGCTCTTCTTGCAAATTCGCCTTCCTTTCTCTTACTATAGTTTACTGGTTGGTGGCAAACAGGCTTTTGAAATAAGAACATTTGGCAAAAATATGCTCAGTTTTGGCAGCACATCTCTTATTAGCACTTTGCCAGGCTTCCTGTCAAAGCTGACACGTAGAGGTATGAAGATGTCACTGGCAGACTGCTCATGAGCCACCTTCCCAGGTCTTGTCAGCATCCTTTGGCATATGAAGGAGGAAAAATGCAAAAAGAAAAAAGAAAAGAAAAAATGTCACAGAGCAGTTGGGAACCACTTGGGACCTCCAAAACTCAATTTGTTTGAGGGAAGTAACTTTAATGAGGTAAAGAACTGGATATGGAGTAGCAATAGTTTTCAATGGTTAGTCAACTGAATGCATTCATGGGTTCGTTTCTACTCTCATGTGTATCTACCTCATTATTTACATGCAATATACACAAAGGAAAGGCATCGTGGATCAACCCAGAATTTATTTTTTTCTCTTTTTTAATTGTTGTCATAGAGTCCCAGCCCTGCTGCCTTATCTTCGGTGTCATAGATGCCACTTGTGAGTAAGACTCTGACGTAACAGCTCGCAGCAATTAGTGTCAGCAAGCGCTTTCCTGCGTGTCAAGCCATGGTAACTGCTGAGCTCCATACCAAGCACATGGATACAAACCAGTCCCAACAGGCACAGCGTAGCTCTCCAAAAATTAATTGCTGGGCTCTTTCTCCGGGTGTCCTGAACCCACCCCGGGATTGTTTCAATGGGATCTGTCATTCAGCCTGTCCCCTGTGGTTGGCTGATGTACGGATGATGCGGGTCTAAAAAGATTAGTTTTTATGGCACGGCGTCTGACGCAGTGGATTCCTGGATAAACACTTAGCACATGGCAACAGATGATGGTGGGGAGCTCCAAGCATCAGTGGGTGGTCTGCTGTTAGTTCAAGATGATGGGGATGTGTTACCCACTCAATCTAAGGTGCATTTCATCTCTCCCCTCTTTTTCCTTTTCCCTCCTTTAAAAAAATTATGAGCAGGCCATTTTTCATCTCTTGAATATCCTGGACATAATCATATCTCATTAACTGTTCTATATTTTGACCATGGTGGAGCCGCCATCCATTCAGAGGGACTTTGCGTGTCATGACGTGGTCACAGCTGCTTTGAGGACCGTGACAAAATAAATTAGCGGCAGATATTAATAGAACACCGAGATCATATCACAAAATTATAGCCAAATATATGGTGAGACACAGTGCCCTTTCTGCCTCCCAGAGATGCACACCAACCCATCTTCCTTCGCCTCTGTCTTTTTATTGTGTCGTCATAGAGATGGTTTTTCGTCTTTGTGTCTAATTAAAGGGAGAGCTTTAGATGTATTGACTATCTCAGATCACAGAATACATCTCCTCCAACACCTTTCCTCGTGTCGTCATCAGACGGCCAGTCTTTAATTAGAAACACGCACATGCAGCCACAAACAACATACAGAATACACGTGGGCGGAAACAAATAGCACCAGAAACGGAGACCATTGTCACACGTCGTTATTAATTTAATCTGTTTATTATTCTGGATTTACTGATGCTTTGACAGCAGATCCTTCCCTTCTGTGATGAACTCTTTCGCAAATAAACTCTGTGTGACCTTTGCTGGCAGACACTGGTGTCAGTAAACATGTTTGTTTTTTGAAGTACACAACTATGGAAGTGAGACAATCACAATCAATCCCAGAGCGTGTCGGCAATCAAAAATCAAGTTCTCAATTAAAACACGCGGTTTCCATAGTTACCAGGAGAACGGGAAAGAATGAGCCAAAGCCTTCCAGTTTCAACATGGCTTTTTCGCGTCATGTTGTCCACGGTTCCTATTAGAAGGAACGTTTATGTAACACAAGACCGTTAATCGTGACAGTGACCTTTAGGAATCGGCATCATCTTTTTAAAGTTGAGCTCATTCCTGTCTCTTTTCTGAGATATGTGGTAACAGTTTGGGGTAACTGAGCAGTCCAGGGTGCCAGAGGAGATGAGGGCTCTTGGTCAAAGATGAGAGAAATCCTGTTATTGTTATGCAAATATAAACACAGTTAAAAGCACAGTCATAATTGCCTCCAAACTACAGTAAATAATGGCTTCCTAATGGCAGCGCAGCCAAAAGAAAGACTTCAAAGGAGCATCATTATTTTGTGTCACCACATTATCTTTAAATAAATTGAGTCATCTTTGTTTGTCCTATTAGAAGGGGTATTACACTTTAATCTTTTACTCTACTGGAGTTCATCTTTGCACCACACTTTCTCACAAACAGTGTTTAATCTTTTGAAAAATACTCCCCAGTATTTTTTTTTCTCCAAGCTGCACATAATATCCCACTGGCCTTATTGTAAACATGATTATAAGAACTATTCTTAGAAAATTAAACAAGCTATTTCTTGCCCATCAAGGCATAACAAAGTGTTCCTTCAAAGATTTGGCAAACAAATCAGGCAGGACAAAGCTGGAGGGTCCTTTACTTGTCAGGTGAGGATGCTTGAACCACAGGTTAATAATCCCTCCGCCTAAAGTCCGACCTGTTCCATGGATCAGCTTTAGGTGACATTGGCTGACCTGGCACGTTCAACATGGTTGATGGCCGCATGATTAGATTTTGTTCATCTAAGTTGATTGCATTTGCTCCTCTTAGGAATGTCATTAAAGAAGCTTGGGCTCTATCATTGGTGTGTCCTGCCTGCACAACATACACATCCATCTGTATCTGACAACCTGCCAGCTGCTATGCAAAAGTGGTGAAACAATACCCTCTTGTGTCGAGTGATGCAGCTGCACACTAATCGAGATCTCAGCACAGGTGAGTTTTCTGCATAGTATTTTCAATTCTATATCTCCTGTAAGGTCCTATAATTCCTTTAATTTTTGTGACAGTGACCTCTAGGAATCGGCATCATCTTAAAAAAGGTGACGTTGATTCCTATAATTCCTTTAGTATTTGTATTTTTACATTTCACACTCACAAATGCATTCCACCAAATCATAAAAACATGAAAGAAATTGTGTCCTTTAATGTTGCAAGTAACGTTTCAGCTAAGACTACCAACATGCTGATTGAGGGGTTGAACAATTGTATTTGTGTCTTACATGCAGAGCAAAATCGTAAACATTGTGAAACTGAATCATTCATTCATTCATTATGTTTAGCTGGCATTGCTGACACACTATTAATTGAGTATCTCTAAAATATGCATTGGGATTTCTTCAAGCAAATGTTATGTGAGACATGATGTATGAATACATGCTGTTTGGTGTATCATTAGATGAATACGTTTTTTTTTTTGTGTTTGTTTGTTTGTTTGTTTAATGGTCAGAGCATATGGAGTCATACAAATGATGTTCAGAGAAAACAAAAGAGAAAAGTAAAAACAGGGTCTGCTTCATATCAAGTTTTTTTTTAAATGTAAAATACAAAACAAACAACCCAAACATGTTTCAGCCACAACCTGCCTTCATGAAGTTTTCACAAATGTAAATCCTATAGAAGTATTTTAAATGTATGAGGCCTGTACACTGCGAAATAAGGAATAAAATTAGATTGATTTAATGTTTGCCCACTTTTTTTCAAACCAGCTACTAATTCATTCCCATTTTTTAATCCACGTCTCATCCTATGTTGGGGGCTGTGACGGTCCTATAACAGAGGCAGGATAAATCGCTATCACTTGATAATATTCATGTTTATCTGAAGATGTGATTTGTTGATTCATCCTTTAATTATGAATATACAAGCACCACTTGTGTGTGAGAGTATGCACTGAAACAGAAATAGAATATATGTGCACAGAGATAAATCAAATCTCAGTGAGCGCTCCACGAAAGAGAATAACAAGTCTGATAAACTGGGTGGTTTGACAATATGCCACCACACACTTAGAAGTCTTTACATGTGTTTTACAAGAGCTGTTATGATATTATACTTTTCACACTAAAAGGAAAATTGTGCAAATTTTAAAATTTTCACTTGAAGAAGAATCATCTCACATTGCAGTTTAAAAATGATGAGAACAAAAAAAAAATTCAAAATAATAATACTGCTACATACAAACCAATATTTTTTGTAGACTTTGAAAAGCATGTATAGAAATAGCTTCTGTCAGGTGAAAATCTTTTAACCCTAAAATGCCAAATTCAGTCTTGGTTTTAGCTTATATGGTTCAAGTCCAACTGATTTTAAAATGGTTTGATATCCCCAAAGATGGAAAAATGTTCTAAAAACATAGAGAAACATATATGTGTGAACTATTATAACAAAAGTTAAAACACAAATTTCACCAAATGTTGGACATATGAGATTTTTAGCAAACAACAGTCATAAACTACTGAAATGAGGGTAAAAGTCAGACAAATTTAGGCTTACTGAAGTAATGTAGTCATATTTCTGGGAAGGTTAGGACCTGGTTGACCTAATGACCCAGTCACTGGTTCATATAATGAACCTTTTTGGGGGTTTTTTCCCCCAAGTGGCAGCATATTGTGTCCAGTTATCAGTGATGGAAAATGTCAGACACATACCCTTATCAGTTCTCCGTCCAACAAACATTTGATAGATAGCTGGGCTGGAAAAGTGATAAGGAGATGTGCTTGACAACATTATTACGTGAACAGCATTTTCTAATAAAGCAACAGTGAAAAATGTATGATGGCATAAAAAATGAATAAATCAAAAGCAACTCAGAACATAGCCTGACTAAAACAAAGGTCATATAAAAATAAGAACATATTTAAAAATAAAATTAAGAAAGTCTCACTTAGTCTTCATATCATCACAAAATGTTCGTCCAAAAATGTTTATGAAAGCCTTTTGTCCACAATTTAACGCTGACAAACGCAAATGTCCTCAGAGGAAGCTGATCGCTGCACCACTTTATCATCAGAACCAGAAATTCTGTCCAGCTGCAGTCTTTGTCCGCTCGTGTTAGCACAGCTCAGTGTACATCTAACATTCATCTGCATCCAACGGGCAAAGTAAGTTTGAGGACGCGTCCCGTGAGCAGTTTTATGTCACTCTGGCCCCACCTCGTCCCATGGTGCGGTCCTGTCTCTTACTGGTTGAAAGTGAATATTCAGATTATCTTCTGACTCCCTGGTCTGTGCTTTGTCAGTCATCGTTGGGGGGGGACTGACTCTGTCCCAGGAAAAGATGATAAGAGTCCTAACTGTGCTTCACTCTTCAAAAACTGTGCAACAACGTGCTTTGTAGTAAAACACGGGCAAAACAGAAACAGTGACAAATTATAGAGTAGTAGCTTGATAACATTTACACTCACATAACCATTCCATTTGACTGTGGAGCAGTCGTTTTATAATGTGAACTGCTGGATGCTGTAAGTATGGACAACAGTTACTCATTAATCCTAACATGTCAGTGTCCTAATATCATGATTGTTTACCACTTCTTGATAATTGTTCTTTAAATTAGGCTGAAATATAGAAAAATATTAATATCAGTAGGGTGCTGGATTTGATCAACTTCCAGATCTTTAAGTTTAAATCCAAATTAGTTTATATCTAAGGAGAAAAATAATAAACTATGTTCAACATTCAATCATTTAGAAACTTAACCACTTCATCTGTAAAACTGTTGATTAGACATCAGGAGATATGTTATTTAATGTCTTAAAAAAAAGAAAAATACTTTTTTGTGTGTCAGTGTTTTTTGTCAGTATATCAGAGGCAACTATCACATTTTTAGGAACAGACTCTTTAAAGTTGGCTCTTCACCTTTCACTGCAACACAATCTTTTAAATCAGGATCAGTGAGGATGAACAAACAAATATGTGACATGCTCTGACCCCTTCTGCCTGTTATCTATAGTCCCTCCTGGGCATTGCAGTTGGCAGAGGAAGGACAGCAGACGTCTCTGTATGCTTTGGTGCTGGTTATCTCTGCCTAGTTCCTCCCCTCAGTGTGAAAAGTCCCGCGCAAATTAAACACGGCTGGCTCGCTTTCTGATCCAGTTCCGGATTTCTTCTCCACACCAGCCGCCAACAGCAGTCACACGGATGAGGGGAGATCTGCCAAGCATCTCCTCTGCAGTGCTCTGCTCTCCTCTGGGATTAGCTGCACTGCATTCCCACCGTCAGCAGCACCAGGCCCATCACACACACAAACGCACACACAATTCAGTGTAGGCAGGGGCTGGGTCGTCTATACAAACAAACACACATAAATTCCTTTTCTTTCTCTTCCCTGTCTTTCTGTCTCCCACAGACTCACACCAGTCTAGTTTTTACCTCTTCTGTTTCCTCTCTAACTCTTGAGCTTTATCTCCCTTTCTCACAAACTGTCTCTCTCTCAGACACACGCACACACACACACACACACACACACACACACACACACACACACACACTAACAGTTTACAGCAACATTCACTCTCTAGTTCGTTCTCTGAGATGCAAATGCACTTCCTCCCAGAGACAGAGCGATGCTATAGATTTACAAAAA
This sequence comes from Toxotes lorentzi, assembly GCA_037833715.1. NCBI lineage: Eukaryota > Metazoa > Chordata > Actinopteri > Toxotidae > Toxotes > Toxotes lorentzi. The sequence continues at coordinate 14,357,901 of JBBMJY010000021.1, forward strand.
CTTTTTAAAGCTTGTGGTTTTGTTGCGTCCTCCCTGCACTGTCAGGACAGAGACCCTCTCCCCACGCCTCACCCGCCCTGGGGGCCACGGATCAGATTGAATGAACAAGAGGTCAGCGCACACACATCGTCACATAATGCTGGAAGCCTGCAGCACAACACTGCAATGAAATCAAACTACTCACAACCACTGCTGAATTGAACAACATGGTGACTTATTTTGAGAGAGGAGAATTTCAGAGAGAATTTATTTGTAGCTATGATTTATAGACCTGATGAGACTGCACGTATGTAGTCCTATTCCTCATGATATTCTTCAAAAGCAGAGACCAGAAGCTTCCTGATCCCCACCTCATTTGGTGAAATAAATTCGCTTTCCCCTCTCTTCCTCAGCCAGTCTAAAGAGGTCGCATCCCAATGGAGGGCTTGCCCCTGGAGTGACCTTGAACCCCCATTGCATCCTCCTGGATGCAATGGGGGTCATGCATCCAGGCATGACCCCCATGACTGCCAGTTGTTAAATAACGATAGATGATTAGCCTAAGACAGAGAGGGATTTCCACTGCGCTATTTTGTCTGCAAACAAAAGAGGCACTTAATTTAGTGGAGGCTTGATTAGGCTTTTCCTGAGGAGACCAGGTAATACCCACTAATGACGCCCTGAGAGAGAGGGAGCAGGGGGAGCTTGGGGATTGGCTGACTGCAGGATGATGCAGGCACGCATGTGGGAAAAACGATGAAACAAGCTGGCTTTCAACATCACAGAGCACAGAAACAGCTAATCAGTGCTGCAGTGAAATTGAAAGTGCCAGTCTCACAGTTCAATTTGCAAGAAACAAGCAGCATAGCTTTGCTTACACGAACCACCAGTCTGCGAACAGTCCTGCAGCATTGCTTGGTGCTCCACAATACAGTACAGTGCACATCAGTGGCTCCAATTAATCTCCAGCAGAGGGCACCATAGATGCCTTCTATTTATAGAAGTTGACTAAGATTTCTAAAGGGGATTAGAGGCTTCCTGAGGTTGCCTTGCTCTGTTTTCAGAGGAAAAAGGTCTATTTTCACTGACTGAGCCCTGCACTGCAGCCATTTATAGTTTTATCAGTATTAAGCAACAGTAATAATTTCAGTATTTTGACACTATATCTGTGGATGGATTTTGACATTCCTTGTGTGACATGACATTTATGTACCTCACACCAGCGGTAACAATATGTTGTGTTTTTCAGGGCTGTCACTGAGATGCTGTTCAATGCAAATGATTCTTATAACACTGCAGTACTGAACGTATTTGATTTGTTTACTGGTAAGTGCCATGCAAGGCGCTGGCATCTAATACACATATCTCACATCTCTGAGAAGACTTTTGCCTAAACCATTTTTGGCAGCACTAAACTTAACTCAGTTGCTATGGACACAGATGATGTTTTCTTTTTCTTTTTTCTACCTTTTTTTTTTCCTCTTCTATCTGTGTCCATGACAACAAAATGGCTGTTACAGGAAATGCTATGCATTATAAGACTCTAGAAAGGGAGGAGGCGGTAATGTCTTCATTAGTAATGGCAAGTTAACACAGGTGAAGAATATATTTTAGTAATCATTCTGTTAGTTCGACACCTGAAGAGTGAAATTTTTAAGATCACATAACAGAAATGTAATGCATTAAAGTATGACACTGTCTACTCTTAATAATTATTGTTTTGCAGTCTTTTTCAATTTCATCAAAAGCTTCATTACAAACCCCCTATAATGAAAACATTTTCCCTTTTGAATCAGGCATTTATCCTGGGTGATTAAAGACAGGTTATAAATGTATAAAGAAATTGGATCCAGAGCTTGAGTTTTGCAGATGGTGGTGAAATTAGAGACAAAGATATGTGAGCACTGATAAACTGACTCTTCACACAGTGAGTGGATTTCAACTGATGCCTAAAGGCAGGATGAAGGCGGACAGAAGTAGGAGGGGGATGGTGGGATATCCCTGATGACGGTCTGTTGCTGTTGGTATCTTTTGTTTGTTTTGTAAAGACTGACCAATGGGTATTTTAATTGTTCACTGCCTCTTCATCAAGAACTCTTTCAATCGCAACTGAACATTTTTTTTTAATCCGATATTTTAATTCGACCTATGTAGCAACGTAAACACACTTAATAAAATAAAACTCATGATAATGTAAGCGTAAGCAAATGTTTGCTCACTTAAAAAAAAAAGAATTAATGTATTTGTCAACAGTTCTAACTCCATAACTGCTGTGTGAACAGTTAGTGAATACTTGATGACTTCACAATAAATAAACATATTTGTAATCATATCCAGTTAATACATACTTTAGAACACACATATCACTGTATTCACTGTTTATACGCCACTTTCTTTAATCTTCTATTTAACATTTTAAAAGCAGTACATACACAGCTAATAAGTAGTTTCAATACAATAATCAAATGTTAACACTCTTTAAGAAATATCAGCATATATGACTATGAACATGTTATGTTATCAAGCACTCATTAACTGTTTTGTGATAGCTGTGGCTGCTTCATAAGGAGTTGTTGAAAAATACACTGATTATCAAGTGGAATAAAAAAGAAATCTCCTCGCAACTACAGCTTATACATGCAGGGGTGGTCAAAATGGAGAGTTTACACACACTAATAGTTTTGCCATGTTTATTGGTTGATGCCCAGAGTACGAGGACCAGTTTCTTTTGCATGACCACTAGATGGTAGTGTCAAGTCAACCTTCAGCAGGACGGAGCTGTGTGGCCACCAGGCTCATTATTAGCACATGATGAGGCTGCACTTCTTGAGAGAGGCAAATGCAGGCTGCTAAATAAATATTTAAGCGGGATAAAGGAAACAAACTGAGTAGCAACAAATCCAACACGAGTGGACGTGCAAGGTCATTGTGAAATAAGAAAACCGGCCCTGAGGCTCTCAGCTCAGCAGCAGCAGCTTGGATAAATTACAGCTGGTTTTAAGGTGTGCATGGGTTATATATTATGAGTGTAGTTGATTAAAGCAGCTTCATATCTCATGTTCAAAGGAAACGTCACTGCCAGTTTGGAGTGACCTCTTTTATGGCATCTGTATTTTCAATCAACACCAAGGTTTTTCAACTGAAGCCACACAGGTTTTTGGACATGTTTACATCAGAGGACAAAGACTCCTGCTGGGTAATACCAAAAGTAATTTTCAGTGCATGTGTGGATACATAATGTACATACATTTTAAAATCATCACAAAGAACGGCATTCCTCCTGTGCGAATTTAACCAACCTCACACTTATCCAGTGGGAGTTTTTCAAATGATTTTTCTTGGTACACATACTAGTAATAATGCAGGCCAGTCAAAGACAAGTAACAGTAAGAGCACCTGACACACCAAAGCATATTCAGTGAATGAAGCATACAACATGTCCACATCTGCTCTGAAACGCTCTGTTTCGTTTCAGAATTGCCATATTAAATTTTTTACACTGAATTACAACATAAATTCAATTTCAACTTGTGCTGAGCAAATAATTTGTTTGTGTTTTTTTGTTTGTTTGTTTGTTTGTTTGTTTTTTGGCATCATCAGATTTTCAGTTACTTATGCCTTCTTAACTGACCAGTCAGCTCAGTAGTCAAGTTTCAGAAAAACAGGTTTGTCCTGCTAAACTGACTTTGTCGAGTCAATGACTGTCGATTATATTGCACGCATGCTTTTGACTATCAAAGTATGTTAATCTGTGCAGGTGGTTCAGGTTTAAACTGAATGGCATCATATAACCAGCACAATATGTAAATTTAAGCCACATATTTTGATGCCTTGTATGTTAAACAGTACTGGGTCTGAGGCAGCCAGGAAGGAAAGTATGGGCAAACAAATTATTATTTGTTCCTGGCTCTGTGCTTGATTTGGGTTGATTGCTCTATTTTATTGATCAATTACAGATGAGAGATTGATGACAGCAGAGGTATGTAGTTGTGACACAAACATATTAAGGATGAAGGTGGGGGTCGGGGGGTGGAACACATACACAGAAATGCATTTCCACAAAATACTGCAGTAAAAAGGGAGAGAAAAGGGGTATTAAAGATCACAACCTCAAATATCAACTCTGCACAGTGTTGCCAAGTCTTGTTGCTATGGAGATTGCATCCTACTGCAGGTGTGAGTAACGACAGAGGAAGTCAACTGTGCTTCCCTCTCTGTGTCTCTTTCTGTTCCTCTGTATCTTACATGGTCCTCACTGCGTGTGTGTGTGTGTGTAGACATGCTAATAAACAGCCTTGAAGATTAACCTTGGGCTACGTGTAAACATGCTTAGATGTTGTTCACTTTTTAAACTTTCTATGATCTCTGCGTGTTCATTACAGACACCATGAGATCTCAATTAAAGGCTCCATTGTCCTCAAATCTCAGCGTATTTTCTTCTATGCCATTGTGACAGGGAGGTGTCTCAAAAGGCGACAATGGAGGACCTCTGGACTGTGCAAATGTAATTAGCCCTCAGGCAGGGTGTGCACAGTGTAGGCTGAAATAAATAGATGCGTGCATCCAAATACTGCTAGGAGATCTCCAGTGAACCGAGATGACATTGCTTTGCGTCAACGCTGTTGGAAGAAATCCAGTCTGAAAAGCCAAAAAGAACCGACCTGGCAAGATGTGATATGACTCTCTCCAAAAATGTACGTCTGTTCCCTCAGGAGATGGCGTGGCACTTCTTCTTAGGTCTTTTTATGTGTGTCTAACAAAAACATCAGAGAGAAAAACACTAAATCAGTATCTGCTCAATGCCTGTTTCTATTCTCTGTTCTCATCTTTCTTTATTAACAGTAACCTGTACAGCGACAGTCTTTATTACTTATCGCTATTTAGTGATCAGTACTATGACCTGTGATCACAACCTTGGATGTTTTACAAACACACCCAGGATTAATCAACACCCATTAGCAAGAAACAATTGGTCGATTGATTGATTAGTTGACGGACAAAAAAATAAATAACTGGGAAGTATCTGACAAATGTAAAATTATTTGGTTAAGTTCCAACTACTCAGCTTTGAGAATTTAATGCTTTTTTTGTCTTATGTGATATTAAACTGAATATCTTTAGACAAGACAAGCAATTCTATCACCTTGAGCTCTAAGAAATCACAGTGGTCCTTTTCCACCAATTTCTTACATTGTATTGACCAAACGATTAATCGATTCATCAAAAAATACATAAAGTAATCAAAAAGATCATTAGGTGCAGTCCTACAACAAGTTATTCAAGATAGTCTCCCCCTTTTGAGTAATTTTACAGCTAAAAGTTAAATTTAAATGGCAACTGTATTTTTTTTTCCACAAGAATTACACCCTCACATTGACTTGTCCAGTTCCATCAGATTTGGAGCTGTTGTTATGCACTGCAGGCGGCTGCTGCTCGGCTTCCTTGTGGCTTTGTGGCTTTGAGTCTAACCGAGGCAGACTGAGAGAGGCTTATTAATCCCAGGGCTGCAGCTTCACTCTGAAGGCCACAATCAGGGGGAAAAAAATGCACTCGCTGTGTAACATAAATAGACTTCTAATGTTGATCATCTAAATATACAGTATGAAATGCAGACGTTAAGGTTCAGCATGCTTGATCCAGCATTGTTATTAACAGGGGCTGACATTTTCACAGTTCACGGCTCAATCACTTTGTGCAAGCCTTGGTGAGCCTGCACATTTGTATTACGATGCATAAAAGCTCCCCCGAGTGTCCATATTTGTTCCCAACTGCAGTAAAGATAAAAAAGCTAAAGATAACCGTCTACAGTCAAAGGACACAGAGAGGTTTCTACTTCCACGATCACTGCTGCTAAAATCAACGGCAACAAGAGCACATCAAAGGAGAAGAAGAAGAAGGAACAGTAGAGGAATGAATTTACAATATTTCATCATCATCATCACCGTCATCGCAATAAAAACCTATGTTTTACCATTAAGTTCCTTGTACATGGCTCATAAAAAACCCTGACAAGTGAATGACAAATTGAACACCTAATGATCTGTATCTCATTAGCAGCAGACTGGAAAGGGCAGCAGTTTGATAAACAAATATAAATCAGAGATGGCAAGCCAATGTTTGCGGCAGATACAAATTCAGTTCAGTGGATTTCAGTGAGAGCAAGTTATCACCATTGTGCTAGTTGGCATGTAAAATCACCAAGATCAACCATAATTGTTTGTAACCGACACAAGAAGAATGCACCAGCAAAATGGATTTAGACTGGATTTCTCTGCTCTGTCTGTGGCTCTCAGTCCAAAGCACAAATCTTTAAAATTGGGTCACAAATACAGTTTAAGAGTTCACTCATACAAAGGGCTCAGTAATTTCCTGAAACAGCTGGGCACTGTAGTTTCTAGCAACCATTGTTCAAACTACAGGAAATAGTGCATTTGTAAGGAACTATTTTAAGATGCGGATTAATACGCATTTGGCGCTTTGGAGAGACAGCAGAGTAGAATAGGAAGGATTCACTCAAAATGAACTACACTGCCTGTGACAATTGTAATGACAGATCATGATACAGTGCAATGGCTCACGGATGTGTCTGAACATTGGGGGTCTATGGCACAGAGGAATAAGCTGCATCGGGCTTTGGCTGCACAGGCATTACTTGTTTAAGGACCAATGAATTGGTTTTGGCCTTTTCACAGGATTTGTTGACAATAGCAAAAACACTGAATACCTCCAGTCTTATCCTTTAAATCTGCACTGAGTGACACCCAGACAAGAAAAAGACCAGTACACTGCAGAAGCCTGAATATGGGTTTGTGCTAGGTGGGGCAATGGTGCTGAGAGGACTGTTGATGCACTGGAGCACTGGAGCTGAGATAATAGTGTTTTTATTGAGAGCACTCGTCAACAGCGGTATAACCTTGCCTGGGCCTGGTGAGCATTGGGCTGTAGTGTAAGGTATGGCGTTCTGCCAGGATCTGACCACTAAGGCTCATTAGTCCCTATTGATAGCCCTGATGATAGGCTCTCTGAAAGGAGGCAGCCAAGGAAAAGGTCAGCGTATGGATCTTAATTTGACCTCACTAACCCGCCGCTGATTGGCAGCATCTGTCATCCTTAGATTTAATTTAACAGTGATTGAGTACTGCAGAGACCATATTGGCAATAACCCCGGTGGGCCACCTCATCGCTGCTGTTGTTCCAGATGAAATCTGCTCCTGCCATCCTTTATGGCACAACTGTCTCCTGTGCCGATTTCATTTGTGAATAGTCAGACTGGTGTTAGGGACAGTGCAGTGGCAACTTCTTGTTTCTCTATAATTTATAGTGCAGGACAATGTGTTATGTACAGTGTTTGAAACATTTTCTGACAGACAGAGTCTAGAGCTATGTTAGTGGCTCTGTGAGGCTACTGACAGCTAAATGCTAATGCTAGCATGCTAACCCACTCACAATGACAATGCTAAGATGCTGATGTTTAGCAGGGATAATGATTGTCATGTTAACCAACCTAATTTAGACTGTTAGCAACATTTGCTAGCACTAAACACAAAGTACAGCTGAGGCTGATGGGAATGTTATGAGTTGGAACTAGATGGAGTGAAAATTAAGTGAAAAATTTGATCTGTTAGATGAAAAGTCAGACGATCATCAAGTCAGTGCGCTTCATCTTCTGGGGATCATGAGTGTTGGTACAAAATTGCAAGGCAATCCATTCAGTAGTTGTTGAGATATTTCAGTCTGGACCCGAGTGGTGGACCGACTGTTAGCATGGCTAAAAGGAGCATGTATGAAGAGCTTTGCTTGCAACGAGCCGTGGATGGGCAATGGATGAAGTAATGAGGCAGCTATACAGTGTGAACGCCAGAAGACATATGAAATTAGACAACATCAACAATCCTCAGTCTCAGCTTTAGCCAGCGAGCAGAAAGAAGACATGACGAGGAATGGGTGTGTAAAAAATGAGATGCTTCAAGGAGGAAGGGACTGATTATGTAATGGAGGGACTTGTTTACGTGTCCCTTCTGAGTTCATGTTAGCTGAAGGAAGACACCCTGCCTTTGCTGCTCTTCTTGGGCTCTGCCACATTGAATTAATGTCTTTATTCATAGTGACTGGCCTACTTTGAGGCAAGCGTTTGTCTCTTATGTGAAACTGTACAGTACGGAAAAGCGATAGAAACTGCTGATTCTATTAGAATGGATGTGCACTCACAAATGTAGGAATTAAAGATGGGAGAAGAAAACAAGTCTTGAAACTGTACAGAACCACAGTGGCTTCTGCTCATTCTACAGTACATAATCACCCCCATAATGTTTTTCAAATTCATTACAGGTTTTTCACTTGTTGTTCAATAAATACAAATCTGCAATCACTAAATCACTGAACTGTTTGCATTTGAGTTGCAGAGATCTGTGATCTGAGATGGCTGGAGAAATATTTAGTTTTCTGCATTATGCTGGAAAAAAGCCTGCACATGTGCAGCACGTGTGCCTGTGACTATTCTATTTAATGACATGAAATATTAAAGCATCTCTAATCAGTAGTTTCATTTTATTTTACTTTGAATCTACTGTGACAGTTTGTGCACTTGTGATGTCATTTGAGTTTAGTTTAAAAGAAAAGGGAAAATAACTTCTTGCTGTCATCAAGTTAACAGTGTCTTGTATTTTTCCGAAGGCTATGAAGACTCAGTGAACTCGCTTTAAAAACTTTCTTTTATGAATAGAGGAGCTGAAAGGTTGATAAAGATCATGTGACGTTTTGGAAAGACAGCTGATAATGCACAGGGGACTTTTTGCACAAAGCTTAGCCTTCCAGGCAGCTCTTCCTCTCATACCGAATCCCATCTTCTCCTGGGCTGACCAACATAAACCCCAAACATGGAAAACACTTCCCCTTACCAGTCTACTGTACTGTATAGCTGGTATCTGCTGTATTGATTATTAGAGCTGCTTGTAGGATAGCATACTGCCTGGGAGGAGGTGCAACCTGCAAGGCTCGGTAAAGGTCAAAAATGTCCCTCGCAGGGTGGGCTATAAAGTGTTTCATCATGTTGGTTAAGGCTTCAGTAACTATGAAAAGGCAATGAGGTGGAAAACCCAATGGCCTTGCAGGAGAAGGTATGGAAGATTGATAATACTACCACATAATGGCATACTGGACCTTTGGTAGGTTAACCCTTCGAAATTCAAGTTGTTGACATGACGTTCATGTTTTTCCTGCTATGGTACCACAAACAGTGTATTTTTATAAGCCATCAGCAATTCACAGTGTGCAGGGGACCCGAAGTATATTCTCCCTCATCAAGATTATTCTCAAGCATATCAAGACAAAATTTTTCAAGGTGCACGCACCTCGCAGAAAACACAGTTAAGCTGACTGTGACGTGTGAAATTCAATTACAGACCTGCTGTGGATGCACTCTGTGTAACCCAGGGAGATTGGAGGAAGCAGCAGCCAGGTGGCGACCCTGTAGGCAGCAGCGAGCACAAATCACAATGGCCTGGGCCGCTGCCAAGAGCAGGGATTCTGCCATCACACAGCCCACCAACACTCCAAGAGCAGCTCATGGTCACTCATCACAGACACTCTCCACGCATCTCTCTCTCAGTGCACTCAGGTCAGTAGAAAGGGATTGCAATACACATTGTTGGCCACTTCGCTCTATAATTCATGTCCTGCTCCTAAAATAGAGTACTCGAACAGTACGCGCTGTTTCATCGGTGGCTGCAAAAAAATAGAAGCATGCGTGAGGAGTAAAAAGCTGCATATTTTCAGATACAAAGGGATTATACTGTCTTAACACATCAGAAATGGCCGTGGTTTACTGCGTTTAGCATGTGATGTATACAGAAGCATGTGCTTCAGTTTCACCGTGTAGGCTAACTTAACAGTCTGGTGACTCTATGTAGTCATTTCTTCTCTTCATCAATATCCGGGTGAACTGTAAATAAAAGCAAAGTCTCTCTGGTCGGTGAAGGTTCACCCAGGCAGACATGAAATGTGCATGTGCGCAAGCCCAGACTTTCTACATGTGACCAAGATTCAGCGGCCCCCTGGGGATCCTGGGGCATCTCTGCGCTGTTACACAACGGTTGTGAGCGATGGGAGTGTCAGCAAACAACACATGGCCACAGCCATCTTTCGATAACAAGGCGAAAACCACAGTATTTGTCCTGAAAATGTAACCTACTATACACAAAACACACATGCTTTAAAGATATGATGCTGTGTGCCATAGCCAGTAGTATCACTGTACTGTCCGGACATAATGCAGCCTGAGTCTGGTGTGTCCAGTTTCTCCCACCCCCCCGCTCGTGAGCTGTGAGTGGCAGGCCGGCTAACCGGTCTTGACACAGGAGAATCAGCCTGAGTTGAGAGGGAGCGGCCATGGGAGCAACAGCTGCCTACCACATTGGAGACCGTCAGCGAGACCTGTCAGCCTCCATTCCAGTTCAAGTATTAACATTTATAACTGCAGAATTGATGACTTATTAATTGATGAAGAAGAGAAACAACAGCAAAACACTTTTTTTTCTGAACACAAAAGCTGTTCTTATTAATGGCTTGTAACTGATCTATTAAACATTAGTAAATTTTTTAATAACTATTAATCAAGGTTTTAGTTACACCTTATAAACCCTTTATAAAGGAGGCTTATTAGAAAGTGGTAAGAGAGGTGGGATGTCCTCTTTTCATTTTCACCCCTGCTGCTTAGAGAGTCTTTGCACGCCACTGGCTAGAGAATATCCCAGCATGCACTGGGCAGAAGTTACTGAAGCATCCCAGACAGGTCTCAAATCTATCACAGAGCCTGGGATTCACGTTGGCAAGAGAGATTTCTTCTGCTGTATCATTCATCTCGATCTATTCATTTTCAGTTGAACAATAGTGCCCATGACAGTCATTTGTACACAGCGTGAATGTGGCTCCACACAGTTGTGGGAGCTTTGCAGCTAAACCTGGAGCATCGGGGAAACAATTTTGAACAACGGGAAGACAACTTTGGTTGCCCTCTTTGAAGAGGTTCTGTGGGCTCTGACAACTCCCCTTTTTGTCCCTACACCACTGCACTGCAGCTTTCCCCACACATCTCTCTCTTTTTATTTAAATCCCCACTACAGCTAATCCAGATTGTTTAACACAACATCATGCTTTAAAGGGATTTAAGATGTCTGTTTGTATGTTTGCTTACTCACTTTCAGTCAAATAGGCTGTGACTGCCACAACAGCCAACTTGTTTGTTCCTACATGACAATGAGCATGAGGGGGCCTGGATAAAATCCAGAAAGCTGTTTCTAAAAAAGGAAGGAGTAATTAGTAAATGTCATTTGAGAAGAGTATGGCGAATTAGAAGCCTGGTGGATCATGTAATTAGGACTGGAGCCTTTTCATAGGCGGCTCAGGGAAGGACGAGGACACCACGGCAGCATCCTCTGCTGAACACTGACAGCACTACGAGCTGTTACAGAAAACACTATTTGACACACACACACACACACACACACAAACACACTCACTTACACAATGACAAACACATTTCTGCACACATACACACATTCAGGGACAGCTTACAATGTCAAACAAGGCTGACAGTGACTGTTGTATTTTTTTTTCCCAGTCATGTTTCACATTTCTGACCAGATGTCATGAACGTCATGTGAGAAACAGCATGTGGATTCAAAATAAATAGTAGAGCTTTCAGTGAAGTGTCCAGCTTGTAGACATTTTTACAAAAAAAAAACTACTTTACTTTACTACTTTACTGTCTTTTGTTTTTACATGTACATTTTTGTCATGTCTTCGCATGAAAAACACAGTTCATTGCTACAAATGGTATGGACAATAAATAGTTCAACTGTGTTTTAACAATTAATCTATTAGTCAGTTGATGGAAAATTAATTGGCAATGATGTTCACATTCAATTAACCACTTAAGTAATTTATCAAGCAAAATATAGCAAATATGTTAATGGTTCTTCATGGTTCATGCATCTTAAATGTGATGATGGTTATAGATTGAGCATCTTGGGCATGAGACTGTTGTTTGATCAATATTAATCAATAACAAAACTAATCGTTAGCTGGAGCAATAGTTTGCTATACCATTTTCCATACAGGGATCAGTTATCTATGGGAGAATATGTTGGAGAAGTGAACAGCACAGATGAACAGAAATCCATCCTTATCAGTCGTCATACTGTACACACACACACAGTGAGATGTTTTCTCCAGCAGAGACCCTGAGTCTGTTGATTCAGATCACTTCAAACACACTCAACTTCATTTAAGTATCCAGTAAGCCTCACTTCCAGACACAACGTGTTACACTGGCTGCTCTCAAGAGCCAGTCGTCCACAGAGAAGGATGGGCTGAAAATCCCCACGTTAAGCACAACAGCCCTGTTGTGTTGCACCTTGGCTCATACAGTGCACACCAACAATGCCCACAGTGTTATATCCTCAAATGAGTGTCTATGCAAATCTATTCAAAAACGTGGCAGCTAAAATTGCTTAGACGCAGAACACGAAGCTAACGTTGGATCCGTTTATTACAAAACAGATGTTCACTCTCATTTCTCCGCACCTCAGTGAGGGTTTCACTGATAACCTACATTTTTTTTTAACAGTTGCTTAATATTTAACTAGTGAGTGACTAATTGAAAAAAGGTTTTTTTGGGGGGGGGGCTTGTTGAGGAAGACACTGCAGAGCCTGGAGGGATTTGTGGCAGAATAGATCAGAGAGAGCGCAGATAACAATGGAGAAGGAGTAATAAATAAATCTCCTCTCTGAGAAGTAGCCGGAGGACTGACAGCAGCAGATTAGAGCCTGTGCCTTTTAAACAAATTGGGTGCTCAAAGAGGCATATTGGCTGTGTGCTCGAGCATGTTTTATAGTTCGTCTCTGTAACCAGTGAGACACACAAGTCTGTCAGTTCCCACATGACATCATGGTGCGGCTCACACTGCAAATTCAGCCTTTTGCAATTACCCTTTTTAAGTAATTGACCTACAGTAACTGCTGTCACACTCTATAGACCTTTTAGTTGTGCTTTTAGCATCAAAAGCTGAATCCAGAGCTCAGAGCCAATGTTAACAGTGTATTTAGGTAAATGGTGCGAGGAAAAGGATGAAAAATAAAAATCGGTCCAAATGAGCTTCTAGTATTTGGGGACGTGTCTGCAGAATGATTTCATCTGGAATAAACCCTTAACGCAAAAGCAGGTGATGAAACAGCAAAAAAGAGAAACCTGAAAAGACCACAGGCAGGAATGCACACTATATACACACACATTTCATATTTACCACGTCCACAGGTCACTTTACATTTGTACTTCTGGTACATCATCAGAAACTGTACTTCGGTTTCATGACATCGTGCATGTCTCATAATACTACAAGCATAATACTGACAAGTGTTTATATTATTTTCTCCACCTCATATGTATCAGAAGGTGGGCTAAATAACAAAACCACCTCTCTGTGTAACACACAGTTCGGCAGTTCCAGAAGCTACATCCTCCAATTGATCAAGTTTAGTGAGGTGTACCTAATAAACTGGCAAACTAGATGATATTATGTATATTACTAAGTGTTTTAGACACTTAAAGAAAATAAAACAATAATATCCTAAATGTTATGATTTATTTTGCAACCTGACCAGTTTCTGAACAAGTCTATGGAGTCTATATCTTGAGATGCCACAGAGCCAATATGGGACCCCAGTTTACTGGCACTGGCTGCCCTCTGATTTACTGTGGTTGTCTCTCTTTAGGTTCAGCAGCAGCAGCCACTCACAGCAACAACTGATATTACACAGTCAGAGCATATGTTAAAAGAACATGCTGGTGCTTTTGCAAATTTCAGCTTTTTTACTACAAATGGTACAAGATACTTTACATTGCATCAACTTGCAGAGATGTGATCGTATTGGTAATCCATTTCAGTGAACATTTGAGTTATACATGAGTAGTAATTCAGTGAACATTTCCAATCATTTACTGAAGTAAACGAAGAAAAGTGTAAAAGTATTACCAGGAAAATGTACCTGGAGTATCAAAAGTGCTCAATGCATAAATTATCCCTGAGAGTACACAACATAGAGAACATTCTATTATACTGTACAATAGCTGTTAGTTATATAGATCTGTAAATCATTATTTTTACTGTGGTTTAATCTGCTGAATATTTTTTTGGGTTTCCAATACTTAAGAACATGTGTCAGTTACCCAGAGCTCAAAGCTGACAGAAGTCTAAACCTCAGAATGATTATGTTTACTGGAATTTAAGACAAGGTAAAGCAGCAAATTGTGAAATTAGAGAAACTGAAACCAAGAAAAACGGCTTAAACAGAGATCAAAACCGTTTCTGATTAATTATTTTATAACTGTCCAATCACGTGAATACGTGAACTGACTAAACATTTAATTGGAGCAGAAATGTAAAGTGTCATGAATTGGAAATACTGTAGTGGAGTACACAAACGTGGCATTTGTACATACGTACAGTACTTCAGTAAATGTACTTCTCTACTTTTCATCACTAGAGGCACAACAACATCAACACCTGTCCTCACACCTGGTGTAAAGTGGACCCTGAGCTGAAATTATTTAGTCACAAACGCATCACATTCCTCACTAACACAAACATCTTAGCCTTTAACCCGCAAGTATTCTTTTCAGGTTTTAAGTTAAGGGCTACTAAACTTTTGTTCTCCAAGGGATCAACTGCACCAAAAAATAAGAAAAACAAAATAAAATGACAAAAATGATCCTTTATGTTCAAGGTCACAAAGCACTTTTTTGTGTTCTATGCAATCACTTTAAAAAAAACCCAAAAAAACTCAAAACATATAAACTGGTACTTGTTTTGCCATTAAGTAAACGGTGAATAATTTGAATATCAGAAACAGTGAATCATCCACTTACATAAAGTTTGAAACGAAACACAGAGAATGCAAAGTGGAAAATACATGGACTCAGCAGCCTGTTAAATGGCTGATTTCCATTAAAGTGAGGATTTTTTTTCCCTCCTCTTCACTGTTATTTTCCACTTTCGTTTTGTGTCCCAAGTATTTGAATCTACACTTGAAACTCAACTTATGCGGCATCTTGTTGAAACGTCCCTGTCCAAGGTCCTGAAATCTGCTTTCCCAAGCATGCGTCATGTGACTTCACCCAGCACTGCCTAGCTCAGCACCAAGCCTACTGGTTTCTGGAGATTTCATGTGAGAAAAGGACAAACCCCGAACCCCTTTTTCCCTCTCATCTTGCGTTGTTTACACTGTTTTTTCTTCCCTCACCCCTCCACCCCCTTCCCACCCTCCTCCCGTCCTCCTCCCCTCACTCCCCTTTTCATCTTTATTTTATTGTTTATTTATTTATTTATTTTTTACACGATCGGAAAATGTGGACCTTCAAAGCGCTCGGAGCATGACAAACGATTTTAGGATGCTGGACTTGTGCTGCTCGTGTTGTTCCTCTCTTTTTACTTAAATGCCAACACGGTGAATGCGTCGGACAGAGTGGACAAGCCTGCTGCTCGAGGTCCGCATTCAAAAAAAGTCAACATCTTGTCTTTCTCCATTTGATTTTTCTCTGGAGCGACTTCAGGAGGATGTAACGACCGATCCACCTTGTGCAGCCGAAGTCTCCTCATCAAGATGCAGAAGGGAATACGACTTAATGATGGTCATGTCACCTACCTGGGGCTTTTGGCAAAAAAGGATGGTACAAGACGAGGGTGCTTGAGCAAAAAGAGCTCGGACAACACGAAATGGCACACAAAGTGGTTTGCTTTGCTACAGAATATGCTCTTTTATTTTGAGAACGAGTCCAGCTCTCGACCCTCGGGATTATACCTGTTGGAGGGATGCATATGCGACAGGGCGCCTTCTCCGAAACCCTCACTGTCAGCCAAGGAGTGTTTGGAAAAGCAGGTATGGAGAGCTTGAGCGCGCGCGCGCGCACGCACGCATACACACACAGCCTCTCTCCCCTCTCTCACTGCTTTATTGTTTTGTTTTGTTTTTTTCCCCCCATGCTGCATGTTAAAATATTGACGAGGTGCAACTCTGAATGTAAAATTTGTTCCTGCGCCGCAGGTGCCTTTGAACTCTATTTTAGTCCCGAACAAAGCGCTTTTCTCATGCATATGTTCTTCTTCTTATATCCCATCGCATGATGACCTCAAATCCAGCGCAGCAGAATAACACGCGGTTCCAGATTGCTGTATTGCACGTTATGTAATGCATGCGTGGCATTAATGATGAGGTAACAATATTAACACCTAATGATATTACAGCAGCCCTGGCAATGGGCAATGCAGTGTTTTGCTTTAGGTTGCAGCAAACCCGGGCTTGATCCTTTTTTCTTTTTTTTTGTTGGTGGGAGAGTTTTTTCAGTGGTGCATAAAATGGAAATGGATTTCTGCTCTTATCAGCGTGATGCATTTGCATCCTGGTTGGTTCCATATTTTGCTTTTGACTTTCACTCATCGTTTTATTTCTCTCGTTTTAGAGCGGAGAGTGATATACCTAATGCTCCTTCCAATAAAACATGCAAAAAAAAAAAAAAAAAAAAAAAAGTTGTGGCCCCAGGGTTTCCCTCTTGTGGTGAAATGATAAAATTACAGTTGAGGCCCAAAAAGCAACAGGGTGCCAGTGATCAGTCAGCTCTGATCTAGCTGACCTGCATGAAATGATTCAATCTAATATTTTCATTTGCACCATAGATGGTGATTGTTGCATCACTTGTTAAGAGTGGTATCTTTAATGATGTCTCTATCAGACACAGTGATATAAAGTCTCCGTGTAGCAGGATTTAGATCATAGCTGTAAATGAAGTACTCGCTCGATTCTAAATGATTTCAGAGTAGTTCAGAGTAGAAAGGTTAACAGGCTTGTTAACATTGTTATTGTGAATAAACAGTCGAGGAACATAATGCTTCACTGCCACCGGCCCCTCTCCTCCCTCCAGGCTCTGTGCCTGACTCTGTAGGTAGGGCTGCAATCCAAAGTGAGTCCAGGCTCTTCCTGTGAACAGCTGCCCTTGTGCTGACAAAGCAGAATGCAACACACTGACTAATGTTGTTCTATCACAGTTGCTTAAAAGGCATCACAAAAAAAAAAACACTCCTTGAAAGAATTTGGATTATTTTTATATTTTTGTCAGCAGTGCTGTTTCAGTCTGCGTGCGACTGTTTTAAATGCAGTAATGTGAATGTGAACATGCCGAGAAAAGTCTGATCAATAGATCACTGCCATCTCGGACTAAATGCATGATAAACTGGAGAAAAGATATTGATTTGCTTTGTTCTGTGAATCCCGTTTGCAGAGTGTGAAAGCACTGAGAGGTGCACAAATAATGAATGACTAATGTGACTGGTACGATGGGCTGCTGAACAGTTACCTTGCAGTGTAAACAAACAAACAAACACCCTTAAGAGGACAAAAATGTAAGAGTAAGAAAATATCACCTCCATCTCCTATGCCCACCTGGATTTGTGGTTTTAGCAATCCACTATAATCCCTACATTATATTTATCCTGAAATGCAGTTAGTGTGAAAATGATAATGTGTTTGAGCCCGAGGTTTCTATGGCAACCCTTATTTGCATCCTAAAGAATGATGCAGTTGGAAGAGGCGGGGTAACAGAGAGGAGAGAAGTTGTGTGTCGCATCTCTCCTATTAATGCGAAGCGCTATCTGGGCTAAATTTGTTCCTTGCACTACCTTGGAGGGGTCAGAGTCCATTTATAGAAAACGCAGCTCGCTCACACTGGGAAACGGCAGCACTTCAACCAATAACACGAAAAGCTGCAGGAGCCAGTGATGGCTGATTTGATACAGACTGTACTGTAAATCAAAAGATGCAACTAATATGTACCAGTAACATTTGATACGTTGGGGTTGATGATGTTGGTTTGAAGAAGATTAACATCCAAATTAAAGCTCCTCATTAAAATCAAAGTCGATGCAAGCTGAGTGACTACTAACACTTAGTTCTCCAGAGAATGTATTACTGCATAGATCTCACTATATGGTTCAGGAACGTCATTTAATAGTATTGCTGCAATAAAACCGAGCTGTTTACCAGTCAATAGCAATTATACAAGGCCTAAGAATTATTCATCTCATGTAGAAAGAACAATTAATCAATACGTGATTAATTATGTCTAATTATTTATTTACCACTCGCTCATATCTGTAGAACAACCGAGACCAACAAGAGTTTGGGCCCCATAACCAAAGAAGCATTTCATTTCACTGATTTAAGAGCAAATAATGCTCATGTATCTATATCATGAGATTTATCAATGCCATATCATATCTCTGTTAAGATCAGTAATGATTTTTAAAGGTGCATGACTCAGCCATAGACATAAAGCAGGAAGCAGACAGTGTGCTTAACATCGCCTCACACCAGACACTCACCTCGCTCTGAGAGAGATCATGAGGGAAAACTACAACAACATGCGTGCCTCCCTGCCAGAAATAGATTTTCTTTGACGGTAGGATGAATACCTAATGAATGTGAAGATGGAAGAGCAGTCAGCCATAAATAACGATCAGTTGCAGTTTGATAGGCGCCTGTTGAACATCTGCAGGCCAAAGATTAGAGTCTGGTCTCACTCAACATGGCTGGAACAGTCCAAAGGGAAGGTGACATTTCATTTATGGGAGTTGTGGTATCATCTGATCATGAGTCACTTTTAGGGATGTTTGTTATGTTGAGTAAGAAACATGTGCTATATGTAGTTCGTAAACATGATTTAAACTCAAGAATACTCATCTATGACATTAAAAGCTTTTATTTCTTGCAGGCGATGTATTATTCTCGCTATGTGTTTGAGACTATTTTTTATCAGACAGCTGTTTGGATACATACTTGTAGCTGCTTTGAGAGCCCACAAACATCACTATGTTTCATCCCTTTTAACAGGTATCCAAATAGTTACATGGTTTTGTCATTTAACCATAATAGCAGAAGTATACAAATCCTCCACTCCTTGCTACAGGTAAACCTGTTATGAGGAATGACTTCTTAAATAGAGGTGTGCAGCCTTTTGATACTGTATCTGGTCAAGGTGGAGCTAATTTGAGCTACTTCTTATGCACTGCATCATATTTTATAAACTCAGTATGTGTTTTGTATGTAAAAGCTAAATCAGCAAAATACTTAGTAATTATAGTTGTAAAATGACTGTAGTGGATCACAGATGTCAGGAAACAACAGCTAATCACTAATATCACTAATACCTGTTGTAATATTGGCACATCTCCTGCTTAGTTATGTTTCGCCGCTGCATTTAATGATCTCAGAGGAAGACACTTCAAACAAAGGATGCTCACTAAAGGCACATTAGCAGCCTGAAATATTAACCCCTACAACAGCAGAATACAGGATGCATATGTTAAAACAAAAGTCCACGATTTCCTCATCTACACCACTCACAATTAGTTGCTGCTGGGAGTCCAACACAAAAAGAAGCAAGCTCATCTTTAATCGAGTGACACGAGAAAACGCAAAAACAGCCTAGCTGTTCACATTGACTGGAGTTGCTAGGAAACAGGTATCGCACAGTTATGTAATTGGCCATGGCTCCAGCCTCCATGTCTTATGGCATTTCCTCCTGGGAACCAGAGACATCCCAGGAACCGAGCTGGGGGAGGCTTCCCTCAGTGTGCTCCATCAATTGCACTGGTGGGCGAGGAAGATGTGGCTTCCCCAGGCCCTGTGTGGTTTTAAATCACCCGCTTGATGTCTGCAGCAGCGAGGCAGTGGAACAAACACAAAGACAAAAGCAGTGGAGAAGCTTCAGTCAAACCACCATATACTAGATTTATCTAGAAGGTATCTAATAATGAATACTCCTGTCTGTGTAGAACATAAAGCATGTCAGTTCAATGGTAGTCCTGTTGTTTCTAACTAGAATTCCTCACCCTCTCCTCCATGTTTGTTTCAGTACTATTTCACTGTCAGCTTCACCCATGAAAACCAAAAGGCGCTGGAGTTACGCACAGAAGATGTAAAGGACTGCGATGAATGGGTGGCTGCAATATCACACGCCAGGTAAAGGCACACGTCAGTGAAATGTGCAGACATGGCAATTAGAAGTTGAATTAGTCGGTATAGGGTAAGTAATCTTTGACTGATGTGCTCAGTCTGTAGGGGATGTTGCCATGGTTTCGTAAGTGGGGTTAAAATATGAGGAATGACAGACTTGTAGAAAAATGCTTTGCTCACAAGAAAAACCTGACTAATTTGATGTGAGTTGAAGTTACATGCACTAATGTGAAATTTATTACTCAAGCTACAATACAAAACTCTGTGTGTGTGTGTGTGTGTGTGTGTGTGTGTGTTTGCATGTGTTACAGTTACAGAAACTTGGCCACCGAGCATGAGACTCTCATGCAGAAGTATCTTCATCTGCTTCAGATTGTGGAGACGGAGAAAACAGTTGCTAAGCAACTTCGACAACAGATAGAAGATGGGGAAATAGAGATTGAAAGGCTTAAGTCAGAGGTAATATTTACCGTGATTCCTTTACACTTAGGAGCAGGAATGTAAACAAATACGAATACATTATTCAGATGTGAACAGATAATGCACTCTGAACCGATACGAACATCATCTCAATATTTCAGCAATAATCACTCCCCACACAATCGGCTGAAGTCACTCTTCACACTGGTGCCAGGATCTCTGTTGTCACTTCGTCCATAAATATGTTTATAAATTATATGTGCTCCTTATAACTTCAGATCTTAACTCATAATCATCAGATTTGGACAGATTCAGTCCAAACAGGGACAGCTTCAAGCCAAAGCAGCAACACAGAAAGGTCATTTTAAGTTTGATATCCAGACAGACAACGAAGTTCATCCTCAAAAACTGATCGCTTCTCTTCGCCAGATTTATTGGGCAGTTCAGACTTGTGCCACAGGCACTATTTCTACCTCATGATCCAACACTGAAGTCTTCACCTTGTGTGACTTGACAGCAGATGGAGCTGAAGTTTGGAATCGTCTCAAAAGAGCCTGCTAATTGGCCAAAAGAGCTTTTCAGATTTCCGTCAATGGCTTTCTCGTTTTTTTTTTTTTACAATCACAGAGACTTCAGACCAAATTCATTTTCACCTGCACCTCCTCTCATCCTCTCACATGTGCAACTTTCAGGTTTTTTCTCATTTTTTTGTGTGTTCATTTGTTTATGAAAAATTATGCATTATGGCCTATTCACTTCCACCAGGACAGGTAACAGTTACACTGCTTTAACTTAGACTTGATACAAATCTAATTTATTATTCTTTTTTGGATTGTTTTGATTGCTTTATATATTTTTTGGCACTACACTTGCACATGTGCGTACATATAGTAAGATGAGTACAAATGACAGAAGAAAACAACTTACCACTTTTGAATACATATACTTCTCTAACATAAACAGATACAGATCATAGCTTTGCATTTCACCCTACTTAGGAATCTGTCTTTGGCCATTTTGGCTGAATTGTGTCTTCTGGTGGTCCTTATACTGTATTTGGGTCCTCAACACTAAAGCGAGCACTGTTAAAATATCCAGGATTTTGTCCTCTCTGACTGAACCACAATAGCGGAGGATTACAGGATTTTCTATCTATAGACAAATGTGTGGCAGCTTCACACAATATCAGTCAGACCTGCTGTAAATAGACTTCCTGAACTGGCACAATGATAGTGTATTACCAGTTCTTCTTGCACTGCACTCACAGTCCCTTCCAAAATGTGTCTTGTCCTTGTCTCAACCTGCCAGCACAGCAAATAACAGCTGAACCAGTGGGAATACGATGGATTATGCTGATTATTGCTCTGTTTGCCTCATATGTGGAAACTAGTTTGAGAGGATAGTAATGGAAGCACTACCCCGTCACAGAGAGAGCCGTGTTCAGGCCGACCACTCTCCACTTTGCATCTCCTCTCAGAAACAATGCCTCCAATAGGGCTACGTTCCCGGCTGTATTCTTCAGATCAAATAGTCATTTTTACTTTAATGTGCAAATGTGATGCTTGAAATCAAATTATGTGCTGAATATGCATGAACACAGCTTTATATTGCATCTCCTTTATGAAATGCAATGACAATTAACTCTCTCACCGTCTACAAAGTAAATGGAGACACTTAGCTTCAAACAGTTCAAGGCAGCTCCAGTGTGCGTGTTTTTTTTTTCAGTAGCCTGTTTACCTCTTGTCAACATGCAGGACAGTTTGGTGCATGTTGCATTTAAATGACCAGTGTAAATAAATATTGATGCAGAGATACCAGCCAAGTGAACAGAGCAAGTTTAGTCAGGCTAATGTCTCAGTGTTGACAGTGCTGACAGGTCCTGTCCTGTTGACTCAGTCACTTTGTTTACATGCTGGTACAGTAAGTGAGAGGAAGAGAAATGTGTAAGTGGGAATGATTGGTCTTTCTTGTGCTTGCTTCCCTGGCAGATTGCTGGGCTGCTCAAAGACAACGAAAAGATCCACGCCAGCCCTGCCGTCGCCCCAACCGACGACGACTCAGAAATCAAGAAGATCAAAAAAGTAAAGCACGCAACCTAAACTTGTTGTTTTATCTTTATCTAGTATATTTAGATTTTGAGAAACTGACCACAGCCCATAAAACAAAAATCTGGTCTCCTTCAGGTCCAGAGCTTCCTGCGAGGCTGGATCTGCAGAAGGAAGTGGAAGACCATCATCCAGGATTACATCCGCTCACCACATGCAGAGAGCATGAGGAAGAGGAACCAGGTGGTGTTCAGCATGTTGGACTCGGAGGCCGAGTACGTCCAGCAGCTTCACATCCTGGTGAACAACTTCTTGAGGCCGCTCCGCATGGCCGCCAGCTCCAAGAAACCACCCATCACCCATGATGATGTCAGCAGCATATTCCTCAACAGGTTGGGTCCCCTTACCCCCACAAGACTGCCCTAAAAAAATAATCTTCTTAAAGGTGCCCTGTGGAGTTATTGACCATTAGGAGCACTGTGAAGGCAGGTTCCTGATCTTTGTGTTACAAGAAATGTACACTGCGTGCAAGCTAGCTAGTAAACATGGGTGTTAACAAGCAGCAAATGTTTTAATGAGGAGGGAAATGCATTCAGCATGTCAAGCCTCAATAAACCTACATGCGGTGGGTTGTGACAATATAGATAAAGACAATACAACATAAATTTGCTTGGTCATAAGATAACCACACGAGGTACCCAACAAGTAATTCAGTCTAAAACTTTGTAAAAGCTGCAGAAAGTGGTTCTCTAACATAAGGGTGCACTTGTCTAACTTTTAAATTCATGACACGATACCTATAAAACTAATGTGTGAATCCCGTGAAATTCGCTTTGAACATTGAAAATGAATGAATGGTGATTTTTGGTTGGAAGTGAAAACAGTAATGTGCTGTATACATTCATACATTGCATTACCATAGACCATTAGCCTATTCAGAGCAAGAAAATCCAGTTGTAAGGAATGTGAGATTAAGCAATGTGAACTGAACTTCACCTTCAATTTAAAATATATAAAAAAAATGTTGAACAAAATTAATTTAAAGAAATATTATTTATGACTATGTGAACTGAGATTACACAATGTTTGCAAGCTGTATGCCATTTGTTGAACCATGTGGACATAAACAGCAATGTTTCCTACCCCATCAGAAAATTTTTTGCTGGACGCACAGGCAGTGCAATGAAGACAGTGATCTGCATGCGCCCTCATTGGCCTATTCAAAATCCTCCCACACACTCATCCAAGCACATTCATGCTCAAAGCCTGCACACCCATTCTCTCGTACACATTGTCTCGGCTTTCATTTATCACAACTTCACAGAATTATTAACTCGCAAGCCTTGTTTTTGTTTGAGAAGAAAAAAAATCTAATATTTTCTCTCTCTTTTTTTTTTTCCAGTGAAACTATCATGTTTCTCCATCAGATATTTTACCAGGGTCTAAAAGCCAGAATAGCGAGCTGGCCAACATTAGTGCTGGGTAAGAAAAATCTTGTCTACTTTATTTGTTCCATTTTCATGAGTGTTTTCATAATGTGACCACTGCAAAGCTTGCTCAGAGTGTTAAGTATGATTAAAGGTGATGACGCATTACTCCACAGACAAAGCCCTCAGTATCGTTTGTATCATTGTTGTCTTGGTATTGATCTCCCTACAGCCGACCTATTTGACATCCTGCTGCCCATGTTGAACATCTACCAGGAGTTTGTGAGGAACCACCAGTACAGCCTGCAGATCCTGGCTCACTGCAAGCAGAACCGAGATTTTGACAAGCTGCTGAAGCAGTACGAGGCCAAGCCCGACTGTGAGGAGAGGACTCTGGAGACCTTCCTCACCTACCCCATGTTCCAGGTTAGCTCATTTGTCTCACTGATATACACAAGAAATAAAGGCAGACCCATTTGTTTGCTACAGAGCTGCAGCCTGGAGCCAGATTTTGTCATTAATTTTGTGCTCTCGCAGCCATTCTGGGCCAAGTTCTTCTCTCCGTACATAAATGCAACCCTTGGGCCATATATTTCACCAACTTAATACTAGGTGGCTATTGCTATGCTATTGATATCCCGTTGTAGCTGTCTGTGAAACAGTCGGCCACTTTGTTTTGTGTACATTCAAAGCTGTAATGTTACAGCCATAATGTTTGTAAACCCTGAAGTTGCACATTCAGTTATGATCAGTTGAGAAAATTATTAATTGTGTATTTTCCACCTATAAATCCAACAGTCAAGGCTGGAGCCACTAATGAAGACACTGAGGTCATGTCCTCAGCATTGTCTCTGTGAATTTGGGGATTAAATATCCTGAGGAGGCGTTTATGATCTGCAGTTACAGAAAAAAAAATTTTCTTGATAGTGTTTAGACTCAGTATCTTAAAATGCATCCATTTTCCTCAAAACAACGAAGTAAAACTGAAATGGAGAAAGAATTTCATCTAGGAGAATAGCTGTATATTCATGACAGTGTGGAGATTTTTTTTTTTTTTTGTAACAGCATTTAGAACACCATGTGGGAAGAGAAAATCTGCAGAGATGTAACTGAGCAGTTGGGGAATTTGTCCAAAAAATGACTGATTGGTTCTTTAATATGTGTATTGATTTCATCACACCTCAAATGCTATGACTAATGTTTCTTAACCAGACTATATCCAAACACCTGGCAGAAAATTACCCATCGCCTAAGCAAACTTCTATCACTGTGTAAATCAAGAGTGATTTACAGGTTTTATTGATTATCTTTAAAGAATATCATAGAAGAGAGTTATATTTATTTGCAATTATCCCCTCGAGAGTACTCCTTTTATCTAAGGCTAAGCTGAAGATGAAAGGTGACCCCGCTCTCTCCATTAGAGCCCACGAGCTCTGGAGCAACCCACTGACTTACTCAGTTACTTTTTTTAAAACAAAATGCCCTTTTTGTATGTATTATAAACGATGATGCTACTTTTAATACACTGCCCAGATTCAAACCATTTGATATTCAACTGGGGCAAATTCCACATTGGGTTTAAAACAGTAACCTCGTAACCAATCTGACTAATTTCGTCTGGAAGCCACCAACCAAAGGAAGAATTTCATCATCACGTTCTGTACTGTGGCCAGAGTGGCTAGTCCCCGTCTCCTGCTTTCTGAGCGATGTCCCATACAGTAGCATCGCTGATCAACAAGAGAAACAGCAGGCATTTGTCTGCTTTTGCTCAGAATATCCCTGTAGTGTTTCTCATGTCTATAAAAAGCGGTTGTTTTCGGAGCTCGGGCTTTAATAATGGCTCCTTTCTGGCAAGGCACGCAGTTTCCCAACAGTCCACCCTGCTGGGGCCTACTGCAGTCTGTGCTGTGTTGATAATAAATTTTGCTGATGAGTGTAGATTGCGCTCTCTACTGATCTACTTCTCATTAGTGTACGTGCATGTTTGCACTTGTGTATTCCTGTGTGAATGTTTGTGTTGTTGTGTCGTTACATTTATGATTGCATGTGAGCTGTTAAATTTGAGTGTGACTCCCCTGTTGCTTTCTGTTCTGTTTCTGTAGATTCCCCGCTACATTCTTACACTCCACGAACTTCTGGCCCACACACCCCATGAACATGTAGAGAGAAACAGTCTGGACTACGCAAAATCTAAGCTGGAAGAGCTTTCCAGGTACTTTCATCTAATTTTGCCAAAACCAAGACTTGCATGGTGCACATTCCCACACAAAGTAGTGTGAATGTTATTTTGTGAATTTGAATACTACATTATTATTATTTATATAAATCTATAACAAAAGGTACAGTAACAAAAGAAATTAGAAATGCATCTTTTTAAGGAGAATATTACCTGTAAAACATGCACAGGAGGTGGAAGTGCTTCTGTCAGCCCCTATAGTGGCCTTCAGTAGTCACTGAAGGCAACTATGCTGAGCACATCAACATTTTGAATTGTGTCCCCTGATCCCCAATGTGAATCCTGCCCTTGTGCACAATTATGAAGTGAATATTTACAGTAAGACTCCTTGAGTTTGACTGCCTTTTTTCCTACAATCAAATAAAAATGATGAAATATCCTTTTTGCTAGAATCATGCATGACGAAGTGAGCGAGACTGAGAACATCAGGAAGAACCTGGCAATAGAACGAATGATCGTAGAGGGCTGCGAAATTCTCCTCGACACCAGCCAGACATTTGTAAGACAAGGTAACTCCTGCCTTCAAGCGTTATACTTCAGAAAAGCAGAATCAGGTGGGGTTGTCTGCGGGTGTCCTCATCACCCATCTAATATCCCTCTATTGAGGGGAAATACTTGGTTTTTATTTAAAAAAACAGAAAAAGAAAAAAAAAGAAAGACCCATGTCTCTCTCTCTCTGGGGAACAACATGCTCTCCTCGTGAGGAGAGTCTTTAATTTCCAAGTGTAATTAGTCTGCTCTGAGGCAAACTGATGATGAATTTGGGACTGTAAATGTCACACATCCCCAACAGGCTTTGATGGATGAGGAAAGGGAAAACAAAAATGGCAGATTATTTAATCCTCAGCATCTCATGTGACTGTACATCAGATCAGATCAGATCAGCAATTTGCTATCGATTCTTTGACTTAGTTTCTCCACTATCCCCTCCTCTTGTTCCTTTTTTTTTCTTACCCCCTGTTCATGTCTCTTTCCCATGTATCTTTCTATATCTGTCGCTCTCTCTCTCCCTCTTCCTTCTATTTGCACACACTTTTTTATTCCCACATATAGGGTCTCTTATCCAGGTGCCGATGAGCGAGAAGGGCAAGATCACCCGTGGGCGACTGGGCTCTCTGTCTCTGAAGAAGGAGGGGGAGAGGCAGTGCTTT
The DNA here is from genome assembly GCA_037833715.1 of Toxotes lorentzi. Classification (NCBI taxonomy): domain Eukaryota; kingdom Metazoa; phylum Chordata; class Actinopteri; family Toxotidae; genus Toxotes; species Toxotes lorentzi. The sequence continues at coordinate 14,385,220 of JBBMJY010000021.1, forward strand.
CTCTTCTCCAAGCATTTAATCATCTGCACCAGGGGTTCAGGGGGAAAGCTTCATCTCACCAAGGTGGGCCTGCGCTGCTGAGCTAGTAGCGGAGCTGCCCCTTATTTCAAACATCACAATCTTACAGCGCCCCGAATCTCTGGGCTAAATTGAATGGATTAACTGACAGGAGATGAAAGCTGCAGGATTAGGGATGTCGTGGCTTTTATCAGTGGCAATGACCACTGGAGCTACACACTCTCATGCAAGCTTACACGGACACACACACACACACACATGCTCATTGTACATGTTTGAAAGCAGCTGCTTGATGTCACTTTGATTTGTGTAATGGAGTGGTGGTGTATTTTTACTCTGCATTACTCAACATTACACAGGGCGATTGATGTTTGGGCATCTAACATTAGGCCAGAAAGCTTCCAACTGAGAGCCTTACATATGTGTCTTTTTACGGACTTCTTCTTGAAAAAAAAGTCAGTCAGTATTCTCAGATCTGCTCCAAAGGACATATATTTACGTAAGTAGTGGAGACACTGCTTAGCCATATTCACAACCACATCTGTATTTTCATTTGATATTTCATAAGATGAAAATGTTTAATCCCAAAATTCAGAACAGCACTCAGCTGATGATTCTTGAGCTTTGTAGCATAGACGTATGATGGTGTGTTGAGTCAAATGATGCTAGTGTTAAGAAACTGAATGTATATTGTATGTTGTGTGCAGAATGGAGTAGTCTCGCTCATAGACTGCACTCTCTTGGAGGACCCTGAGGGGACGGATGATGAGTGTGAGTGTTTTATTCATATAGCAGCTTTCAGAAATATGCATCATATGTACCATGTGTGACATTGTACATAATGTATGATTACTAGAGTGTGCCAGAATTTATTCATATTTTATAATAATATTTGGAACAATATAAAAATAGTGCTCCAAAGGCAGGCAGTACCACTGGAGTCATACACACTCAGAATAAATAACTGTCAAATAATGATAGATTCCCCTATTTTAGCCAAATGTATATCTGTTCTTTTTTGATATTCCGGTACATATAGTATAAACACTTGATATGAATGCTTTTTTATGGCAGCGTATGTTATGTCTTTGTGTTCACCTCAAAGCCAAAACCGACAAGAGCGGCCAGGACATGGAGCACCTGGACTTCAAGATTGTCGTGGAGCCAAAGGACAGCCAGTCATTCACAGTCATCCTGGTGGCCTCCTCCAGGCAGGAGAAGTCTGCATGGACCAGTGACATCAGCCAGGCACGTCAACACACATCACTGTCTGCAGCAGTCACACGAGAAGCCAAGGATGTCGGCAGAGAGCCTGCATGTTACAGAACTCACTAACATTTCGTCTGTCGTCTCTGTTTGCTTCTACTGCATCTGTCCTGCAGTGCATAGACAACATCCGGTGCAATGGGTTGATGATGAACGCCTTTGAAGACAATTCCAAAGTCACAGTGCCGCAGATGATAAAGTAAATAATTTTTTTTACAATCTACTGTTTGCATCTTTTCCTTTTTTTTCTGGCATTTATTTCTTGATTTGTTCATACACTTTTTTTTTACCCTGTGCAGGTCAGATTCAAGTCTGTACTGTGATGACGTAGACATCCGTTTCAGTAAGATGATGAACTCCTGCAAGGTGCTGCAGATCCGCTACGCCAGCGTCGAGCGCCTGCTGGAGAGACTGACGGACCTCCGTTTCCTCTCCATCGACTTCCTCAACACCTTCCTGCACTCCTATCGTGTGTTCACCACCGCTGATGTGGTGCTGGACAAACTCATCACCATCTACAAGAAGCCCATCAGCGCCATCCCTGCTCGGTGAGTCACATTACATTCGGACAGTCTTGATTGTTGCTAGGTTCTTGACAACATTTACAGTAGACAAACAAATCTTATTTGACATGTCTGGCATCCTTCCAGACCTTCCAATGCTGCATAAAGATGAGATTGATCTGTCATGATGTGAAGTGCTGTCGTCCTCTAATCAATGCGAGGCGCATGCAGGAGCCAAGAAGCTTGCAATTTGAACTTTGAGGTTTGACTGCGGCCATATGAGGTGTTTCATTCCGCTATCACACATGATTATGTATGAAATTGTGAACAGTTCCACCTGAAGAATCTCAGTTCAAACATAAAGGTAATGCATTGCCCTACGGATGCTGTTACAAGTTTGAACTCCTATCATTTTTCAAATTCAGTCTAGTTTAACTATATACTTTTACTGTACATAGTTATGGTCATGCCAGTAAAGCAAATTTACATTTGAATTTGAATTACATAGAGAATGGATGCGAGGAGGGTCTTCAGGGATATTTGTAGAATTAGTGTTTAGACACTGTATGTGACACTGGAACAGTTAAGTCCAGTAATCTACGAGGCTTCGTGTGTGAATTCTGGGGGTTTGTTTTGTTGGTTTATGTGTGCACAGAGAAGCAGCAGATGGAGCAGTGGAGGAAGACAGGCTCTATGATGCCTCTGTATCACTGTGTGCGTGCATGTGTATATTTATGTGTGTATTCACTGGTCGAAGGCAGTAATTGGGTCCAGTTTCTCCTGCCTGCCTGGGAGTGTCTCAACTGGGCTCTGTCGCTCTATGCCAACCAGCCTCGGTGCTGCAGGACCCCACCCTCCCTTCTCTCCCTCTCTGCTTGTCTGCAAAAGATCCATAGTGTGAAATGTTGATGGAGTGTTGCAGTGGGGCTAACTCGCAGCTCCTCATGGCCTACAGCGAGGGCCCCGCTGTGGGGTTCAGATCAGGGGGAGCTCCCCATGCCCACGCCCTTGCAGCATGTTCTCCCGTGGCGCTTGTCATGTCACTGTGAGACACCTACACTTGGCTGCTTGTGTCAGCAGTGGCCATGCGCACTATCACTCGCTTTGCTATTTATGGGAACCCGTGAGGTCGCCAGGAGGGTGGCAGGGAGTGGGAGAGGTTTTCTGCAACACTGCAGTCTGTATCCTGCTCTAAAACGATGAAGCGCAACTGCGAAGGGGCTTCTGGTTGCTCGGCTGACTTGGTTTGCATAAATTATTTAGGAGGCGTTGTGTATTTAGTTAAGTTCTTAAAACATAGAGTGTACTTGCCAAATATCAATGAAACATATTCTAAGTCCTCAATTCAAGTGCATATATCCTCCCTTGATGCAGGTCCCTGGAGTTATTCTTTGCCAGCAGTCAGAACAGTAAACTCCTGTATGGAGAGCCTCCCAGCTCCCCCAGGGCCAGCAGAAAGTTCTCCTCCCCTCCTCCGCTCGCTATCGCCAAGAACTCATCCCCAAACCGCAGGCGCAAGCTCTCCCTCAACATCCCCATCATCACTGGGGGCAAAGCTCTCGACCTGGCTGCCCTCAGCTGCTCCTCAAACGGCTATGCAAGCATGTACTCATCCATGTCCCCATTCAGCAAGACCACCTTGGACATCAATAAACTCTATGTGTCCAGCCCAATAGCGAGCAAAATCCCTGACGAGGGGGAGGACAAGAAGGACAAGGTGGAAGATACCTCGGTTTGCAAGCAAGGTAGGTCAGCAGCAGCCAATCCAGGCAAATTATTCCAGTTTTGATTTGCTGCAATTATGTTTTGAGTGATCTGCGTGCTTTTGTTATCATACAGATCTCTCAGTACGAGAGGAAAGTGACAACGATCAAAACCAGAGTGACGATGGTGACCCAGAAGCTTCTCCCACCAAGTCACCAACCACCCCAAAAAACGTTAAATGCAAAAACTCCTCAGGTACACTGCATCCTAGACATGTGCACTGATGTAGTAACGACTCGACAGTGTGATATCCAAGTTCGTAAACTGCACACTGACATGCCACCTGTATCCAGTGCCCCCGCTGGTGTCACATTCATCACTGAGCCCTCTACACTATTTCATTTTACCATAGAAACTGAGCACATAATAGAACAAAGCACAAAGCTGACAGTGTTGTTAAATTTGAAATAAGGCACATTTTACTGTCTATAGGTTGTGGATTAATTGTTTTATATAGAAAATAAAGGCTGCAATGCTCAGTGTAATAATATTTCTTATTAAAAACAGAAAAAAGCAACAAATAAGAAACTGCAAAGCAAAAAGTTATATAAAATATAAATTTGTTCATGGTTATGAACATGTGGGGAAAGCCAGTGCTTGGCTTCAGTAGGTGTTAGGGAAACTTGTGTCATAGCAACTACATCAACACTGTGTTTTCCCTGCCGCCCCCAGTAATGAGGCTGTTTCACTGGAGCCAAGATTATCTGTGCCTTCTAAATCTTATGACAAAAATCACACAATACATTTTAAAAGCAAAGCCTGCTCTGGAATATGTAAATTAACCGAAATTGTGAAGCAGCGCGTCTCACACCGTGTAGGATTCTTAGTTGTTTATGATCTGTCTATGTTCCCAAGATTTAAACATAGCAGACTGCAGAGAATCTGTTGATTCCTCTGTTATGCTGATATTTGGTGGCTATATTTAGCTGCAACCATCTTGATTATCAAAGCCTCTTGTAAAGGAAAGTCTGCAGAGACACAGTTGTGCTGGCCTGTAGTGCCCCCTAGTGGAGGCTCGAAAAAGTAGAAGAAGCAGGTCATTCTGCAGTATATATGAATTCAGCTATAATCTAATATTAAAAGTATAAAAGTTTTTTTTTTGTAAATTCTGCATCATATATAATGTGAAAACAAGAATTTTGTTATGTCTCTTCTCAAACTGAAAACCCATTTAATTTCCACGAGAATCAATCACAGGGTTCATTTTCCTCTTCATCTATGCTTCCTCACAGAGTTCTCCTTGTTTTCATACAACAATGGCATGGTGATGTCCTCTTGTCGAGAGCTGGACAACAACCGCAGTGCTCTGTCTGCTGCCTCTGCCTTTGCTATTGCTACAGCAGGAGCCAATGAGGGCACCCCTACCAAGGAAAAATATCGGCGGATGTCCCTGGCCAGCACTGGTATATAAACAAATATCCACTATCCAGTGAAGACTAAAGTCCAACTGTAATTATTGGTTAAAATCACCAGGCTGCCATGAACTGCACACTGTATCACATGAAGTCCATCACGCACTAGTTTTAGATTCATAATCTCCAAACTTTATAGGTGTTTGTTTGACAAAGCTGTAGGTATCATAGTGATGAGAGATGAATTTAAAAAATCACTCAATATGTTTTCTGCAGGCTTCCCAACAGATCAGAGAAATGGAGATAAAGAGTTTGTGATCAGACGAGCAGCGACCAACAGAGTTCTGAACGTCCTGAGACACTGGGTGTCCAAACACTCTCCGGTAAAGCATCCCAACACAAATCAGGGCACATTTACTGTATAGGCAGAAGCTTGATTTCCATCTACAAGTGCATCAATCTGTCATCAAATTACCAAATGTTTAAAGGAAACATTTACCCTCAGACAGTCTTAGATTGTTAGATGTAATTTATTTTCGGTCTTCAATGCTTTATTTATTTATAGTTATAAGGATCGTGTTTGTCTTGTGTGTGCCCACCTAGGACTTTGAGAGTAACAATGAGCTGAAGACAAAGGTTATTGCCTTCCTGGAGGAAGTGATGCATGACCCTGAGCTGTTGACCCAAGAGAGGAAAGCAGCAGCCAATATCATCAAGTACTGCTGTGTGCCGTTTTACTAGAATTAAATATGTAAATCCAGAATATGAAGCCATTTATTATACTGTATATACTTTCTCCTTTTCTGTCTGCCAGGACTCTAACTCAGGAAGATCATGGTGACAGTCAGATCACCCTTGAAGATGTGACACAACTGGTAAGTGTGAAAGTTTACTGTAGAGCAGTTTTAAAGCTGCAGGTAGCAAGACTGTAAAAAAAAAAAAAAAAAAAAAAAGTGCAAATATATCTGCTTTTATACTGGTGAGGAGCAGAGCACTCCGTCCACTTTAGAGGCGCCACTAAAGATTATTTTAATAATTGATTAATCTGATGATTATTTTATCCATTAATCATTTAAACTTTACTTTGTAGATCTTCAGTATTTTAAGTAAATTTCTGAGATAAGATGTATGTACATTTTCCTATCAAAAGACAGAAAAAAATATTTAAGCAAACAATTCCCCAAAATAATCTTGACACATATTCTTCCATATTTCCTCTCCTCTCATCCTTTTTGCTTTGGGAGAAAGTGATCACAGATGTACTGGGTTTCTAAGCATGAGCGTTCTTGTGTCATATACCAACATCAGCTTATCTGAATTTTGAGTATTTGCATTCTGTTTTTCACTCACCTTGCACATCTTTAAGTTTTCAAGCTCTTCTGTGTCTCTTAGGTGGGAGGAGGGAGGGCTGAGCCCTTTGAGAGTCACTCGGCGTTGGAAATCGCAGAGCAGCTCACTCTGCTGGACCACCTAGTGTTTAAGGTCATCCCTTATGAGTGAGTGCCATCACATCTCAGCTGCACGTCTGCGGTCAAGAAGAACACAAATACAAACTCAGTGCTGATGTGTGTGTGCCTTTTTTTTGTTAATCTGTCTGTTCACTTTGCAGGGAATTCTTTGGACAAGGCTGGATGAAGAATGACAAAAATGAGAAGACACCATATATCATGAGAACAACAAAGCACTTCAATGATGTATGTTCCAATAAACAAGCCCCTTACACAACTCCTGTACTTTAACCTTCTATTGATTTTCAAACATAATGTTGAATCCAAACCCTTCATTTCTCTTTTTCCTCTGCAAGATAAGCAACCTTATTGCCACAGAGATCTTGCACTGTGAGGATGTGGTCACAAGAGTAGCAGTCATAGAGAAATGGGTGGCGGTGGCCGACATCTGCCGCTGTCTCCATAACTACAATGCCGTGCTCGAGATCACTTCCTCCCTCAACCGCAGCTCTGTCTTTCGCCTCAAGAAGACCTGGCTCAAGGTTTCCAAGCAGGTGTGTATCTCTCTGTGTATTGTTTGATTCGTTTTTTTTTTTCTTCCTGATGTGCTTAGTGCTATCATTAATTATTGTGTTTTGGATAACCTTTCCCTCTAGACAAAAGCACTGATTGACAAGCTGCAGAAGCTAGTCTCATCAGAGGGGAGGTTCAAAAACCTGAGAGAGGCTTTGAAGAAGTGAGTTCAGTTCAAGGACATTGTTTTGGACTGGATCAATAAAGCAAACATGCATTACAAGTGGATGTTGTGTGTGTCTTTTTCCCCACCAGCTGTGATCCTCCCTGTGTGCCCTATCTGGGGATGTACCTCACCGACCTGGCTTTCATTGAGGAGGGAACGCCAAACTACACCGAAGACAACTTGGTCAACTTCTCAAAGATGAGGATGGTGAGATCTTCTGTGTCTTGTCATGTGAAGGGACTTTGTGCAAATGTGTGTTTTACAGTTAAAATTTGATATCCTGTCTCTCACGCTTTTCAGATTTCTCACATCATAAGAGAAATCAGGCAGTTTCAGCAAACAGCATACAAGATTGACCTCCAACCAAAGGTAAATTAATACCAAGACTGTAAATCGGTGATTCCTTCTTGGCTTATAGCTTCCTAAAATTGTCTAAAAATCTAAAAATTGTCTAAAATCAATGCAGCAGAGTGAATATTCCTTCTTAGTTTCTTTTATTTCAATACATTTTAGAGGCAGAAGGCACGTAATTTCCCTCCGGGGATCAATAAAGTCTTATCTTTTCTTATCAGAAGTTAAATTACTCATTAATTCACAAGGAAAAGGCAACGATTAGAAGGACATCTGAAACATAAACATAATTTTATGTTGCCATCTCACAATGCCTCAGACTTGTGTTGCGACCACATGGGGTTGGTTCTGATGTTCTGACCAATGTATTGCATGATAAACGTGATGGGTCATTAGCTACAAAAATTATACTGTTGCTCAGAAATTTTACTTTCTTTTTATTAATTGCTGGATAGTTTTACCTCTTCATGCCTGTAATGAAGAGGGAAAATTGCTTAGTCGTTGAACTGGTTAAACAACAGAAACGGTTTTATTCTAAAAGGTCACAATGTCTACATCTGTTGTTTCCAAAAAGGTTGGAAACAACATTCAGTTAAGGAAACATTCTAACTTTCCTCTATTTTTTCATATTTCAGGTAGCCCAGTATCTACTGGATAAGAGCTCTGTTCTGGATGAAGAAAGCATGTACGAAGCCTCTCTCAGAATTGAGCCCAAAGTGCCCAACTGATGAGGAAGGTGGTCCTCGACGTTATTTCCTATGTTAATATTACACATCAGTTAACATACACATTAACTTTTGTATAGTTGTACATGTTTAAGATATTTGCTCTTCTGTACAGTAGATGTTTACGGTTGTTTGATGACACAAAACATTTCAGTGTGTATTTTTGTTTGTCACCGTTGCCATGACACCACCTGCTTTAAGACTTTATAGAAATTTCTTTGAGTTATTTCAAGCATAATAACAGAGGTCACTTTGGTTGCACGTAACTGTGTCTTCTTCGTGACCAATGACATTATTTTGCATCATCTCATACTGTGTCGACTTTGCACTTTCTGAGCACTCGTGCTGCCGGCCATCGTTCTCTTTGCTAGAGTTTTATTGATGACTGAATTTCTCTGCAACCAATGTAGCAATGTAAAAAAAAAATGTAACTGCATCAAATCAGGTAAAAGAGCACAGAGAAAATAACTGTATTTAATGCTGGGGAACAATGATCAGTGGAGATGACAGCGAGGTATCTGAAGCATAACCGTCTCTGTCTCCCAGACCAAAACAAGAGGGATTTGTTTCTTCATTTCTGCTCATTACTCTGAAGACAGGAGGACCCACAGGAGATGGAACAGATAATAAAGCTCTGTGTGTTATGTTGTGGTTAGTTATTAAATTAAAAAAAATAAAAAATACTGAATGAATGCTCAAGGTGCTGATGCCAAACTGGTTACCTCGCCTACTCAGAACCACGCTAGCAGCTGCGGTTTGAGTGCAATTCAAATGTTGGTTTACCTGGTATAACGTTCACTATGCTCACCATCTTACTTTTGCATCTTAGCATGTTAACATTTGCTAATTAGCAATAAGCGCAAAGTCAAACTGAGGTCAATGGGAAACCGGTTTTGCAGCTGTTAAGACCAAATTATTGGACAAACTGAAGTGCTGATCTGGTGAAAAGTTAGGGAATCACCGAAATTATTACAGTTCATCCTGAGGGCAACATCTGAACCAATCTGTCCAATAGTTGCAGCAACGTTTCAGTCAAAACTACAAATGTGAAACAACATTAGAGGAAAAGTTAAGGGATCAAAGTCATTATTGTTCAACCTCTGGGATAAGGGGACATATATACCAAATAACATGGCAGTCCATTCATCAGTTGCTGAGATATTTCAGTCTGGACCTATGCCTTCTTTAGGGCCATGCTGTTTGCATGGCTAAAAATCAATATATTGCTGTTGGGAATGTTACAGGAAGTGATGAAAAATGTAGCACAGACTGTGCAAACATAACAGCCTATAAAGTTTTTGAATTTTTTTTTTTTGTAGAATTATACAGTTGACTAGTAGCAAATATTCTGAGGCCCGGTAATGGTCCACAATCCTGAGGTTGGGAACCTCTGCTCTATGACACATCTTCATCCTACAACTGACAAAAATGTAATTTTTTTTTTTTTTTTGCGCACTCTTTTCGTAGCCTGCTGTCAAATGAGGTGCCCAGACTCACCTTTAGATAACTCAGTTCTTTTTGTATAATTAGATCTAAGCTGTGTTACAACATACAGTGCTACAGAAGGATTACATCTCTTTAGTTTGCTGTGATTTAAGGTGAAAGATTAGTCATCTGAGTTTACTGTTACACTCAGAGTACACAAATACAGCACAGTGAGTTCTCCACATTGTCCAAATCTTACGTTTCTTGGTGTTTTTGTTCTACTCAAACTCATAACAAAAGCTCACATGCGATGGTAAGTGTTGTACCTTCAGGCTCGGCGATACTTCTGTAGAGTAAAAGGTTGTTGCTCTTCTGTAATTAAAAGACAATCTGTCCTTTTTGCTGTTCCAGTGATTGTGGAACGTGACTGTATATCACTCGGTTATATGCATTGCTGTTAAAAACTATGATAAAACATATGTGAATGACCTCTGCCTGCAGCATTCAAACACTATTTTTGTAGTAGTATAAGAGAGAGTGACCTGCTCTTTATATGAACATGGGAAAGTATTTTGTACTTTGTTGTTAATTCACCTCACTGAGATGTGCTGTACATTTTGTACATGCAACCCTGCATATTTCTCAATGTGGAACAGTGTAATCCTTTCAAAAAAAAAAAAGAAAAAGAAAAAATGTTGTATCTCAAGCTTAAACACAAAATGCTACAACAGTATGGTCTTGAAACCATGGCTTAGAGGTAGGAGACAACTTCAAAGTGTTTTGCATTTATACTGTAATCCTGTCTATAACCATTTCTGTTAGCAGGAATATAGTAACGTAGTGCTTATTCTGTGAATATTTGTATGTATTTTTACTATGTATGTACAGTACACTTTTGAAGCTCATGTGGCAGGCATGCAACACCTTCACAGACAGAATAATACTATATACTTATACTGTATACACTTATACATGCACATACTCTTATAAGGTATATAAACAAATAAACATTTTGCTGTTAGCAATACCCAGTGGTATGAAAATTATCTTTCAACCCTCATGTTTCCACACCTTAAGAAATATTCCCAGTTTTGTAAGAAAAACAAAGAAAACAAAAATAAAAGATTTGATGATGACAATAACAACAAATAAACAAAAATATGTTTCCCAGTTACCTCTTGCTAATAAATCCATTTTATCTCAGGGGCATTTCGTCTCAAGTGTTTTTGTAGATCATCAATCAGTCATCATGATGCTCGTCTAATATAATGACGTAAAATATAATCTAAAAGTCTTTACCAACACCTCTCTGTCCTAGCAAACAATGATGTACAGTCGCCTACAGTTACTGAAAAAAAACTGTAAATTCTGGGTTTCATTTGAAAGAAATACAAATCTTCATTCCCACAAATGCATAAACTGGCATAAAGGGTGCATTGATTATATGTAGTCGTCGTTAAAACACATCACGCTGGACACAATTTGGGCAATGCTGCAACCCAAGTAACTATCAGGTTATAATGTGTTAGCACAGTTTCACAACATACTGTAGAGCCTGTTATCTGTTCATATCCATTTATGTAGAGTATATTTTAATGACAGTTTATGATACCGACATTTTCAAAATTTTATTATTTCACAACCTACATGTTATATATCTTATCCTAATTTTTCCATTAAAGCGTTTAAAAGGACCATAAAAATTCCACATCTTAAAAAGGCTACTTTTAGCTACTCGCGCGAATTCGGCCGTTGGACTAGCTAACGCTAGCTAACTTGGCTCGTAATATAATAAAACCAATACCTGGAATCAAGTAACAGACACGGGTTTTCAGAACTTACCTGGGAGTCCTACTGTCTCTATGATTTGTTTCCAAGCCCTCTCCGTTTTTGTCCTGTTGCTGTAAATTGCAGAAGTTGGGTCTTACAACCCGGGACGCCCACAGACAGCGACAATAAATTTAGTCTCCATTGCTCATAGTCGGTGACGTCAGGAGAATCTCAAAGCTGATAGGCTTTGGCGACACAGCGTCACGCGAAGTTTTCGCTCAAATTGGATTTTTTTTTTTTTTTTTTTTTGCTCGCGCGGACGCCTGTTCGCGTCTACTCGCGTCGCCCGACGCGAATTCGCGGCTGTTCGCGTCTTTGCATTGACTTTGTATGTAATCCCGCTGCGGGAAACACTCGCTTCGCGTTTGGTTTGAACAAACTAGAACACACCTAAAGTAATATGACCCCTGACCTTTAGTTTCACCATCATCATTTTATTATATGTTTAAACGTAAATTAGTTTGTTCTTGTCTCTCTGCATTTGTCAGTGGCTTTCGGATTAATCTTAAACGTAAGATAAATATAGTGGTTCAAGAAATGAAGCAGTACAACACCCAGAGTTTCGCTTTTAATAAAGTAACCCACACAGACGCTGATTGGTTGCTGATTGGGGAATCTGAGAAGGCAAAAGTTCACCTCGTGACTTCTCATCTGTTTCGCTTCACTTTTACCCCGCCGCCTCTCTCAGCACCGGCCGAAGCGCTGAGAAGTGAACACCATGAACGCCTTGCTTTTGTTTACTTTGGTGTCCGCGGCTTCGGCTTTTCCTCTGTCTGAACAAGGTAGGCTGTTGCGATTTTGTAAAGTACACTTACTTTTTGCAGTTAATCCGAGGTTTCACTTTCATATTCTGCCATGGCGTCTGTTCGGTTCTTGTTACAGTTATACCTACTGTATTACGTTAACACAGATCATATGACTTGTTTTCAGACGAGTTTCACTTCAAGTCATGGATGGTACAGGTACAGTAAGTTATGTCTACATATCGCTGCATGTAACAGAAGTGAATAGTATATGCTTTTGAGGAATTATTGAGTTATTGTACCTTCAATGAAAAAATCACGGCAGTATTCTTCCTTAAATGTGATGATCTAATGTGAGTTACATAAATACAAATACACAAATACACCCATAATTAATCTTTAAAAAAAATCAATACAACATGATAAAGAAACAGCTGACAGCAGTCTCCCCGTGTACAGAACAACAAAGAGTACAGCATGAGGGAGTACCATCAGAGACTCCAGATATTCACGGAGAACAAGAGGAGGATTGACAAACACAATGAAGGAAATCATTCTTTCACAAGTAGGAAGAACTTATTATTGCATTCACTATTTAATTGTTTTGTTTTTCATATGCTCCTTCCATGAAATGTGTTGAGCTTTGTTTCATCTGTTCCTGCAGTGAGGCTGAACCAGTTTTCAGACATGACATTCAGTGAATTCAAGAAGACTTTCCTCTGGTCTGAGCCACAGGTAATGCTACCCATTCTGAAAGTACTGTACACAGATGGGTTCTTTTGTTTATTTGTTTTGTTTTTGTTTTGATGGGACAGGTAGTTATTTTACATATTGGCTTTTACAGAACTGCTCTGCTACCAAAGGGAGCTACCTGAGCAGCAACAGTCCATATCCAGACTCCATTGACTGGAGGAAGAAAGGAAATTACGTGACTGATGTGAAGAATCAGGTGAAGTTTAACTGCACAAACATCCAACACACACACACACACACATTTTATTTTCAGTCATTGATCTCAAAGGTCACAGTATACTGTTGCTGGGTAACACAGCAGTTTAGAGTTTCTGGCGATAAATGATAACTTCAACCATAACTGCCAATAATAAGGTAATCCAGTGGTTCCCAAGAGGCGAGCCCACTCGCTTATACTACTTGTATAAGCGAGTGCGCTCACTTAATACTAAGCTGGTTTTGAGTGTGTAGTGTGACAAAATAAAGTATACTCAAAATATTCACTAAAAATCCTTATGAGTGGACACAATTCTCCTACAATGAAATGCACAAAGGTGTGAAAAAAATAAAATTTGATTGACATTTGAGTTGTGCATGTAATTTCATGTTAGTATAAGACAGTCTATGTTGTATTCTTGTTTACTCACTACAAAACAGCCGATTATAAAGATTACTAAGATTACTACTGTATGCCGTATGCAGTTAGTATGTTGTATGTTAATTACTGAATTGCTTTGCAATAGTTGCTGGACTGGTGCCATCGTTAATATTATTAGTCCCACCTGTGTTTTTCCATTTAACAAGTCACGTGTTTGATGTGAAAAAGACGTTTGAATCTGTCTGCTGAGTGAGCTGATGCTTTGCAGCGCTACCAAGATTTGCGCTGATGAGATTCAGGTCTACTCAAGAAAGTAAAAAGTCTTCTAATGTTCAGAATAGACAGGATTTTTAACGAGAAAGAAAAGAAAAAAGTGATGATGCTCATCAATCAAACATGTCAGTTGAATCCAAAATATGAGGAAGCGTTTTGCTCTCGAGTTCACTCTCAATATAGCAGGAGAGCTTTTTGTGTCATAATAGTTTCGACAAAGTTTAGCTTGCATTTTTACAGCAGATACTAAATCGAAACATGCAAAATAGGCAGTTCTTGTTCTTGATAATGGTTCTGTTACTGTAAATGTTTCCAAATGCAGGTCTTTTCCAGTGCAGATATTTTCATTTGTCATGGGTCATACTCACAGGTTTTACTAATAACATAACTGATGAGTCTGCTCTATTCAAATATCCCAGTAAGGCATGACAGTGTAGCAGTAGGCAAGTACACACAATACTGAACTGAAGCATCATCTGCAGCTTATCTGGGTCCAGGCCCAGGTCGCGGGGGCGACTCCTGCCCAGTCCACAAAGCACCGAAGTCCTACAGCACCTCCCACATGTGGTCTGAACTGAAGCAGCTAAATGAAATTCAATCATTAATTGTATTATTTACACCTGTGCTTTTTTTTTTACTGTGATATACCTATACATAAAGACATGTTGTTACAGGTTGATAAAAATACCATAAATGTATGTGTGATGGACTGTGTTTGAAAACATCCAATGGGAGGCCTGAGTGAAAAAGTTTGGGAACTGTTCTGTTATAATCAATTCCTGGAATTTGCCTGAATGTTGTCTATGCGTTTATTTCCATGCATACACCTCTTCAGATACAACTTTTTTTGTGTTATCTCTCACAAAATATTCCGAAAATGTCTTTTTACTTTTTTTTGCACCAAAGGGGGGTTGCGGCAGTTGCTGGACTTTTTCAACAACCGGCTGTTTGGAGTCCGTTACTGCTATTGCAACCGGGAAGCTCGTGCCACTGGTGACTTTCTTTTACTACTCTGTTGCTCTTTCATTAAAATGTATTTCCTTTTTCATAGGAGCACAAAGTGTATTTACTGTCATTTTCCAATTACCTAGTCAGAACAACAGCTGGTGGACTGTGCCAAAGACTTCAACAACCATGGATGTAACGGGTGAGAGTCAAAAAAATGTTTCCTTCCTCTTTTTATAATATCCCTATAACTACCACAATATGCACCACCGCAGTCAGATATTTATGACAAGATCTTGATTTGTCTTCTAGGGGTCTTCCCAGTCAAGCATTTGAGTACATCATGTACAACAAGGGACTAATGACAGAGAAGGACTACCCATACACAGCTTTTGTAACTAAATAATCGTCTATCCTACAGCATAAACAAAACTAAATAATAAACAAAACTGACTTGAAATGACATTTTAAATGGCATTTGATTTTCACTCTTTTGTTAAATCAGGAAGGTGCTTGCGTGTATAAACCAAAACTGGCAGCTGCCTTTGTGAAGGAAGTGGTGAACATAACAGCAGTGAGTGAGCATCAGTGCCTTTCTCCAAGATAAACGTCTTTACTGAACACATTGTGAGGGATGAAATGTTTCTGTTACCTATCAGTACGATGAGATGGGAATGGTGGATGCGGTCGCCACACGCAATCCTGTCAGCTTTGCCTTTGAGGTGACCCCAGACTTCATGCATTACCACCAGGGCGTGTACACCAGGTGAGAGGAAGTTACAGAAATAACGTATGATCTTAGAACATGAGCAGTTGGGCCAGCATGAGCATTTTAAAGTTTTTTGTTTGTTTGTGTGTTTACATTGATAAATTACTCAACAGTGAGCAGGAAGTGTAGGGTATGGCCACAACACAACCGTATATGTACATGCAACAGTGAACAGCAAAAAGTTTTTGTTCCTTGAAGAAAATAGAAATCATGTGTCTCTCAGTGTTCTTCCCTTTTACACAGCTGACAAATTTTGTTTTACTGTAGGAATATACAGTATATCTTAGAAAGATATCACTTTCACTTGAGCCATCAAGACGATTTTCAAGATATTCAGGTCCAGATCCAAAGGAAGATCCAAACTCCAAAAAGACTGGTGTCTTTGAAATTTAACCACTACTGTCACATAAATAAATGATTAGAAAATCTTTGTTTATAACATGTTGTCTATATTTTGCACTTAAATCACTCATGCAAAAGCTCTTTCTGTCTGTATAGCTGTTAACTTTGAAAGTGATTCAGTGCCGCATTGTTTATCAAAACAGTCACGTGTGTAAAGGTGGATACTGTTACTCACTTCTCTTCCTGTTTTCAGCACTGAATGCCACAAAACCACAGACAAGGTGAATCATGCGGTGCTAGCAGTCGGGTATGGAAATGACAACGGCACCCCTTACTGGATAGTGAAGAACTCATGGTCATCCACCTGGGGGATTGATGGGTAAGTTTTCTGTTTTACCACATATGAGAAAATATTATATTAATAAACCAAGCAGAGAAAGACAATAACATTGTTCTTCTCTTACAGGTATTTCCTCATTGAACGTGGGAAGAACATGTGTGGACTGGCTGCCTGCTCATCTTTCCCAGTGGTGTGATTTCTGCATGATAGCAAACTACAAAAGGGCTGAAAAGGGAGCAGAATTAAACTTTTTTTTAATTATTATTATGTGATTTTTATATGATAAACAGCCTGCAGTGATTCCATGTGAACTGGATTTTTTTGCACATTGATCAAGTCTCAGCATCCATTAAAACACTATGAGAGGATAGTACAATTCATATCCAGATTAATCAATAGCTTAAGTGCGAATCATTCACAAATACATTCTTAAATTCACAAATAAAATCTATCAAATCTGTGTGTTTGAGTATTTAATCTGCTGTTCTCCTGCACACATCCGTTCTCAAGGGTAGATCCTGGGTCTCAGCCGCGTGTGTCGCAAGACTTCATTTCCCAGAAGCCTCATACTTGCTCAGCATCACCCAATAAGGTGTCAGTTTGTTGATTAGGCGCAAAATCAATCCGTTGGATTTGTCTGCTTCGTACTCCCGGAGAGAGAGGGAGAGAGAGAGTAAACTCTGCGGTTAAATAAGTAGATAAAACTGTTTAAGTTTGATGAACCTAACTCCGTTAGTAGGACAAATAGAGCGCGAGCCTCCGGTTACTCGTCTCCTCCGTGTCACGGGCGATGCTGAAGAAAGTGGCCACTGTTTCGTGAACTCAGCTCGGACTGTTAGCCGGCTAACACTCACTAGCTCAGCCTTTTATCGACAATGTCCAGTCTTCCACAAAATAACTTGAAGGAGCAGCTGGCGAGGCACAGCAATGCTGCTCAGAGCAGGTTGTCTCTGGCTAAACCCAAACCGGGGTAAGACTATGGTTAACTTAAACTACAGCAGAGCTAAAACACCTGCTAACGGTTAGCTTCGAGCTGTCATCTGTGCTAACTTACCAACACTATTCAGTTATGTATGATTAATTAACACAGGCAAAATTGGTTATCTTTGTTAGAGATGGCTTTTTGTGCAGAGAGTGCATTTGCTTTTCGACTGGGGCCGCATGTGTTGAGAACTAGTTTCACGCTGCTCTATGGATAGTTTCACTTCCACACGAGATCATGTTTGTCACACAGTATAAAAGATTTAATAATGATCTAGCCCTGAACACTATATGGATTTACTGTGTGTGGATTTAGCATGTGTATGTCAATAGATGCCACACCATGGAGTTCCGAAACTAGTAATTAATTCGGCCTTTAAGTGTTCCTGTTCAGCTAATGCTTGCAGTGTTTCCTGCAGCTACAAACACTTATTGGACACAGTAACTTAACCTAACCCCTAACAATTGTAAAGCACATCAGCAACGATGTTTACACTGTTACTGGCTGTAATCTCTGTGAGATCTGACCTGAGCTCCTGTATCTCCATCTGCCTCCACTGCTGTACTACTGATACCTGGATGCTTACATTAAAGTGAAGTGTGACATTCAGAAACAAATGAGCCATGTGTCTTTAGCTAATTTGCATCATTCTAATGTTCATCCTGAGCCGCTTGTTACCAGTTGTCTCCATCCGCTGGTATGGCTGTTATGTTTATCAGGCAGACACAAGACACAAAAATAAACATTTGACTATCCTCTAAAACCATCAGATCTGAAGCTAAATGGCCTTTTACACCCCCGCTCTCCACCGTTTGCCATGTTTTCCTAATTTCATACCTGTGTGTTTTTCAGAGCCTTTTCTTTCAAAAAGAAGTCCTCATCGGGTACAACAAAGGTGGAAGTCCCAACCAAGGTAATCAGCTCTAATGTTTTGGCAAACAGGAATGTCAATGTCCCAAAGAACAGTTTGGTGACTAAATCTCCTTTGACATTTTTAAACAAGCTTGAGAGACCTCAGAAGTCCAAAATCAACAACTTCTTCTCTGTAAGTTCAAAAGGCAAATCAGACTCTATCAGCCCTGTGGATAAATGTGCTCCAACAGGCCAGACTCCTTCAGCAGTGTCTGGTGTTAAGGTGACTACAGCTCCAGCTAAATATGACAGCCAGGTTACTAATGGAAATAGAACCTCTACGAGTTTGGATGCATCTCTTGGATTCCCGGTGGACGACTGGGATGATTTTGATGACTTTGAAACTCCTGCCAACGCAAAAAATGACTCATTCAGTTCAGAAGTATCAGGCAAGAGCACAAAGCCAGTTTCATCTCCTAGAAAAGAGAAAACTGAAATCACAGGGAAACTAAACCATGATACCTCTGTTACGACACCAGATTTAACCAACTGTTTTTCAAATAAGAGCGAACTTTCGAGAAGTGGACAGTCCTGTATGGAAACAGATGAACACTATGTCAACAAAGCTGCAGTTTCACCTGGACCTAGTCCTCTTGCTCATCTGAAGTCTGTCATGAGTGATAGAGAAGATGACAACGATGCTGTGTTTGAGCCTTCTGCAGAAAGGACAGGTAACACGCTGTTTGTTGCAGCACTTTATTATTCTAAAAACACACAGACTGTATTAAATGTGTTTCTTTTTTGCCTTTTAGACAATAAGAAAAAATTGATTGACCCAAAGGTGATAGAGCTTGATGACAACTCAGAGCCTGAAGATGACCTAGATTACATTCCCCCTTCACCAATCCCAGATGAGATCTCTTACACCACTTCTGTATTGGAGACAAGGTCAGTTTTTTTTTTTTCATTTTATTATTCTTTAGCATTCACAGGAGTTAGTGTGTATATATGGTAGTACATTAGATGATTCTTACTGTATGTGCAATACCACACACACTCTACCTATTTAGCAATTACACATTGACTGAGTCATCTTAGACTTTTGTTTGGTTATCCATACTAATATCAGGACAGTCATCAGTTTCTTCTTTTTTTTTTTTTTTGCTGCCAAGGGCACTAGTAATAGTCATCATTGCAAAGTCTTCCCTTTTTAAATGCATATTCTTTTTTGACCTGGATATTAGATAGCTTTGACCTTAAAGAGACTAAATTTACGTCAAACAGATCGAAATCAGCGGATGCTGACAGCAGAGGCAGTCAAACGTGTTCAAAGGGACCCATCACAACTCTACGTGAACCTTCTGATCGCCTCTCAAAAGACAAAACAAGTGGGTGCTGTGTCTTTTTCTGATTTGTCCAGGACTTGTACACAGTTTATTCATGAAATGAGGACTCTGTTCTTTGCCCTCATTCATTATTATTGTTGTTTCTTTCTTCTTATCATGTCTCAGATGAGCAGCTTTTCAGTCTCATGGAGTCCATTTGTTCTCTGGTTGATGCCATCCCTGAGCATGAGCTAATAGCTCTGACTTGTGGAAATGAGCTCTTACTGAAGAGGGCTCTAAGGTGTGTACATTTTATTGGAAAATATGTTTATTACTCACAATACGTAATGATATCTCAGTATGACTGCAGTCATCTGCTTTTCTCCTCCAGGAAGAGGATTCTTGCAACTGGTGGTGATGCTTCATTTAAGACGCAGCAGCCAGACAGCACAGTGATTTCTGAACCCGGCGTAAAAGAAAAATCGTCTTTCAGCTGTGACACATCTAGTGTCATGTCTTCCAGCCTCTCTGTTCCTGTGCACTCCAAGAAACCTCTTCAGATCAGGAGATCTTCAGTAATCTCTGTGGATGCTTATGACTCTGATCCCTCTGACAGTATCATTAATGAGGAACCTTTGCACAGACAAGTCAGCAGGAAATCATATGTGGAAAATGAGAGCGTCTGTGACTCTCCATCATCCCACAGCCCCACAAAACCATCTTTTCATTCTTCTAAGAAAACAAACGCAGGCCTGGACGACTCAGACCTCTTCTTCTCACCCAAGAAGCCAGAGACTGTGGTGCCGAACAAATCAAATACCCTGGCTCCCATCACAGCCACAGAAGACATAGAACCAGATGACTTTTACATTGACGACTTTGACATAGATGACTTTAACGACTCGGATATCCCTGGTTACTTTGACGAACCCCCGACTTCCTCAATGTCTGGACAAAACTCCGGCACTGTGACTACAACAGTGAAAGAGGGGGGGCCAAGCAAGTCTTCGTGGGAGAAAAAACCAACAACACCTGTGTCTGCACCCAAGCCCTCAAAGATCTGCTCCCCTGGTAAGTCAGCATGGCATGGAAAAATCTGGACCTGCATTTATCACACATCGCAGAGCAGGAAATTAGACCCAGCTGGACCGTATTTGGCCCAACATTTGGGTGGGCTGTGTAAACAAAAACTCAAAATTCACACAATACATTTGTGTCATGCTGTTTATATTAAGTGTGTATTTAGTGTCTGCCAGTCTTTTGAATGGGTTGATTTCACAGTAGAACTCCTTAGAGAAACCACAAGAGGATCCTTCATTTAATTTCACAGTCTATTGTATCTAATACGTAAGAACTCTTTCAGGAATACTTCGTTCATCTAGTCCTAGTTTAATCTTCTTCAAGTGTCCTAACAGTGATTCTGGCTGTGCTTTTTAAAAAGTGTTTTACAGGTTGGTGGTGTGCTGGTGCATTTTCACTGACTCAGTTGAATTGTTTTCCATTGCAGAGCCCACCTTCAGAAACCCAGCCCACGATCGATTCAGAGGGTACGACTTCTCCCACTCACAGGAGATGATGAAGATCTTTCACAAACGTTTTGGTCTTCATCAGTTCAGGTTTAATCAACTGGAAGCAATAAATGCAGCTCTTCTGGGAGAAGACACGTTTGTTTTGATGCCCACAGGTTGGTAGACATCATGCATGATATAAAACACAGTTAGCTGTGGAACAGCTGCAGTGAAGATGTCCAAATCTCTGACTGATGCATTTGTAGGTGGGGGGAAAAGTTTGTGTTACCAGCTGCCAGCCTGCGTGTCGTCAGGAGTCACTGTGGTCATCTCCCCACTGAAATCGCTCATCGTAGACCAGGTCCAGAAACTCACCACACTGGATGTGAGTATGTTTGCTCCAGCTCATCTGCTGGATCGGAGTAAAGTACGACGTTGTTATTATATGTGTGGTACTCGGAAAGTGCATTGGTTAGTTTGTAATGTCACACTTTCCAGATCCCAGCAACAAGTCTGTCTGGTGATAAAAGCGACAGTGAAGCAGGGAGGATTTATATGCAGCTTTCCAGGAAAGACCCCATCGTTAAACTGCTCTATGTCACTCCTGAAAAGGTGAGAGATAGATGAGTTACACTCTATCACAGTTACAGATTCCAATGTTTACTTGTACATTTACTTGTAACTGTGAGTTTTATTAAGTTTTAAGACCGATGCATCCTTTCTTCTCCTCAAGGTGAGTGCAAGCAACAAGCTGATCTCCGCCCTGCAGAACCTGTACGAGCGAGGCCTTTTGGCCCGGTTTGTCATAGACGAGGCTCATTGCGTCAGTCAGGTGTGTTCGTGTCTGCTTTTACTGTACACGCAGTCCGCAGTATGCTTTTTATTTTTGGCCACACAGACGTTGTGAATCATCCCTCATGACCTCAAATCTTTCAGTGGGGCCACGATTTCCGTCCAGACTACAAGAGGTTGCACGAACTGCGTCAGAAGTTCCCCCACGTGCCGATGATGGCTCTGACAGCCACTGCCACCCCCCGTGTCCAGAAAGACATCCTCAACCAGCTGAATATGGCTCGGCCGCAGGTGTAGGTGTTCGATTTTGGGCTCTGTCTTGGATTATTAGCCGGCGGCTTTGTTTCACCCAACAATAACTGCACATTTTCTGTCCAATATATGTCCAGGTTTACCATGAGTTTCAACCGAACAAATCTGAAGTACTCTGTCCTGGCCAAGAAACCCAAAAAGGTTGACGAGGACTGCATCAACTGGATCAAGAAGCACTACCCACGTAAATAATTGAGAAGCACTATTTCTGACCCCAGTTCATGCTATTTTCAGAAACACTGGCAGAACTGTGTTGTTGAATATTCAGCTCAGATTTGAATGTGAACACATTCTGAGGAAAGCCATATCTAAATAAAGTTGAAGGGACAGTTAGTGATCATATGACACCATATATCAAAAAGATGTTGCTTTTATTGAAGCCTGTAAAAATCTTAAGATTGCAACAGAAATCATTTTAAATCCATGTTTTTGTCAAGTCATTGCTTTTACAAACCCCCTTTGACTTTTGTTTATCGAGCTGCCTCTCTGCATGTTGCAGGTGACTCTGGCATCGTGTACTGCCTGTCCCGAAATGACTGTGATGCCATGGCTGAGAGTCTTCAGAGAGCTGGGATACTCGCTCTGTCGTATCACGCGGGCCTCAGCGACGGCGACAGAGAATACGTGCAGAATAAGTGGATCAATCAGGACGGCTGCCAGGTGCGATCACCACTCAATCACTGATATCATATGAAGAGATCTCATAGGTGGTACTTGATACAAAGCAATGGCCAATAAATTAATGGTACGATTTTGCAAACCAGTTGATGTTTTAGGGGTTTAACAGAGACATACTGAGTATTGCTCTTGTTTCACGGCTCCCCTTCGTCTGCCAGGTCATCTGTGCCACCATAGCCTTTGGCATGGGCATCGACAAGCCTGATGTGCGCTATGTGATCCACGCCAGTCTGCCTAAGTCAGTGGAGGGTTACTACCAGGAGTCGGGAAGAGCCGGCAGAGATGGAGAGATCTCTCACTGTATTCTCTTCTACTCCTACACCGACGTCCACCGCATCAAGAGGATCATCAGCAGTATGTGGCAAAAATAACACAGACCTTTCTTAATGCATGTAAAAAAAAAAAAAAAAAAAAAAGCATATTTACTTTCCAAATGACTAACTGTGTATATTAGTCATATAGACCCAGATGGTTATTCATTCATTCATTTCTTTATTTATTTTTGAATCCCAGTGGATAGAGAAGGTGACAGACACACCAAGGCGACTCATTACAACAACCTACACAGCATGGTGCACTTCTGTGAGAACGTGATGGAGTGTAGAAGAATTCAGCTGCTCGCGTACTTTGGGGAGTTCAAGTTCAACAGAAGCTTCTGTAAAGAGCACCCTGACGTCAGCTGCGACAACTGTGCCAGACCCAACGTAGGCATCCTTGCTTATCTTGTGTTTTCCCCCCCCTTATTTATCACATATTTAAAAACCTACTTGGCTGTTTCCGGTTGAGCAACAATTCGCATGTTCCTGTGCGCAGCAATACAAGATGAGAATTGTTACCGAAGACGTGAAGAAGATCGTGAGGTTTGTCCAAGAGAACTGCGAGAAGGTTGGAGGAAAGTTCGGCAAGACCGCTCAGAAAAACCGGCTGACGCTGAACATGCTCGTGGATATCTTCCTAGGTACAGTGCATGCTCGTGCCTGCAATGAAAATGTGTTTTGCAACTGTGAATCTTACATGATGCATGTAATAAGAGATTTTTTTTTTTTTCTTTGTCAGGGACTAAATCTGCTAAGATACAGACAGGAATGTTTGGGATGGGAGGAGCCTACTCCAGGCATAACGCCGACCGCCTCTTTAAAAAACTGGTTCTCGATAACGTTCTGGTGGAGGACCTCTACATCACAGTCAATGGCCAGGCTGTGGCTTATATCTCTGCTGGACCAAAAGCCATGAATGTGCTGTCTGGACACATGCAGGTAAACAAGCCATACATTGACTATAAGGCAGCTTTAAGGAGTTGGGAGCATTAAACGCTAACCGTCGCTTTATTTGCGGCAGGTGGAGTTCTACGAGACGGAGAGCGCGTCTAGCATCAGGAAACAGAAATCTGCTGTGTCCAAGAACGTCTCTCAGAGAGAAGAGATGGTTCAGAAGTGTCTGAAGGAGCTGACAGATCTGTGCAAGCAGCTGGGGAAAGCGTTTGGCATTCACTATTACAACATCTTCTCCACTGCCACCTTGAAAAAGATAGCTGGTAACGTCTGAAACTTTGTTGTTAAGGCTGAATTTTTAAATGCCACAACAAGCATTTTATAACTTGTTAATCCTCTTTTTTTTCCTCCACATGACAGAGAAACTTTCTTCTGATCCTGAAGTCCTCCTACAAATTGATGGTGTGACCGAGGACAAACTGGAGAAGTATGGAGCTGAAGTCATTCAGGTCCTACAGAAATACTCGGAGTGGCAGCTGCCTGGTACGGGACCCATTTCCTTCACTAGTTACATCTTTTCTTCATCTTGCACATTGTGGTATTAATCCTATATTGTCTCTGTAGCAGAGGAGCAGACTGTCAGTGGTGGAGACGGATGGATAGACACCACACGAGGCCGCACAAATATGGATTATGACGACGATGACGACATGGAGTCCTCCACCTACTTCTCTAATCAGGGACAGAAGAGGAAGAAAGCTCCATTCTTCAAGTATTCTAAGAAGAGGAAAGGATATGGCAACACAAGCTCCAGTTCTAAAGGGTTTGTAGCATGTTTGTCTCACGTTTCAGCGTATGGTTATGGATCACGTTTAGCAATAAGTTTCACTTTATAGCTGAAACCTTGATCGCTTTGCTTTTCTTCTGTCTTTCTGTGGTGTTTGCGGATTCAGTGGTGGCTACAACAGTAAGAAATCGTGGTCATCGTCCAGCTCCAGAGGAGAATCAAGAGCCACAGGTCGAGGGTCCAGGAGCTCAGCAGGAGATGCATCAGCAGGCAGGAGACCAGGCTTCTTGGCTGCCCCTACTCCTCAAACCAATCAGCGTCCCTTCTTAAAGCCAGTCTTTTCACACTTAAGCTAAGGCTACTTATTCACTACATTTTAAAACCAGAGGGTGACAGTAACTGCTGTCCAGTATTTACCTGTTATTTCCCTGTTTTAAACCAGCTAAAATTGTGTATTTATGTTCTGTACAGATTGTATGTTCTTGTCTAGATGTTGTATTGATTCTTGTAAATTGTTGTAAATTCAACTTTTTCACTGTCCTTTTTTTTTTTTTTTTTTTTTAATATTAAAGACAAATTTAAATTGTATTATTTTTATTGCTTCAGCTGGTCTGCATTCAGAAGATTTCTTTTTTTTTTTTTTTTGCCTTGAGGCATGCTGTGCTGAATTTGTGCACTTCCACAAAACTACAGGGGGAGCCACGTAACATTTTTATTCAATGTTTATTTCAAGTTTGAATAGTTTTATTTAATGGCACCAGTTACAAGGGACTATTGGAGAGAAACAATATTTTATACTGACTTGTACAGAAGGTTACCTACAGTACAAACGGGTTCGGAATGGATCAGACTGAACAAGAACTGGATTTGGCACATGGATTTATATATATATATATGTACTTGTATATATAACGTAATTAAACAGCAATCTCCAATCCCAGGATAGAACAATGCAGACAATGTAACACACCACCAGACATGGATATGCATATACACTCGATGACGTGTATGCACAGTCGTGTGAGGGTCTGTCGACTGGGAGCTGGCAAAGGGGCTAAAAGCAGATCAAGATGTCTTCGGTTACGACCATCATCGACCCCTCAGCTCTAAATGCATCATCCGCTTTGGCTGTGTATGAATTGTGTATAAATCGCTTGAGTTTGATCATCTAAATTGGTTGCATAATTCATTTTCATCATATAAATATCAACAAAAAGCCCTCAAAATTATGTTTGAAGGACAGCCAGTTTTTAGTTGTTTTGTTTTTAACACAGGGAGTAGACAAAATAACAAGAACTCATGGTAAATTGCAGTCCAGTACAATATCACCACAAAAAAAAAGACATAAAAATTTACCCTTACACAAACTGACAACCGTAGAAAGAACTGAGCACAGGTTTGACAAATGTAGGGTCTGCTGTAAGGAATTACATTATACCATGCAGGTTTCTGTTACTGAGTCCATCCCCTGTGTGTTGATCTTCCAATGGGCCAAAATGTATTTTTGCATGGCTGTCCCTTCACTGTTGTTTTTCCCGGGACTGACTGATTAGCTGTTTTTCATATATAAAGCCATGGATGACACCACTCAAGCTCGATCGTCAAAAGTCACACACCTGGCCAAAACGGTAGCCATCTCCCGTGGCGTAAAAACAGTAAAATATGTAAACATGACACAGCAACTGAAATGTAAATGTAAAGTCAAGTTTGTCACAGGAAACATGCCTGTAGAGACAGATTAAGACAGAGATTTTTGGGCTGCCCAGTGCACATCACAGTTTCAGACAGAGATGAACACCAGTTGTTCTTTTTCTTTTTTTCCCGCTCGGCCTGGGAGGTTTAAGGACGGAGCAGTCTGTAGGACAGCTGATCGGGGTGTTGTGTCTTTCGCTCTCCATTCCTTCATCTTTGCCACTTTGGTAAACTGCAGAGTTTGGATCCAGGCACAGGGAACAATCTGCCGCTTAACAATGAAAACAGCAAAGAAAACAGCAGCAGAACAAACATCCACACGAGAGGTCTCTAAAGAAAATGGATTTTTTTTTTTTTTTTAATAAAATGTAATTATTGAATGCAACAGCAACTAAGTGTCTCAGTGGTCACATCGTCGTTAAGAGTCAGCACAACAGCAATTTGGTAAGGGTTTTTCTAGAAACAGAAAGGACATATTCATTGTTGGATTTTTCATACACAAGTTTGTAAATCACATCTTTTTGCTCTTACAGCTGCTTATTGCTCCTTGAATAATGCTGCCTTTTTTTCATTTAAAGTGTTGCATGTTCAGAGAGGGACCACTGAAGCTACATAATGCTGATAGATGATGAGAAAAACCTCTGCAGGCTGACCTTTACTTTAAAAGATGTCCTGCTAACAACTCAGCCTGCCCGGACTGGTCAGTCATGTTGGCCTTCGTGTCAATAAAGAAGTAATAAATATGAAGTATGAATGTACACACACACACACACACACACAAAATAAAAAGTCAGCTCCCACCCCGCCCCACCCCGCCCCACCCCATGTTAGGAGAAATGTGCTTCATCTTTGCATCTGCTATTTGCTGGATGGATCCAAGTTAAAAACTATTACCTTGACATAAATAAGCTCCTACATATGACAGGTTGCTTCTGAGTGCAGCTCTAATGATTCAATATTACCTCTAGCATAGTGCTGGGAAAGGTCGGCACTGCTCCCTCCACCACAGAAAACTACGGCTTGTGAAGGATAATGAGCAAGAGGAGTGGATCCAGCCACAACGCCAAAGTGCATGCTACTCTGTGGTCAGGACAGCAACTTAACCAAGGACTGACAGGGTCGGATTACACACAGGAGCAAACAAAGAAGGTAGCACCATCGGACCTTCAGCGGGAGCAGCTGCAGGTGCCGGTATAGTGGGTGGATGTGGGGTTTGAAATAGCAGGCCAAAAACAAGCAACCCTGTACAATCATCAGAGTGATGAGTCACCAAATGCCTTCCAGTCCCTCTCTGTGTTTTAAATCCCACTTTCAAAGAAGCAAACTGATTTCCCTCAGTCTTCTCCACCTCTTTCTCTCGTTTCACACACATCTTTCCACTTTTCCATTCCTGTAAGTCTTTCTTCTGTTTAGCAAAATATGAAAATTACTATGAAATTAACTTTTTTTTTTTTTAACTCTTCTCTATACATCCACCGCTATCGCCTTGAGTCTTGTTTCCATTCCTACATACAGACACACTAACACTTACACCTGCACTTGGTACAGGAGGTAGACACGCAATACAGCAAAACAGATTTTACCCAGAATCCAGCAGCCATGACAGTTATTGCTCCCTGGAGCTACGAGGCAGAAGAGTCTAGAGCCTGACCGACAAATCAAAGGGTGGATTTTACTTGCCGAAAACTGGCTTATAACAGATATATTGGTATCTGCTTTTATTCTGGCTGATACAAAAAAAACGGGATGAAAGTAACGGCAGCACATAGGTCAGAAAAAAGTGGACCAGGTGACCCCCCCCCCCCAGAGAGGTTACGTTTCTGGTGCCATTTAATTCTTCATTTTTAATTTGTTAGTTACCCAATAATTTGTTTAACGCTACTACAATTATTTCCATTGTGAATAAATCAGCCCATTTTTTTCCCCTCTAGATTAATCGACTAATTGCTTAGATTACAAAATGTCAGAAAATAGTGAAAAATGCCCTTTATAATTTTTAAGAACCCAATGTGACATATTGAAAATGGGATTTTTTTAAAGTCAGAAACCCAAAGATATTACATTTACAAAGATATGAAACAGAAAACAGCAGAAAATCCTCACACTGAAGAAGCTGAAACCAGAAAACGTGGCCTTTTTGCTTGAAATATGATAAGTATTCAGTTGTCAAAATAGTTGCCCGTTAATGCTCTATCAATCAACTAATTCATCATTTTAGTTCTTTAGTTCTTTTATTTTGCACATTCTAGTGTTTGGGAAGTTCGGCCATGGATCAAGGAACAAGTTTGCACTACATGGTGCAGATCCAGTATCGGTCAGGCTCACAGTCGCCTCTACAAACTCTTCAAGTACAGTAAGATATGGTAAAGTTATGAAAGGTGAAAATGTGTTTTTGGATTATTTGGTATTTGCGATGGTATAATGATATCTCCAGATTTTATTCTGTACAAATACATGTTTTAAACTGCGCATACTTTGAACGCTGATTCACTGCTGGTGGAGTGATAAGAGTTGTGATCAGTGTTAAGTGGATCTGGATAAAAACCCTGTTTTTTGTTGTTTGTGTTTTGTTCTTTTTTTTTTTTAGTCCCCCCTTCCACATTTCCATGAATGCTTCTGACCTTACTTGAAACACAGCGCTAAAAAAAGTATAATTTAATCTTCAATAACAAAATAACATTTCAGTTCTGTTAAAATATACATGGAAAACCTGTCAATATATATTAGGAAACAAACTAATTTGTACAAAAAGTACATCATTATTCTTATTCTAGTAATAATAATAATAATAATAATATAGTATGGTACATAAACCTAGGAGCATGGTTGATATGAAACCAAAATAAATCAGAAACTCTTCATACAAAGAAATAATTGAAATTCATCGAATTTCAACTTGATGAGAAAATGCAAATCAAATTAATTGGAGAAATAACAGAACAAATAAGCACATTAAAAAGCTCTTAATTATTAAAACCATATGAGCATTGCACATCTATCAAGACTATTATCTATTGGTGCCAGTGAATCTTTGCTCTTCACGAATATATCTCTAACCGCGTCTGACACTACTGGGTCACGTAACACTACTGGTACTGGTTTATTTTACTGAATCCTTAGAAAACATTAGAAAAAACTACTTTGATCTTCACCAGTTTACGTTGTGCACCCCTGTATACTAAAGTGTAACTGCATCTTAAAACAATCCACAAATTTCAAAACTGCCAACAGTCATCGTCATCCTCCCAAAGAAAAGGCATTTGGTAATCACCCTGTCTGTTCCCTGTTTCACAAACCTTCATTATTATTCCGTTCAGATTGTTCTGTTTTTTTTTTTTTTTTTGTTGTTGTTGTTTTTTCTGATGAGGTGAATCTGCTGTTTGTCTAGCTGACTTCTGATGGGGATAGATCAGTATCAAAAGATTTTATCCTACTTTGCCTCACATGTACTTCACAGCAGTTGGCCTATCAACTCTAACCTAACTCACTTCCACCTTCTAATGACAAATCAACTTCCTTGGTTTCCGTTCATCATCTCTTCTCCTCCTCTTATGCAAATATATGTTTAAAAGCAATAAATAATAAATGACGGCAACGTTCATCCGTTGCGACAAAATCTCCCGTTCCTGTAAAAGGAACTGTGTAAAACTCTTCAGTTCTTTGATTGCAGTTTTAATTTTTTTTTCGTTTGTCGTTATTTGAAAAAATAAAATACCTGAAATGACTTGAAATTAAAAAAAAGAAAGAAAAACGCAAAAAAAAAAGTCCTCTGGCTTTGTAGAAAAAAAAAAGAAGAAAAAAAGACGAAAACAAGCGAAACGAGGAGGTGGTCGGGTGGTGGTGGTGGTGGTGGGGGTGCGGGGTAACTGAAAGTGGAGGTGGGGAAGAAAGATCCTGGCCCGGTTTTACCAGGAGTGGTCCAAGCTGTATGTCTGCAGGAGGATGATGGGAGAAGCAGGGTTCATGGTTGGGACGAGGCTGCCCTCCAGCACTCCGGAGTCCTAACCGTCTTCTCAGACCCCCGAACGGGCTTACGAACTCTACGACCTCACCCTCACTTGTTAATGAGCAAACCGCCCACCCAGCGGAGCTTGCAGGCAAACCACCGCCTGAGGGGACAAAAGTATTCATAGTGGAACTGCTCAAATTCGGGGGTCTGTCGGATATCACGTAAAAATGCTATGTCAAGGTCTGACTCGGTGAGGATGATGAGGAGGAGGAGCAAGACAAAGAGGAGTCCAATGGTCACAAGGAGCAAACGGAGGACACTTAAGACAAACTTATTCACCTGTTCCACCTCGCTGAGGGCCGAGTCCCCCCCTGCCCCCTCCTGTGCAGATCTACCGTCCGCACCAAAATCACCCCCTTCCCCGTGCGTTGGGGTGCCCGCTTCCGACTCCTTCTCCTCTTCGATGCTGCAGGGCGCCCCATTGATCTGCCGCGAGACAGCCAGCTCCATACTGTGCTCAGCCACCGGGGTGGGCAGGACGCTGTCGGAGGGGCTGTAGGCCTCGTCCGAGATCACCGCCGTCCCGTCGCTGGCATCTGTGGCATGGCTCCGGGAGCGTGGCATGAAAGATTCCCCATGGGACACGGAACGCACCGGTGTAGAGTGGGCACTGTCACGCAAGGACTCCAGACCTTGTGGAGGTGTTCAGGGAGGAAGAGGAGGGCGGAAACAGAGAAGAAGAAAGAATAATTAAATACATGAAGAAAAAAAATTACTCCTACTTACTACATTATGTGGTTGGTAATACACTAAACTCGTGTGGCGTTCACAGACACAATATACTGTAGTTCTTGTCCTTTTTCTGTTGTTTGTCCACCACAGGTCTGTGACACAGCAGAGACACACTGTCTCCAACCTCAGAGCTGAAATCTGATCATGCTGCTGGCAGAGTCCAACAGATGAGGGGGTGGGACGTTATCATTGTACTGAATGTTCAGGAGCTGATATAAAGCCTAATCATCATCTCTAATGGAAGAAATAATTATATTTCCACTTACAATGGAAGTGTGGATCTCATTCAGTGACCACAGAGTGAACAAACCCATTAAGATAAAGTAGACTTGAGGAACATAAACCAAGCCAAGACAAACCCTGCTTCGTGATAAAGTGGTCAACATCCTCTCCTCTTATGTGCTAGCACTTTCTGAGCCCAAATCTCTGAACAGATAGTAGAGGTTACACCAATGATCCCACTTTGGATATTAGATTTTTATGCCTCGCCTGCGACAGCCTGTGGCCGGAGGCATTACGTTTTTGGGTCATCTGTCCGTCTGATGTCCAATTTTCAGGAAGGAATTTTAAAGCATCTAGCAAAACAAACAAAAAAAAAAAAAAAAGACACCTAGACTCAAGGATGAACTGATTAGAATTTGGTCAAAGGTCAAGGTCACTGTGACCTCAAAAAACACATTTTTAGCCCGGGC
This sequence comes from Toxotes lorentzi, assembly GCA_037833715.1. NCBI lineage: Eukaryota > Metazoa > Chordata > Actinopteri > Toxotidae > Toxotes > Toxotes lorentzi. The sequence goes on from JBBMJY010000021.1 coordinate 14,416,955, forward strand.
TCAAGAATAAAAATACATTTAATACCTTTCATTAAATTCCTTCAAGTAACTACATACATTTTATGAGTCTGGACAGACATGGATGTAAACTGCAAATTAACTGGCTGGCAGAAGCAAGGCAGTAATTCTAGTTCCATACGTATCGGTTGTTTTAAAAGATTGTACAAGGATGCTTAATATTCTAAATGGAGACGCACTGCGTTAAATTTAAATACAAACCACAAGGTATATTTGTATTTAAAATGTTTTCTGGATGAGAAGATAGCACTTTCCAATGCAATTTCAACATAAGAGACAAGGTCTTAATCATCTGTAGAGTTCAAAGGGAAACAGCAGCCATTTTGCCAGTATGGCAAAATCTGAGCCGGACAACAAATTTATGTTATCTCAGAGAATATATTATCATATTGCCAAAAGTCCATGCACAAACAAACAATGCACTGGTTTTAAGCCATGCAAAAATGTGCTGTGACTGTATGACTGTACTGTTGATTCTGAAGGATAAGTAACAGTACAGTGCACGAGAGCCACTCTGCAGTGTACATGTCAGTGAAGATGAGCTGTGGTTGAGCCCTTTGCTGACGATATCACATTCTCCAGAGTGTCAAAGTAGCAACATTATACCTTCACTATAGAGAGAGAGAGGATTAAAATTCATCTTTTGATGAGGAAGCAAATCATGAAAGGGACACTTTAAAAACTGCAGGGAAAGCAGGACAGATTATGTCCAGCGTCTAAGCCTCTGCTGACACGAAACTCCCTTCAAGTGAAAATGAGGAGGCATAAAGAGTGTCAGCGGCCATCTTTACTCACTGTTGATCTGCCTCAGTTTATCCCTATGATATGCTAGACAACAGTGAGGCAGCGAGCAGAAAACGGATTGTTTTAATTTGTACTTCCCATGTTTCGAGCTTTTAATTTGAAACACTATAGCATAACTTTAAAAGAAATTCATACACCAAATGGACACACCACACCACTTGAAATACTGTATAGTGGTTGGAACCAAATTTAGCTTCTCCATAAAGAGTCCTCCAGTCCAAATCAAAAATATTGTCAACACAAGCAGAAGAAGAAAAAAATCAAAAGTGCGTCCCCAGATGACACAACCACAGGAATGGTGTCGCTCCCTCCCTGCCAACATTGATGAGGCAGAGACTGATTTAAAATAGAGAAAGCGACTGGCCCCTCCATGTAAAGCATATTTCTGGCTGGCTGTGTGATGAGTTTACCTGGAGGTTTGCTGGGCTGAATATAAGGCAGGGGAGTGCCAGGGAGAGGGGTGACGCTGGCAGACTCCTGCTGCCCCGTCAGGGCAGGGTACAGCGGCAGGACGCCCAGGGCCTTGCCCAGCATACGAGGCCCCAGGCTCAACACGCGAACTTTTACATCCCGGTAGCAGTGGTTGATCATACGCAGGTGGACGTTCACCCGAGTTGTGATACGGATCAGACACTTCACCATGGCTGCAGCATGAACGTGTTTATCCTGTTGTTATGGTCCCTGTCCCGGAGTCCAGGTCTTGCTGTGTGTGTGTGTGTGTGTGTGTGTGTGTGTGTGCTGGGCTGAAGGGCCCTGCCTTGGTTGCCGTTTGCGGAGAAGAGTGTGAGGTGAAACGGTGGGTTTCTGCAGCAGTGCTGCAATCACCAGCATTGGCCTGGCCTGGTTTGGCCCCACCCAGGCCAGTGACATACATGGAGTAAAAGTCCCAGGCTATTTTCAGCTGGGGTATTAATACCACTGCAAGGCACCCAGTCAGCACACACTGGGGGTGGGTGACTCTCTTGAACCCACAGCAAAAGACCCTCATTATACACAGTTCACCTGCTACTGACCTCTGTTTATCTCAGTGTACAAAGAGTTGTAGTATGTACTTGAAAGGCAGGTCCAAAGGGTCTCACTGCTTGGTTTTACCCAGAACCAAGCAGGACTCTCTCACTAACAGAGACACTGAAGCCACCTGTTCTGGGCCAGGAGCCTGCAGGTGGGCTAAATCAACTGCTTCTGCCCTGGCACAGAAACAAACAATCGCCCAAACACACACATACAACTACATAACGTTGCATTGAAGTGGAGCAGGCTGACTGACGCACACACCTGCAGCATGTCCCACCAATGCTGTAAGCATGAACTGGGCCAAATGGCTCTAATTACAGCATGTGCGTGTGAGAGAGAGAAAGTGTGTGTGCATACGTGTGTTTTCTCAAGAAGGGGAAAAGTTCTTACAAATGGGACTAGTGGCTCCCTAATCCATTTAAAATTCTGTGTCGACCAGGTTGTTATAGCAATAACACATGATTCATGAGTGTATCTGAAGAGGGGACTCATTACTGACTCTTGAATAGCAAAGTAAACTACAAATTACATGTTTCTGTGGATGAGACTGATGTATCAACAATACTATAATCACTGAACGGCTTCTTAAAGAACATTAACGTCTTGTAAAAACACTAATTTTACCCCAGCACCTACATGGCTACTATGAGATTTGTTGCATGCTGAATCGTGGGGCTGGACTTCAAGTCTTACCCTCCATGATAGATATGTGCACAGCTCTCCGACGCGTGCGCGGCACACTGCTGAGGCGAGGTCCGTGGGTGATGGATGGACAGCTTCTGCTGGGCACGAGGCCAGCCCTGCAGAGACAAACACAGACACAAATGCACCAACATCACTGCGCTGAGAAACGGCCCCCGAGTGGAGGTAACTCATACTGTAGCGAGTAGGTGCTGCTGATATAAAGACATCTACAGTAGCTTGGTGCCCAAGAAAATGGAGGAAAATTAAACAGAAAATCTGAGCGAGAGCATTCTGACCTCTCCTGAGTTTACAACTCTACCTGTGTATTTCTGGAGGTTCGCGTTTGATTTTGGCACTCTGCTCCATCACCTCTTTTGCCACTCGTCCACTGTCATAAAGCACAGAGACCATGCTCAGGATGAGTTTCACATACACACACTCACACACACATAACCAGGCAACATGGTGTCACCCAATGCCATGAAAGCCATCACTGCAGTGGATGAGTACAGTATGTGAGCATCATGATTGAATTAACCCGGTGAATTCAGCTTTGTGTAACTGAATTACCACCAGTCAGACAAATGCACACAGACTTGCAGGCAAAAATATCAAAACAATGACCGTGGCTTGGCCTTCACCAGTAAAACCAACCATTAACTGACTTGGCTTGTGATGTCACTTCATGCAAATGAATATTACCAGATATTTTTGGCGTAAAATTACTTTTCATCCCTTCAATCTTGACTGAATATGGACGTTTTCTTTTTAAAAGGGTAGTTAATCCAAACAATAAATATTTTTCCACTTACCCGTCGTTAGTATCTAGCCATGCAGATATGTATTTTCTGATTCAGGGGACTACAGACTAACATTAGCTTTTAGCTATATCTATTGCAATAAATATATTGTGCATTGTACCTATTAAATAAAATAAGTAAATAAATAAGCGTATATCTCGAAGGCTGCTGAGCCTTCGAGATATACGCTTTCTACCACCAACCCAATGAGAATCTTTTCTTTGGTAGAAAGTAGTTCTATTGAAAAAAAAAATTAAACATAACTTTAAATGCTGTGAGCACCACAAACAAAATTTAATTCCCCTCCACTGTATGAAGGAAGCAGCAGAAAGATGGATGTTGCAAGACCTGTGTAAATAAAACCAAAAGGCTAGATACAACTAAGGGTAGTTGAGAAAATATGTTTTTTGTATAATTTATGTAACTCAGTATACAGTAAATACAAGGTGAAAATGCCTCATGTGATGAGTCCCCTTCATTGTGTCCTCTGTCTTTTCAGGTGTCAGTCCTATCCTCTGGGCAAATGTAGGCTGACGTTACAGCACAGAAGGCCAGGAGGCCACGTCTTCTGGGAACAACTCTCTCCACTTCCAGCTGGAGGGGGGGGGGTTTCAGCAGTGTCCTCCCCTCCCTGTCATCACTCATACTACCTTGCCGTGTACTCTACCTGTAACGGAAACGGCTGCCCTTGAAGAACAGGTTGCTGCTGGACACCGTGCGAACCTGACTTGACTTCTCAAGCCTGGAAAGAAAAAAAAGGAAAGGATTAAGCCTATTGTGCCTAAATAAGGAAAAACTGAAATTTTCCACGAATTCTTGCTAATAATATGATCACACTGTTGAGGCATGTATATATGCAATCTTTGCTTTCTGACTCCCAGAACAAGTGGAAACTAGGATCAAATCCCCTGCTATTAAATTATGCATGTCCTCTGCACTATAGGCACTGAATCCTTGACATGGCTCCATACAGTATTCAATATGTTTATATTGTCATAGTGAGTGAGACATTAATGTTTAATGCTTCATTTTGCTCTCAATGGATGCGTGTGCTTCTCTGAAAGACACAACATCTCTATCACACGTTCTCTCTTTGTAGTCCCCGTGACTCCTTGTTACACTGAGATCTTAATAAGTGTAAGGTTGATAAAGTATTATCACTCTGCCACTTCAGAGAGTCATCAAAAGGTCACATCATATGAACTCCATCAACGTATGTGCTAATCTCTACCCTTCCCACACACCCCCTCATTCTCTGTTTCCCATCTGCTAACCCCCCAACACACACACCTTTCATCACCTGAGCCATCAGCCCGACTCGTTACTACACCACTCCCAGCGTCTGAGCTTTCACTGCTTGTTTTTTTTTTTTAAATCACCTTCCCTGATCCAGAGAGAGAGAGCAGAGGGGCCCCGCACTATTATTCATGGCTGAGACAGGGGAGCCATATCTCAGAAGGAGCGCTGAAGTGCTTGCAGTCTCGTGCCAGTGCACACTCATTCACTAAAGGTCAGCGGAAACTCACACCTCATTTTCCAGCTGACAAACAACCCAGAGGGAAGAGCTTTTAAGGACACCCAGGTACTGTGACGGTAACCTGCCTGGGTGCATTCAGAGCAACTAAATCATGACAGTAAAGAGAAAAGAGAAACACTGAGGAGGATATTTGTAGACTCACTTATAGAAAGCTTGGTTCTCCACTCCGCATTTCCAAAGGTGCTTGCATGCCTCCGGAGTTGGTGCGAAGTACGTCAAGATGATCTTTTTGTCCTGCACGTTGAAAATGAGAGAACGTGCAGGACAATATAATAAACTGAGACAGAAAATTGTTCTCTACAGACCTTTCATCAGAACATGTATCCCACATCCAACAATTCATGCTCTCACCTCCTTCTGATTTGCATATATGTGGAACGTCTTGCCTTCGAACTTCAGTTTGGTCACCTCGTTCCTGTCCAGGGGAGAGGACGGCAACAGTTACACATACAGCAAGAGGAAACAGAAAGCCACAGCCTCTTTAAATATTCATGACAACCACTTTGAGATCACATAAACAGCCACGGACCTCTATGTTTGGCTGACAAAACAAATAACTAATAATATTCCCCGCAGACAGGGAATGGAGAATGGGGGAAACCTGAGCGCTGCCGAAGGCAAACAAACAAAGCCATTATAAATACTGCAAACATAATATGTCTGTATCCATTATGTAACTGCAACCTTCTCAGTTAAACGCGAACAGACACAAAGACAAATATTCAATAGAAATGCACCATGTTGTATACATTTTCAGTTTGTCAGTGAAGCATCTTGCTGAATTCAAATCATTAAAAAAAGAAGAGGCTATTGTTATGAAGCTATTGTCTTGATCTTCTGTACGTTCAGTATTTCTGTGAATCTAGCTGCTGTAATTAGCCATCTGTGCACGTTAGCCCCCGGCTCTTGTCACAGGTAGAGACAGATGGAGGAGCTTTGTTGACTGTGACTGTACAACCAGCTGTGGTGCACATGCTGTTTCAACGCCCTGCATATAGAGAACATATGTCAAATCAGCTCAAATGGAAGCACACGCCTGCAAAGACTCCAGGCGTGTGCTGTTTTAAATCACGTGAGGGAAAGTTGCATATTTCACTCACCATTTGAGAAAATGAACTCTCTTGTTTCCCTGAAGCACCACAAAACCAAATGGTGTGAACGCAAGGAAAGCTGGGTTCCCAGACACATCCTGAAAAACAGAAAACAAAAGCGTAACTTAAACAAACACATTCAAATACACAAAAAAACCCAAATGTTTTACTGTACTGCAAATCCCATGAGAAAAGTTTTGAATGTCTTTGAAACGTTTACTGTCTAAACATAGTATAGCAGTGCTTGAAAAACCTTGCATGGATGCGGATCAACACCATATGTCTCCAGCATCTGGGCTTTTTGCAGGAAATTTCGCTCTGATGTTTCAGGTGTCTGTCCACTGAGGGAGAGCAACAACACACCAAGACATCTGTGTCAGTCTAAAATGTCTGAAATTCAGAAAGTCAAAGACGTCTAGAAGAGGCACGCACAAATTCATTTCCAACGATGTGACACATTGACTTAGAAAGACTGAAAGAGGAGGACAGAGGTTATACCAAAACAGACCAAACACAGAAATATATCAGTGTATCAGCTGAAGCAAAGAAAATATGGGATGATATTTAAAAAGCACTTATTGTTTATCTCATCTTTAATAATGTAAGTATTCATACTGCGGCAGTGTCTACACAGAGATGAAGAAGAAATGAACCACTAGTGGGCAGCAGAGCCTCAAGCTGTTTGTCATTCTGCCTCCACAGAATCAAAACTAGACTTGGTTGATGCAATTCCACCTCTATTGTGTCTCACTGTATATCATTAAACAGACATGTTGTGTTTTTTTTCTTGCCCTTTATTTGTTCCAGAGAGCATTAACCTTTAAACTGCCTCGCAACTAATGCAAAACAGAGTGGTTTATTCACATTTGAAATGACTGAATACTTGTTTTAGTGCAAATAGGAATCATTTGACAGAGTTAGACTGATTAGTGTGAGAGAAACAATTCATCAGCTCACTTGCTATGTGTGGGAGCAGAGTGCTTGTGTATGTGTCTGTATGTGTGCATTCAACATGGAGCTCTGCTGCTCGTCCAGTTACAGCTGGGGTTAGGACCCATCACTAATACCTGTGCAAATAAAGGACAGACTATGAGCTCAAGACAATCTGACTGTGTTATCTGATTGGATGGTGGAGAAGAGAGCACTTTTTTCCCCTATCTGCTCAAATAACCAACAATAATGCGTCCAGCCAACCCAATACAGACCAATGGTACCTCATTACTGCAGTCAATTAAATAAATGTCAAAGCAAGTCTGGCTTTTGTCCAGCCCACACTTGGAGAAGGATCTGCAGGTATGTGTAAAAGGGTGAGACTGATAGTGGAGGTGAAGCTGTACATTTTGGCTCTTACATCAGCTCTGTCTTGTGTATATCTGCAATCCGGCGTTCCAGCTTCTCAGAATGTTTAGGGAAAAACTGGAATTTGGAGCTATAACCTTCAGGATGCTTCCCAGGGTCGTAATCACCAATCTCAGCTGGAGGAGGGAACAGAAAAAGGTAAATGTATTCACAGACACTCAAAGCTAATAAAAGTTAAAGTGACGCTATGATGATTTTCAGCACTCTGGTGCTTTTTTTTTTTTTTTTTTTTTGCCAGTGGAGATGGGCTGAACATTCCCAGGATTATTTGTGTTCCTTCATGCCACACTGCACTCCCTCAGATGACCCTGATGCTGATTTCTCTCTGCAAGGAGGAGCTGACCAGGCAGCCCATCTTTAATTCATCAGCCCCTCCTCCAGAGGACCTGCCTCCCCTCAAACACTGTGCTCTCTGCGATGTTAGCTGTGCCTCCATGCCTCATGCGTGTTGTGTTTGTTTAGCTCTGTGTTTGTGCGTGTGGTGAGGGGATGATAAGATGCTTGATAACTACTTCAAAGACTCTCTAATTGAGCGTGACTTCTTGCTTATTAAGGGTGTACAAGCCATTGAACTAATAATCATACAAAGTATAGAATAACCTTTTACTTTGTGCTAGTTTTAGAGTCAATATCAGCATGGACAATCACATCCAAAGAGTGTGAAATGCTATTCGCATGTCTTAAACCATAAAATATGAAAAGCACTGCAGGCGTACCCTTTGATGAGCATTTTACATTCTCCTTGTATCACCTAATTCAGCTTCTTTCCACATTAAAATCTATTTGCTTTGACTGGCAGTATGTATCAGCATGGTGAACTACAGGGCATGGTAAAACAGAGGTCGAGGACACAGTGCAAAGCAGAGAGTGGTGTAAGTAATTTCCATCTGTCACCTTCCATTACCTTGAAGGATGTGGGCAGCCAGCATGGCTGCATCCGAGGTTTTACACAGGAGCCGACCGTGGTACAGGTCTCTCTTGATTTGCAGGAAGACGAGATATCTGCAAAGGAAAGGACAGAAATCATATCAGACAGTCGCACAGGCCTGCTTATGAGAATACTAATGATATTCATAAATATCCATAACCACTCATACCGTTATATTTCTCCGTAAAAACACAGAAGAAATAAAACAATAAGAAAAGACAGAGAAAGAGCAGCAAAACAACAAACCTGATAAACCTCAAATGCTGCTGAGTTCACGTTCCCCAATAGGGGGGGAGGGGGGGGGGGGGGTCGAACATTTCCCTTTGATTTAGTTGAAATGAGGGTTTTGGGGAAAAGAGGGTAGGAAGGCCCTGAGGGAAAAGCTGCTACTGACGCTGTGCTTCCCTTAAAGCTTCCAGCCTAGTTTCAAACTCACCCAACCAGTCAGCTCCTGAAGCATGAAATTTACTCTCAAGACAACATCTGAAGCAAGCAGCAGGACAGTAATGATAATGACTATTATTTTTAGCATCACTATTGTTATTATTATTATTATTATTATTAGGCGAAGACACCACATTCAGTGGGATTATTGAAAATCACCTTTTACCCCCACCCCCCCACCCCCACCGCCCCCGAACCTTGAACAGAAAATTCATCTCCTTCTATCTAGAGCACAAAGGCTAATAACGCTTCCTGTATAGACACACGCATGAAAGAGCTGCTTAAATTTCCCATGTTGTTCACTCTGCAGGGGGTTCAAGAGACCCTTTCTGAGGGTGTGACGAATAAATAGGTAATAATTCAACAGCCATTCAGTGCTGATGGCTGTTCATGTTTTGATTATACAAAAAGACATAGAAAAGACATCTGCACTACTCCAATATGAACTCACAGCTGATCAGTCGCACATCTGCAAAGTCATTTTCCCTTTACAATACTTAAAGCACATGGTATATTAATTCCTAAATGTCACTTGAGAGAAATAATGTGTATCTCAAAAGTGTTCCATAAATTTATGTTTCTGTATTTTCCTTGAATTGTATTAATTAATTAACTGATCGATTGATTGATTGATTGACCATAGAGGCAATTTAGTTGTAGAGCTAACCCTGGCATATCTGAATTGACGTTTTGTGCACAGATATAATTGCTTTCCAGCCGATCGTATATATACAGTGACATACCTGCTCTGATCAGGGCTTAAAACATACTGTCCAAATAGTCCTTGCACAATATGATGAGAGGGGAGCACACACTCAGTGAACCTCATGTGTGTGACCGATAATTTACCCTCTCTCTCTTACTGTGGTCGGCACCATGCTCTGCCCTCTCCACTCTCATCATCATGTATCACTCACTCTCCCCCTCCCGCCCCACTCCTTTCATTCCCCCTCCTTTCCTTTCCACTCTCAATCAGCACCCTTTGCCCCCTATCTCCTCTATCCGCTCTGTTCATTATGTACATTCTACATGTGGTACACATTTTATGTCATTACACCTCAGAGACGAAGTGGACTCCTCTTCTCCCCCTGGTCAGTGATGAATACATCAGTAAACTGTTCATGCACTCATTCGCCAGCTGGCTACTCTCAGCATTATCTGGAGGCTGTGTAAACTCACTCTTAGTTTTAGTTTGTGGCTTTCATCTTTCTGTAAATACGAAAATATTAGAACCGGACTATATTTAGATAGAAGATATGAGCATTTAAACTCAAAAGTGTAACATGTCGCTGCTCTTGATGATCTACCCATTACCTAAGCTGCTGCTGAGGGCTTTTACGTTCCTCTCTGCTTCACAACTCCTCCTGCAAAATGTGTTCTGTGTAAAATTTATCTTAATGTTTTAGACAGATAAGTACTCAGGCATTTTAATTATGAAGGACCATGAATAATGTTTTAGAAGGAGACATGTTTCCTGTCTAAAAATTTTAGAGCACTGTATCTGTACTGAAGAAAAAAAAAAACAAAAAACGTTAAGGACCAAGCACAGCTGCTTTTCACAGGTTTGTCAAATGATGGCAGTCTCCCCATGAAAAAACAGTCTCTCTTCCTGTTTACATTAAATAAAGGTAATCTGTTGCTGTGGAGAAAAAAAAGAAAAGAAAGCAGAGCCTTTATCAACTCATCTGAGGTGAAAGCATCAACAGAAGGTCATACCGAGTGATTTCCTCCTTCAGAGCGGCGGGATCAGGAGGGTAGAACTTGACTCTCAGACACATGGTGAACGGAGGCTGAGCTGGAGGAAGCAAACACCCAACATTCAAGAAATGGACGGGAATGCTTTTAATAATAATACATCAAACACTCAACAGGAGACTGAGGGAGACAGCAGAGCTGTTTTGAGACTCAGATAAAAGCAAATGTATTCTCATGAATTGAAATATTAAATGTCGGGCAAGAAAACATTTACTGTACAAATGAGTGCATTTCTATCATGCTGTATATATTCATTTTAAACAATATGTTGTTTTGTCCTACTTTAAAGGTGACTTTTTTAACATCTGTACAGGGACAACAGATGAAAATAAGACTTCTGGGCTCATTAACAGTTCTTCCATTGTGTCCATTGTGCATCGTCCCTGTCAATCTAATTTTTCTCTTGATCAATCATTTACTCTATATAAGCACAGTTTCTGAGACTTGAGCAAATTAGTCAAATTAGATAAATGACTTGGATGATTAATCTGTTATTAGAGTTTACGTGGTTTAATTTTCTCTTTCCAAATTTTAAATTTAAACAACTTAAAACTCAAATATACATTGTCAGTCACTTGTTCAGACCTTGTGTTGAGGATTTTAACTGCCCAGTTTCCAAGACTGAAAACAAATAAGCATAAACTCAAAGTACTTACATTTCATTTGCTTTGCAATTGATTTTGTGAACTCCAACCAGTGCTACGTTAGAGAGAAAAACAGATAAAAGCAAATTAATTAAATGTCACCAAAAAAAAAAAATCCTCTCTGAGTAATCGACACCAAATTATTCAACTGACACTTGACATGAGAGGAAACCTGTTTGTGCCGCACGCTTACTTACAACATACCCTGTTCGAGCACTGAAATATGTCAGAGCTGCATTGCAGGGTTTTCTTCGCTGTAATCATTAAAGGTTTCAGGCAAATGTATTCAAACAGCAACCATGGACGCCTCTTGAGACACTGTTAGAGCAGGGAGGCTGATTCGACAACAGGTTCTGACTGAGCAGTGAGCTCCTGCTGCTGGTGACAGTTACACAGGCTCTGTGTCTATGGCTGGATTCAGATTCTTCATTCTCTCTGGGAGCATATTCTCTCTCCGTCCTCCTCCCGGATTACCTTCTCGCCAACCCAACCCACCCACAGCAACAACCACCAAAATAGTCCTGAGTGACAGCGTAGGAAATGCAGCATCAGCAGGACTTGGCTCTTGTCTGCCGGACAACAACCTGACCTGCGAGCATGTGAATACTTCATGAATCAAGCAGTGCTGCTACATGCCTCACAGCAGCAGAGCCTGATGGAGCAAGCGTCACTCTGAAAGGCGGCGTGAATAAGAAAAACCAAAGAACACAGCTTTTCACTCTGGACCACAGTCTCGCTCTCACTCTTCAACTAAATCAAATATAATCCATTTTTAAAGTATAAGCAAGCATGTGATTTTTATGTGGACACAAAGCAACATTCTTATCTATATGGATTCGTTCTGAGGTCCAATTCAACTGATTTTACTTTTAAAACACTGGATGCATCGGATATAACAGGATAGATTTGCCTTTGTCTGCCTTATATTTTCAGTTGTCCTGTTACATAAGTAGGAACTGCCTGATTTTTTTGCCACTTTTGGAGCCTATTGCTCTCTAAAGGAACAGTTCAACATTTTAGGAAATACCTTTCTTCACTTGTTTTGCTGAGATTTAGATGAGAAAAGCGTGTTAGAGGGACTTAATTATTTCTTCTAGTCTTTATGCTAAGTGGTATCACTGTTGCGTCTAACTCTCATCAGGAAAACAAAGAAGACTTCCCAAAATGATGAACTGTTTCTTTAAACGAGAACACATATTTACCAATTCACAGAACTGGTTAGTTTAATAGAACATCACATGACACATACACAAATTATAAACCGCCAAAAAAAAAAAAAAAACAAATTCAACACACTTTAGTCTTTAAAGCGGTGATGACTCAGTTTGCTTTAGTGTTTGTGAATCCTTTTTGGCGCAGGGACCTGAGTGGTATTGTGTACTATTGAATGAATCTGATTTTTCTTTAATCTTATTAAAATACCTTATTAAGAAAATAATACACATGCACAGAGGCGTACCCGCTGCTTGTCTGGATCCACATATCTGATGCCAAAATAGTCTTTCTCCAACAAGTTGAGGTGGTGGCAGATGAGGTCGAACAGATACTGTCCCTTTGCGTCCCGCTGCAAGAGAAGAGAAGAAAAACAAATTTAGCAAGCATGTCAGCAACACATATTCGAACATGTGGCGAAGAAAAGATTCAACAAAGAAGATGCACTTGTCCTGAGTTTCAACATGACGAATAATTCCTGCCAGCAGAATGTGCTTCAGATTTTTTTTTTTTTTTTTTTTTTTAAACCCTGCCACAGATAACTCGGATTCATCCAATATTAATACACAGCCAGAGCCATCTGAAGTGTCTGGAATAAACCCCATCCACGGCTAAAAGAGGAGCTCAAAGAGAGGATGGATTAAATATGCTGAGATCTCGCTGGGGGTTTTGCTAATACTGTGCATTCTGAACCTCACAAGGAAGCTTCCCTCAGAGAAACTGGTGTATACTGAAGCACAGAGAGAAGCCTGGGAATCCTCCACTGTGTCAGACACATATCTGAGACCCTCCGCCTGATTACACTGCTGAGCATCCTGGCTCAAACCAGAACATTTGGATCAGACCGGAACAGATTTAATTTTTTTTTTTCTAGTAATCTAACAGTGGCACATAACACTGTCTAAAACATCCCATAGCATTCACTCCTGTCAAATGATGACAGGACAAAGAGTTGCTCTTAAACATAATTTAGTGCTTTCCCTCTGGAAGAGTTTTATACACCTGTGAGGGATGCAGATATAATTTGCTCAAGTGCTTCGAGAGTGATGACTGCAACTGGGTGAATTGCTGCAGTGAGCCAGGTAGAGTAATAAGTGACAGACTAATCAAACACTGCGGAGGAGCCACACAGTGCAAATCAGTATCAGTCACTTTGAAGAGCTAGAATAAAGACTGAACTCTCAAACTGTGTGATTATACCTGAAAAAAAAAAACCCTCAATATGTAAAACTGGAATTTTTCAAGCAAATTCACAAGACTGGAAATCATAAACTGGCATCTCTTCTGGGAGGTTACATAACTCAAAATAATTTTAATTAATGAGGCAAAACTCAGCTGTCTGTGATATTTAAGCACCTTGACTTCCGTGGCATTAAACCATTGCATCAGAGAATATTTCTAGTAAATGCGATGAGGTTAGAAAGTGGGGGTGATTAATCAGTGTCAGTAAGACAGCAAACATTAATCCTCGGACCACAGTCACTAATCACTGTCGCCCTCCGTGCCAGGGACACGTCATGCTCACATGCCGTATCACTGACTTGTCTCAATGGGGGATTTTTATTTTTTTTATTTTTTGAGGAGTGACTGAATGGGTGAATCAGCACATATACACAAACATCCAGGAGTCATGTGGCTCGTGGGTACATGGGGGCAACTGACAAAGCGACTTTTTATTTTTTTCAGTACCAACCAAACTGTGTTTATAGGTTCAAGCATCGTCAGATATTGGCAATGACCACTTGGTCAAATTTTAGGTCTTACCAAGTCGTTGATCAGATATTTCCTAAATTTCAGACTGTTATTTCATTAATGTCAGCTGCTAATGTTACATACAGTAATTTGTTAAATGGTTAACTCATTTGTAGAAAAGCCTGTTTAAATTTCTAAGCAATCTCCTGATTCATGTCCATGTCTAAATCACATGTTGTCTGCAGTCTGACGGCCCGTCTCAGCCCTCATAACGACTCATGAGAAGGTCAGCTAAGGTCAAGGTTGGACAGCCACAGTCCGCCATCTCACTCCTCCTCTCCCTCTCTCTCTGTGCTCGTTTGTCCTGTGACGGCAGCAGAAGTGTCAGTGGCAGCACTCTCCTCCATGTCATTACTCAGGCCGCAGATAACAGGCACTTCATTAGGACAAAGGCCTGTCGATGTTGGGCTTGTCGCTTAAGTGCCGTGACTCTTCTGACCAAATGCCAATAGGAGTTTTGCTGACCTTTCTGTAGCGAGACCGAGGGGCTTCATGGGTGCTCACCACTGTCACTTTGAGATTCTTCTTAGGTTGTAACAGCACTAACCAATCTGATGTGCCTGCTAACTTACAGAGCCTGGAGGACATGCAGAACCAAAGATCTCTGTGGCGAGTAGGAAGACATACATTTGCACAAGCATTGTGGTGTTCATGTAACCAGGTCTCAACTGGTTTTCCACAGCAGTTTCTTGTCATGCACAAGAGAAAACTGGTTTCCATAAGCAGGACAAGTGATTAAAGACACTTGATATCCTCCACTAGATTTCTAGAGAAAACCAAATTTTTGACCATCCATACAAGTAAACTAGTCTGCAAATACTCTAGAATCTCAGTTAAGTTACAGATTTTCAGTTTTTCCACACTTAAAATACAGAAAGAACACAACATAAGCTAAAAGCATTTAGGTTTTTCAGTGTAAAACATGATTCCTCCTTTGTTTTAATCACTCGGCTGAAAACCCTGCGATAGGCAGCCACAGGGAGCAACAAAGCCAAAAACAAATTCAAAAATGGTTCTGTATTGATAGAGCACACTGAGTCAGAAAGGACATCTGCTCTTTTGTTGCAAGGAAAGAGCAAGTTTGTTAGTATTCAACAGCACTCCCGCCAACCCCGCTCCCTCTCACGCTTTTCTGGCTCCCCGGTGCCCCCTACCTCTGTCTCTGCCCCACATCGAGCACAGCTGCATTATTCCCCCGCCGGTCTTTCTAATTACAAGATCGAGGTGATTGCAGGAGAGAAAGGATGTCCTGAAAATTCTAATTAATACTAATGAACCATTTCCTCGCTTGAACTGGCATCTCAATATAGCCCTGCAGGAGTCTCAGCACATTTACAAAAAAGGTTTTATTAGTCTGACCTGTGGTGGAAAGAGTTTTAAAACAACCAAGTGACCAGGTGTGACCCTGTTTATATATTATATATATATTTATTATATATTATATGTGTTGAATGAATACTGTTTACACAGTCTCAAGCCTTCTGTCGCCTCCCTATGTAAAAAAAAAAAGTTAATACATAGACTATGAGAGGATTTAGTTGTGAGAATGTGAATGAACAAGCCTGTCATGTGGATGGTTCTGTGCATCAGAAAATCAACTGAGGCAAAATGTGTCTGTTATCCAGAAGAATACTGAAATAATAAATCTGAAGCTTCATCACCAAAAGACTCTTCATCCATAAAGAGCCAAATCAAAACCGATTTACATTCATAGATCCATCCTTCAACTAAAAAGCAAAAGCTTATTCTTGTATCCTTGTTGAGTATTTGCTAATTATTTGGTATCTCTATTTATGCTTGCAATAGCTTGTAACCAAATAATTAAGTCTAAATTTTGTGAATAATGTCTAACTGGATCATGAACTCAGTCACACACTCTGATTCCTGGTGCGCTGCCAACAACCTGCATCCCTCACAGGCTGCATCCCTCACAGGCTTCCTGAAACAATCTGATCCCAAAAAGACACAAAAGAATTAAAGAGATCTTCCTGACGTGCCTCTAACTCAAAAGAACACATCGGATTTCTTACTTCCTTAGGAGCCCCCAGTGTACAATGGGCACTTTCCTTTCAGATTAATCATTAAAATGGTCTCCATGTCAACGCAGGAGCACAGACCATTAATAAAAGATTGTATCACTTTAAAGTGCGAGGAGTGGAAACATGATGTCAATGACTGTGTGGGACTGTGTGTGTGTATATGTGAGCAGTGTATGGCTAAAGGTACCTAGAGCCCTGAGGTGATTTCTTTGGCTTCATAAGCAGATTGCTTTCTTTTGTCCCGGGAGGCGGAGTGATGGCGCTGCTTAATGTGTCAGACTAATTCCATCCCCCGGCCGAGCTGCTCCTGAGTTCAAGTCGTGACCCTGGCACTTCAGCAGGGCCCGAGAGCACACAAAGGCCAACCCACTACCACTGACCTTATACTTAAATTGAAGCTCTCTTTCACAGTACACTGTGAATTCAAGTCTGTTTCTATCAAGTTAGAACCTGAAACGCTTCACGTCGAGTTCAGATTCATGAATTTACTTTCACAAAGTGAGTTACTAGTTACTACCTAACAGATGTGTACATAGAGCACATCGTGTCTCACTATTCAGTTGCAATCATTTTAGTTGTAAATCATGTGCATTATTACTACAGTAGGTCATTATTAGATCATCCTAACCCATATAAATTGATGCAGCTTATTGCAGTAATAGCTCAGAAATGTCATTTTGTTTTAGAAAACAAATCTTTGAAAAGAAAATAATTGACGTCACTTCATAGCCTGCGTTTGAAGCTGCTGACAGACACAGCAGGTATTCTTGATGTAGACTGCTGTTCACAACAAAGGGAATGGATTAACCCCCGAAATTCAAGGTACGATGCTACACAATGCTATAAATTACATTTAAGGACAAAAATAACTACAGTGGCTAATGGGTTGAAAAAGAAAACCCCATTAAGACAGAACTGAAAGAGTAATGTGCCTTTAATACCAAACTCAAAAAACTCCCTGAACTACTGAGCCACATCCAGCTACACTCACAAGCTGAGTGGGGCGGTGTATAATTTCCGAGAAGAAGTAACGTAATCAAAATCATCAGCCTGAGCTGGATCCACTGGTCAGTGGGAGTGTCTGAAATCACAAGCTTCGTCTGTTCATCTTCATATGAAATCACTGATTGTGCGCAGATAGAGATTTAAGAGAACTGCAGAAGTCAAATACTCCACAGGCTTTGAACGAAATGACTTATCCTGCTAAGGTGTGGAACCAATTGATCAGCGCACGGTCGGAAATTTGCCGCCTTATTATTAGCTCAATGGCAGCTCTTAAACAGGGTTATTAACTTATATGCAGCCCGGGGCAGGACATAGACACAGAACATGTAATGGACAGTGACAGAATATCTCAAGAGTGATTCAAATGCTTCGCACACACTATTTTAAATCATCAGTCATCAAATCTGGTTGCTGAAAGGGACAGGACAACACTGACAAACACATCACGATGACAAGAGTCTCGAGGAACATATAGTGCAAACACAAACCGGTGCACATTTTAAGACTGAACAAATACTGAACCAGCTATATAAAGAATATACATACATTTATTTATTTTATTTTTATTTTTTACAAGTATTTAATTTATAAAAGAAATGGATGGTTCAATGGCATGCACAAATATTATGTGATGCAGTGGTAATGAGCCTTTGTACAAGACGAAGCCGTGAAGCAGACAAACAGTTTGCAGCACAGTCTCATCAGGCAAAAAGTGGGCCATCAAAACACGATGAGAGTGTGTGAGGATTTGTCCCAGAAATGTGAGGAATCAAGAGAATAAGTAAAGCAAAAGAGAGCGGTGGATTGGCGAGATACGGATAATTGCTTTTAAAGCTTCTCGCTGGTAGATAGTTTGAATGGGTGAAATGTGAGTTGGCATTTAATGATTAAAAGGGGAATTCAGGAGAGAGGAATGTTCTATTCAGCTAAATGCCACGGCACCTCCTCAAGACCTCTCAAAAATGATTCATAATTGATATGTTTAGCTGTAACCCTGCTTGACACTGGGCTCTTAACAAATCAGCGTTGTTATGACCAATGTTATCATACCATGACAAATAAAAGCATAAAAGAATCACCTGGAAGATCGGCAAAATAAGGCCAGCTCCTCTATTCACATCAAATTCTACATGCTACACAGAAATAGACTTATAATGTGGGAGTGGGGTTTATTCAATTTATCCAATATGTGATAAGAAGTGCATTAACCTTAAGTGACTTTGTCTGTTAATGCTTTAGGATACACGTTGTTAAGTGATCATAGGGGGGAAAAGGTGGAAATAGTCCAATTATAAATAATTATAAAACTGTGATGAAACCATGTAAGGGAAAGCTGCAAAACACAAGCTGTTCAACAGGATGTGTTACATTGATAACAGCGGCAATATGTCTCTGAGCTGTTTTTAATGCATTTTTGAAAATATTGTTGAGGCTAGCAGATGCAGTAGCTTAGATCTGTCCCACTGCACTATGTCTACTGTGTACTTGTGTCACATTAGCAAATACATTTTGTGTCTTTAAATCTGATCGCAGAAACTGATGGAATGGATTTGTATTTTCAATTTGAAGGGAGGAATTGAACGAGTGCGTTTCAGAAAACTATACTAAACAGGCATAAGGCAAAGCTTTTCGAAACTAACCAATTACAAATGTTTCCAGATAAGATTAAAGAGTCTGCAGCCATGCCCAGCAGCTCTGTGGGGCTGTACTTAGGCCAGCATGCCAACATGCTCACAATGACAACATGATTGTAATATTTACAGTGTTCACCATTATAGTGTGTTGGCATGCTAACATTTACTAATTAGCATTAAACACTAGGAGTGTTTAATATATTTCACTAAAAATGACAAGGTGGCACTACAGGAAACGTGCAGGGTTCAACAAGTCATTAGGGCACCTTTACCACGTTCAAGCTGAATATGGCTTTCGTCTTAATCCTGTAAACGCACAGTGTGTCACTCAGCATTCACTGTCATTCATAAGTAGCTACTGCAAAACACTCTGCTGACTTCATAGATGACTTCAGGGTCACAAACAGGATGTACCCTCACCACCTGAAAAGTGGCTCTAGATGTGCCTTTGATGGAGAGCTGCTTGTGACATGTGCCTAAATGATTCTGTGCCTTCCTGCAGGCACAAGGAAATGACTACGTTTCTCAATGAGGATTTCTGAGTCATTAGTCCTTCAGCCCACCAGTGATGGATTTCAGTGCCAGCTAATAGCTTTTCTGTCACTTCTCTCAGCTGCGCTTAGAGCTGAGCATTGCGGGCACAACTATTTCAAAATACAGCCCCTGTAGACCACCACGCAGAGCTAGGTTTTACATATATGACACACACACTGGATTAGTCTTTTGTTGGGTGTTTTTTTCCCTACACACATCTCTGGATACTGTGTGTGTGTGTGTGTGTGTGTGTTCACTTCCTTTCCTTTCCTTGTCTCAAGGTTAAATTAGTTG